>JAQPPZ010001408.1:1216810-2433621 GCA_028583015.1 Wollemia nobilis | reverse complement strand
ATCTTGATAATCATAATCCACTGGGGTCATTTCGTCCAGGGGCTTTTGGACCTTAGGAATATTTTTCACCTTATGTAATTTCTCGGCTTTCAGATCGAACACAGTGCACTTTTCTACTTGGGCCAGAGAGCGCCCTCTCTTTTTCCTCGCCTCCTTTAGCATCTTATCTGTGTTCTGTCGGGCTCGGAGTAGCTTTTCAGCTAGAGGACGTTCCTTTATCATGGATAGCTTAGTTTCAAATGAGGCTGGGTCTCCAGCCAAGGGGGTAAACAAATATAAGGAATGAACGGGGGATGCCTCACCAGTAGGTTCGACGACGGGTGTGGTAGGAGTTTCGACGAGTGAAACAATGTCGTGTGTAACAGGGGAGTGGGGAACGGGGTTCGACGTTGGAGTACTACCTTCGCCCTGACTGAGGACCAAGGGAATGGTGGCATGGGCGAGCGAAGTAGTGTCGACAGACCTGTCCCGGCCAGACGATTCAAATGGAGTGGACATGCGTGTGGGGCTAACGGGATCGTGAGACAAACTCGAAGCAACGAAGGGCAACACGCGATGGGGTGATTGAATTTGCGAGGGAGAAAGAGAGTGATGGGGAGACTGATGAGGACCTTCGATCGGGACCGTGGTGGACATGTGAGAAACCAAGGCAAAGGGTGAAGAGTGCGTACCTGCGTGCCCTCCCGGCAGAGCAGAAGTGGTGGCTTCTTGTGTGATCGACTCTTGCTCCTTTCCAGCTTCTGCACTCCCGACCTCCATGACCTCTTCTTCAGGGCCCCCCTCTTGTTGGAGGAGTTCCTCCACATCGATGATGTCTACATCTGGGGCTACCTCGGCTCTTTGTGATGTCGTCCCTTCAATATTCTCCTCGGTTGGGCCTGTCACAGGCTGTCTGCCAGAAGCACCTGGAAGCTTTGTGCGTGGTCGCTTCGGGTGGGTTGGAGGCACTTGAGCTTGCTCCTGCCTCTTTCTTTTCTTCTTCTCCTCCTTCTCTGATTGTTGCGCCGACCCCGCGGCACTCGTGTCATGGCTTTCCACAGGTTCCTGAGGCAGTTCTTGTGGTATAGCTTCTGCCTCCTCCTCTTCTTCTTGCGAAGCATCATCAGCTCTCCTTGGGCTTTCGCCCGAACCTGGGGCACTCGGGGGAACAAAGTCAACGAATGAGGTGGGCTTCCAAGTCCCAGCATTGGCTTCATAAACAATCACGAAGTCCTTATCCATCCCCAAGAGTCCGTATGATTTCATCTTTTGGCGATGGACCCTCATTATCCACCACTCCCTCAATTTTTCCTCACCCCAACTCTTCAATTCTTCCCTCAGATCGTCCTTCACTTTTCTCCAAAATGTGGAGTCTGGGCTTGGAAAGGGATGCCGAATTGGATCATACTCAACCTCCATAGGATAGAATTCATGCCAGGGAGGCAAGGTCTTCATTATTTCTAAATGCCATTCCAAATCCCTCCCATTGGGGTTATTCCTTTGATCCACTATTTTTGGGTGAGGGCAGACATGAAAATTCTTGAATCGGAGGTGATCCCTCATCACCCCCAAAGGGTCATAGCACCACTGTTGAGGAATCTAGAGCAAACCGAAGTCGGCAAGCTTCTCCTCCAGGTACACATGTTGCTTCAGGGCAAACACCTCAATTACCCCCATTTTGAAAGGGAAGTCACACGTGTGCACCCATTTTCGATCATGGCCATAGACAATGTTTGTCGCGTCGCTCTGTCGAGCGACCTCCAACGCGAACTGGTATTCCGAGGGGTAAATTGGTAGCAAGAAGGGCTTCCCCGTGAATCCGAACAAGCGAATCACAAGTCCTTGCGTCAATTGAAAGACGTCTCCCTTCTTCTCCATCACCACTTTGTCCCTTAGACTGATGGGCACCCGAGGGCAAGAACCCTTCAACAAATGAATAGCAGGTCCTAGAAACTGCTGATTAAAAGAATAATATGACTCCGTCCTCGCCAGGAGGGGAGTCCACTGGTACACAGGCAGAGGAGTTCCATCCTTGTCGCTTGAAGAAATGGCAATGTGGGGAAAATGCTTATGTACATGATAGAAAAATAACCAAACTAGGAAAGAGCAAGGTCCGAAGTACTGGCCCGTTCCAGAATTCTTCATGCTAGTTAGTCGCGTGTGCAAGGTTTGGGCCACCCATTCTACCCAGTCGAAGAAGACTGGGTTGGTGTTCGGCCTTGAAGCATCAGGGGCGTAAAATTCCCCTCTTGAAATACATTCGACCAAAGACACCTGCCAGGGGTGCACCGAAGCATCAGTCGATAGGCCCGCTACCCAAGAAATGATGGAGAAGATGTCCGTGCTCTTGAAATCCATCAGGGGTAGGGGCATTTGGGGCAGCTTGCCTGAAGGGAGCCCGTCCTTGAGGTTCTCGCTCAAAAACTTCAAAATATAGCTGGAGGAGGTGAACCTCTCCATTTTTTCACTCAAGATGACATTGCGAACGGAATAACCCTTGGGCGGCCCTTGCTGGGGCGCGAAGGCTCCTTGCACATCTTCTTTCAAAATTGAAAACAATTTATGGCCTATGGCGTCCAACACTTTTCTGGAGGAGGGCTGGTAGTTCTGTGCGATGGCACAAATTAATTCGGGACAATGGTGCACGGGCGGAGTCAGATACCAATATATCTGCGAGTAATAGGCGACGACTCTTTTATTCTCTGCGGAGAGCCTACTCTTCATGAACTCGATGGTGTATCTGAGTTCGACCACGCTCTTTGAAAGCTCAGTGTCCCTAATTTTCTCCCACCCATCAATTGGTGGTTCTTTGGGCTGTTCTTCTTCAGAATCTTCTCTTTCCTCCACGGCTTGCTTTTCAGGGCAGAGGTTAAGGTCGACCCTCTTGGGTCTCTGCTTTTTCTCCTCCTTGCCCTTCTTCATTTTTTTAGGGCCTGCTACTTCTGGCTCCTTCCTCTTTTCCTTGGAGTTCTTCTTCCCCATTGTGGATATTCATGGCGACAGAGTTTTTGGCGCAGAAGACTTCGACGCGAAGGATTTCGACGTGAAGGGCAAAAGAATTGCAGGGTAACAACGGGGCTCTTAATCTTGCATGAACCAGTAGGCGAACAACCTTTTCACTGCTGAGGCTTGAGTTTTATAGCCTTAGAAGGCAACTACCTCTATTTATGGCTCCTACCATAATTAAATTTACAAGTCTGATGGGGGAGGTTGCTTTGCCTTTTGATTGGCCTTCCGACGGTGTTGTACGCGGGTCCATGCGCTTCGATGATTATGCCCGACATCGAAAACCTAACCTTCTGCCACCTCGTACCTAGGCGTGAGCTTTTCTCATAACCGAATCCTCTCGGGATGTGCTCCGCCACCTTTGCATTAAACTCACTCACCTCGAACGTTTCCCTAGGTTGTCATCGACACGTTCTCCAAGGCACATTTTAAATGCTCCCACCTCGCACACTGTTGATTTGGCAAAGTTGAAATCGATGCTAAAAATACTTTGCAGCGAACCTCCGGTGCGAACTGATTTTCTATGCTTTGGGCCCGAAGTAGTTTTACCTTGTCGCGTCACCACTTTGCTTCGCGGAAGGCTGCCTCCGAAGCTCATTCCTTTTGAGAAATGGTTTGCTAGATTTTCTTTGAAAACTGCTTCGCTCATACTTCTTTTGCGAAGTACTTTTTATGCCTTCATCATGCTCTTGTTTGGTTCTTCGACGACTCCTTCCAGGCTAAAGTGCTTCGCTGCGAAGCATCTTGCATTAGTCGCTTCGCATCAAAAGTTCCCGAAGGAGATTCTGGCTAGGCTTAGCGAAGCTGGAGTTTGTCACTGTGACACTTAACCTCTCGGAGATCTTGAAACAGGGTATATATACAAAAATGAAAAATTACATACAAAAGTAAAATTTGAACATTTTTTTTTTGTTTCAGCGATGGAAAGTCTTCAGATGAAGACCATTGACAGAAATTGGCAAGACTTGGCCATCTGCATCCTTGAGGATGAAAGAATTGGCTGAGTTTACCTTTACAATTTCGAACGGTCCATCCTAGAAAGCGTCCAACTTATCGTGATTCCCAAGCTTGGCCTTCCAGGAGTCCCACTTCCATACCAGATCTCCCACTTTGAACGTGCGGTCGGAGGATTTTTTCTTGAACCAGTCTCGGGTGATCTGAGCATGCTTAGCGAAGCTTTGGTAGGCCTTCTCACGATCTTCCTCTAGCTGCAGTAGCTGAGCCAACCTATTTTCCATAGGATTAACTTCTTCTTCCTCATCTAATAGCTGCAACGCAGGGATCTCTACATGGGTAGGTAAGATGGCCTCTTTGCCATACACCAGGGCGTAAGGTGATGTCTTGATTGACTTCTTGACAGAAATCCGATCGGCCCACAAGGCCCGATCTAGAAGGAGGTGCCAAGTTCTTTTGTTTTTCTCCATGAGCTTTCTTAGCACCCTTAACAGAGTCTTGTTAGTTGATTCCGCCAATCCGTTACCCTGTGGATAGTAATTAGAGGAGACTTTATGATATATCCCATATTTGTAGAGGAACTCGTTGATTTTGGTGCCTGAAAACCCGGGACCATTATCCGTAACGATTGCTTATGGGATGCCGAACCGGGTGATCAATCCCTCTAGGAAGGCGACGACGGTCTCCTGATCAACATGCTTCGTGGGTACTGCTTCGGCCCATCTGGTGAAGTAGTCGGTTGCGGTCAGGATGAAATTATGCCCAGCGAAAGAGTTCGGCGATATAACCCCTATGAAATCCAACCCCCATTGTTGAAAGGGCGTTTCTACCTGTATCGGTCGGAGAGGCATAGGAGAACTTCTGCTTCGGTCGATGAACTTCTGACATTGCTCGCATCTGCGATAGACCGCAAAAGCATCGACGAAGAGTGTAGGCCAATAATAACCAACCTTAATTATCTTCAATGTCGTTGTTCTTCCTACGAAGTGACCTCCAGATAATCCTGAATGGAATTCTCCCAGGACTCTCTTCTTATCATCTTCTTTTATGCACCTGAGAAGAATGCCATCAATGTTTCTAAAAAATAGGCCTTCGGGGCGCAACGTATATCGGAGGGACCACATCCTGAAGTGCCTTCACTGTGAAGCATTTAAATGCGAAGGACATCTACCGGTGTTGAAATATTCAACTATCTCACCGACCCAGTCCTTCTCATCCTCTTCTTGGTTTGTGAAGCATCCTTCTGCTGCCGAGTCATCCCACTGACAAGCTGTCACTTCGGCCGCTACGCTCTTCGCTAGCTCTTGACATAATGCGCGACCGCGAACCAATTTTGTGGGTCTGATCTCGATGTCAAACTCCTGTATCTTGCTGACCCAACCGGCTCTTTTGCTACCCAACTCTCCTTGGATAATGAAGTTGCGTACATCGGGGTGTATGACAAAGACTGTAACCCGACTTTGGGAAATGAATTGCTTGAATTTCCTAAGAGATTTCATTATTGCATGCACCTGCCTTTCTATGAAATTGTACTTTTCTTCATGGGGGTGTATCACCTGGCTTAGAAACGCGATGGGGCGCTCTTCGCCATCTTCCCCCTTCTGTGTCGGGACTACAGCATAGCTCTCGGGTTCTCCTATGGCATATAGGATGAAATCCCGATTGTAGTCAGGGTTGGTCGAGACTGGTGCCTGAGCGATTCGGGCCTTGATCTCTTCAAATGCCTCTTTTCTCTCCTCTGTCTAGATGAATTCGGCGCCCTTCTTCAAAAGTTCGGACATTGGCTTGATGACCTGGGCGAAATCTGGGACAAACTTCCTTATGAAGTTGATCTGGCCAAAAAAATATTGAAGTCCTTTCTTATTCACTGGGAGTGGGAGCTTCAATAGAGCCTCAGCTCTATCAGGATCTACAGTGAGACCCTTCTCTGATATCACATGTCCCAATAACTTCCCTTCGCTGACTACGAATATGGACTTCTTTGGATTGATTGAAATGCCAAACTCTCGGCATTTTTCGAATACCTGTTGTAGGTGAAAAGGATGATCCTCCCTTCTTCGGGAGAAGACGGTCATGTCATCCAAATAGATAACAATGACCTTATTCAAGAGTTCACCAAAAGCTAAATCCATGGCCCTCTGAAAAGTGGCCCCCGCATTCGAAAGGCCGAATGGCATTCGCTGGTAAGCAAATGTTCCCCACTTGGTAGTGAATGCGGTTTTATGTTGGTCTTCATCCCTAACCCAGATCTGATTATATCCGGAGAAGCCATCGAGTAGGGAGAAGCGTTGAGCCCTAGCCACTGAGTGCAAGATCTGATCTATCTACGGGAGAGGGTAATGATCTTTGAGAGAAGCTTGGTTCAGGTTGTGAAAGTCCACGCATAGTCGTATATCTCCATTCTTCTTTCTAATAGGGACTACATTAGCTACCCAAGAGGAATGCTTTATGGGATAAATTATCTTTGCCTCGAGCATCTTTAGGAGCTCGGCTTTCATCAGGACCTCGATCTTCGGATTTACAGGCCTTTGCTTCTGTCGGAAGGGTTTGATCCCCTCCTGCAATTCGATTGTATGTTGGATCAGTTGTCGATCGTATCCCTTTAGGTCTTGATAATACCACGCCACTATGTCGGGATACCTTTTGCACAAAGATCGGATCTGTTCTAGCTCTTCCGAAGTGCAATCTGTTCCAACTTTTATTTCTTTTCTAGGTTCAAGCTCCAAATCCTGATACTGCTTCTCATTGACTTTGATCCTATGAGAAACTGCTCGATCATTTTGATCAAAGAGTCTTTCAAGAGTAATTAATCCCTTGGGAACGTGGTTATTCTTCAATTGAACTAGCCCTTCATATTCCTCATCATCAGGGCTTCTTCTTTCAATTGTGGCTGCTTCTTGAATCATGAAATTCACAATCTACTCATCATTGTCAAAAACTTGCCAATGCAGATCTCTGTCTGGGACAGAGGGCCTATAAATCATCCTCACAACTTTAGGTTTATGCACCATGTCTTCTGTTGGAGAGTACTTGGCTGCGATGGATGCTAGAACATCGACATGTCGGTTCTTTTCTCGTGGAATGGACTACAGATTGAGGGATTCGAATTTGTCAAACAAGTCCCATACCCTGTTACGGTATGACTTGAGATAGTGCTTCTTTGAAATGCACTTGTTTGTGACTTGATTGCATACCAATTCTGAATCTCCAAAGACTTGGAGATGCTTTATGCCCAATTTTTTTGCTTTCTTGAGTCCTAGGCATAATGCTTCATATTCTGCTGCATTGTTGGTGCAGCTCCACACCAACCGGTAGCAATATTCCTTTTGCTCTCCAGATGGTGATACTAAAAGAATTCCTGCCCCAACGTCGTTCCTACATTGGGCACCATCGAAGAACAATCTCCATAGTCCTTCTTGGGAAAATGTTTTATCTTCTGACTTGGTGTGTTTCTCAGGCTTGGTGATGGCATAACATCCCATCTCCGTTTCTATCATGGCATTAAAGTCTGCCAATGAAAACTCATCTTCACAACTTAACTGTGTAAGGGATTCTTTGATCAGGTCCACTTGCTCTATCTCTTCCACTATCACATGCATGGGATCACCGCTCTCTTCTTCGGACATCTTCTGTACGAGGAAGGTAGAAGGTTTCTCATTATAGATTTTTACCTTCTTCCCTTTGAATGGAATCTCTAAGTGTGAGTAATCCATAGATAGATATCCTCCTAGCTTCGTCATAAACTGCCTTGACAAGCACATACTGAAATACGGCTCTAGGTCGACGACCACCACATCTTGTATCACCGTGATCTGAGGCATCTTGTGTAGTCAGATAGGTATATATTTAATCACACCCACAGTCTTCATAGGATTCCCATCCAGTTGAAGCATGCCATGGCTGCTTCGGGTGTACTCCATTCCTATTTCCTCACACACTGCTTTGGGCATGACTGTCGTTGCGACCTCGGAGTCAATCATACAGTTGTGTACAACATACCCTTCCATTTGTAGAGACAGGTAGAACGGAGGTGGCCGATTCTTTCCTGTAATGGACGTGGACAAGGTCTGCACTAGGGCGAGTGGTGCTGACTTTCTCACCTTAGTTGTCTTCAACGATTCTTGTAGCAAGTCCACTTGATCAGGTAACTGCAATGTGTCATATAGGCTAATCTTGGCCGGAATCTTCTTCAGCTCATCTACAATATTGTATGCTAGGGAGTTAGGCACCTTAGGTTCCATTTTCGCCTCATACCTAGTGCGATACTACTCTATGGCATCAACCCTTTGTCGCTTGGTCAGCGAAGGAAACTTGAGCTTCTTGTTAGAGTTAATGTAATGTGCACTATGCCAGTTTGACACTTGTCAGTTTCATTGACAAGTGTCATGTTCATCATATAGGCTTATGCCTATATATTGTAACCTTTTTATCAATAAAATTATCCCATAAGTTTTCCCTCCTAACATTTAGTATCAGAGCGGGCTTTCCCTGCCCTGTGAAACCTCTTGAGGGGGGATTTCCCTCATGGAAATCCTCCCTCCCCATTTTTTTTTTAATTTTTAATTTTTACCGAGGGAGTATGCTCTCCATCATTTGATGGATCAGAAACCAGATGGTAAAAGTATTAAAAATTGGGAGGCTGTGAGGATCTCCGTGGAAGACGACGAGCGATCTTGGATGATGGGTTGATCAAATAGCTGCTGGAGTGTAGATCCAGTGCAGTGTTAGATATTGTGCAGTTACGTGGGGGTGTTGACAGAACAAAGGCAATAGTCGCTTCCCACCCGTCCACCTTGATGTCATTAAGGAAATGTGCTATGCCATTGGTCTCATCGGTCTCGAAGCAGCTTCCAGCGTCGCCATGCGCGTCTCTGACACTGCCAGCACTGCGCTGTGGTCCTCCAGGGCGTTCGCCTCTTTTCGAAACTGTCATGGCTTCCATTTGACCATCACAGCAGCACACTTTCTGTTATATTTTGATGGCTTGTGTTCATTTTATTTTTGGCGGATAGTTTATGTTGATGGAGGAGTTTTGTGGACTGCGCGATGAGGAAGCACCACACAGCGGAAACCGACCGATGATGAAGTTACGGTCCACCTGTTTCCAAAAATGGAGATCGAGCATGGAGAAGGAGATAGAAGCAATTTGTTGTGGATGCGTTGTTCCTGAGGAGAAACCCGCTCCAGGCCCTCATGGTGTTTGTAGTCTCAATGCTGCTTCAGAACGACGTTTAAAAGTTTAAATCGGGGCAACCTCAGGTCACCACCAGGCGGGCAACCCAGCTTCGTTCGCTCTCTGATGGTCCAGGCGTTCTGATGGGTTTGAGTGGCGCGTAGCCTCGGGGCATGGGAGAAGATAAACGAGCTTCTCATCCCGGCCGAGATCTCACTCTTCGGTACCACCCAAAATGGACAAGAAACCCCCGACATTGTGAAGCATTACTTTTCACTGGTCATCGCTATGGCAGATGTGGAGCAACGGATTCTCAAGATTGAAGAAATAAAGACAACACCGACAAATTTTAATTTTCCGACTACAAATCACACAAGGCATTGCGGCCTTTGAAAATGCGAAAGCTGCAAGGGCCATATCTCTGCCGTTAACGCCTGTTGATTACCATGAAGAGGACTGTAGCAATCCATTTCTGTTGTGTGCGTCAGGCCAGAGAACGAAAACTTCAATTCATGGTTGCTCGATGGAACGTCTGCATGGCAGCTGGATCCACGTGGAGGGTACTTTGGTCTCTAGATGGCTGGGTGCTATGATGAGATGCAGCTCAAAATTTATGTTTGCTATTTACCTGTATTGAGAAAGCGAATGATTCTACCCATAGAAAATTACAGGACCACCAGTTCGGAGGCAGCAGCGGCTGTGACGGTGGTGAGTAAGCCATACAACTTCGAAGTCTCGCGGGAGCGAATGATTTTTTTTTTTGAATTCACCTTCGGTCGAGCGACGATGGCCTAACAGGTGCGCAAGCATAATTTACGAAGATATTTTCTCCGATCGATGCTCCATGCTCGCGGAGTTCGACGCGAGCGAGATTTTCTTAATGGTAGTATTAAGTGGAGTTCCACTGCAGCAGGGAGTGGAGGCACTGAAGCAACAAGCGGAGGAGATGTCAGCGATTCTGATGTCTGTTGGCGGACGCAAAACCTGATTACCTCTTGTAGTGATTACTATTTTTTTGTTGGAGCTCAGAAGCTCTAGCTTTTCATATCAGAATTGTGCAACGAAAGCATGGTGTTTTATGGAATGCAATGACACTCTAAACTTGAAGTCGTTTGGAAGCGTGATGTTGATTGTGGGTTAAATTCATTGTGGGATATGGTAATCCGCAAGACTTTATTCTCATGGAGTTGCACAAACAGTTGGAGACCCTCGCCAGACTCGACAAAAATAATTAATAGCTGGAGTGAAGCAGCACTGGTGTAATTATTTTTCAACTGTTTTTCATCTTCCAGGATTCGTTCATGAATACATTCTCGGTAGAGTTCAGTGTGGGGTTGAGTCTGTCGGTGAGTAGCTACAGCAGAGTCGATTTGCCAGTGTCGCTGGGTCCGACCATCGCTAGGATTTCCCATGGCTTGGCCGATGGCGGCGCCGATGGCCTGTATGAGGAGTCGCCAGTGACAAAATCCATCACAAAGTATGGAGATGAATGTTTTTTCGGATTTGATTTAGGAGAACGTGGCCACAAGTTTGAGTGCAGATTGCAGTCGAGCAGGATAAGTTACAATCCACAATTATCGTTGTGTTCTCGCAACGTTGAATGCACGTTTATGGTGTTGATAGCGGGATTGACGAGATGGCATTAATAACAGGATTGGCGAGATCGTGGATTTGTGTTGGCGAGTTCCCGCTGGCTTTGTGTTGGTTTTTTTAACCTTTTTTATATATTGCTTCACAAATCATGGGTGGGGCCTTTTATTTAAAACCTGAAACATTTTAATTTTTAATAAGGGGGCATCTTATAAAAAGTATAGAAAGCCACAATGTAATGGGGAAGCATTTTATAAAGTATGGGGCATGTTATTATTAAAGTGGAAGGAGACCACTTTGATTGTTGAATCTGTTTTTTATTCCGTCACAGTGCGATGCCGGGAATTTTTTATTCCTGAGGTTTATTTTGCTGCCTAGAGAGGCATGCTATTGTTTTTTCAGCAAGTTGAAGGCCCCATTCAAACCCAAGTATAGGGGTATTTATAGTCGTTGGAAATGGTTTTCCGCGACGGACACAATGGTGGTGTCATATTGTAATTTTGAGGCTATTTCAATTAAGTTTTTTAGCCTCAAAGTTTTTTTTTATACCTTGGAGTGCACTCTCGGTTGTACCCGACACTCCCAAGGTAATTTTATATGTGATCCTTGTACCTAGTGATATTTTCTATACACTTGGCGAATGTAGCGGCTGGTTATCCATGCATTTCGATGGGATGACATGGTCACCATAAGGACACTTATACTAGGGACTACAGAAAAAGACACCTTAGACTCTATCCGAGGTTTCCGGATCTACTTCTGAAGACTACAGACGAAGACACTTCAGAAGATTCTCTTCTTTTCTTCTTCTCTCCTATTTTGATATATGGCTCATTTTATTGTATTGAGTGCATTTTCGACAGAGACCGACACTCTTTTATGGCTCATTTTTTCCTTTGTATTAGGTGCATTTTCGACAGAGACCGACACCTTCTAGATTGAGTTCACCATAAAGAGAGATTTGATATTTATGGTGAATCTAGTCAATGATCTACGAGAGGCAACATCCTCTGAGGATCAACAGACCCAGAAGTGGCTGACCCTGAGGCACTTAGACGGCTGACCCAATGGCAATAGACCTGTGGAAGTGGTTGACCCTGAGGCAACAGACCAAGATGTATACACAGTGAATCTAGCATTATTCACAGTTGGAGAGCCAAGCGCAGAGAGCACGAGCCAAGGTCAACATTAATGGGGAATGTTACCTAATGTTGACTTGTTTTTTTCTTCGGTTAGGATAGTGCACATTAAGGGGGAATGTTAGAGTTAATGTAATGTGCACTATGCCAGTTTGACACTTGTCAGTTTCATTGACAAGTGTCATGTTCATCATATAGGCTTATGCCTATATATTGTAACCTTTTTATCAATAAAATTATCCCATAAGTTTTCCCTCCTAACACTTCTCTCTAGCTTGTTCTTTAGTTTCCACCTGAGGTGGTTTTGCAGGGGCTTGTTGAGCCTTTTATTTTACTGGGGGAAGCTGAGAAGCTTCGCTCGGGGCCTAGGGAAGTTGTTGTCCCTTCTCATGGCGAGCATGCACCTTTAAGGGAGCCATTTGATCAACATCTACCTCTATTGACCTTTTCCCTCCTCGGGTGAGGACTACAACTTGCTCCTCTTTGCCTATTACCAGGTTCTGATCCATTTGTCTGATAATGTTGACCTGACCACCATGACTACTACTCGCTAGAGTCTGCACATAATGTTGGTGTAGCATACAGGTATTTTCTTCATGAGGGTCATTACACGTGGAGCACCAATGTATGTAGTCGGAGGTGCTCGGAGCTTCATCAATCATGGCATTTCTTGCCGATGCTCTCCCTTGTTGGACCGCTTGATCTTTAGTAAGTGCAGGTGTAGGATACGACCTTCTTGGTAGAAACTCTTGTTGCGCTTGCTTCCTTTTCATAATGGTCATGTCATTGGACAAAGTTTGCACTGTGGAGTTCAGGGACTAAACTTCCTGTAGTATTTTGGCTTGCATATCATCGGATTTGGGGATAAGTGGCAATGGAGCCATCGTTGGTATTGGAGGTAGGGCAGGGTGTTGAGGTGGTGCTAGTAATACAGGAAACATCGAAGATATACAATGGGCTGTGATGCCGAGAATGTGGAAAAATGGATTTGCAAAGTAGTGATCAGAGATACAATGGAATTCGGGTTCCAAGACGAGATCGGGTACGCGGGTGTTGTAGAGATCTACGAAGTGGCTGCATTCGCATACTAGGATTGAGGGAAATAGGGAAGTATGGGCATCGGCATCCTTTGGGGAAGCTTACCCACAGCTATTAGATCCATCTCTTCTCTCTGAGCTAATTCATACAATTCGGGGAAGGTATTGATGTTTGAATACCTTACCATTACACTGATATTAGGATTGAAAGCCCTAAGAAAATAGTATGTTGTAGCTTCGCTAGTTGGCTGAAGTCCAACTGGTATCCTTTGCCAGGTTCGAGCGAACCTAACATTGAAGTCGGCGATCTCTTCTTGTGGATGTCTTTAGATCATTGTAAACTGATGCAAAAGAGAAGATGGATCGGCGGACTCATTGAAACTTCTCATCAACTGTCCGGCTAAATGGTCCCATCCCGTTATAGTACCGGGTGGTAAAGATCTATACCAGTAGAGGAGCTTCCCTCTAAGAGATAGAACCAAAAGTTTTACCATAACTCGCTCTTCTATGATGTCATGAATCGCCGCCAGAGAAACTATGTCCTGGATGTGCTCCAGAGCAGTCTTCCCAGTTCCATCGAATGTTGGGATTTTCTTCATAGCAGCAGGTGGAACTTGCCCTTGTATCGCTAAATTTAGCTGTCCAAAAGAATTCCATGTTGGGAAGAGTCTGGGCGGCGGTTACTGTTGCTGCTGCTGCATTTGTTGTTGTTGTGCCATATTTGCACCTAGATTCTGAGAAACAAGGATTCTCGAAGTTCCTCCTTGGTTGCTAACAAGACAACTAATAGGGACGGAAGCACTATGATGCTTCGATGAGTTGGGAGGATTGGGAGGGAAGCTAGCTGCTGTGATATCTGAGGTTAGCCCTCGTTCGTCAAAAGCAGCCTCTTGTGAGGATGTTCCACGTAACAGCGACTCAGGGGTGACCAACTTGGAGCATTCCTTGAAGGCGTCAATATCAAGCTCAAAGAACTCAGTTTCCTCTCCTCTATTCCTAACTCTCCATCTTGTTTTCATGAAGGCACAAACTTAAGTACCGGTCTCTATGACTTTAAGATTCTCAGGTTAAACATAGTCCCCAGATGCTAAGAGTCTTTCGAAAATGAGACGAGCATCGACTCTCACTACCACTCACAAGGTGAGACTAACCGGGTCCCACCGGGCGTGCCAGAAACTGTTGGTCATAAAATCCGCCCAGGAAAGGATTTTGGGAAGTGTACGCGCCCTAGACCTGGACCAACATTGAAAGGTCGAGAGGAAGAGATGCCCCTCGTGCCAATATCTAGAGAAAGGTCGGCTCCTTTGCTAAAATACTTCGGTGTTTTAAGACAAGAGTGCAGGAAAGAGAAAAAAGAGTAAGGGTGCAGGAAAGAAATAAACAGGGTAAGGGAAGAAATGTCAATAATTTAAAGTGGGAAAGAACTAGAAGCACGATCACTGGCTAATAGCTCAAAACAGCAGCAATAAATACCAAGAATAAAACGAAATGAACACGATATTAGCCCCCCTATGTATCCTCTGGACGAGTTCCAGGATTACTCTTCCCCTTACGTCGAAATCCAGAATTTAGAATTACGATGGTTGGGAAGTGAGTGAATATAACATAAACACTATCCATAGGCAGCATACAAGAGAACTATTACAACGTTTTTCTCCCTTATGTATCCTTCAGGAAAATTCTAGGGTTCTACCCCAATCGCACACCTAAATCCAGAATGCAGAATTACAGTATGCAAATGAAGAAAAGATAACAGAAATAATCACAGAAGGCAACATACAAGAGAGAAATTAAGCCCGAAGGTCTTTAGTATTAATCGCAGGAATTCAAGTCACAGTAGCTTTCTAGCAGAAAGTTCCCCCCCTTTTACATTACACTACCTAGGTTTTATAGAGGACCCGACCCTCTGAGCCATCAATGCACAAAATGAAGGAGTACATCCTCAAAAATTCGAGAAGTCGGCTCTCGTAGCTCACATGACTGAGCTCTCAAATCCTTTCCCATAACTGGCAACTGTGATCAGGTCAGCCGAGGAAACTTGCATTTATGAGCCTCTTGAACGTCCTGGCCTCCGGGTGCAGAGCTCAAGTGGCCGCCATGTCCGTCGGGCTCTCCTTCAGGGACTGATACTTCCTTTCCAATTGCCAAAAATGAGAAACGAGTTCACCGGGCACGTAAAAACTCATTTATGAGGCACTTGATTGCCTCGGGAAAATACCCGGCTTGGAGTGCATGCATTTGAAGCGCTTCGCTGAATTTTTGTTAGCAACTCCGCTTTGTGATGGATTTGAGCCGAAGCAGATCCTCCTTCTTGGTTATGCACTTCGCATGAATGAGCTTCGCGAGACAGCTTCGGGGATGTGAAATTCCGAAGTAAGTATTCATCCTTGAGATGGCTCTTAATTTCTTGCCGCTTTGCTTGGAAAGGCATGTCAAAACTGTTTCGCTGAGGTTCTCCGCCCAAAGTGGATGCTTCGCTAATGGGCCATCAAAATGCTTCATCGCGATCCTCCCTCAAAACTGCGGTTCGGGGTTTTTTGGGCCGAAGTGCATTCTTGCCTTGGAAAAATGTCTTGCTCTTTACGGGCCACTACCGCTTCGGGTGAGAGCGCTTTGCACGAAAGCTAGCCGAAGCAGATGCTTCGCAACGAATTTCGATGAAGTGAGAATGGTTCGCCGGTAGGGAGGCCCGAAGTGGATACTTCGCCAATTTCTTAGCAAAGTAGTTTTCAATGTTTGCACTCCTTCAAATTCTTCTTCACAAGATTTTCGCCTGAAGGAACTGCTTGAAATGCTTCGGGTGTGAAGCTCTTTTTATTCTCTACTTCCTTTTTTCAGCGAAGCTATCTTCCTTTTCCTGCAAAGCTCTTTTCTTAGCTTTCTCAATAGCGAAGCTCTTGCATTTCCATTCTATATACAAAGGGGGGTGGCAATGAAAGCCAAAATTGCTACAATACTTACAAATGTCTTCAAAAACAATAAAAATAAACACTTTACAAAAGAAACACTTTACAAATTTTTTGATTAAACTACCCCTCTAGGCAATGTGACAAAATTGTCAACAGTAACCTTGCATAATTACTTTGAAAAAATAGAAAAAACGAGGGCTACCAGGAAGATGCTGACGCATTGAACCATGAAATGAATATCTGCCTGGCTCCCTTCAACACTCTTTCTGAGCTCGGATGCCCGAGCTTCGTCAAGGATGTGGAGTTTCTTCCCCTTGAACAAGTAAAGCTGGATTGGCTGTCTTTCAAGGCAGATACATCAAAAATTGACAGCTGGGCCGAGCCAGTCCAAGAGACGCAGCTAACCCAAATGGTGTCAAGGTTTTGCAAGATTAACACCTCCCTCCAGGAGTTGGGAGAGAGATATGACACCATCGATGTACACGTGGTTGCGGCATTCAGAGCAGCGCTGAAATATTTCAACGATTTAGGGCCCTTCTAGGTAGCAGCTTGGGACCAGGCCAAGACTGCATACAATCACGTCCGTGAGCGAGAGCAACCTATCGAGCGAGAGGGTGATAGTGGTGAGAATTCAGATTCAGAAAGAGGAGGAGAATCAGAAGAAGAGACTGCTAAGAGTGAGTCCAAAGAAGAACAATTACCCAAAAAAGGGACTCAGCAGCAGCAGGAGCAGCAGGATGCAGGGGAAGGGAGTTCCTCTGTGCCCAAAGGATAAAGGCCTGGTTCGTTGCGTTGAGGCGAGCTCGACACCCCGTGAGCCGCCAGGAATGTTGCCACATTTTGCACGGGGTGCCATGTCTTCATTTTTCTTCTAAGGATGCTGCTCTGCCTTCCCTCCTTTCCATTTCTCCACTATCCCCTTTCTTCCCTTCCATCAGTTTCATTCCCTTCATTCCCCCCCCTTTCATCCTTTCCTTTTTTCTGTCAATTTCCCCAAAAGAGAAAAAGGCCCCTAAAAAATTCTAAGTATTGGTTTTGCGCAACCCGACTTCGCAATGAAGTCGGGCTGCGCCCTTGAGTTTGCGCGCACTTAGGGAGCCGAAGTGCGGAGAGATGGTCAGAAATTTTGGTAAGTATAAGAGTGAACCCCGACTTTGCAGCGAAGTCGGGGTGCGCTCTCATTTCTGTGCACACCTGGGCATCAGTGGAGCCCTGAAAAATTCTAAGTGTTGAGTGCGCAACCCGACTTCGCAGCAAAGTCGGGCTGCGCCCTCAAGTTCATGCGCAGTCGGGGCGATGTGGCTAAAAAAGTGGCTAAGTTTTGGGTGCGCAACCCGACTTCGCAGCGAAGTCGAGCTACGCCCACTTGCTTATGCGCAGTCGGGCAGAATGTTGAAGCCAGCCCAGGAATTTTCTAAGGCACGGAGGCCTCCCCAACTGCGCTACTTCCCCCTTACGTTGTTTGATTGCGCTCCAATTTCGAGCAAAGTTGAGCAAGAAAGAAATACCATATCCCAAGGTAGATTTGTTCCTTATCAGATTCTAACAGGTGTCCAGCCTCGGGATTCGAGTCAAAGATGTGACGGGTGATGTGCGATAGTGAATTGGATTATTGTACTTAAGCTGCCCTCAGTCAAGCTGACTCGGAGCATCATCCCCTCACCGCCATGTAGCTGCCAATATTTCAGGTGGACCTTACTGCAAGCACATCCCATGCCGGTAGAGGTCAACATCAGCCTCTTTTTGCCACTTTTGTCAGCTTTGTCAGCTTTTTCAGTTATTGTCAGGTTCTGGGATCCTGTGCCCAATGATGTAATGGGGGGAAATTTATGCTATAAATAGCTCGGCAATATCATTGTAAAAGGGTGGAAGGGGGATATATTGCTAGGGAACCATTGTAGCTATGCGTTTGCTTCTGAATACAAAATACACTTGGCTCTATTGACTGTTCTTGTTCTATATGCTGCCTTTATTTAGCATTTTTGCCGCATGTTGCTTATGTTATTGCTTACCGCTATTCTACTATCTGGATATCGGTATTTGATAGTTAAGTATTCTTGGAATGCAAAGTTAGAGGATACATAGGATGAATGACATTGATAGTTTCTGCAACATATTCTGTGCTTAATTGCTGTTAGTAGTGGTGATTGATTGCTATGCTGCTTATCCTCCCCACCCAATACAAATACATTTATATTTCTTTCTGCATTTATAATTTTTTTCCTGCACTCTGAGCTGATAAACAACTGAGAAAACATAGGAAGCCGGCCTCCTCTGGAGATTGGCACGGAAGGCATTCCTTCCTTTCGGCCTTTCAATCTGTTGGGCGAATCTAGGGTGCATTACACTAAATCCTATCCTAGTGGCAGATTCGTAACCAACAATTACAACTTATTCTTTTCAAATGCCCTTTGGGCTACAAAGTGGGTTTTCAAGGTGAAATCCCTTTCACAATACAATTTTGGCACTTTTGTCTTCTTTGACCACCTCAAGAGGGGTGGGTTTATGTTTGTGTACCACCACGGGTTGACCAAAGTCTTCATACTTGCACAACCAAAGCAAATGGTAATAGCACCTATTGGGTCCACCAAAGTTGGGTCCAGGCTTATGAAACGAGCAAACAATCAAAACTTGAACTAAAGCATTACATATAACTCATAATGAGATAAAAACACAATGAAATTACCTTGCTCACCTCTATAAATGGCCTGTTGTGTTATGACTGACTATAACTAGTTCATGACAAGAACTATCCACGGTTTTGACTGTACATTGTCTCTCTGTGGATGGTTTCGACTGTATTGACCAGAATGGAATTTCCTTCGGTGGGAATCTTCTTTAGGTTTCCAAGTAGTTGTCCTTCGCGTTTGGTGTCTATTGTAGCTACGAACTATGAGCAGTTTACAAAAAAACAAATCAAGGAGAGGCACACAATGCTGTCCATGGCTAACACCCAAGCAAGATGACTTCTCACAAATGCATACAAGTAGATTCTAGATAAATTTTGGTAGATTTTCCCTAAGATAATCTCACATACATGAAAATGAAGGAAATGGAGGGCTATTTATAGATTTTCCAAGGTTCCACGAGCCTGGGGGACGGGGGAACGGGGGTACGAGGGGACGGGTTTCGAGGAACGGCAGGGGACGACAGATTGATTTTAGGGGACGTCTCAGGGACGACTGGGGGTACGGATGATATAATACTATGAAAATTGAATTTTTTTAAAAATTTAGAATAATCTACACATTCAGAATTCTACACACAACAAAAATGATATTAGGATATTCTTATTGATATTAGTTACTATTGCCACATTTTGCACGGGGTGCCATGTCTTCATTTTTTTTGTAAGGATGCTGCTCTCCCTTCCCTCCTCCTTCTCTCCCTTTCTCCACTATCCCCTTTCTTCCCTTCCATCAGTTTCATTCCCTTCATTCCCCCCCTTCTCCTTTCCTTTTTTCCTGACAGTTTCTCCAAGAGGGCAAAAGGCCCTAAAATTGACTAAGTATTGGTATTGCGCAACCCGACTTCGCAGCGAAGTCGGGCTGCGCCCTTGAGTTTGAGCGCACTTGGGGAGCCAAAGTGCGGAGAGCTGAACAGAAATTTTGCTAAGTATAGAGCGAACCCCGACTTCGCAGCGAAGTCGGGGTGCGCTCTCATTTCTGTGCGCACCTGGGCATCAGTGGAGCCCTGAAAAATTCTAAGTGTTGAGTGCGCAACCCGACTTCGCAGCGAAGTCGGGCTGCGCCCTCAAGTTCATGCGCAGTCGGGGCGATGTGGCTAAAAAGTGGCTAAGTGTTGGGTGCGCAACCCGACTTCGCAGCGAAGTCGGGCTGCGCCCACTTACTTATGCGCACTCGGGCAGAATGTTGAAGCCAGCCCAGGAATTTTCTAAGGCACGGAGGCCTCCCCAACTGCGCTACTTCCCCCTTGCGTTGTCTGATTGCGCTCCAATTCCGGGCGAAGTCGGGCAAGAAAGAGATACGAGATCCCAAGGCAGATTTTTCCCCTTATCAGATTCTGACAGGTGTCCAGCCTCGGGATTCGAGTCAGAGATGTGACGGGTGGTGTGCGAGCGTGAATTGGATTATTGTACTTAAGTTGCCCTCAGTCAAGCTGACTCGGAGCATCATCCCCTCACCGCCACGTAGCTGCCAATCCTTCAGGTGGACCTTACCGCAAGCACATTCCATGCCGACAGAGGTCAACATCAGCTGCTTTTTGCCGCTTTTGTCAGCTTTGTCAGCTTCTTCGGTTATTGTCAGGTCTGGGATCCTGTGCCCAATGATGTAATGGGGGGAAATTTACGCTATAAATAGCTCGGCAATATCATTGTAAAAGGGTGGAAGGGGGATATATTGCTAGGGAACCATTGTAGCTATGTGTTTGCTTCTAAATACAAAATACACTTGGCTCTATTGACTGTTCTTATCTTGTATGCTGCCTTTACTTAGCATTTATGCCTCATGTTGCTTATGTTATTGCTTACTGTTATTCTGCTTTCTGGATATCGGTATTTAATAGTTAAGTATTCCTGGAATGCAAAGGTAGAGGATACATAGGATGAATGACATTGATAGTTTCTGCAACGTATTCTGTGTTTAATTGCTGTTAGTAGTGGTGATTGATTGTTGTTGTGCTGCTTATCCTCCCCACCCATAACAAATACATTTATATTTCTTTCTGCATTTATAATTTCTTTCCTGCACTCTGAGCTGATAAACAATTGAGAAAACATAGGAAGTCGGCCTCCTCCGGAGATTGGCACGGAAGGCATTCCTTCCTTCCGGCCTTTCAATCTGCTAGGCGAATCTAGGGCGCATTACACTAAATCCTATCCTAGTGGCAGATTCGTAACCAACAGTTTCTCTAGCACGCCCGGTGGGACACGGGAGTTTCCCACCCCAAAACAGAATCGAAGCATTGGTGTTCGCTTCATTGTTGTTAAATCAGAACACCTGGCGACTCTGCAAGTACCTGAATATCCTCTGAGTCCGTGAGACCGGTCCAAGCGCCTTCATGCATACAAGAAGGTGGAGAGCAAGGAACCCGGGAAACCAGCCTGATCTCTACGAAATCGACATCAACGCTCCTGGAGAGCGCGTAAGGCTGGCTGACTACCAAGCTCACATAGACGAACTCGAAGCTGAAATTGAAGAAGCCGAGATCGAAGAAGCTGAAGTCGAAGAGGCCGAAATTGAAGAGCAACCTACAACTTCGGACAACATTGATATCAAGTACACGACCGGAGAGGAAGAAGACATGGCTGCCCAACAAAACGATGACGACCTCTTTCCAGCAGTTGACTCCACAGGGCCCTTGGCTCTAGTTGGACAAGAGGTTGTGCCCCCCGCTGCCTTGAAATCCATCCCTACTTACGATGGCTCCGGGAAAACGGCATATGAGCACATCCAAGACATTTTGGCCTTGGCTGCACTGCACTCTATTACGAGTGAGAGTGTTAAGACCCGTCTATTGGCTCTTTCTCTGAGAGGGAAGCTTCTCTACTGGTGGAGATCTTTGCCAGAAGGAGCTATCACGGGGTGGCCCCAGTTGGCAGGCAGGCTCGTAAAGGGATGCAACGAGTCTGCCGACCCCTCTTCATTGTTGCATCAGTTTCAGAGTATTCAACGCCACCCGCAAGAGGAGATATCAGACTTCAACATAAGGTTTGCAAGGTCCTGGAAGAGAGTACCTCGCGAACTGCGACCTCCGACGGGTCAAGCTGCACACTATTACCTGAGGTCTTTCAATTCGGATATTTGCCTACTTCTCAAGATAGCCCGGGTCGACACTTTCCCTGCCCTATATGAAGCTGCCCAGCAAGCAGAATTAGACATAATCTCTATAGGCAGACTTCCACATAGAATGCAGCCTCCCATCTACCCTGATTTCCCTCAGTCCCAATACCCATCGACGTCTGGTGTAATGCCATCCTCATCAAATCAGTACCCCCAACAGCCATGGAATCCAGCGCCGGTTATAAACCCCTATGGTCAGCCTCAGATCCATTATCCTAATCCGCCACCTCCACCTCCGCAGTATCCCGCACTCCCAGCTCCCCCTCATTACGCGGCGTATTCTGCACCTCCACCATTAGCTGCAATACCTCCGTCGGCCCGGCCGGCGCCTGCTGATAATGACATTCAGAATAAAATCCTTCAGGAGGTACGGGCTCTGGCCTCTGGTTATCATACTATTTCCAATGATATGACAATAATGAAGAAGAAGCAAGCCCAGATGGAGTTTCTTCCGAGGAGACCATATCCTCCCCCGACGCTAACAAAAGATCAAGCTGCGCAAGCGCAAAGGCCCCCGACAAGGAATGCTGCCAATGAGGTTCAACCTGGCATTTCTGACCAGGTTAACTGGTGCTCCACATGCAACGATCCACATGGAGAGGAGGGTTGCATGTTGCATCAACATTATCTTCAGACTCTTGCGGGCAGCGCCATGGAGGATGAAGCATACATGATCCTGGACGATGAAGGCAACTTTGCAGTCCCAGAAGAAGATCCTGTGTCGCTCTTGACCAAGGAAGGCAGAAGGCCCATTGAGGCTGCCACGGCCCAAACAAAGCCGTTGAAAGTATACGCCAGAAGAGAGAGGGCGCAGCCTGCTGGGCTACCACCTGACAAGTCACCTTTGCCTCCTACAGCCAAAGAGAGGTTCCCGACGCTCAAGGCTCCCGCGATGAAGGCTCCCACAGCCCAACCTCTAGCCGAAACAAAAGAACAAGCTCAAGAGAAGCTGAGGTATCCGTCACTGACGAAGAGACAAAGAGTCGAAGCCACGCAACAATACCGGACCAGGTATGAGCCAGCGAAAGAGATAGAGGGAGCCGACACTTCAACCTACAATATAGTTGATGAGCTCAAAAGGACCCCGGCAAAGATAAGTATGTACGAGGCTCTTCTGCTCCCAGGGCAAGTAGACCTATTGCAGGAATCCTTGAAGAGCGTGAAATATGGAAAGCCGACGCAGCTAGTTGTGTTAGCTCAGCCCTTGACAGTATCTGCTACCGGGAAAAACAGGCCGCCACCTTTCTATCTGTCTTTGCGGATGGAAGGCTATATAGTACACAACTGCATGGTGGATTCTGGTGCTTCCACTACTATCATGCCGAGAGCCGTCTGCGAGGAGATTGGTATGGAATATACAAGGAGCAGCCAAGGTGTGCTGCAGCTAGACGACACCCCTGTCAAGACAATTGGTGTCATCAAGGATATCCCGATCCGATTGCATAAAGCCCTCGACATAGTGGTCATCCAAGAAGTCGTTGTGGTCGACTTGGAACCCTACTTCGGCATGTGTCTCTCTAGGGAGTTCACTGCGAAAGTCTGGGTGGATATCTGTCTCTGGATTATTCACATATGGAAGTGCCCTTCAAAGGAAGAAGATTGAAGATCTATAATGAAAAGCCTTCCACATTTCTGGTAGAGAAGATACCCGGAGAGGAGCAGCAGAATGGCATGGTTCAGCTGACAACTGAAGAACTGGTAGAGGTGGATATGGCAGAAGAGGCCCTCGAGCTGTTACAAGTGGAGGATGAGTTCTCCTTGCTAGACTTCAATGCCATGATTGAGACCAAGCAAGGTCGTTACTCCGTCACCCAGCCTGAAAGACTTGACCAGTCAGCAAAGAAGGAGGTTGGACCTGCACCAGAAAAGCTATGGAAGTTGTACTTTGATGGCGCCCAATGCAAAAATGGTGCCGGTGCGGGTGTACTTATGGTTTCCCCATCCGGGATCCAAAAGGACTACACTTACAGGCTGGCTTGGAGCTGCACTAACAACGCGGCGGAGTATGAGGCTTTGTGCTTGGGTTTGAGAAAGGCGGAGAGACTAGGGGTAAGACATTTGCAGATCTTTGGCGACTCAAAGCTGGTGTGCAACCAGATTACGAATAAGTGCGCCTCCAAGAAGCATTACCTCAAGGCGTACCGTAACCGTGTCTGGGATCTGATGGAGTCATTCGACTCTTTGAATGTCAAAGCCATATCTCGTGAGAAGAATAAGCATGCTGACATTCTGGCGTCTATTGGAGCCAGGTACGTCCGGCTGATGACACATCGTCAGAAGCCAAAGTAGGTTCGTACCATCTACATGCCTTCTGTGCATGATAAAGACACCCACTGGCGGGTGTTCGAGCGTGACGAGGATATCGTCACTTTTTTGATAAACGAAGCAAGTACAATCGAAGGTAGAGACCCTGATGACGAGCAATACGAGGGGTTGATACAGTTAAAAAATAATCATGTCCCGAAAGGACTGATTACTCTGGAGAGTCTCTTTGATCAGAACGATAGGGCAATATCCCACAGAATCAAAGTGGACCCCAAGCAGTACATGGACCTGGAACTGGAACCTGGAAAAGTGATCAAGGTCGGGACAGACTGCACTGAAAAGGAGCTAGAGCAGATCAGATCTTTATGCGAAGAGTTCCCTGATATTGTGGCCTGGTGCTACCAGGACTTGAAGGGGTATGACAGAGAGATGATCCAACATACTATAGAGCTGGAAGATAATGCAAAACCTTTTCGGCAGAAGCAAAGGGCGGTGAACCCAAAAATTGAAGCCATGATGAAAGCAGAACTCTTGAAGATGTTGGAGGCCAAGATCATCTACCCCATCAAGCACTCATCTTGGGTCGCAAATCTGGTCCCTGTGAGAAAAAAGAATGGAGACATCCGCCTCTGCGTGGATTTCAGAAACCTCAATCAGGCTTCACTGAAGGATCATTATCCGCTCCCCCAAATTGATCAAATCCTCCACGTAGTTCTTTGGAGCTCAGAGGTTCTCTCTCTTGGACGGATTCTCTGGATACAACCAAATATGGGTAAAGGACGAAGATCAGCACAAGACAATGTTCACCACCAAATGGGGAACGTTTGCATATCAGCGCATGCCCTTCGGCCTTTCTAACGCCGGCGCTACATTTCAAAGAGCTATGGACTTGGCGTTTCGGGAGCTGCTCAACAAGGTCATTGTCATCTATTTGGACGATATGACTGTGTTTTCACATAAGAGAGAGGACCATGCCTCCCACTTGCGGCAAATATTTGAGAGATGTCGTGAGTTCGGCATTTCCATCAACCCGAAGAAGTCAGTCTTCGCGGTAAAGGAAGGCAAGTTGCTAGGACATGTTATTTCTGAGAAGGGCCTTGCAGTTGATCCTGACAGAGCAGAAGCTCTTCTTCGCTTATCCATCCCAGTTGACAAGAAGGGGCTACAATCATTTTTTGGCCAAATCAACTTCGTGAGGAAGTTCGTACCGGACTTCGCACAAGTGATCAAGCCCATGGCCGAACTCCTAAAAAAGAATGCTGAATTCTTGTGGACTGACGAAAGGAAGCAAGCCTTCGAAGAGATCAAGGCCAGAATCGCACAAGCTCTAGTATTAATAAATCCAGATTACTCCAAGGATTTCATCCTGTACACGGTGGGAGAGCCCAAGAGCTATGCTGCAGTACTGACCCCAGAAGGGAGATGATGGCGAAGAGCGCCCCATAGCGTTCCTAAGCCAGGTGATTCAGCCGCATGAAGAAAAGTACAATTTTATTGAGCGGCAGGTGCACGCAGTCATGAGATCTCTCAGGAAGTTCAAGCACTTTGTCTCCCAGAGCCGGATAACTATCTTTGTGATACATCCGGACGTCAGGAATTTCATTATACAAGGGGAGCCAGGTCACAAGAGGGCAGGATGGATAGCTAAAATCCAAGAATTTGACATAGAGGTACGGCCAACGAAGCTGATCCGAGGTCGGGCTCTGTGCCAAGAGTTGGCCCGAAGTGCTGCAGCTGAAATCTCTGCCTGCCAGTGGGAGGATCCAATGGCGGAAATTAACCTTGCCAACTCCTTATCAGAGGAGAGTGACTGGACGAATGACCTGGTGTGGTATTTTAGCACAGGGAGATGTCCAGATCATCTCAATGCCTCACAAAGAAGGAGGTTTAGGCTGAATGCCTTGAGATATGTACTGCGCCCCGAGGGGCTGTATTTTAAAAATATTGACGACATCTTGTTGCGGTGCGTCAAGGAATCAGACAAACCAAAGGTTCTCGGAGAATTCCACTATGGGATGCCTGGAGGACATCATTCAGGAAGGCCTACGGCCTTAAAGATTATCAGAGCCGGATATTATTGGCCCACCCTCTTCACAGACGCACATGCAGTCTGTGTAAAATGTGAAAAATGTCAGAGGTTCGCCGGTAGGAATAGGAAGGCACCCTTGCCCCTCCAGCCAATTCAAGCCGAGACTCCATTTCAGCAGTGGGGTCTGGACTTCGTCGGGACCATCACGCCCAACTCTGCAACGGGACATAAGTTCATCCTTACAGCCACTGATTATTTCACTCGGTGGGCTGAGGCGATCCCCACTAAGCATGCAGACCAGGAAACGGTCATTGGGTTCCTTGAGAGCCTCATTACCCGTTTCGGGGTCCCAGAGGCAATAGTTACAGACAACGGTCCGGGGTTCGCAGGTGCTGTACTCACGGAGTTCACCAGCAAATACGGCATCTATCACAAGATGTCCTCAAACTACTACCCATAGGGGAATGGACTAGCCGAGTCCACTAACAAGAATCTGCTGAAGATTATAAAAAAAACAGTAGAAAGGAACAAGAGGTCGTGGCACCTACTTCTGGACCGGGCGTTATGGGCGGATCGCATATCTTTCAAGAAATCTATCAAGACATCCCCCTACGCGCTTGTATATGGCAAGGAGGCAGTTCTGCCTACCCACATAGAAATGCCCACACTCTGGTTGTTAGATGAAGAGAAAGGCGACGGGGATCCAGTGGATGTCAGACTTTGTCAACTGTTGCAGCTAGAAGAGGAAAGGGAGAAGGCATATCTAGATTTTACCAAACATGCCGAGGCAACACAGAGTTGGTTTGCAAAAGGGACCACCACCCGAGTTTTCAAAATCGGGGACCTAGTGCTCAAGTGGGACTCACTCAAAGCGAAGCCAGGCAACCATGACAAATTTGATGCCCTCTGGGAAGGCCCTTATCAGATCGCTCGGGTAAACCAATTCAACGCGTTCGTGCTCAGGGACATGGAGGGACAACTTCTCCCTATCCCTGTCAATGGTTTCCACCTAAAGGCCTATCACCACTGAAGGTGCCCGAGAGGTCCTTCCTTGTACATATTTTTCTCATTTATTTCCTGCATTTCAGTTTATGTCAGAATGTAAATATTTCTTTCAGTTATTCAGTTTTCAGTCTTTGAATCCGAAATGGGCTAAGTGTGAGAAAAGGAGCAAAATTTCGCGTTGCTTAAAAAAGTCTGACCAAGTATAGAGCGAACCCCGACTTCGCAGCGAAGTCGGGCGTCGCTCCATAAATTGTGCGATGTCAGGAGTTTGAAAGAAAAGCAGCAAACAAAAAAGCCTCAAAATTTTTCTAAGTGCTGAGTGCGCAACCCGACTTCGCAGCGAAGTCGGGCTGCGCACCATCTGGGGAGCGCAGTCGGGCAGCAGAGGAAGCAAAAATCGGCTAAGTGTGGAATCCCTAATGCACAACAAATTCCGGGGGAAGTCGGATTGCGCACATTTTTTGAGCGAAGTCTGATTGCGCTCTTGATTTTGGGCGCACTTTGAACGACCCATCAGGGAGAACAAGGGGCATGACGAAAAGTTTCTAAGTGTGGGCCCCAGGAGGCGCAATGTGTATAGCGCGAAGTTAGGCCGCGTTCCCGCTTGAGCCCTGGGCCAGAGTCTCCCTCGAAGTGTGTGCCCAAGCGATGGCTATGACGTCATTGGAAGCACGAGGTTCGAAATTTTTAAGGAATGATTGCACGGATTTCGAAGCAGATGTCATTAAGAAGCAAGCGCATTAGGACCAACCGCGTACAAGGTGTGCCTTCCAAGGAAAAATCCCACGCGAGGCCGCCAAGGAATAACGGCGCTTTCTACCTACTTCGGGTAAATCACTTTAAACCCCTCCTCGCGCCATTAATGCTATGTTTTCATTCCTAGAAAAGGGCCCTGGCATACTCAAAACATCCGAATTATCAGGGTAAATCCGAGCTGCGCGTTTAAGAGGAAGAAAGGCGCAAAATTAAAGACTGAGGTGACTAAAATTCCCGTCTCTGCCACCACGAGCAGAAAATAGAAAATGGACAAGGGAAAAGCGCCAATGCAGCCACAGTCCAGCGATACAGAATAGGAGGTTGAGGAACGCACAGAGTCCAGCGCTTATGAAAGCGAAGTGCCACAAGAGTAGACAAGAAAATCTAGGTCAAAGAGAAGCAAAGGGCAAGTTCCTTCGCCGCCGCTCGTCAATTGCCTGGCCAGGTATAAAGATGGCGAGTACTACATTAGCCTCACCAAGCTGCGGTCCAATATTGCAAAGTGGGCAGGCAAAGTCTCGCCCTCATACCATGTCGAAGCTGCGTATAAGTCAAACTTGTACTGGTTCTTGTGCCCTCTCATCCACCACTGCCCGGAGCTGGTTGAGTCTATTGTGACATATTACAAACCAGCTACCCGGCAAGTCTGCGACAACCAAGGAAGGGTGTTGTTCACCCTCTTCAAAGAAAGCGTCCAGCCAGCATTCACCCCGGGACTCCAATACGACCTCGATGCCATTATCAAAAGAATTAACTTGGATGAGCAGGCGGGAAGATTCATTCAGAGCAACGCTGAAAGATATCAGCGATTTAGAGCCCTTCCAAGCAACAGCTTGGGACTAGGCCAAGACTACATACAATCACGTCCACGAGCAGGAGCAACCTGCCGAGCGAGAGGGTGGCAGTGGTGAGTATTCGGATTCAGAGAGAGGAGAAGGAGGAGAATCAGAAGAAGAGACTGCTAAGAGTGAGTCTGAAGAAGAACAGTTACCTAAAAGGGGGACTCAGCAGCAGCAAGAGCAGTGGGATGCAGGGGAAGGGAGTTCCTCTGTGCCCAAAGGATAAAGGCCTAGTTCATTGCATCGATGCGAGCTCAACACCCCGCGAGCTGCCAAGAATGTTGCCACATTTTGCACGGGGTGCCATGTCTTTTTTTGTAAGGATGCTACTCTCCCTTCCCTCCTCATTCTCTCCCTTTCTCAACTATCCCATTTCTTCCCTTCCATCAGTTTCATTCCCTTCATTCCCCCCCTTCTCCTTTCCTTTTTTTCCTGACAGTTTCTCTAAGAGGGCAAAAGGCCCTAAAATTGTCTAAGTATTGGTTTTGCGCAACCCGAATTCACAGCAAAGTCGGGCTGCGCCCTTGAGTTTGAGCGCACTTGGGGAGCCAAAGCGCAGAGAGCTGAACAAATTTTTTGCTGAGTATAAGAGTGAACCTCGACTTCGCAGCGAAGTCAGGGCGCGCTCTCATTTTTGTGTGCACCTAGGCATTAGTGGAGCCCTGAAAAAGTGGCTAAGTGTTGGGTGCGCAACCCGAATTCGCAGCGAAGTTGGGCTGCGCTCTCAAGTTCATGCGCAGTCGGGGCGATGTGGCTGAAAAAGTGGCTAAGTGTTAGGTGCACAACCCGACTTCGTAGCGAATTTGGGATGTGCCCACTTGCTTATGCGCAGTCAGGAAAAATTTTGAAGTCAGCCCAGGAATTTTCTAAGGCACAGAGGTCTCCCCAACTACGCTACTTCCCCCTTGCGCTGTTTGATTGTGCACCAATTCTGGGCGAAGTCGGGCAAGAAAGAAATACCAGATCCCAAGGAAGATTTGTTCCTTATCAGATTCTGACAGGTGTCCAGCCTCGGGATTCGATTCAGAGATGTGACGGGTGATGTGCGAGCGTGAATTGGATTATTGTACTTAAGCTGCCCTTAGTCAAGCTGACTCAGAGCATCATCCACTCACCACCACGTAACTGCCAATATTTCAGGTGGACCTTACCACAAGCACACCCATGCCGAAAGAGGTCAACATCAGCGTATTTTTGTCGCTTTTGTCGGCTTTGTCAACTTTTTCAGTTATTGTCAGGTCTGGGATTCTATGCCCAATGATGTAATGGGGGGAAATTTACGCTATAAATAGCTCAACAATATCATTGTAAAAGGGTGGAAGGGGGATATATTGCTAGGGAACCATTGTAGCTGTGCGTTTGCTTCTGAATACAAAATACACTTGGCTCTATTGACTGTTCTTATCTTGTATGCTGCCTTTACTTAGCATTTCTGCCTCATGTTGCTTATGTTATTGCTTACTGTTATTCTGCTTTTTGGATATCGGTATTTAATAGTTAAGTATTCCTGGAATGCAAAGGTAGAGGATACATAGGATGAATGACATTGATAGTTTTTGCAACGTATTCTGTGTTTAATTGCTGTTAGTAGTGGTGATTGATTGTTGTTGTGCTGCTTATTCTCCCCACCCATAACAAATACATTTATATTTCTTTTTGCATTTATAATTTCTTTCCCGCACTCTGAGCTGATAAACAATTGAGAAAACATAGGAAGCCGGCCTCCTTCGGAGATTGGCACGAAAGGCATTCCTTCCTTCCGGCCTTTCAATCTGCTGGGCAAATCTAGGGCGCATTACACTAAATCCTATCCTAGTGGCAGATTCGTAACCAAAAGTTACTAAGTGCAGCCATTTAATTGTTTCAACAAGTATAACTTAAAGGTTCAGCCAAGGATATCAAGTGCAATCTGCCAATCTCGAATAGTTAACCAAATTAGTTGCTATTGCTCAAGTAATGAGCCACATTATTCAGCTTTTACAAGTCATCATTTTCAACAATGTACTAAAGAACATAAAGAACAGATTAAAGCAAAAGTTACAGTATTCTATGAAGATTAAAGCAAAAGTTACAGTATTCTAAAATTACAGTGTTCTAAAATAAGTGGATTTGTCATTGAAGTCAATGTCCTAAAGCAAAAGTTATAATTTTCTCATTGAAGTCAATGTCCTAAACTCAATGGGATTTGTCTCTTTGTAAGAATAAGACAAGTTGATGCCAACCATTCCTCATCCGTATTTTCTCAATGGAAGTGTATGCAAAGCAAAAAATTTAGGCCACTTTGCAGCAAATATTTATAGCAACAAAGGAACACACATAAAAGCAAAATAGTGAACATGAATCTAATTGGATGTTGTCCTGTTTTACAAAATCTTCATTCTTGAACATTAGATAAATCAGCAATAGAAGCATTTTGGACCAGGGTCTTTTCCCCACCAAATAAAGTGCCATTCCAGTAAGAGTTATCATGCCACTTTTACTAGCCAACAACTTCATCATGTTTTTACCTTACATGATTTTCTGAATTATGAACCTGAATTAAGACATGCAAAGCCATGATCTAAAAATGTTTTCAAAAATGCAGTCAAGAGGCACGTTGTTCAGAGTCCTGTAAAACTTGCTTGTTTCACTTTTTAACATCCTACAATTTAACTATTTTTTCCCTTATCAGCTTTCTTCTCAAAATATTTTGATTAACCTTGTTTAAAGGGATTTTGTAAATTTATGCTTATTAATTTTGTATTCTTGGTTTTTCTTTGGAACACTATTTCTAGCTCTCTCCAGATTGTTGTTACACAATGTAGTATTTGAGTCCAAATACCTTCTTTGATCATCTGCGGACATTAAGAAACTTCCTTTCTTTTTAAGTAATTTTCACTAGTATGAGTAGGGTCTCTCTTTGTTACTCTTTATCTTATTCAGTGATTTTTGCTTATTATATCAACAATCTTTATCCCTCACTTGTAATTTTAGAATACTGTAACTTTTGCTTTAATCTTCATAGAACAGATTGGCTGAGGACTTGCTTTAGAATACTGTAACTTTTGCTTTAATATTCATTTGTGGAAAGTCATCATTTTCAACAATGTACTAAAGAACAAATTAAAGAACACAAATGTCTTACAATGTACTAAAGAATAGATTAAATTTTCATTTTTAATTTTTTTTTTATTTTTTCTTTTTGCTGAGGACACCCAGCGATGGGGGACGGTTGGGGGTCCCCGAGAACGGCCATAGCATCCCCAAAGGGAACCAACTGTCCCTGGGGATGACTGGGGATCCTTGGGGACACCCCAAAATAGGGGACGTCCCGAGGACGGGAGGTCGTAGGCCTTAGGCATCCCCGGGGATGTTTCCCAGAAGTCCCCCAAAAGGGGGACGGAGGGAAACGTCCCCAATGTCGTCCCCCCGTGCTGGGAGACGTAGGGGACGGGGGGATGCGTCCCCGTGGAACACTGATATTTTATCAAGGGTGAGGGGGTGGTGAAGTGGAGATGAGGTGGAGGTGACATGGCATACAAGTGGATTGAGTGAGGGGAGGGAAAAATCTGGGTTTTCCCACTTGGATGGTCAAAGGGGCATGTGTGCACCATGCCTCATTAATGTTTTTGGGTGGAGAGAGTCCTCACCCCACCCAAGGGGCATGCCTCATTAATGTTTTTGGGTGGAGAGAGTCCTCACCCCACCCATATGCATTAAAGAGCATGGGGGTTGTGTGGGTGCATGGGGATGTGGAGAGTAGGGGGTAGGCTAGGCTAGGGTGATAGGGTAGACTAGGGGAATGTGCACATAGACTAGGGGAGTGTGCACATAGGCTAGGGGGAGTGGGATAGTCACATGGTGACCATGGGCTAGGTGTAGGATGGGGCTTAATGGGTCAAAGGGGCTAAAATGGGTTGAATTAATGTTTCTAAAGTGACAATGTCAAATATTTGGATTATTTGGAGCAATTGCAAAATTATTAAACATTGACATTGGACAAATGATAATATGACATTTTTTAGGTGTCTACACAAGGATATGACTTGTAATTCTTTTGTGTGTTTATAATTTTTTATACTTGCCTAAAGATAAGAGTTTATTATTTCTTTTAGACATACTTGTAATAATCATTAAATGGAAAGCATGTAGCAATAATAAAACTAAATGAAATTTATATGCTCAGAACGTACATTCCAATATCTATCTTTACATAGATTCCATTATAAAATGATATGATTTAACCCAAATGAGGCCTCCAAAGTTGTGTTAGCAACTTTGTCATCACAAAAATTGATTAAAATATAAATAAAAAAAATTATATAGTTGAAATTTACATTACCACTTCACAAATTTTCATTACAAAGGATATAATTTGACCTCATTTGCGGCCTTCAAAATCATACCGATGACCTGTCAATAGTAAACCTGGTTGTCATGACAGTGTGTTAGGACACCATGTTTTTTTCCATGATGAGGAGTTACATGATAGAACTTCCCTCTTGTCTTGGTTGTCTCTACATTTTCTTGAAAAAACTAATGCATCTCTTCATCGTTTTATAAGCTAGTTGAGCATCTATTATAGTGATGGAGTCCTTTCTCTATCCACCTCCTCTCCCAATGTTGGATTGCTTGGATGACTATGACATTGGACTTCTTGTGGGTACCCAAAGTGCTTATGATGTGCTCCATAGACATGATGGGTTTTTGCCTTATTATGTTTGTTATGGTCTTTTGAACTTACAACATGTTGATTGATGGGATAAAATTTATCCATCCATGGATCCCCATTATAAAGTAGGTCCCCCACCTAAAAACTTCATGGAACATGACCGAACATCCAATTTATTTGGCACTACTCCATTTGGTATGAATTCAATGATTTCATAGGGTCCTAGCCATCTTATCTTCAACTTCCTAGGATGTTGTTTGTTATTATATACAAGTGCCAAAGTTCCATTCCTACGACACCTTGGTTTTGATATTTTTGTCATGCGAGGTCTTTTGGTGCCTCTTTCCTATTGCTACTTGAAGAATGCCTCTACCCTTTGCTCATCCAATTGAAGTTTTTCATGGCATCTTTCTTTGAGTGACTCTTTGTCTTCCATTCTAGTGGCTATAGCTATCTTCAAGTTGGGGACTACATACTCAATGGGTAGAGGGGCCTCCAAACCATAAACAATTGGAAAGGTGTTGTCTTATTTCAAACTTTGTAGGTAGTCCTATACGTGTACAGGATCCTTTCATCTTAAATTTTCTTGCCAACCTTGAAAAACTTGATGAGGATAGTTTGAAGGCCTTGATTGCACCATTCACTTGTGAGTAAGAAGAAAATCTTTGGTGTTGAATCATATAGTGTTTTAGTAACTTCCTTTTTGTCTAATTTATATGATGTTTCCCCTAACCACTGATGAGGATCTTAGGTTCTCCAAAATCTAGTGATGATGTGCTCATACAATGTCTCTGTGGCTAGTACAATCTCTATCAAGCATAGCTTTCGTCCATGTGGTCAAGTATTCTGGTATCCTTGAACAAAGGTCGTCAACATAATCCTCCATTCAATGCTATTTTGGTTGTTACTTCAATGCCAAAATGTCCTCCAACAATGCCACCTTGGGCTTCTCTTAGAATTTTTTATTGTTGAAGTTGATGTTGCCACTCTCCTTAACAACTCATCAACCCTAATTTTGTATGGTTTCCCCTCACTCAGAGTGCATGAAATATCATTTACAAGTAATTTCCTACCTTTACTTTTTGTCAAATTCTTTAGGGAAAACGTTGCAATCGAAATAGGAGACTATCCTGATGTGAGGGAACTTAGGAATGACATTAACATTGGCTTCTAAGATAATGAACACATCCTTCTTGATATGATTCTTAAATGGTGCTTCCATTTAAATTGTTGGTTTGATTCTTTAGTGAGGATCATTCTCAATATGAATGCACTCTAACCTTTTGGCACCAAAGGGCTTAACCTAGGCCTATTTATATGTATTGCCTCACTTCTTCCAACAAATGCTCATTGCCAAAAAAGCAAGCCACCTTTTTTAAAATTCTCATCTCTTCAATGGTAAACACAAATTAATTGGCACTAGGCCTACGTGTCAACCAGGTTGCTTCTTCTTGCATGATTTGTATCCAATCTTGAGTTTGCTTTATAGTCTCCTTGTGTTTTGCCACGTTAGTCTATGAAGTCCTTGTTTTTGGTTGATACACTCTAGGCTCTTTAGGATTTTTTTCCCTCTCTTTTGCAACCAAATCTCAAGATGTTAGGAACCTACTATTAAAAATAAACACACTCACACAAATACGGAAAATAAACATATATGCTCACAACACACTATGGAAATAAAATGCACACTATGGAAATAAATTGCAGAAAAGGAACAATCTCACAATAGCACTGAATCGCAAGCCTCTTTGAGGGGGCAACCTCCTTCAATACTTCATTCAATTATGCAAAAAGATACATACAATACTGCCCCTCGCAGTTTTAAGGAATTCCTCTAGCACCTAACTCCCAAGGTTGGCTTACATGCAAAATGCCACCCGGGCTAGAATCTCCTACCTACAATCGGTTACATTCTTGAAAAACGGTTACATAGAAGGGCGCCATTTGGCTAGGCGCTTCTTAATCCAAAACTATAACAAAACATTACAAAATATTAACATGGGTGTTACCCACGTTCCACAAGGACTATTACATCAAGGTGTTAGGATGGGGTCCTAACATGCCCTTCCCCTTCAAAAAGCTTTGTCCTCAAAGTTGAAGGTGAGGAAACTGTTGCTGGAGTTGTTGAAGAGGTTCCCATGTCGCATCTTCTGGTTGTAAGCCATGCCACTGGACCAGGACATCTGTGATAACACGTCGACGAAGGGTACGCGATCTTCGGTCAAGAATGCATTTAGGTTCAAGAATGATGGACCCTTCCTCGTCCAACTCTGGAAGTGTAGACTGCACCTGCACCTTGTTGCCAATAACCTTCTTGAGAGATGACACATGGAAGATTGGATGAAGTTTGGAACTAGCCGGAAGGGCTAGTTTGTACGTTGTCGCCCCAAGCCTCTGCAATACCTGATAAGGACCATAGTATTTGGTGGCAAGTTTCTGACAACCACGCAACTGGAGAGATGATTGTTTGTATGGTTGTAAGCGAAGAAAGACCATGTCACCAATGACAAAGCTACGTTCGGTACGATGTTGATCTGCTTGTTGTTTCATACGGTTCTGAGCCATATCCAAGTTGAGCTTGAGTTGGCGAAGAATGGAGTCACGCTAGCGGAGAGTGGAATCCACAGCCTGAACCTTGGAGCTGCCTGGAATGTAAGAAGTTGGAGTTGGTGGAAGCTGACCATAGACTGCTTCAAATGGAGTCACCTTAGTGGCAGAGTGATAGGTGGTGTTATACCACCATTCGGCCAAAGGAAGCCACTTAGCCCAATGAGTAGGATGTTTAGAAGTGAAGCAACGAAGGTAGGTTTCCAAGCATTTATTGACAATTTCGGTTTGGCCATCGGTTTGAGGATGGTAGGCCGAACTCATCTTGAGTTGTGTCCCCTGCAACTTGAACAGTTCCTGCCAAAAGCGACTGGTGAAGGTAGGATCCCGATCAGAGACAATGGATTTAGGCATCCCATGGAGGCGAAAGATGGAGTCAAGGAAGAGTTGGGCGACAATGGATGCAGTATAAGGATGGGATAGGGAACAAAAGTGAGCATACTTCGAAAGATGATCCACTATCACCAGAATAACTGATTTGCCTCCGGATTTTGGTAGCCCTTCGATGAAGTCCATAGATATATCTGTCCAAACCTGCTCAGGAATGGGCAAAGGTTGAAGTGTCCCTGGAGAACTCACAGTTTCACCTTTCATGCGTTGGCAGCGATCACATTCGACCACAAATGTTTGGATGTCCTTTTTCATTCCCCTCCAGAAAAAAGTACGCTTGGTTTGGGTATATGTTTTGAGAAAACCCGAATGACCAGCTGTGGGAGAAGCATGCATTTCTTGAAGGAGGAGGTCCTTGATTTGAGACTGAGATGGTATAACCAAACGGTCATGAAACCATAAATCCTGACCATCCCAAGCATAGCCAGGGTGGGAATGAGGATCCTCTTGGAGAGTGTGGATGAGAGTTTGTAATGAGGAATCCTTGGCTAGATCCTCACGAAGTTGATGAATCCATTGCGGAAGGGGAGTGGAGATAGCATGTAACATGGCCTGATCTTCATGGAGATGAGACAAGGCATCCGCCACCACATTCTCTTTACCTTTCTTATAAGAGATGTCATAGTCATACCCCAACAATTTGGAGACCCATTTTTGTTGTTCTGGAGTAGCCACCCTTTGTTCTAAAAAATATTTTAGACTTTGATGATCAGTTTTAATGGAAAAATGTCGGCCAATGAGATATGGATGCCAATGGGTGACCACATGTAAAATGGCAAGCATTTCCTTCTCATAAGTGGACTTGCCCAAATTTCGAGGGGAGAGTGCCTTGCTAGTGAAAGCCAATGGTCGACCCTCCTGCATTAAAACTGCCCCAATGCCCGTGCCCGATGCATCACTCTCAATGACAAAGGGTTTAGAAAAATTTGGCATTGCCAAAATAGGGGTGGTGGTCATAGCATACTTCAAATCAACAAAAGCCTTCTCGGCCAAATTAGTCCACACAAAAGAATTTTTCCTCAACATGGTTGTCAGGGGAGCTGCTATCTTGCCATAATTTTTCACAAATTTCCTGTAATATCCTGTAAGACCCAAGAATCCATGAAGTCCCTTCAATGTATGAGGTTTAGGCCAATCTTGAACCGCTTGGATTTTCTTAGGATCAACCTGAACTCCCTCCTTAGTGACTATGTGTCCCAAATATTCAACCTCCTGCTGGCCAAAGGAACATTTTGATTGCTTTGCATAAAGTTGATGGTTAGACAAAAGTTTGAGGGTTTCATCTAAGTGGTGAAGATGATCCTCCCATGTGCGACTATAGATCAATATGTCATCAAAAAAGACTAAAATGAATTTGCGAAGATGAGGACGAAAAACATAATTCATCAAACTTTGAAAGGTGAAAGGTGCATTGGTCAAACCAAAAGGCATAACCAAAAACTCATAATGCCCTTCATGAGTTCGAAAAGCTGTTTTGGGAATATCTTCATTCTTAATGCGGATTTGGTGATAGCCCGACCGCAAATCCAACTTGGAAAAATATTGAGCCCCATGCAACTCATCAAGTAGTTCATCAATGATAGGAATAGGGAACTTATCCTTAATAGTGATTTTGTTAAGATCTCGATAATCCACACACAAGCGCCAAGTGCCATCCTTTTTTCTTACTAGCAACACTGGTGAGGAATAGGGGCTAACACTAGAATGGATAATTCCAGAAGCTCGAAGTTCCTGCACAATTTTCTCAATTTTTGTTTTTTGAGCATAAGCATACCGGTATGGACAAACATTAGGAGGTAGACTGCCAAGAAAAAGTTGTATTGCATGATCATGTGAGCGTTGAGGAGGAAGTCCCTTGGGTTCCTCAAAGACATGAGCATACTTGTTTAATATACCCTGTAATTGTTGTGGGTGATTAGACTCCCCTTGTTCGGGGGTGGTGATAGCAAAAAGTTGAGCTACCACGCCATGGGAAGATTTCTTTAACAATTTTTCCATCTTATGAGAAGAAATAAACTGAACTGCTCCCGCCTTTGTGCCACGAAAAGTATATTCTTGCCCATCCTGACTAAATTTCATCCATAATTCTGCAAAATCCCATAAGATTGGTCCTAACATTCTCAACCATTGCGCTCCCAAAACTATATCACACCCTCCTAAGGGTAAGGCAAACATGTCGGACTTGAGATTATAGTCCCCAATTTTTAGTTTAACATTACGACATTTGCCTTTGCATGGTAGGGTGCCACCATTAGCAATCATGACTTCGAAGGAATTGCATGTGGTGATGTAACAATTTCCCTGTTTGGCTACACGTGGATCAATAAAATTATGTGTACTACCAGAGTCAATCAAAATGATGACCCTTTGTCCCTTGAAATGGCCAATCACCTTCATGGTTTGGGGGGTGGATACTCCCGCTAAAGCATGTACAAAAATTTCTGGTTGGGTTTCCTCTTGCTCGGTCGTCTGGTCTGTGGTTTCTGTTTCTTGAGGATCCTCCTCATCCTCAGAAGATTTTGTAGTGGGAACTTCATCCATATCGAGCAAGTACAATTTTTGTTGCACACACCTATGCCCTCTGGAATATTTTTCATCACAATTGTAACATAACCCTTGTGCCTTTCTATTCTCCATCTCCTCATGACTCAATATTTTTATAGGTGGAGATTTAGTAGTAGGACTTGGTATTGGCTTGGCCGGAAAAGATGGCTTAGATTGAGGAAATTTAGAAGTTCGACCGAGAGCCTTGAATTTATCTTCTACCAATTTGGCCAATTGTATGGCCTGTGGTAGTGATTGAGGTCGCAACAACTTAACCTCAGCCCTGATGTCATCCTTCAGTCCACTCACAAAACAACTTTGGAAAGAGTCAACACTTAGTCCCGTGGTTCGATTGGCAAGTTTTTCAAATTGAGCTTGGTATTCTCGAACGGTTGAGGTTTGTTTGAGTTTGAAGAGGGCTCCTGTAAAATCTTCACATACCAAAATCCTCTCCTGTGGCCTTTCAATATTGGTCCAAGTCTAGCTCAGCTGCTACAATTGGAGGAAGATCATGATAAGGCCTACCAGAACTTCGCAAAACATGTTCAAATCACCCGAAATTGGTTCAAGAAAAAGTCCTCTGCCCGAACATTCAGAGTAGGAGATCTGGTATGGATGTGGGACTCTTGGAAGGCCAAGCCTGGAAATCATGATAAACTAGATGCTTTTTGGGATGGGCCATTCGATATTGCGAAGGTAAATTCAGCCAACTCCTTTATTCTCAAGGACACAGCTGACTAGACTTTGCCAATTTCTGTAAATGGTCTTCATTTGAAGGCTTTCCATCGTTAAAAAAAAAAATGAAGTTTTTACCTTTGTATATAATATCTTGTTATTTGCGCTTGTATATACTGTGTTAAGACTTTCAAAAGGTTAAAAAGACAACCAGAAGGAGATCACATCTTCATACCGCCATAGCAATGAGCTCCAGCTTCACCAAGTCTAGTAGAACCTCCTTCGGGATTTTTTTGCGCAAAGTAGCTGATGCAAGTTGGTTCGCTGCGAAGCGCTTTGGCGTAGAAACATGAAAAGGCTCCTCGAAGGCCTAAAAAACATGAAAATAAAGACTGAGACTAGAATACGGTGTGTCGCCAACAACCAATACCAAGGGGTGGCTCATAATGCTCAAGGCCCAAAAGAGAAAGCGAATATAAACAACTTCTCTCAGCAGCAAGCTTCGTTGGCGGAGCAAACGCAAGTACCTCTCCGAAGCTTCCAATTGCCTAAGGTATGAGAAATACTTCGCAAAAGGGAGACCGAGCGAAGTGAATTTCAAAAGAGATTCAGCGAACCATTTCCCCATCTATAAGTGCGATAGAAAAAAGAGATGCGCTTCGCTCGAAAGGCAACTCAATCCCCACTTTGGGGTTAATCTTTCGCGAAGCAGGCAATGACTTGGTAAGGTAGCCCGAATCTCATGAGTAAAACAACTTCCGGCCATAAGTGTGAAAACTGGTGGATCGCTGGAAGTTTACCGCGAGGTGTCCCTCGTTAAGATCAGCTTCGCCAAATCATAAGGCGCAAAGCGGGAAGCATTTAAAACGTGCATCGAAAGGTGTGCCAGCGACAACCTAGGAAAACATTCAGGGCATGTGAGATTAATGCAAAGGTGGTGGGGTGTATCCCAAGATAATTTAGTTATGATTAAAACTCTTGCCCAGGTATGAGGTGGCAGAAGGTTATATTTTCAAAGTCGGGCCAAGTCCTCGAAACACATGGACCCGCGTGCAACGCCACCACAAATCCAATAAAAAAGCAAAGCAACCTCTTCAACCCGATTTATGAATTTAATTTTGGTAGGCGCCATAAATAGTGATAGTTACCACTTACAACTATAAAAACCAAGTCGTAGCAGTGAAAAGATGTTCGCCTACTGATAAGTGCAAGTATAAGTGCCCTAGCCGGAAGTCTGCATTACTCCCATTATTTTCGTCAAAATTCTCTGTGTCAAAGGTTCTGCTGCCACTAAAATTTAGAATGGGAAAGAAAAGTTCCAAGGAGAAAAGGAAGGAACCTGAAGTCGCCGACTCGAAAAAGGTAAAAAAGGGTAAGGAAGAGAGAAGGCATAGACCCAAGAGGGTCGATCTCAACCTCCGCCCTGAAAAATAGGCTGTGGAATAAAGGGAAGATTCAAAGGAGGAGCAACCTATAGAACCACCTATTGATGGGTGGGAAAAGATAAGGGACACTGAAATTTCCAAGAGCATTTCCGAACTCTGGTATACCATTGATTTCATGAAAAGCTAGCTTTTTGCAGAGAAAAAAAGAGACGCTGCTTATTATTCATAGATATATTGGTACCTGACTCCGCCAGTGCACCACTGTCCCGAGTTAGTCTATGCTATCACCCAAAACTATTAACCATCCACCATACAGGTTCTGGACGCCGCAGGTAACAAATTGTTCACAATTTTAAAGGAAGATGTACAAGAAGCTTTCACCCCACAGCAAGGGCCGCCCAAAGGATATTCTATTCGTAATGTTATTCTGAGCGAACAAATGGAAAGGTTTACCACTTCCAGCTACATCATAAAATTTCTAAGTGAAAACCTCAAGGACGTGCTTCCTTCAGGCAGGCTGCCTCAAATGCCTCGCCCTCTGAAGGATTTTAAGAGCACGAATATTTTCTCCATCATTGCGTGGGTCACAGGCCTGTCTACCGATGCTTCTGTACACCCCTAGAAAGTGTTGCTGGCCGAGTGTATTTCACGAGGGGAGTTTTACGCTCCGGATTCATCAAGGCCAAACACTAACCCGGTCTTCTATGACTAGGCGGAATGGGTAGCCCGAACCTTACATACGCGACTGGTTAGCATGAAAAATTATGGGACATGCCAGTATTTTGGACCTTGCTCTTTCTTGGTTTGGCTCTTTTTCTATCATACTCAGAAGCATTTTCCCCATATTGCTATTACTCCGAGCGGCAAAGACGGAGCCCCTCTGCTAGTATATCAGTGGACTCCCCTCCTGGCGAGGACAGAGTCATATTATGCTTTCAATCAACAGTTTTTAGGACCTACCATTCAACTAATGCAAGGTTCTTGCCCTCGGGTGCCCATAAGCCTTAGAGATAAGGTAGTTAAAGAGGAAAAGGGGGATGTTTTTCAATTGACATAGGGGCTTGTGGTTCGCCTGTTCATATTTATAGGGAAACCCTTCCTACTACCTGTTTACCCTTCTGAATATCAATTCACACTGGAGGTTGCTTGCCAGAGTGACACAACAAATGTTATTTATGGCCACGACCGAAAATGGGCACCCACGTGTGATTTCCCCTTCAAGATGGGAGTCATTGAGGTTTTTACCCTCAAAAAACATGTTTACTTAGAGGATAAAATTGACGACTTTGGTTTGCTGCAGATCCCTCAACGGTGGTGCTACGACCCCTTGGGGGTAATGAGGGACCATCATCGATTTAAAAACTTCCATGTTTGCCCCCACCCGAAGGTAGTAGAGCAGCGGAACAACCCCACCGGGAGAGATTTGGAGTGGCACCTGGAGAAAATGAAGACATTACCCCCATTGCATGAGTTTTATACCATAGAGGTTGAATATGACCCAGTTCGGCACCCCTTTCTAGGCCCAGACTCCACATTTTGGAGAAAAATGAAAGATGATTTAAGGGGAGAGTTAAAGGGTTGCAGTGAAGAACAACTGAAGGAATGGTGGGTGATGAGAATCCATTGCCAAAAGCAAAAATCATATGGGCTCTTGGAGATGGATAAGGATTTTGCAATTTTTTATGAAGCTAATGCTGGATCTTGGAAGCCCATCTCCTTTGCTGACTTTGTTCCTCCTAGTGCCCTAGGTTCGGGGGAAATACCAAGAAGAATTGACGACGTTTCTGAGCAAGAAGAAGAAGAGGAGGCAACAACGACACAACAAGAGTTGCCTAAAGAACCTATTGGAGGTTATGACACAAATATTGTGGGGTCAGCACAACAACAAGAAAAGGAGGAGAAAAGGAAAATAAAGAGACTTGAACAGGTCCAAATGCCTCCCTCTCATCCGAAGCGACCTCGTACTAGATCTCCAGGTGCTTCTAACGAACAGTCTACGATAGGCTCAGCTGAGGTGGGTGTCGGAGAGACAACGTCACAAAGGACTGAGATGGTTTCGGAGGTGGACATCATTAATGTGGAAGAATTCCTCCAAAAATGAGAGAATCTTGAAGAAGAAGTCGAGGATGTCGAAAGCACGAGCTGAGAAAGAACATGAGCCAAAAACACAGGTATTTGCTACTTCTGCTCTATTGTTAGAGCATGCAGGTATGCATCCCTCACATTTTACCCTTGTTTCCCAAGTCGTGTCTACAGTAGTCCCGATCGAAGGTCCCCAAGAGTCTTCCCCTCTTTCAAATAAATCTCCCCAAAATATTTGTCAAACTAAACAGTTGCCACATTGCATGGTACCCTTTGCTACCACAAATCTGTCTCACAATCCTGTCGACCTCATAAACATCTCCACCCCGTTTGAGTCGTCAAAATGTGTGGCATGAAATATGTAATAAATCAAAATGTGAAAAAAGGTGTTTTGTCCAAAGGTTGCTCTATGGAGAATTGTTGTAGTATTTTTGGGTGGAACTATTTTCAAACATCCAAGAAGGCTTTTCGAAGGCACCCAATCTAGAGAATGATGAAAATTTAATGATTGGGGCAAAAGAAGTTATGTTTCCAGATTTTATGCTGAAAGGGTGCAAGATTAAATTCTATAGGATGATTTTCATAATTTTCAAAGGTACCACCTACCAATTTCTCCTCTTTCGAAACAGATTTAATATTTGGTGAATTTCTTGAGCATATGCAGATTTCCAAAGCACAAATCTGGTCAAAATTCAATGACCAAGTTCCCTATTTTTCTCCATTTTTGATGTATCCCAATGCACTTGTGCCCAAGCTGGTCAACCATTCAAGGTCTTCCCCATTAAAGTTGGATCACTGTCATCAAAGGAGAGTTTTCAAGGAGGAAATTCCTCTCGAAGGTTCTTGATCCATTTATATTTTGTCCTCATGTGTATTTAAATAAAGAGGTGAAATCCTCTATAATTAGTAGATATTTTTATGTAACAAGGGGGGAGACACTTTGGAAAAAAACACTTTTAGTTTTCTGCATAAATAGAAGGACGCCCAACTTCTGATTCTATGAATGGTTTTGTGTGTAGTTTATTTCTGCTTATCATTTCTATTTACATTCATGTTTGTTATTTGCTAAGTTTGAATTCTATATCTGGATTTGAATACCACTGGTGATGGAATGAATACTGGAATATACTTTTGGAAGTTATCTTTGCAAATCGTAAGTGGTTTCTTTTTCTTTCTTTCTGTTATATGTTGCTTAACGTTTGATTTTAATTTTTGCTGCTAGTCTATCCCCATCCTACATTCAGCTTATAGCCATATTTTCCATCTCTTTCCATCTCTTTCCGTCATTTCCCATTTATTTCATGTAACTCTAAACTTAAAACCGATGTAGGATTTAGTAAGGGAGCCAACCCTCTCTAGAAATTGGCCCAAAGGACATTTATTTCCTTTAGCCTTTCAATGTTGGTCGTGTCTAGGGTGCACAAACGTATGTTTTGTATTTTAGGAAGATATTTGACCAACAAAACTTAAAATTTCTCTCTAGACAATATTCCTTTAATATGTTTTGAATTCAATTTCTTCTCAATTTATTTCCCTTTCAATTTTCCTTCAAATAACTCTCCTTTCTTTGATAATTAATTTCTTTCTTCAAACAATATTTTGACTTCTTTTAAAATCTTCCCTTCAATTTTCTCTCCTTACAACTTATTTAATTAATTTCTCTTTCTCTAATTTTATTATGCAAATAAAATTTTCTTCCTTTTATTTTTTATTCCTCCAAATTTCAACTTTAATTTTTTTCCTTTCTATTTAATAATTTGAAACTCCTTTCTTCTAACCTTTGACTTTGGGCAAAGTAAATAATCTATTTAAAATTACCTTTGTTAGCATCACTTTTTTACTCTAAAACATTTCCCACAAATTGTTGTAACAATTGCTTAGAGTTTTGTCTACATATGGCTTGAACTCTAAGAGGTTTCCCACCGATTGTTGTAATGATTTCTTAGAGTTTTATCTGCATCTAACCTAAGTTCTATTGACTCTACTTAAAACTACTTCATCCATTACTTTCTTGACTCATCTCATATCTCATATATTGTGTACCAGTATTTGCAACGCCTATTCTGTTCTATGATTTTCTCATTGTAGTACTCTCTCTATGGCACTCACACTTCTCATTTGTATATTCATAGCACTTTATTCGTGGTGCTTGCATTTCTCTTCCGTGGCTTTGTAGCACTTTCTACTCATCATGGTTTCCTCACCAAGGCAATCCTTTTTTGTGTAGGGAAACTCTATAATCCTTAATTTTTTAGGTAAATACAAATTCAATGAGACCCCCAACCCTCTAGGGAATCAAAATGGGGCATTCCATTGGCAAGCACTCACTGCTACCAACCAACTTATCCTTGTTTGGGAAAAAATGTTAGGGTAAAGCATAGGTTTTTATGAGGGGGCTTGATCCCCTCATACTAGGTTTTAAACTTAGGTCTCCTCGATGAAAATCCAAGGAGTACTTCAATGTGGGTTTCGTGGCTCACCACAACATGGTTCTATTCTTCAATATTATGTTGGATTTCCTCTTAATCATGATGTTCCTCAATTTAGCTTTCTTCTCAACCATGATGTTCCCTAATTTGGTTTTACACAAACATTGCTCACTTTCTCACAAAGTACATAACATGGCTATGTAATCCTCCTTCCATATTCTTCTTCTTAGTTTTATCTCTTCATAATGATGTTCTCTCATCCAATAATAATTTTCTATACTCGACTAATATTTTAGCCATAAATCTTCCTTCTATGGACGCAAGCACTCTCTTCAGCCCTACTTTTCTCAATATTTGAATTCACTTTTCAACCCAACTTCTCTTAAAACATGACTCTCACCAAATACAACTGTGTGGCTCTGACCAAACACACTTAGTGTGGCTCTATCCAAACACAACAATGTGGCTCTAATACCATTGTTAGCAATTCAACTATCTTTTTCATAGGATCTAAAAATATAATATATTCATACAACTACATACATTCAATATCACACTTATTGAATAATATTATTGATGAAAATTCAACACAAACAATGCAAATACAATGGAATGCAAGGTTTATCCCCACTATATTACTCTCTCATTGCTACATCGATTACATTGTTTTACCTTCAATATATATACACATGGATATGAGACTCTCCACGTTCACAACCCTTGACCTTTCTACTTATACAAGCTTTTCATCTCTTCACACACATGAGACATTTAACACTTCATATTTCTCATGGGAGAAATACAACATAATAATAAATCTATTATTAACTCTACATATCCACATAAGGACAAAAACTTTAATGATTACACATACTAAATGATAAACTCTTACATAACTCCATACACCTACTATATACTCAAATATTTATAATACTCTCAACTAAACTATTTACATGATCCTTATATTAATCTTGTAAGGTACCAAATAATGTAATATTTCCAACATATACATAGAAGTGTCAGTTGTGAATTTATCATAGTGAAGTTAGCACAAAGGATTTGTTTTGATTTATAGTTTAAAAGTGAGGTTCTTATCAAAATTAATCTTGATGGTTCTTCCAAAGGAAATCTAGAAAATCCGATGAAGGTTGTGCTTTTTGAAATAATAAAAACCAAATTATCCTCATTTAAAATCATATAGAACTTCAGTTAACATCTATGCAAAAACTAAAGCACTTCTTTCATGGAACAAAATTTTCAGTGAAAATGATGAAAACATATTTTAATTAAGGGTGATTCATAGCTTATTAATAACTCTATTAAGAAAAATGGATATGAGAATTGGATCATAAATAACATTATTGTTGAAGCGCCTTTCCTTCTTCCTCCTCAAAACCTCTTGTTTCCCCAACTTGGAATCCTATTACCGTTGAGGCAAAATGAAGTTACAATTATTAATAACAACAAAACCATGCTTCCTTGTAATTCTACATTATTCTAGTAAAAATCAGGGATTTTACCATCAACAACATAGAAAACCATCAAAATAGTGGGTGTCAGTCAGTACAAATATTGGAACATTGCTAAGAAAAAATGGAAGGAAGGGTTTACTCCTACATAGCTTAACCTTTAGGTGGGAAAGGTTTGGGTCAGCATTGAAATTTTCACCATATGGTAGAATCGCATTTTTACCTCTGAAGCAATTGGGATCATGGAAGACAACTTTGTTGTTCTTACCTTTTCGACCATGTAGTTCTTGGTTTCAAAATATTCTTTTCCAGCTCTTCTTGGGTCATCACATCAGCTTTGATAGTTTTAATAGACAAAGCTTTGATGGTGCCTTTACCTAGCAATTAAAAAAAAATGTTTTAAAAACTTTGTTGTATTTATTTGTGTTATTACATGGAAAAATTTTTAATAATTGTGTATTTTATTTTTATTAAAAGATACCTTTAGTTATATATCCGCAAAGGATATTGTAGTGGTAAGTCTTGGGTTTTCATCTAAGAGACCCAATTTCAAACCCCAGTAAGAGGGGACTGAGACCTCTTATAAAAATCCTTGTAAAATAAATCTAGCATTAGCTCAAGTGGTTAGATTCCTCAACATTTCAAGGAGGAGACCCAAGTTTGAATCTTGCTAAACCATATATAAATAATATCCAAGCTTTCTTGTAATACCACTATGTGGTCATGAAATCTAGCATTAGCTCAAGTGGTTAGATTCCTCAACATTTCAAGGAGGAGACCCAAGTTTAAATCTTGCTAAACCATATATAGATAATATCCAAGCTTTCTCGTAATACCACAATGTGGTCATGATGTGATACCGGTGGGGTCATTTCAATCCCATTTAACCCATTAAAAAATACCTTTAGTTATAAATCATATGTTTCTACATAGTGTTGGACTAAAAATTTATTAGCAAAAAGTAAAACCATATATATTATAATATCATTCATATATATTTTTCTTCATCCAATAAAATATAATATAAAAAAATAATAAAATTATAAAAAATAGAAAGAAAGGTTCCTCAAAATTATGAGTAATAATTATTTTATAAAAAATTAAATAATTTTATGATAGATATTGGTGTTTTTTTTCTTTGTATCACATTAATCTCAAAATTTTTAAATAATAATAATTATTTTTTTATTATAGGTTGTTATAATTTTAATATAATATATTTTGACATAATTTATTGACATTTAAATTTATTGTTGATAGATTATTAGTATAACTTTAAAAGTTTTAAAATGAGATCAAATAAAAGCATTGTGTGATAAAAAAATACGAGATAATAAATATTAAAATATAAATTTTGTTGAGATGTAACATGAATAAAAAGGTTTCCTTAACAAGGAAGTTAAACAAGTGTGAACTCAAGCAAGTAAAGAAAATCTAATGTGAGTATAAGGGCTAGTAAGCCAAGCAAGCTAAAGAAAGTGTGTGTTTGCCCAAAGTGTGTTCAAGATTGTTAGAGTGAGAGTGTGGAATACATTCATTGGGAAATTTCATAGGAGGTGGAGGTGGTAAAGTTCATAGGAGGTAGACGTTCAACAAGAAGGCTATATTTTTTCACTAAAACAATTTGGTAATCATCGATCTACTCTTATATTTTGCATATGTAATAAAAATATTTCTATTCTCATTATATTGCCCTATTGTGCTATTAGTGTTTTTCTTGTTTACTTTTCTTCATATCATTATACACCTTTTATCATGGATGATTAATGTATGCTACTTGTCATCACAAAAAAAAAACTATGTGTTGACATATGGCCCATAGTGAGAGGAGGGTTTGGAGAGATATTATGGCCCATAGTGAGAGGAGGGGTTAGGGATACATTATGGCCTATAGTGAGAGGAGGTTTTGGGAAGATATTTTCTTTGTGCATGAGTCCTCCTCTCATTATGGTCTTTTATATTGATGCACAACCTATCTTTGATGATAACAAGCTAACACACAATACTCATCAATATTAGAAGGTACACAATAGAATGAAGAAAAAAAAACAAGGAAAACATTGATAACACAATAGGCTGACATAATAAAAATAAAAATATACATCTTAAAAATATAATAGGACATTGATACATATCATGTTACCTTAGTGAATGAATGCAACACTTCTATTGAGCCTCCACCTCCTATGAACTTGCCTAACAACCGTATTCCACTCTCACTAACAATTTTTGATAGACTTTGGATAAGGAGACACCATTTCTTTAGCTAGTTGTTGGTCACAAATATGCCTAAGTACAAAATATCATTTGTGCGCCCTAGACCCGACCAACATTGAAAGGCCGAAGGAAAGAGATGTCCTTCGAGCCAATCTCTATAGAGGGTTGGTTCCCATCCTAAAACTAACGATTGGCTTAAATCTTAGGGTAAAAGGAAATAGATAGGAAATGATAGAAAGAAATGGGAAATATGGCTATAAGATGGAAAGATAAGGTGAGGATAAACTAACAATAAAAATTCACAACAAGCATTGATTAACATATAACATAAAGTTAAGCACATAAACCACTCATAATTTTGCAGAGATAACTTCCAAGAAGCATTCTAGTATTCACTCCCTCACAAGCAGTAATTAAATCCACATGCAAAATTTAAAATTAGTAAATAAAGGACATGAACTTGATCATAAATGACAAGCAGAAAGAAACCAAAAACAATACTACTCAAGGAACTAGAAGCCAAATAATCTTTCTATTTATGCAGAAACTTAAAGTGTTTTTCTGCAGAGTGTCTATCCTCTTTTCTTACATTGAAATGCTTAGTATTTATAGAGGATTTTGCCTCTTTCATTAAATGCACAACACAACAAAATGTTGGCTGGTAAAAAATAAGCAGCAACAATTTCTTCCTTGGTAATGGTGATGTTTGAATCAGATTATTCTTCAGTGGACAACGATCCGATTTTCATGGAATACGCCTAGAAAATTGGCAAATATGGATGATGGAAAAAACATTCCAAGCATTGGTGCATTGAAACTCAACAATGTCATGCGACACACAAGAGATTGGATATTAAATCCTGGGTGCCATTACATTCTCTCTTGCCTTGGAATCCTACCATTGCGAGTTGAAAACAACGAAATTTAATTCTGCTTCGAAAAGGAATAAGATTCATGGAGGGTGCCTCGAAAACAACTGGGATCGCATCAAATTTCAAGACGTAGCATTAAATCTAGGCAACTCTTTTAGCCAAAATTCAAAATCATAGCTCTTACTGTTGGTGATCAGATCCGCCTAGGTAAGGATTTTGGGTAAATGTATAAATGTATGCGCCCTAGACCTGGACCAACATTGAAAGGCCGAAGGGAAGAGATGCCCCTCATGCCAATCTCCGGAGAAAGGCCGGCTCCTATGCTAAACTACTTGGGTGTTTGAAGACAAGAGTGCAGGAAAGAGATAAAAGGGATAAGGGTTAGAGAAATAAATAAAAAAGGGTTAAGGGAAGAGAGATTGATGATTTGAGGTGGGAGAGAACAGGAAGCATGATCACTAACTAGATAACTTGAATAGAAGCAAAGAACACCAAGAGTAAAATGAAAGAAACATAGTATCAACCTCCCTATGTATCCTCCCGAACGAGTTTTAGGACACTGTCCCCGATCGCACACCGGACGCAGAGTTCAGCATCTCAGTCTACAAACAAAGAGAGATAGAAGAATCAAGCAAGGCAGGCAACATAAAAGAAAGTCAATACGACACTTTTCTAACTCCTATGTATCCTTTCGAACGAGTTTCAGGACACTGTCCCCGATCGCACACCGGACGCAGAGTTCAACATCCAACATACAAACGAGGAGAGATAGAAGAATCAAGCACAGAAGGCAGCATAAAAGAGAAGAATTGAGCTCAAAGTCTCTTAGTATTAATCGCAGGACATCAAGTTACAACAACTTTCTAGCAGATAGTTCCCCCCCATTTTCCATTACAATGCCTGGGTTTTTATAGAGGACCCGGGCCTTTGAATCATAATTACATAGCGAAGAAGAGTACGCCCTCGAGCCCTGAGAATCGGCTCCCCGAGGCTCTCATGACCGAGCTTTCAAATCCATTACCAAAAATGGCAACTACAACCGGGTCAACCATGGAAAGGTGCATTGATGAGCCGTCTAGACGTCCTTGGTCTCCGGGTGCGGTGCTCGAGTGGCCGCCATGCTCGTCGGGCTCTCCATCATGGCTTGATACTTCGTTTTTGATTGCCAAAAATGAGCAGCGGGCTTGTTGGGCACGAAAAATAGCATTTATGAGGCACTTGATCACCTCGGGAAAATACTCGGCTTGGAAAACGTGCCCGTGAAGTGCTTCGCTAAGTCTTCATTCACCACTTCGCTTCACAATGGTTCTAGGCCGAAGCAAAAACTCCTCTTTGATATGTACTTCGTAGGATTGAGCTTCGCAAAATTGCTTCGGGGTGGGGAGTGCCGAAGCATATTTACTTCGCAAAATGGGTCTCTTCTTCTTTGCCGCTTCGTCGACTAAATTGCTTCACCGATGCCTTGGAGAGATGCTTCGCTGCGATCCTCTTCCAAAATTGTGGTTCGGGAAGATTTCGGCCGAAGCAAATGTTTCATTCTCTATGACCTCCGTCACTTCGGGTGAAAGCTTAGCCGAAGCAAATGCTTCGCAATGACTTTCGTCGAAGTAAAAATGGTTCGCTGATTTTTTGGCCAAAGTGATTGATGGAAATACTTTGGATGCGAAGTAGTTTTCTTGATGACTTCTTTGTATATCTCTTCGGCACATTGCTTCGCGAACTTCCGGTGAAGGCTCGGGCCAAGTTCTTTTGCTTCTTATTTCTACTTCGGTGATTCTTCAAAAAACTTCCACCCAAAGTAGTATTGAAAATGCTTCGGGTGCGAAGCTCTCTTTTCTTCTAAACACCGCTTCGCTCATTTTTGCCCGAAGTAGCTTCTGGAAATGCCTCGGGCGCGAAGTAGTTTCATTCTCTTTGCCTTGTGTTTTCCTTCGACGAAACTACTTCGCAAAACTTTTACCCGAAGTAGTGCTGGAAATACTTCGGGTGCGAAGCTATTTTTATTCTCCTTTGGTGAAGCTCTTTTCTCTAGCTTGTTTGCCAATGAAGTTCTTTCTTTTCCACTTTATGTACAAATGGGTGGCATTGGAAGCCAAAATTGCTGCAACTTCTCAAAATAAAAACAACAAAGCAAAAAAACTTTACACAATACTATACAAAATTTGTTTTCTTTTTCTACCCCTTGAGGAATGTGACAAAATTGTCAACATTCTTGGTGGCTCGCGGGGCAACGAGCTCGTCTCGGTGGGAGAACCCTTCAATTCTGATCCATTGGGCCAGAGTCTCTCCCTGATCCTTCTCCTTCTTCTTCCTCGGGAGTGCTTCTGCAGCTGGTTCTTGTCCTCCTTCTTCTTCGACTCCCTCTTCATCTTTGGCTTCCTCCCCTGGAGCTACCTCTTCTGGAGCGGCTTCCTGCGTCGGCGAAGGGGCAAGACGCTCACGAATTTTCCTCATGGTTCGACGAACCTGGGACCAGGCACTCTTCGAGAAAGGTTCCAGATCTTGTAGTGCCTTGATCAATACTCGAAACCGATCGATTTTCCCGATGTCTGCATGTTGGGCTCTAGTATACAGGTCATTTAGGGAGGCCGCGATCTTGCAGTATCTCAGGAGGTAGTCTGTGATCTGCTTTTCTGTAATGGGCTCCGCCCATCCGTCTATCTCTGAGACGTCACCTTCAAACTGAAGCCATGTTGGCTTAATCTCTTCTTTGGATAGGAGATGCCCGTCATCATCTGTGAAACTTGGGAAGCCCATGGAAGAGAGATCCTAAAAATAGCTCATTGATGTGCGTTGTTCATTCTCAAAAATATCTAGGAGATCTTTTGCCTTTTGCATTTTTCATACCTTGGAGAAGAAAGCGCGTACTGTGGCTCGGGCTGTAGACCAGTCCCTAGCTGTTCGGCTCATCACGGGGACCTACAAGTCTTGATACTTGGCGCTTTGTACATCGAAAGCTAGTTTGAGTCGGCTTCTAGCTTTCTGGGTGATCTCTTCGATGATTGGCCCTCCTTCGACAGCGGCATCCCGGGCTTCCATAATGTAGGCCAAAATTGAAAGAGCGCTAGAGGCCCGAGATCTAAAGTTTTTGAGCAAATGCGAGCGAATCTCCTTGATTTGGCTCCCGTCACACAGCCCTAGGCCCTCCTTTTCGTACAACTGGTTCTGCATCTGCAAAAATTTTCCTTCGAGCTCTTTTGCCCTCAGTTCATTCTCGGCCTGTCTCTGTGCTCGATTTTTAGCTATACATTCCAATTGGTTTATTTGCAATTTTAGGGCATGTGCTTCTTTTCTCATCAGCTTGCACTGCTCTTCGACATCCGCTAGCTTGGACCGGACTCTTGCCAGCTCTTCCTCTAGCTTAATATTTGCGCTCTCTGCTTCGAATCTGCGTTGATTTGCAATGTTTGCGTGCGCTCGAAAGGTCTCGACCCCTACATGCATAGACAAAGACTCATTGTCTATGTTCAGGTGCTCTAGGTCCTTGGTTTTCTCCTGATAATCATAATCTGCTGGGGTCATCTCATCCAGAGGCTTCTGGACCCTGGGGACCTTCTTCACTTTGTGCAATTTTCCTGCCTCCAGGTCAAAGACTGCACATTTCTCGACTTGGGCCAGAGAGCGCCCTCTTTTCTTCCTAGCCTCCTTTAGCATCTTCTCTGTGTTTTGTCGGGCTTGAAGTAGCTTTTTGGCTAGAGGACGTTCCTTTATTATGGACAACTCAGATTCAAATGAGGTTGGATCTCCAGCCGAAGGGGTAAACAAATATAAAGGGTTGACGGGGAATGCCTCACCAGAAGGTTCAACGATAGGTGTAGCGGGGGCCTCGGCTAGCGGGACAACACCGTGTATGATGGGAACCTGGGTCTCGGGGTTCGGCGTTGAGATATTGACTTCGCCCTGGCTGAGAATGGCAGGGTCGGTGGCGTGGGCGGGCGAAGGTGTTTTAACAGGTTTGTCTTGGCCGGATGACTCGGGTGGAATGGGGTTAGGCAGAGAAATAGGCAATGCTTGGAGAGATGATTGGCCTTGTAGGGGGGAAAAGGGTTGATGATGACCCTCAACCGAGACCATGGTGGACGCATCAGAGATCGAGGCGAAAGGGAGAGAGTGCATACCTGCGTGCCCTCTTGGCAAAGCGGCCATAGTAACTTCTTGCGTGATCGGCTCTTGGTCCTTTTGGGCCTCAGCACCTCCGACCTCCAAGACTTCTACCTCAGGATCCTCTTCCTATTGGAGGAGTTCCTCCACATTGATAATGTCTATGTCTGGGACCGTCTCGACATTTGGTGGCACATTTGCTTTGGTCGAGACTGGCGCAGGTTGTTCGACAGGCGACTCGGATGCCCTGTACGGGATCGCTTTGGATGGGTCGAGGGTGCTTGTATTTGCTCTGGCCTTTTCCTCTTTTTCCTTTCCAATGGCTACTCTAATTCTTTAGCACTTGTATCCTCAGATGGTACTTGCATTAGTACCCTTGGCACAGCTTCAACTTTCTCCTGTACTCCCGAGGCACCGTCAGTCTTCCTTGGGCTTTCGCTCGATCCTGGGGTAGCTGGAGGGATGAAATCAACAAAGGATATGGGCTTCCAAGATCCAATCTTAGTTTCATAGACAATCACAAAGTCCCTATCCGTTGTCAAGAGTCCATAGGAATTCATCTTTCGGCGATGGACTCTCATTATCCACCATTCCCTCCATTGTTCCTCATCCCAGTTCTTCAATTCTTCCTTCAGATCATCCTTGGCCTTCTTCCAGAATGTGGAGTCTGGGGTTGGAAATGGGTATTGATCAGGATCAAACTCTAATTCCATGGGATAAAAGTCATGCCAGGGAGGCAATGTTCTCATTTTTTCTAAATGCCACTCTAGATCCCTCCCGTTGGGATTGTTTCTCTGCTCCATTATTTCGGGATGGGGGCAGACATGAAAATTTTTACATTTTAAGTGATTTTTCATCACCCCTATGGGATCATAAAACCACCTCTGAGGAATCTAAAGCAAGCCGAAGTTAGCAAGCTTTTCTTCCAGAATGATGTTCTGCCTTAATGCGAAAACCTCAATCACCCCCATTCTGAAAGGAAAGTCACAAGTGGGGGCCCACTTTCGGCCATGGCCATAGATTTCATTGGTTGCGTCACTCTGTCGAGCGACCTCCAGTGCGAATTGGTACTCAGATGGGAAAACTAGCAGCAAGAAAGGTTTTCCCACGAAGCCGAACAGGCGTATCACAAGCCCCTGTGTAAGTTGAAAAATATCCCCCTTTTTTGCCTGCACCACCCTGTCTCTCAGACTGAGGGGCACCCGAGGGCTGGACCCTATCAACAATTGCATGGCGGGTCCCAAGAATTGTTGATTGAAAGAATAATAAGACTCTGACCTCAATAGGAGGTGAGTCCACTGATATACAGGCAAAGGATTTCCATCCTTGCCACTTGGTGTAATTGCAACATGGGGAAGATTCTTATGTGTATGGTAAAAGAAAAACCATACAAGAAAAGAGCATGGACTGAAGTGTTGCTCCGCTCCAGAAGTCTTCATCGTGGTAAGCCGCGTGTGCAGGTTTCGGGCCACCCATTCTGCCCAGTCGAAGAATACTGGGTTGGTGTTCGGCCTCGAAGCATCAGGGGCATAAAACTCCCCTCTGGAAATACATTCGGCCAGGGACACCTGCCAAGGGTGCACCAAAGCATCGGTTGACAGGCCCGCCACCCATGCGATGATGGAAAAAATATTTGTGTTCTTGAAGGCTTCCAAGGGTAGGGGCATTTGAGGCAGCTTGCCTGAAGGGAGCCCGCTTTTGAGATTTTCTCAGAGGAATTGCAGCACGTAGTTGTTCGAGGTAAAATTCTCCGTTTGTTCGCTCAAAATGATGTTGCGAACCGTGTATCCCTTAGGAGGCCCTTGCTGCGGCACAAAAGCTACTTGCACATCCTCCTTCAAGATAGAGAACAACTTGTGACCAGCGGCATTCAGCACTTGCCTGGAAGCTGGTTGATAGTTCTGTGCGATGGCATAAATCAGCTCAGGGCAATGGTGCACAGGAGGAGTCAGATACCAATAGATTTGGGAGTAATACATGGCGGCCCTCTTGTTGTCAGCCGAGAGCCTACTCCTCATAAAGTCGATAGTGTACCTGAGCTCGGCCACGCTTCTTGAGAGTTCTGTATCTTTAATTTTCTCCCACCTGTCAACTGGTGGCTCAACAAGTTGTTCCTCTTCAGATTCTTCTCTTTCTTCCACAACTTGCTTCTCTGGGTGGGTGTTCGGGTTGGCCTTCTTGGGTCTCTGCATTTTCTCCTCCGAAAATTTTGTTTTTTTAGGCACAATCATCTCTGGCTCCTTTCCTTTCTACGTAGAACTTTTCTTTCCCATGTTGAATGATTATGCAGCAACACCAGCAACGCAGACTGTTTCGGCGTCAGGGAGCTTCTCGACGAGTGGCAGTAGAATTCACGGACAAGTAATGCATTTTCAATCTCGCACTTTCAAATAACATTTTCTTTGCTAAAGCCTACCCTTTATAGCCTTAAGGGGCAACTACCCCTATTTATGGTTCTTGCCATAATTAAACCTATGCTAGTGGCCTAGGAAATTGCTGCACCATCCGATTGGCTATCCAACGGCATCACATGCGGGGTTACGCATCGTAATGATTACACCTTGCATTGGAAGCACATCTTGCACTCGGGTGTGAGCTTTAACTAAATTGCCTTGGGACATGCCCCGCCACCTTCGCCTTAAATTCGTATGCTTCGAGCTCTTTTCAAGGTGGTAGTCAACACATTTCTCGAGACATGCTTTAAATGCTTCCATTTTGTACATTATTGGTTTGGCAAAGTTTGGGGTCAAACTTGGAAATGCTTCACGATGAACCTCTTCTTCGGGCTGATCTTCCGCGTTTCGGGCCCGAGGTACTTATCCTTTGTCGTGCTTTGCAAGGACTACCTACCGAAGCTTGTGCTTCGAAAAATTGCTTCGCAAGATTTCTACCCGAAGTGGTTGCTGGAAATGCTTTGGGTGTGAAGCTCTTTCGTGCCTTTGTTTGAACTTTGGTTCGGCCCTTTACTTCCTCGCAACTGCTCCATTGGGTAAAAATCCCCGAAGGAGATTCTGAATTTTTTTTTTTAAGCTCAAAGTAAAACTCGACCTGAGTCTTTGAGCAACACCTTATTTACTAGCCGAACTATTTATAGTATTTACATAATTTTTTGCGACATGATCGGCATGCCGCTCACCATAAATCCAACTTTGGGTGCTTATCCGACAAACCCGCAATGTCCGGACCAAATACGATTGAACTTCAGTTGATCCTTGAGGTTTGGATAACTTCTTCCCGAAGTTGTCCATGCTACGAATAGGGAGCAATGCAGTGAGTTGTCACTCCTGCTAGTACCCGTATTGCTGATGTAAGATGTGGCAAAGAAATTCGCAGCATGAGGGGCCTCTTGGGGTACTAGTTGTGGTGATGGTTGGAACCAATACCACCATACTGAAGAATCTACTAACTATGGGCTGGGTACAGGTTCTTCCATCCTCCTGATGGGGTAACAGGGCTCCTCCGACAAGGAGTAATCTTCCAGGATCTCTTCAGGTTCAGCATCCTGATGAGGCATGCTTAATGGACTCTGGCTGAATGCTTGTGTGCCATCCACTGGGACACAAAAAGGGTGCAAAAATGTGCCCTCTTTGTTCTCAGGTTCTGCCACTTGAGTCTGCTCTTCTCCTCGGCCCACCTCCTGATGAGGCATGCTTGATAGTTGGAAGGGGTCCTGAGAGCCATCGAATGCTTCGAGTAGTGCTCCCGCTAAGTCATACCATGAGCAGATGCTTTTACGCCCGAGCAATCTGTACCACTGCAGTGCCCTTCCTTCCAGAGATAGGACCAGAAGCCTGATCATGACATCTTCATGGCATATTTCATAGATGGACCCTAAATCAACAAGATATTCAAGGTGCTCTAGGGCCATTCCCTTAGTGCCATCGTATTTTGGCATGTTTTTCAAGACGCCTTTGGGAATTTCATGGTAACTTTGAAGATTCAGAGGGTTATAAACATCCCAACTGGGATAACATACCCTCTCCATTATAGCAGTGGCCTGCAGAGATCACGGTCCTCGCCACTAAGTCGGAGTCGCCAGGTGAACATACTTTTCTTCGCTTGTGAGGTCAAGGCTGCTCACCGAACCTTGATTCCTCCGGGATGTCTTCTTTCAGCTTTAAAAGGTGCCTACGATCAAGAAATTTAGATCTTTAGCTCAGTCAGAGTCACCAAGTGATTTTACCAAATGGAGGCAAGCTAGAGATTCACCAACTCGGGCTTCCTTAAAACATGGGGACTTTTTCCATGAAGGCACAAATTTAGGTACTGGTCTTTATGACTTAGATATTTTTGGGTTGAATAGAGTCGCCAGATGCTAAGAGTCTTTTGGTAATGAGAGCATCGATTCTCACTACCACTAGTTAGGTGAGACTGACCGGGTCACACCGAGAACTGGTTAGTACTATTGGCCCCGATGAAGACGGGTTTGATATTCAAAGTATGGGACCTTGACTGGTTATGGATCTTATTGAGATAGACATAGTCGGGTCCCACCGGGCGTGCCAAAAATTGTTGGTGATCAAATCCGCCTAGGTAAGGATTTTGAGGTAAATGTATGTATGCGCCCTAGACCTGGACCAACATTGAAAGGTCGAAGGGAAGAGATGCCCCTCGTGCCAATCTCCGGAGAAAGGCCGGCTCCTATGCTAAACTACTTGGGTGTTTGAAGACAAGAGTGCAGGAAAGAGATAAAAGGGATAAGGGTTAGAGAAATAAATAAAAAGGGTTAAGGGAAGAGAGATCGGTGATTTGAGGTGGGAGAGAACAGGAAGCACGATCACTAACAAATAACTTGAATAGAAGCAAAGAGTACCAAGAGTAAAACGAAAGAAACATAGTATCAACCTCCCTATGTATCCTCCCGAACGAGTTTTAGGACACTGTCCCCGATCGCACATCGGATGCAGAGTTCAACATCTCAATTTACAAACAAGGAGAGATAGAAGAATCAAGCAAGGTAGGCAGCATAAAAGAAAGTCAATAAGATGTTTTCCAACTCCTATGTATCCTTTCGAACGAGTTTTAGGACACTATCCCCGATCGCACACCGGATGCAGAGTTCAACATCCAACATACAAACGAGGAGAGATAGAAGAATCAAGCACAAAAGGCAACATAAAAGAGAAGAATTAAGCTCAAAGTCTCTTAGTATTAATCACAGGACATCAAGTTATAGCAGCTTTCTAGCAGATAGTTCCCCCCCCTTTTCCATTACAATGCCTAGGTTTTTATAGAGGACCCGGGCCTCTGAATCATAATTACATAGCGAAGAAGAGTACGCCCTCGAGCCCTGAGAATCGGTTCCCCGAGGCTCTCGTGATCGAGCTTTCAAATCTGTTACCAAAAATGGCAACTACAATCGGGTCAACCATGGAAAGGTGCATTGATGAGCCGTCTAGACGTCCTTGGTCTCTGGGTGCGGTGCTCGAGTGGCCGCCATGCTCGTCGGGCTCTCCATCATGGCTTGATACTTCGTTTTTGATTGCCAAAAATGAGCAACGGGCTTGTTGGGCACAAAAAATAGCATTTATGAGGCACTTGATCGCCTCGGGAAAATACTTGGCTTGGAACGCGTGCCCGTGAAGTGCTTTGCTAAGTCTTCATCCACCACTTCGCTTCGCAATGGTTCTGGGCCGAAGCAAAAACTCCTCTTTGATATGTACTTCACAAAATTGAGCTTTGCAAAACTGCTTCGGGGGCAGGGGAGCGCCGAAGCATATTTACTTCGCAAAATGGGTCTCTTCTTCTTTGCCGCTTCACTGATTAAATTATTTCACTGATGTCTTCGAGAAAAGCTTCGCTGCGATCCTCTTCAAAACTGTGGTTCAGGAAGATTTTGGCCGAAGCAGATGTTTCATTCTCTATGACCTCCGTCACTTCGGGTGAAAGCTTAGCCGAAGCAAATGCTTCGCAATGACATTCGCCATAGTAAAAATGGTCCACTGATTTTCTGGCCAAAGTGCCTGATGGAAATACTTCGGATGCGAAGTAGTTTTCTTGATGACTTCTTTGTATATCTCTTCGGCGCAATGCTTTGCAGGAATCTTGCCGAGTGCCGCTGGCCCTCGGCCCAAAGTTCTTCTTATTGCTATTCTTATATTCTACTTCGATGATACTACTTCGCAAAAAACTTCCCCCGAAGTAATATTGACAATGCTTCGGGTGCGAAGCTCTCTTTTCCTCTAAACACCGCTTCGCTCAATTTTCGCTCGAAGTAGCTTTTGGAAATGCCTCTAGTGCGAAGTAGTTTCTTTATCTATTCCTTGAATTTTCCTTCGGCGAAACTACTTCACAAAACTTTTACCCGAAGTAGCGCTGGAAATGCTTCGGGTGCGAAGCTCTTTTCATTTCTCTTTGGTGAAGCTCTTTTTTCCTAGTTTGTTCAGCAACGAAGTTCCTTCTCTTCCACTTTATGTACAAATGGGTGGCATTGGAAGCCAAAATTGCTGCAACTTCTTAAAATAAAAACAACAAAGCAAAAAAAAGGTTTACACAATACTATACAAAATTTGTTTCTTTTTCTACCCCTTGAGAAATGTGACAAAATTGTCAACACTTACTACCCCAAGCAATAAATTTTATCAACCTTTGTCCTTTCTCAAAAAGATATGTAGTTATGGCACCTCTGAAAGTAACCCTACTAAGAAAAAGAGGTAAAAATTGATTTTGCCCATTCAATGGGGTGAAAGGCATTTTCGTAGTAGGCAGGGGTAAAAACAAGTTAATATGTTGATGGTTACTATTGACAATTTTGTCACATTGCCTAGAGGGGTAGAAAAATCAAATTTTTGAAAAAGTGTTTCTTTTTGTAAAGTGTTTATTTTATTGTTTTTGAAAACATTTGTAAGTTGCAGCAATTTTGGCTTTCATCGCCATCCCCTTTGTATATAGAATGGAGATGCAAAAGCTTCGCTACTGAGCAAGCTAAGAAAAGAGCTTCACAGAAAAAGGAAGATAGCTTCACCGAAAGAAAGAAGTGGAGAACGAAAAGAGCTTCGCACCCGAAGCATTTCAAACAGATGCTTCGGGCGAGAATCTTGCGAAGCGGCATTCGAAGAATTTCAAACGTTGAGAAGCAGCTTCACCGAAGAAGGAAGACAAAGAAGTCTAGATCACGGTCCGAATTTGCTAAGGCGTGAAAAGAGCTTCGCACCCGAAGCATTTCAAGCAGTTGCTTCGGGCGAAAAACTCGCGAAGCAGAATTTGAAGGAGTGCAAACATTGAAAACTACTTCGCCAAGAAATCACCGAAGCACCCACTTCGGGCCTCCCCACCGGCGAACCATTTTTACTTCGCCGAAAGTTGTTGCGAAGCATTTGCTTCGGATAGCTTTCGTGCGAAGCGCTTTCACCCGAAGTGGTAGTGGCCCGTGAAGAGCAAAACATTTTGCAAGCCAAGGATGCACTTCGGTCAAAAAACCCCTGAACCGCAGTTTTGAGGGAGGATCGCGATGAAGCATTTTGAAGACTCACCAGCGAAGCATCCACTTCGGGCGGAGAACCTCAGCGAAGCAGTTTTGACACACCTTTCCAGCGAAGCAGCAAAAGAGTGAGAGCCATCTTGAGGAGGAATACTCACTTCGGCATTTCATATCCCCGAAGCTGTCTCGCGAAGCTCATTCATGCGAAGTGCATAACCAAGAAGGAGGATCTGCTTCGGCTCGCATCCATCGCGAAGCGGAGTTGCGAACGAAAATTCAGTGAAGCACTTCAAGGGCACGCACTCCAAGCCGGGTATTTTTTTGAGGCAATCAAGTGCCTCATAAATGAATTTTTACGTGCCCGGTGAACTCGTTGCTCATTTTTGGCAATTGGAAAGGAAGTATCAGTCCCTGAAGAAGAGCCCGACGGACATGGCGGCCACTCGAGCTCCGCACCCGGAGACCAAGGACGTTCAGACGGCTCATTAATGCATGTTTCCTCGGTTGACCCGGTCGTAGTTGCCAGATATAGAAAAGGATTTGAGAGCTCAGTCACGAGAGCTGCGAGAGCCGACTTCTCAGGTTTTCGAGGATGTACTCCTCCATTTTGTGCATTGATGGCTCAGAGGGTCGGGTCCTCTATAAAAACCCAGGCATTGTAATGTAAAAGGGGGGAAATTTCTGCTAGAAAGTGGCTGTAACTTGAATCCCTACGATTAATACTAAAGAGCTTTGGGCTTAATTTCTCTCTTGTATGCTGCCTTCTGTGATTATTTCTGTTATTTTTTCTTCATTTGCATACTGTAATTCTGCATTCTGGATTTAGGTGTGCGATTGGGGATAGAACCCTAAAATTTTCTCGAAGGATACATAGGGGAGGAAAACGCTATATTAGCTCTCTTTTATGCTGCCTGTGGATAGTGTTTCTGTTATATTCACTTATTTCCTGGTCGCCGTAATTCTGAACTCTGGATTTCGACGTAAGGGGGAGGGTAATCCTGGAACTCGTCCAGAGGATACATAGGAGGGCTAATATCGTGTTCATTTCATTTTATTCTTGGTATTCCTTGCTGTTGTTTTGAGCTATTAGCCAGCGATCGTGCTTCTGGTTCTTTCCCACTTTAAATTATTGACATTTCTTCCCTTACCCTATTTATTTCTTTCCTGCACCCTTACTCTTTTTATTTCTTTCCTGCACCCTTACTCTTTTATCTCTTTCCTGCACTCTTGTCTTAAAACACCGAAGTAGTTTAGTAAAGGAGCCGACCTTTCTTCGGAGATTGGCATGAGGGGCATCTCTTCCTCTCGGCCTTTCAATGTTGGTCCAGGTCTAGGGCACGTACACTTCCCAAAATCCTTTCCTGGGCAGATTTGATGACCAACAGTTTTTGGCACGCCCGGTGGGACCCGATCAGTCTCACCTTGTGAGTGGTAGTGAGAATCGATGCTCGTCTCATTGCCGAAAGACTCTTAGCATCTGGCGACTCTGTCTAACCTGAGAATCTTTAAGTCGTAAGAGACCGGTACCTAAGTCTGTGCCTTCATGCAAACAAGATGGAGAGTTAGGAATAGAGGAGAGGAAACTAAGTTCTTTGAGCTTGATATTGACGCCTTTGGGGAACGCTCTAGGTTAGTCACCCCTGAGTCACTATTACGTGGAACATCCTCGCAAGAGGCTACTTTTGATGAACAAGGATTAACTTTGGATAGCACAACAACTAGCTTTCCTCCTAATCCTCCCAACTCACCGAAGCATCCTAGTGCCTCCATTCACATTAGTCGTCTTGTTAGCAACCAAGGAGGAGCTTCGGGAATTCCTGTTTCTCAAAATCTAGGAGCAAATATGGCACAACAACAACAACAACAACAACAACAAATGCAGCAGCAACAATCGCCACCCAGATTGTTCCCGACATGGAATTCTTTGGGACCGCTAAATTTAGCGGGACAAGGGCAAGTTCCACCTGCTGCTATGAAGAAGATCCCTACGTTCGATGGAACTAGGAAGACTGCTCTGGAGCACATCCAGGACATAGTTTCTCTGGCGGTGATTCATGACATCACAGAGGAGCGAGTTATGGTAAAGCTTCTGGTTCTATCTCTTAGAGGGAAGCTCCTCTATTGGTATAGATCTTTACCACCCGATACTATAATGGGATGGGACCAGTTAGCCGGATAATTGATGAGAAGCTTCAATGAGTCCATCGATCCATCTTCTCTCCTGCATCAGTTCACAATGATCCAGAGACATCCACAAGAAGAGATCATCGATTTCAATGTTAGGTTCGCTCGAACCTGGCAAAGGATACCAGTTGGACTTCGACCAACTAGCGAAGCTACAACATACTATTTCCTTCGGGCTTTCAACCCTGATATCAGTGTCATGGTAAGGTATTCGAATATTAATACCTTCCCCGAGTTATACGAGTTAGCCCAGAGAGCGAAGATGGATCTAATAGCTATGGGCAAGCTTCCCCAAAGGATGTCGATGCCCATACTTCTTGATTTCCCTCAATCCCAGTATGCGAGCGCAACCGCTTCGTAGATCTCTGCAACCCTCGCATACCCGATCTCATCTTGGAACCCGAATCCCATTGTATCATAGATTGCTACTCCACAAATCCATTTTCCCACATTCTCGACATCATAGCCCACTGTCTCTTCGGCATTCCCTGTACTTCCAGTGCCACCTCAACACCCCGCCCTACCTCCAATACCAATGATGGCTCCATTGCCACCTATTCCTAAAGTCGATGATATGCAAGCCAAAATACTACAAGAGGTTCAGTCCCTGAACTCCACAGTACAAACTCTATCCAATGATATGACCATTATGAAGAAGAAGCAAGCGCAACATGAGTTTCTATCGAGAAGGTCTTATCCTACACCCACGCTTACTAAATATCAAGCAGTCCAGCAAGGGAGAGCATCGACAAGAAATGTCATGATTGATGAAGCTCCGAGCACTTCCGATTACATACATTGGTGCTCCACGTGTAATGACCCTCATGAAGAGAATACCTGCATGCTGCACCAACATTATGTACAAACATTGGCGAGCAGTAGTCATGGTGGTCAGGTCAACATCATCAGGCAATTGGATCAGAACCTGGTAATTGGTGAAGAAGAGCAAGTTGCAGTCCTTACCAGAGGAGGAAAAAGGTCAATAGAGGTAGATGCTACACAAATGGCTCCCTTAAAGGTGCATGCTCACCACGAGAAGGGACAACAACCTTCTCAAGCCTCGAGCGAAGCTCCTCAGCCTGCACTAGTCAAGGAGAAGGCCCAACAAGCCCCTACAAATCCACCTCAAGTGGAAACTAAAGAACAAGCTAGAGAGAAGCTCAAGCTTCCTTCGCTGACCAAGCGATAAAGGGTCAAAGCTACGGAGCAGTATCACACTAGGTACGAGGTAAAAAGGGAACCTGAGGTGCACAACTCCCTAGCCTACAATATTGTAGATGAGCTAAAGAAGATTCTGGCCAAGATTAGCCTATATGATGCACTATAGTTGCCCGGTCAAGTGGACTTGCTGCAAGAATCATTGAAGACAACTAAGGCGAGAAAGTCAGCACCGCTTGCCCTAGTGCAGACCCTATCCACATCCATTATAGGAAAGAATCGACCACCTCCATTCTACTTGTCTCTACAAATGGAAGGGTATGTTGTACACAATTGTATGATTGACTCCGGGGCCGTGACGATAGTCATGCCCAAAGTAGTGTGCGAAGAGATAGGGATGGAGTACACCTGAAGTAGCCATGGTGTGCTCCAATTGGATGGTACTCCCATGAAGACTATAGGAGTGATTAAAGATATACCTATCCGACTACACAAGATGCCTCAGATCATGGTTATACAAGAGGTGGTGGTCATCGACTTGGAGCCATATTTTAGTATGTGCTTGTCAAGAGAGTTTACAACGAAGCTAGGAGGATATCTATCTATGGATTACTCACACTTAGAGATTCCATTCAAAGGGAAGAAGGTAAAGATCTACAATGAGAAGCCTTCTACCTTCCTTGTACAGAAGATGTCCGAAGAAGAGAGCAATGATCCTGTGCATGCGATAGTGGAAGGGATAGAGCAGGTGGACCTGGTCGAGGAATCCCTTGCATAGTTAAGTTGTGAAGATGAGTTTTCATTGGCAGACTTTAATGCCATGATAGAAATCGAGATGGGATGTTATGCCATCACCAAGCCTGAGAAACACATCAAGTCAGAAGATAAGATCTTTGCCCAAGAAGGACTATGGAAGTTGTTCTTCGATGGCGCCCGATGCAAAAATGGTGCTGGGGCAGGGATTCTTTTAGTATCACCTTCTGGAGAGCAGAAGGAATATTGTTACCGATTGGTGTGGAGCTGCACCAACAATGCAATAGAATATGAAGCATTATGCCTAGGACTCAAGAAAGCAAAAAAGTTAGGCATAAAGCATCTCCAAATCTTTGGAGATTCAGAATTGGTATGCAATCAAGTCACAAACAAGTGCACTTCAAAGAAGCACTATCTCAAGTCATACCGTAACAGGGTATGGGACTTGTTTGACCAGTTTGAATCTCTCAATCTGTAGTCTATTCCACGAGAAAAGAATCGACATGCCGATGTTCTAGCATCCATCGCAGCCAAGTACTCTCCAGCAGAAGACATGGTGCATAAGCCTAAAGCTGTGAGGATGATTTATAGGCCCTCTGTCCCGGATAGAGATCTGCATTGGCAAGTTTTTGACAATGATGAGCAGATTGTGAATTTTATGATTCAAGAAGCAGCCACAATTGAAAGAAGAAGCCCAAATGATGAGGAATATGAAGGGCTAGTTCAATTGAAGAATAATCATGTACCCAAGGGATTAATTACTCTTGAGAGCCTCTTTGATCAGAATGATCGAGCAGTTTCTCATAGGATCAAAGTCAATGCAAAGCAGTATCAAGATCTGGAGCTTGAACCTAGAAAAGCAATAAAAGTTGGAACAGATTGCACTTCGAAAGAGCTAGAACAGATCCGATCTCTATGCAGAAGGTATCCCGACATCGTGGCATGGTCTTATCAAGACCTAAAGGGATACGATCGACAACTGATCCAACATACAATCGAGTTGCAGGAGGGAATCAAACCCTTCCGGCAGAAGCAAAGGCCTGTCAATCCAAAGATCGAGGTCTTGATGAAGGCCGAGCTCCTAAAAATGCTCGAGGCAAAGATAATTTATCCCATAAAGCATTCCTCTTGGGTAGCGAATCTAGTCCCAGTTAGAAAGAAGAATGGAGATATACGATTATGCATGGACTTTCGCAACCTGAACCAGGCTTCGCTCAAAGATCACTACCCTCTCCCGTAGATAGATCAGATCTTGCATTCAGTGGCTAGGGCTCAGCGCTTCTCCCTACTCGATGGTTTCTCCGGATATAATCAGATATGGGTTAGGGATGAAGATCAACATAAAACCGCATTCACTACCAAGTGGGGAACATTTGCTTACCAACGAATGCCATTCGGCCTTTCGAATGCGGGGGCCACTTTTCAGAGGGCCATGGATTTAGCTTTTGGTGAACTCTTGAATAAGGTTATTGTTATCTATTTGGATGACATGACCATCTTCTCCCGAAGAAGGGAGGATCATCCTTTTCACCTACAACAGGTATTCAAAAAATGCCGAGAGTTTGGCATTTCAATCAATCCAAAGAAGTCCATATTCGTAGTCAGCGAAGGGAAGTTATTGGGACATGTGATATCAGAGAAGGGTCTCACCGTAGATCCTGATAGAGCTGAGGCTCTATTGAAGCTCCCACTCCCCGTGAACAAGAAAGGACTTCAATCCTTTTTTGGCCAGATCAACTTCGTGAGGAAGTTTGTTCCAGATTTCGCCCAGGTCATCAAGCCAATGTCCAAACTTTTGAAGAAGGGCACTGAATTCATCTGGACGGAGGAGAGAAAAGAGGCATTTGAAGAGATCAAGGCCCGAATCGCTCAGGCACCAGTCCTGACCAACCCTGACTACAATCGGGATTTCATCCTATATGCCATAGGAGAACCTGAGAGCTATGTTGCAGTCCTGACACAGAAGGGGGAAGATGGCGAAGAGCGCCCCATCGCGTTTCTAAGCCAGGTGATACACCCCCATGAAGAAAAATACAATTTCATAGAAAGGCAGGTGCATGCAGTAATGAAATCTCTTAGGAAATTCAAGCAATTCATTTCCCAAAGTCGGGTTACAGTCTTTGTCATACACCCCGATGTACGCAATTTCATTATCCAAGGAGAATTGGGAAGCAAAAGAGTCGGTTGGGTCAGCAAGATACAAGAGTTCGACATCGAAATTAGACCCACAAAATTGGTTCGTGGTCGCGCGTTATGTCAAGAGCTAGCGAAGAGCGTAGCGGCCGAAGTGACAACTATTCAGTGGGATGACTCGATAGCAGAAGGATGCTTCACAAACCAAGAAGAGGATGAGAAGGACTGGGTCGGTGAGATAGTTGAATATTTCAACATCGGTAGATGTCCTTCACATCTAAATGCTTCACAGTGAAGGCACTTCAGGATGCGGTCCCTTCGATATACATTGCGCCTCGAAGGCCTATTTTTTAGAAACATTGATGGCGTTCTTCTCAGGTGCATAAAAGAAGATGATAAGAAGAGAGTCCTGGGAGAATTCCATTCAGGGTTATCTGGAGGTCACTTCGTAGGAAGAACAACGACATTGAAGATAATTAAGGCTGGTTATTATTGGCCTACACTCTTCGTCGATGCTTTTGCGGTCTGTCATAAATGCGAGCAATGTCAGAAGTTCATCGGCCAAAGCAGAAGTGCTCCTATGCCTCTCCGACCGATACAGGTAGAAATGCCCTTTCAACAATGGGGGTTGGATTTCATAGGGGTTATATCATCGAACTCTTCCGTAGGGCATAAGTTCATCCTGATCGCAATCGACTACTTCACCAGATGGGCCGAAGCAGTACCCATGAAGCATGCTGATCAGGAGACCGTCATCGCCTTCCTAGAGGGATTGATCACCCGGTTCGGCATCCCAGAAGCAATCGTTACGGACAATGGTCCTGGCTTTGTAGGCACCAAAATCAATGAGTTCCTCTACAAATATGGGATATATCATAAAGTCTCCTCTAATTACTATCCACAGGGTAACGGATTGGCAGAATCAACTAACAAGACTCTGTTAAGGGTGCTAAGAAAGCTCATGGAGAATAACAAAAGAACTTGGCACCTCCTTCTAGATCGGGCCTTGTGGGCCGATCAAATTTCTATCAAGAAGTCAATCAAGACATCACCTTACGCCCTGGTGTATGGCAAGGAGGCCATCTTACCTACCCATGTAGAGATCCCTGCATTGCAGCTGTTAGATGATGAAGAAGAAGTTAATCCTATGGAAAATAGGTTGGCTCAACTACTGCAGCTAGAGGAAGATCGTGAGAAGGCCTACCAGAGCTTCGCTAAGCATGCTCAGATCACCCGAGACTGGTTCAAGAAGAAATCCTCCGACCGCACGTTCAAAGTGGGAGATCTGGTATGGAAGTGGGACTCTTGGAAGGCCAAGCCTGGGAATCACGATAAGTTGGACGCTTTCTGGGATGGACCGTTCAAAATTGTAAAGGTAAACTCAGCCAATTCTTTCATCCTCAAGGATGCAGATGGCCAAGTCTTGCCAATTTCTGTCAATGGTCTTCATCTGAAGACTTTTCATCGTTGAGATAAAAAAAAAAAAAAATGTGTTCAAGTTTTACCTTGTATGTAATTTTCTTTTCTGTATATATACCTTGTTTCAAGATCTCCGAGAGGTTAAGTGTCACAGCGACAAACTCCAGCTTTGCTAAGCCTAGCCAGAATCTCCTTCGGGAAGTTTTGATGCGAAGTGACTAATGCAAGATGCTTCACAGTGAAGCACTTTAGCTTGGAGGGAGTCATCGAAGAACCAAACAAGAGCATGATGAAGGCATAAGAAATGCTTCGCAAAGCAAGTATGAGCGAAGCAGTTTTCAAAGAAAGTCTAGCGAAGCATTTTTCAAAGAAAATGAGCTTCGGAGGTAGCCTTCCATGAAGCAAAGTGGTGACGCGATGAGGTAAAATTACTTCGGGCCCGAAGCATAGAAGATCAGCTCACACCGGAGGTTCACTACGAAGCATCTTCAGCACCGATTTTCACTTCGCCAACCCAATGGCATGCGAGACGAGAAGCATTTAAAATGTGTCTTGGGAGACGCACCAACGACAACCTAGGGGAATGTTCAGGGCAAATGATTTTAATGCCAAGGTGGCGGAGCACATCCCGAGAAGATTCTATTGTGAGAAAAGCTCGCGCCTAGGTACGAGGTGGCAGAAGGTTAAGTTCCCGATGCAGGGCAAATCATCGAACCACATGGGCCAGCGTACCACGCCGTCGTAAAGCCAATCAAAAGGCACAACAACCTTCCTCATCCGAGTTGTAAATTTAATTATGGTAGGTGCCATAAATAGAGGTAGTTGCCTTCTAAGGCTATAAAACTCAAGCCTCAGCGGTAAAGAAGGATGTTCACCAACTGGTTCATGCAAGATTAAGAGCCCTGCCATTGATAGCCAGCAGTTCTTCCACCCTTCGCGTCGAAATCCTTCGCATTGAAGTCTTCTGCATTGTAAACTCTGCTTTCGTAAAAATCCAATGGGGAAGAAAAATTCTAAAGAGAAGGGGAAGGAGCCTGAGGTAGCAGCCCCAGAGAAAATGAAGAAGGGCAAAGAAGAGCAAAAGCATAGACCTAAGAAGGTCAACCTCAACCCCCACCCAAAAAAGCAGTCGGTGGAGGAAGGAGAGGATTCTGAAGAAGAGCAACTTGAAGAGCCACCAATTGATGGGTGGGAGAAAATTAGGGACACTGAACTCTCAAAGAGCATGGCCGAGCTCCGATACACTATTGAGTTTATGACAAGCAGACTCTCCCCGGAGAACAAGAGAGCAGCTACGTATTATTCTTAGATTTACTGGTATCTGACCCCGCCCACTCACCATTGTCCCGAATTAATCTGTGCCATCACGCAGAACTACCAGCCCTCCTCCAGGCAAGTGTTGGACGTCGCGGGCCATAAATTGTTTTCAATTTTGAAAGAAGATGTGCAAGCAGCCTTCGCGCCGCAACAGGGGCCGCCTAAGGGCTATTCGGTTCGCAATGTCATCTTGAGCGAACAAATGGAGAGGTTCACCTCCTCCACCTATATTTTGAAATTTCTAAGAGAGAACCTCAAGGATGGGCTCCCTTCAGGCAAGCTTCCTCAAATGCCCCTCCCCTTGACAGATTTCAAGAGCATGGACATCTTCTCCATCATTGCATGGGTAGCGGGTCTATCGACCGATGCTTTGGTGCACCCCTGGCAGGTGTCTTTGGCCGAATGTATTTCAAGAGGGGAATTTTATGCCCTTGATGCTTCAAGGCCGAACACCAACCCAGTCTTCTTCGACTGGGCAGAATGGGTGGCCCAAACCTTGCACACGCGACTTACCAGCATGAAGAATTCTGGGATGGGCCAGTACTTCGCACCTTGCTCTTTCCTAGTTTGGTTGTTTTTCTACCATGTACATAAGCAATTTCCCCACATTGCTATTTCTTCAAGCGGCAAGGATGGAGCTCCTCTCCTCGGTGTACTAGTGGACTCCCCTCCTGGCGAGGACGGAGTCATATTATTCTTTTAATCAACAATTCTTGGGACCTACCATTCATTTGTTGAAGGGTTCTTGCCCTCGGGTGCCCCTCAGTTTAAGAGATAGAGTGGTGAAGGAGAAGAAGGGAGACATATTTCAATTAACGCAGGGGCTTGTGGTTCACCTATTTGGCTTCATGGGGAAGCCCTTCCTGCTACCCGTCTACCCCTCTGAGTACCAGTTCGCATTAGAGGTCGCTCGACAGAGCGACGCAACAAATGCCGTCTACGACCATGGTCGAAAATGGGCACACACTTGCGACTTCCCCTTCAAAATGGGGGTAATTGAAGTGTTTGCCCTGAAGCAACATGTATTCCTAGAGGAGAAGCTTGCCAGCTTTGGTCTGCTCTAGATTCCTCAAAGGTGGCTCTACGATCCCTTGGGAGTGATGAGGGACCACCTCAGATTCAAGAATTTTCATGTCTGCCCCCACCCAAAAATCATGGAGCAAAGAAATAACCCCAATGGGAGGGATCTGGAGTGGCATTTAGAAAGGATGAAGACCTTGCCTCCCTGGCATGAATTCTACCCTATGGAAGTTGAGTTTGATCCTGTTCAACATCCTTTCCCAAGCCTAGACTCCACTTTTTGGAGGAATATGAAAGATGATCTGAGGGAGGAATTGAAGGATTGGGGTGTAGAACAATTAAAAGAATGGTGGAAAATGAGAGTTCATCGACAAAATATGAAATCATATGGACTCTTGGAGATGGATAAGGACTTCATGGTTGTTTATGAAGCCAATGTTGGGACTTGGAAGCCCACCTCCTTCATCGACTTCATTCCCCCAAGTGCCCTAGGTTTGGGCGAAAGCCCAAGGAGAGATGATGATGCTTCGAAAGAAGAAGAAGAGGAGGAGGCAGAAGCTGCACCAGAAGAACTACCTCAGGAACCTATGGAAAGCCATGACACAAGTGTCATGGAGTCGACGCAACCATCAGAGAAGAAGAAAAGAAAGAGGTAGGAGCAAGCTCAAGTGCCTCCAACCCACCCGAAGCGACCACGCACAAAGCTTCCAGGTGCTTCTGTCGGACAACCTACGACCGGCCCAACCGAAGCAAATATCGAAGGGACGGCGTCACCAAGAGCCGAAGCAACCCTAGACGTGGATGTCATCGATGTGGAGGAACTCCTCCAACAAGAAGGGGTCCCCGAAGAAGAAGTCATAGAGGTCAAAAGTACCGAAGTTCAAAAGGAACAAGAGCCGATCACATAGGAAGTCACTATTGTTGCTCTGCCAGGAGGGCACGCAGGTACGTACTCTCCACCCTTTGCCTTGGTTTCTCAAGGCATGTCCACCATGGTCCCGATCATGAGTCCCCATCAGTCTCTCTCTCCCTCGTAAAGTCAATCACCCTCTCATGTGTTGCCCCTCGCCACCTCGAGTCTGCCCCATGATCCCGTTAGCCCCACAAGTGTATCTACCCCGATCGAGTCATCAGGCCTGGACAAGTCCATCGATACTACTTCGCTCGCCCATGCCACCATTCCCTTGGTTCTCAGTCAGGGCGAAGGTAGTACTCCAATGTCGAACCCCGTCTCCCACTCCCTTGTCACACACGGCATAGTCACTCTCGCCGAAACCCCTACCACACCCATCGTCGAACCTACTGGTGAGGCACTCCCTGTACAATCCTTGTATTTGTTCACCCCTTTGGCTGGAGATCCAGCCTCATTTGAAACTGAGTTATCCATGATTAAGGAATGCCCTCTAGCTGAGAAGCTACTCCAAGCCCGATAGAACACAGATAAGATGCTGAAGGAGGCGAGGAAAAAGAGAGGGCGCTCTCTGGCCGAAGTAGAAAAATGCACCATTTTTGACTTGAAAGGCAGAAAGTTGCATAAGGTGAAAAAGGTCCCCAAGGTCCAGAAACCTCTGGACGAGATGACTCCAATAGATTACGATTATCAGGAGAAGACTAAGGACCTGGAGCACTTAAATGTAGATAATGAATCTGCATCCATGCATGTAAGAATTGAAACTTTCCATGCACATGCAAACATCGCCAATCAACATAGATTTGAAGCAGAGAGCGCCAACATCAAGTTGGAAGAGGAGCTAGCTAGGACCCGCTCCAAGCTAGAGGACGCAGAGAAGCAGTGTGAGCAGATGAAAAAGGAAGTAGTCACCTTGAAACAACAAGTAAGACAACTGCAGAGTGCAACTAAAACCCAGAGCTAGATACAGGCCAAAGCTGATCTAAAGGCCAAAGAATTTGAAAGCAAGATCTTGCAGATGCAGCAGTAGTTGTACGAAAAAGAAAGCCTGGAGTTGTTTGATAGGGGCCGAATAAAAGAAATCCGCTCACACTTGCTCAAGAACTTCAGATCTCGGGCCTCCAGTGCCCTGTCAATTTTGACCTACATTACCGAAGCCCAGTATGCCGCTGCTCAAGAAGGGCCAATAGTAGATGAGATCATCCAAAAAATTAGAAGCCGACTCAAACTAGCTTTTGAGGTCCAAAGTATCAAATATCAGGACCTACAGGTCACCGCGATGAGTCGGATGACTAGAGATTGGTCCACAGCTCAAGCCATGGTCCGTGCCTTCTTCTCCAAGGTGAGGAAAGCATAGAAGGCGAAGGACCTCCTGGATGTATTTGAACATGAGCAACGCACATCACTGGGCTACTTTCAAGACCTCTCTTCATTAGGTTTCCCAAGTTTCATGGATGATGATGGGAACCTTTTGACTAAGGAAGAGCTCAAGCCGGCTTGGCTACATTTTGAAGGCGATGTCTCAGAGATAGATGGCTGGGAAGAGCCAATTATAGAAGGACAAGTCACAGATTTCATTCTGAGACATTGCAAGATCACGGCCTGCCTCAACGATCTAAGCACAAGAGCCAAGCATGCCGACATAGGGCAAATAGATCGGTTCCATGTTCTGGTAAAAGCGCTACAAGACCGAGAGCCTTTCTCGAAAGGCACCTGGGCTCATGTTCGCCGAACCATGGAATGCATCCGTGATCACCTTCCCCCATCGCCACAATAGGAAGCCTCGCCGAGGAAGAAGAAGAAGAAGAAGAGGAAGAAGAAGAAGAAGCAGTCGTGGAAGCACCCATAGAAGGAGAAAAAGGAGAAGGGTCTGGAGGTAACTCTGGCCCAACGGATCAAGGCTGAGGGTTCTTGCACCGAGGCGAGCTCGTTGCCCCGCGAGCCGCCAAGAATGTTGACAATTTTGTCACATTGCCTAGAGGGGTAGAAAAATCAAATTTTTTGAAAAAGTGTTTCTTTTTGTAAAGTGTTTATTTTATTGTTTTTGAAAATATTTGTAAGTTGCAACAATTTTGGCTTTCATCGCCATCCCCTTTGTATATAGAATGGAGATGCAAAAGCTTCGCTACTGAGCAAGCTAAGAAAAGAGCTTCGTAGAAAAAGGAAGATAGCTTCACCGAAAGAAAGAAGTGGAGAATGAAAAGAGCTTCGCACCCAAAGCATTTCAAACAGATGCTTCGGGCGAGAATCTTGCGAAGCGGCATTCGAAGAATTTCAAACATTGAGAAGCAGCTTCGTCGAAGAAGGAAGACAAAGAAGTCTAGATCATGGTCTGAATTTGCTAAGGAGTGAAAAGAGCTTCGCACCCGAAGCATTTCAAGCAGTTGCTTCGGCGAAAAACTTGCGAAGCAAAATTTGAAGGAGTGCAAACATTGAAAACTACTTCGCCAAGAAATCGTCGAAGCACCCACTTCGGGCCTCCCCACCAGCGAACCATTTTTACTTCGCCGAAAGTTGTTGCGAAGCATTTGCTTCGGATAGCTTTCGTGCGAAGCGCTTTCACCCGAAGTGGTAGTGGCCCGTGAAGAGCAGAACATTTTGCAAGCCGCAAGATGCACTTCGGTCCAAAAACCCCCGAACCACAGTTTTGAGGGAGGATCGCGGCGAAGCATTTTGAAGACTCACCAACGAAGCATCCACTTCGGGCGGAGAACCTCAGCGAAGCAGTTTTGACACGCCTTTCCAGCGAAGCAACAAAAGAGAGAGCCATCTTGAGGAGGAATACTCACTTCGGCATTTCATATCCCCGAAGCTGTCTCGCGAAGCTCATTCGTGCGAAGTGCATAACCAAGAAGGAGGATCTGCTTCGGCTCAAATCCATCGCGAAGCGGAGTTGCGAACAAAAATTCAGCGAAGCACTTCAAGGGCATGCACTCCAAGCTGGGCATTTTCTCGAGGCAATCAAGTGCCTCATAAATGAGTTTTTACGTGCCCGGTGAACTCGCTGCTCATTTTTGGCAATTGGAAAGGAAGTATCAGTCCCTAAAGGAGAGCCCAGCGGGCATGGCGGCCACTCGAGCTCCGCACCCAGAGACCAAGGACGTTCAGACGGCTCATTAATGCATGTTTCCCTGGCTGACCCGGTCGTAGTTGCCAGATATAGAAAAGGATTTGAGAGCTCAGTCACGAGAGCTGTGGGAGCCGACTTCTCAGGTTTTCGAGGATGTACTCCTCCATTTTGTGCATTGATGGCTCAGAGGGTCGGGTCCTCTATAAAAACCCAGGCATTGTAATGTAAAAGGGGGGGAACTTTCTGCTAGAAAGTTGTTGTAACTTGAATCCCTGCGATTAATACTAAAGAGCTTTGGGGCTTAATTTCTCTCTTGTATGCTGCCTTCTGTGATTATTTCTGTTATCTTTTCTTCATTTGCATACTGTAATTCTGCATTCTGGATTTAGGTGTGCGATTGGGGATAGAACCCTAAAATTTTCCCGAAGGATACATAGGGGAGGAAAATGCTATAATAGTTCTCTTTTATGCTGCCTGTGGATAGTGTTTCTATTATATTCACTCATTTCCTGGTCGCCGTAATTCTGAACTCTGGATTTCGACGTAAGGGGGAGGGTAATCCTGGAACTCGTCCAGAGGATACATAGGGGGCTAATATCGTGTTCATTTCATTTTATTCTTGGTATTCATTGCTGTTGTTTTGAGCTATTAGCTAGCGATCGTGCTTCTGGTTCTTTCCCACTTTAAACTATTGACATTTCTTCCCTTACCCTGTTTATTTCTTTCCTGCACCCTTACTCTTTTTATTTCTTTCCTGCACCCTTACTCTTTTATCTCTTTCCTGCACTCTTGTCTTAAAACACCAAAGTAGTTTAGCAAAGGAGCCGGCCTTTCTCCGAAGATTGGCACGAGGGGCATCTCTTCCTCTCGGCCTTTCAATGTTGGTCCAGGTCTAGGGCGCGTACACTTCCCAAAATCCTTTCCTGGGCAGATTTGATGACCAACAATTCCCTCAAAGCTAGAATTTCACCTTTTGATTTCACCCCATGATGTCTTTTAATTGTGTTTTTTCCCCTGAACATACTTTCACCATTTTCTTGGGTGATTTCGCCCCAAAAATAATTAAAAACATCTTCTTGCAAAGAGGGAGGAAAAAATTATTGATTTTTCCCTTGAGAGGGGTGACAATGACTTTCACCCCACCCCAAGGGTGACGTTGGCCTTGACTGGACGAAAAACTACTTTCTTCTGGGACTTTCACATCTAGATGACTTCATTTGGAAATTTACCCCAAAGGAAGGCGAAAATGATTTTTGCCCCTCTTGAGGGGTGACTTTGATTTTGACCTTTTAATCCTTGCCAGGTTGACATCATCTTTGTGCTTGCGCTCCTAAAATATCTCTCACTAGGATTTCACCCCAAAGAGGGGCGAAAATGATTTTTGCCCCCTCTGAGGGCGACTTTGACTTTGACTGCATCAAGCATGATAAAAAAATGTTTTCACCTTGAAGATGCTTCTAACTTTGTTTTCACCCCTGAGAGGGGCGAAAATGATTTTTGCCCCTTTCAAGGGGCGCTTTTGACTTTGACTTCTTTCCAGCACTTGTAAAATTTTCTCGTTCTTTGTTTAGATGAAATTTCCCATCGAAGTAGTTTCACCCCAAAGGAGGGGTGCAAAGGATTTTCGCCCCTCCATGGGGAAAGGCATATTTCCTTAAATTTTAATGGTGCCCCCAATTTGAATAAAAAATACCAAAGTCATTCCATCAATCCTTATATTCTAAAACACCCATTATCACTGATTTTATTTCTTACGTTTTGCTCACGACTTCCATTAATTTGTTACCAACAAAATCTACTATGCATCTTCCAGAAACAAACTCAACATTTTATTTAATGAAATCACTTTTAAGGAAATAAAATATTAAAACAGTAAAAACAACACAACTGCATCATTTATATATATTTTTTAATATTTACAAGAAAAATTTAGTATGGTGAAATAACACTTTTGGCAGCTCTTGGGGTATTCAGTTCTTCTGAATGCAATAGACGCAAAGCCTTTATCCATTGGGCTTAACTGTCATCACCTTCAGTTGCATCAAATTTATCAGTTGTATTAAAAATAGCATTTGATCATGTATCTTCCTTCTTCTCTATTTCCTCCTGCACCTGCTTCTCCTATTCTTCTACTGCTTGTTGCTCTACTTCCACCTGTGCTCGGGCTTTGTGCTCAGCGAGGCTCTCACTTGTAGTTTCATACACGATAACTACCTCAGCCCAAGAATCATCTATGAATACTGAGAATGTGCTCAGTGAATCTATAACAAAGTACAATGTTTTAATGTGATGCATGCTAATGCGATTAGCTCTCTACTGAAGTTCCATTAGGGAAGATTCGATGTGGGTGAGCCTCTCCATGCAAGGCAGTGCTTGTTCTTTCATTATTGGTTCCTCCCAACCATCGATTTTTTAAGTATCTTCTGTGAAAGCCTACCAGGTCATCTTCAACTCTTTTGTTGGCAAAAACTCACCCTGCTCATCAACAAAGCTCAAAAACCCAACATCGGCTAGAACCTTGAAATACATGAGCAAAATGCAATGCTACTATTCAAATATAGTTATCAGCTTTTGGGCTACTCTTGCTAGCTCCAACCAAGAAAAATAGTCACGCAATATCATTTTGACATTGGACCAACTGTGATCCATCCCACTGATCAGCTTAACCTAGAAATCAGAGTTCGCCAATACCTGAATCTTTAGTGCCATTTCCAGTTTTGGTTCTAGTCTCTCTTCAGCATATTCTAAATTTTTCTCTCTAATAAAAATCACTATCCAAGCCTCATGAATGTACATCAAAACCTTGAGTGCATCTATCACCAAAGTCACACAATCTTTCAATAAATAGTGGTGAGTCTCTTTGATTTTTCCTTGGATAAGCCCACTGATTGTGTGATTTTCATAATCAGCTATTTTTGTACAACCTCAAGTTGGATTGTTAATGCTTGTACTCGCTTCTCTATTCCTAGTAGCCCTTGGCTTCTTTCTCCCATTCCTCTACCTTCTTCTGCCAACACTCTACCTCTGATTTTGTTGTTTCCAGTTGATATCTATTTTCATCGAAAGCATCATTCAACTCAATAATATTTGCTTCAACCTCGAAGAATATTTTCTTGCAATGGTTGTCATACAAGTAAAGATAGCTCATGTCCACCTGGATATTCCCTAGCTTCTTTGTGGTGTCAATATTCGTTAGGTCCTCTGTAATGACTTCATAAGTGTAATCACTTGGAGTCATTTATCCTTGAGTCTTCTGGACTTGGGGAATAATTTTTACAATATGAGACTTCATAGTTTCAAGATCAAAAGCAACCTTCTTCAATGCCTTCGCTCGAGCCTGAGCTTATTTTCTCTTATGGATCTTCAACCATTGTGATGCACTTAATAGAGCTCAACTCATTTTCACTGCAACAGGATGCTCTGGTACAATCTCTATCTCTGGCTCTGGTAGCACCTGTAACTCAAGAAAACAAGTAGGGGTAAAATAAGCTTGCTGAAGTTTTGGATTGGGAAGGGAAGTGGAATTGAGAATGGTTGATGTAATAAAAGTGGTTAAGGGGATATAAGTGAGGGTTTCATTTGCAGTTACACTCACTCAAGGAGGAGCTTGCGTACTTATAATTGCAATGAAAATTATTGGAATGGAGTATGAAGAGAGCAAAAATGGATTGGGACTAGATGTAAAAGAACTAAAAGAAAGGGAAATAGTAGAAGTGGGAATAGAAGAAGAGGAAGCATCAATAACTGAGGACTAGAAAATAGGAAGTGAAATGGAGGTGGTAGGTATGCCGAATATAGGGAATACGAAAGCAATGACTACATAAATGGGTACAACAATCACTGAATGCTCAAGAGAAAGGGAAGAAGGTGTAGAAAATGTACCTTCAGGCTTGGACATCTTCTAAGCCAGTTATGATGATGACTGTGGTGTTGGTTCACCTTTGTTTTGCTCTTCCTCCTCCTCCAGATCTATGACTTCCATGTGTTGGTCAAGCTGTTCTACCTAACCCAAAGGAGGATCTTCTAAAATGTTAGCCTATGTGGCTTTGTGGAAGAGGGTTTACCCCTAAAGGAACTATGCTTGCTCTGGATATTTTGGATATCTTTAGGAAAGGGAGCACCTCATGCTTATTCTTCTTCTTTTGCTAGAGTTGCACCTCTGGCGATGACTGTCTTTCTTCCTTCACAAGTGGTGCTTCTTTGACCACACGTTGCTCATGTTCGACCATTATCTCTTCACTGTCATATCTTTGAAAAGTTTGAGAAACAATTTTGGTGAAATATATGGTTGATAGCCCACCAGATGGTAATTTTTTCATTAGACCAAGCTGGCAATTATTCTTTCATCGAAACAAACCTGGGAGAGGAATTTTATACCTGTAAACTACGGGGTTGTACTCAACCTCCATCTCATAAAAATCATGCCATGCTAGAACTAGCGTCATCTATTCAACATGCCATTCAAGATCATACCCCTCTGGATTATTTCTGTGCCACTGAATATCAGGTTTGGGATAGAAATAATTTTTTTTGGCTTTGATAAAATCTACGAATTGACCCAAAGGGTCATACTTCTACCACTGAGGTAACTCCACCATACCCATGTCATAAAGTGCTTTATTGATCAATTTATTTTGGCCAACCTGGTCTATCTCAATGTTGCCAGAGCGAAATGGTATGGTACATGTTGTCTTCTTGCCTTGTCCTACCCCATAGATTTCATTCATGTAGTCAGTTTGATGGATGAATTCCATTGTAAAGAGGTGCTTGGTAGTAAAGTATGGAAGGAGAAATGACTTGCTAGTGAAGCCAAAAATTTGCACCACAATGCCTTGCGTCAATAAGAAAATATCTCCTTTCTCCTTGGTGACAATTTCTTCCCGCATTGCCCTTGACACTCTCTCACTTGTGTAGAAAATAAGTTCGAGGGTGGGACCCAAGAACATGTGGTTAAAATTGTAGAATGACTCCCCCCTTGACAAGCTCAAATTCCATAAATACATCGGTAACTTATTATCTACCTCATCAGCTTGCTTTACTGCATAAGAAAACCACTAGTGCATATGGAAGAAAAAGTACCCCACCAAAAATGAAGTGTGACTGAATAAAATTGCTTCTTCACTTTAAATTCTCTCCACCTGGGTGTGCATTTCTTGGGCTACATAATCTACCCAGTCAAATAATATGGGGTTTATGCTTGCTTGCATGGCTATCGGGGTATAAAATGCCACTTGTGAAATACACTGCACCAATGCTACTTGTCATTTGTACATCACGGTATCGATAGGAAGAACAAAGACCCAAGCCAACATGGAGTACATATCCAGGCTTTTAAATTCTATCAAGGATTTCAAAAAATCTGGAAACTCTTCGAATTGAGGTGCTTTTATTAGTTGGTTCTCCATGAATTGGTGCAGCGTTACGGTTGATTGGTACCTTTCTTCTTGCTCCTTTAGATTCATCTTTTTTAACATGACGTCTAAAGAAGGCTTCACCCCACAAGTGAATGCCTCTCTAATTGCGTTGAGTGAAACGGTAAACAATTTATCTCCCTTCTCATTGTGGATAGCCCTCATTGCAGGCTGATAGAACTTTGCAATTACCATTACTAGCTTGGGGTAAGGATGCACAAGTGTACACAGGTACCAGGAAAGTTGTGTATGATAAGAAACAGTTAATGGGCTTTCTAGTATCAAACCTTGTCTGAATGCAGTCTCCACATCCTGACATAGTTTTTATATGCCTTTGTTTGAGATGGAACAATCTCCAATACTGGCCAACTTGTTCGAATATGGGTCCAACTTGGTATTTTCATGTTGCCTAGTTTTTTTAGATTTTTTACCACCCTATGATTTTTTTGGCTTTGAAGCTTTCTTTGGATCAACTACCTTTTTCCCCATCTTTGTAAAACAACTCCTACTACAACAGTCTGGAAAATCTTCGACAAAGCAGCAATTTAGGACACTGATGGATAACCTAACAATGGTCAAAAAAATAATCTTCTATTGCAAGCTTCTAATTCATCCTTTTTATAAATTTCACCCTCCAACCACAAAATTTAATACATGTGTTGAACCTGAGGAATTCGATCGAATGTGCTCCTCGATTCTCTCGCTTGACACATTTTTTAATGAAAAATCAATTGTCCATTAACTACCAATAATGCCCTTGCATTATGAATCTTCCTTGGATGTTGAACTCAACCACTTTTTGCCCTTGGAGGATGCAATCTAGATATTTAATAGCTCATCTTGGGAAAATCAAGTGCCACGTGTGAGAGATGGGGGCAAAAATAATTAACCTTGCCTTATTAAACCACCAAAATGTCTTCTAGAATCTTTGTGGGGGAAATCAATCTAATCTCCTACATTAATTTTGAAATATTTCCTAAAATTAGCGCCATTTAGCAAAAAACATTGTGGGAGCACACCTGCTTAGACGAAAACATACCGGGGCAAAAATATTCAAATCACCTGCACTTCAAAACTGCTTCTTCTATCTGCTTTGCAAAGTTACATACCCTTCAATCCTTTTAAAAATATTTCTTCTCTAATTTTGCCTTCTTCCTTGCCGAATTTGGCACCATCAACTGGAGTTTCAAAAAAGCATGCATTTATTTTTAATTCTTCTCTAGAAGTTTCACTCTGAAAACATCTTCGGGGAGATAAATGAGGGTTTCGTCCCTAAAATAGAAAAAAACATGGTAAATCCTCCTTGTGGGGCGAAAATAAATTTTAAAATCCTTCTTGCTTTCATCTTTTGCTTTTCTTGGCCACTTTAAAACAAGTGGGACGAAATTAATAAAAATAGGGCACTCCCTTTTTTCAAACTTTTACTTTTGCTTTTCTTTTCTTTCTTTTGGAAAAATAGTTGTATTTTTTTAGTGAGAAAGCTAAACCCATAGCGCTTTCATAATTTCAAAAAAAAAAAACTACTTTATTTTTCCCCCTTTTCACTTGAAAATAATATAAAAGACTTTTAAAACTTTTTCAATCGAAAATGATTTTTTGTTGGGGGCAAGGTGCTTTCAGGGCGAAATCACCTGCCTTGGGGGCGAAATTGATTTCTCGGTGAAATCAACTTATTTTATTTTCATCTTTGTATTTATATATATATATATATATATATATATATTTATTTATTTATCATATCACTTTAAACATATTTAACTGAAACATAACAACATTTATGTACATATATACACACTCGATCAAACTTCTTTCACTAATGGTAGACCTTCAAATGAATACCATTTATGAGAATTGGTAGCACACGATCATCCATATTCTGTAAATAGAACGGATTGATTTGATTGACCCCTAAAATCTAGAATGGGCCCTCCCATATTGCTTCAAACTTGTGGTGTTTGCTAGGCTTAGCCTTATTTTCGTTCCATTTCAGCACTAGATTGCCTACCTCAAATGACTTCTCGAAAGCTTTCTTTCCAAACTATTTCTGCATCATCCAAGAATGTTCCATGAAGAAATTGTATGATCTCTTCCTCTATTCTTCCAACTATAAAATTTATGCTAATATCATGCTCATGGGATCAGATTCAGCGTCATCTTCACCATACAACAAGTGCCAAGATTGCAGAGCTGGTAATTCAATATAAACGGCAAACACTGCTTATTTACCATAAACCAAGGAGTAAGGAGATGTTTTAATGGATTTATTCATAGAGATAAGGTCGACCCATAATGCTTGGTTTAAAAGTAAGTGCCAACTATGATTATTTTTCCCTAGGGTCCTCTTCATAATTCTCAGCAATTTCTTGTTTGTGGACTCAACCAAGCCATTCCCCTACGGATAATAATTAGATGATGTCTTTAAGTAAATTCCATACTTACCTATAAATTCATTGATCCTAGCACTGATGAAGGAAGTCATGTTGTCTATTATGATTGCATCAGGTATGCCAAATTGGGTGATTAAACTTTCAAGAAAAGCAATAATTGTTGCTTGATTCGCCTTCTTGGTTGGAATTACCTTTGACCATCAGGTTAACTAGTCAGTTGTAGTCAAGATATATTTGTGTCCAATAGAGGAATTGGGATCAATGACCCCAATAAAATCTAAGCCCCATTATTGAAACAATGCTTCTACTTAATTCAAGTAAAGGGGTAATGATGCATTCTTGCTTCTGTCGACATATCTTTGGCACTTATCGTAATCTTGACTGATTTTACAAGTATCTACAAAGAGCGTAGGCCAAAAATATCCTGCTTTGATCATCTTTAATGCCATTGGCCTCCCTACATAATGGCCTCCTGATAGACTAGAGTGAAACTCCTCTAGGATTCTTTCTTTTTCAGATTCCTGAACACACCTGAGAAGTATTCCATCAATATTTTTATGGAACAACCCATTTGGCAGCATCATGTACCTAAGGGCTTGGAGTCTGAATATATTTCTCTATGAGGTATTAAAGTGTGAAGGAAATCTCCTTGATTGGAAATATTTGACAAGGCCCTCTGTCCAATCATGATCGTCTACAAAACAATTAGCAAAATTGCTTTCGCTTGCTGAATTTTCAAGTTGGTAAATCATGGATTAAGATGCAATGCTTTTTGCAAGCTCTTGACATAGTGCTCAACCTTGAACCAGCTTAGTTGGATGGATTTCGATGTCATACTCCTAGATTTTAGAGATCCAACCATCTCTCTTGTCTCCAAGTTCTCCTTGAATGATGAAACTCTGAACATCTGGGTGGACCACATAAACTATTGTCTTACTTTGAGAAACAAAATATCAGAACATCTTGAAGGATTTCATGACCGCATATACTTTCTTTTCAATGAAATTATATTTTTATTCATGTGGTTGGATGAATTGACTTAATAAAGCAATTGGTCGCTCTTCTCCATAATCTTTGTGGGGGAAATCAATCTAATCTCCTACATTAATTTTGAAATATTTCCTAAAATTAGCGCCATTTAGCAAAAAACATTGTGGGAGCACACCAGCTTAGACGAAAACATATCGGGGCAAAAAAATTCACATCACCTGCACTTTGAAACTGCTTCTTCTATCTACTTTGCAAAGTTACATACCCTTCAATCCTTTTAAAAATATTTCTTCTCTAATTTTGCCTTCTTCCTTGCTGAATTTGGCACCATCAACTGGAGTTTCAAAAAGCATGCATTTATTTTTAATTCTTCTCTGGAAGTTTCACTCTGAAAACATATTCGAGGAGATAAATGAGGGTTTCGCCCCTAAAATAGAAAAAACATGGTAAATCCTCCTTGTGGGGCGAAAATAAATTTTAAAATCCTTCTTGCTTTCATCTTTTGCTTTTCTTGGCCACTTTAAAACAAGTGGGACGAAATTAATAAAAACAGGGCACTCCCTTTTTCAAATTTTTACTTTTGTTTTTCTTTTCTTTCTTTTGGCAAAATAGTAGTATTTTTTTAATGAAAAAGCTAAATGCATAGCGCTTTCATAATTTAAAAAAAAAAACACTGCTTTATTTTTCCCCCTTTTCGCTTGATAATAATATAAAAGCCTTTTAAAACATTTTCAAGCGAAAATGATTTTTTGTTGGGGGCAAGGTGCTTTCGGGGTGAAATCACCTGCCTTGGGGGCGAAAATGATTTCTCGATGAAATCAACATATTTTCTTTATCTTTGTATTTATTTATTTATCATATCACTTTAAACATATTTAACTAAAACATAACAACATGTATGTACATATATACACACTCGATCAAACTTCTATCACTGATGGTAGACCTTCAAATGAAGACCATTTATGAGAATTGGTAGCACACGATCATCCATATTCTGTAAATAGAACGAATTGATTTTATTGACCCCCGAAATATAGATTGGGCCCTCCCATATTACTTCAAACTTGTGGTGTTTGCTAGGCTTAGCCTTATTTTCGTTCCATTTCAGCACTAGATCGCCTACCTCAAATGACTTCTCGAAAGCTTTCTTTCCAAACTATTTTTGCATCATCCAGACATGTTCCATGAAGAAATTGTATGATCTCTTCTTCTCTTCTTCCAACTGTAAAATTTGTGATAATATCATGCTCATGGATCAGATTCAACGTCATCTTCACCATACAACAAGTGCCAAGATTGCAGAGCTAGTAATTCAATATGAACGACCAACACTGCTTATTTACCATAAACCAAGGAGTAAGGAGATGTTTTAATGGATTTATTCATAGAGATAAGGTCGACCCATAATGCTTGGTTTAAAAGTAAGTGCCAACTACGCTTATTGTCACCTAGGGTCCTCTTCAGAATTCTCAACAAATTCTTGTTTGTGGACTCAACCAAGCCATTCCCCTACGGATAATAATTAGATGATGTCTTTAAGTAAATTCCATACTTACCTGTAAATTCGTTGATCCTAGCACTGATGAAGGGAGTCCTGTTGTCTATTATGATTGCATCAGGTATGCCAAATTGGGTGATTAAACTTTCAAGAAAAGCAATAATTGTTGCTTGATTCGCCTTCTTGGTTGGAATTACCTTTGACCATTGGGTTAACTAGTCGGTTGCAGTCAGGATATATTTGTGTCCGATAGAGGAATTGGGATCAATGAACCCAATAAAATCTAAGTCCCATTATTGAAACAATGGTTCTACTTGATTCAAGTGAAGAGATAATGATGCATTCTTGCTTTTGTCGACATATCTTTGGCACTTATCACAATCTTAACTAATTTTACAAGTATCTACAAAGAGCGTAGGCCAAAAATATCCTGCTTTGATCATATTTAATGTCATTGGCCTCCCTACATAATGGCCTCCTGATATACTAGAGTGAAACTCCTCTAGGATTCTTTGTTTTTCAGATTCCTGAACACACTTGAGAAGTATTCTATCAATATTTTTATGGAACAACCTATTTTGCAGCATCATGTACCTAAGGGCTTGGAGTCTAAATCTATTTATCTATGAGGTATTAAAGTGTGAAGGACATCTCCTTGATTGGAAATATTTGACAAGGCCCTCTGTCCAATCATGATCGTCTACAGAACAGTTAGAAAAATTGCTTTTGCTTGCTGAATTTTCAAGTTGGTAAATCATGGATTAAGATGCAACGCTTTTTGCAAGCTCTTGACATAGTGATCAACCTTGAAGCAGCTTAGTTGGATGGATTTCGATGTCATACTCCTAGATTTTAGAGATCGAACCAGCTCTCTTGTCTCCAAGTTCTCCTTGAATGATGAAACTTTGAACATCTAGGTGGACCACATAAACTATTGTCTTACTTTGAGAAACAAAATGTCAGAACTTCTTCAAGGATTTCATGACCGCATATACTTGCTTTTCAATGAAATTATATTTTTCTTCATGTGGTTGGATGAATTGACTCAAGAAAACAATTGGTCGCTCGTCTCCATCATCTTCTTTCTACGTGAGCACTGTCACATAGCTCTCTTATTCACCAACGACGTATAGGATAAAATACTTTGAGTAATCAGGGTTCATCAGCACTGGAGCTTGAGCAATTCTCTCTTTTATTTCTCTAAATACCTACCTCCTTGGCCTAGTCCAATTGAACTCAACATTCTTTTTTAGCAGCTCTATCATTGGCTTCACCACTTGAGAAAAATCTACTATAAAATTTTGAACAAAATTAATTTACCTAAAGAATGATTGCAAATCCTTCTTGTTGGTTTGTAATGAAAGCTTCAGGAGGGCTTCATCTCTAGCTAGGTCAATCGCCAAACCTTCTTCTAAAATAACATGTCCTAGGAGCTTTCCTTATTTTATCACGAAGATGGACTTCTTTGGGTTGATTGATATTTTGAATTTTTGGTACTTTTCAAAAATGTGTTTCAAATGTAGACTATGCTCCTCCATGTTGTGAGAGAAAATAGTCATGTCATCCAAATAAATCATAATAACTCGATTCAACAACTCACCGAAAGCTATGTCCATTGCTCTCTAAAAAGTTGTGCCAGCATTTGAAAGACCAAATGGCATCCGCTGATAAGCAAAATTTTCCCACTTCATTGTGAATATCATCTTGTACTAGTCTTCATATTTGATCCAGATTTGGTTATAACCAGAAAATCCATCTAACAAAGAGAATATTTGGACACCATCAACCACATGAAGAATCAGATCAATTATCAGTAGCAGATAGTAATCCTTCAGTAATGCCTAGTTTAAATTTTGAAAATCCATGCATAGGTAGATATCTCCATTCTTCTTTCTTACGGGGACCAGGTTTGCTATCCAGGTAGAGTGTTTGAGTGGGTAGATGATTTTAGCTTCAAGCATCTTCAACAGTTCTGCTTTCATAAAAGTCTCAATCTTAGGATTGATCAATATCTACTTTTGCTTGAAGGGTTTCACTCCTTCCTGCAACTCAATGGTATGCTAGATTACATATTTTTTGTAACCTTTCAAATACTGGTAGCTCCAAGCAACAATATTTGGGTACTTATGACATGACTTTTTAATCTGCTCTAGCTCTTCTTGAGTACAATCAGTGCCAACTTTAATCGACTTTTTAGATCCCAAATGAAATTCAGTAAACTCCTTTTCATCCACCTTGATCCTATGTTTTTATGCTCTATCATTCTCATCAAAGAGGCTCTCAAGTGTGATCAAACCCTTTGGGATATGATTATTTTACTACTGGATCAAACCCTCGGCTTCTTCCTCATCAAGTGTTCTCTCTTCCACATTACTAGCTTCTCTTATCAAGAAATTAACAATTTGCTCATCACTTTCGAACACTTGCCAGTGGATATTTTTGTTAGGGACTGAAGGTCTATAAATTAATCTCATAGTCTTGGGCTTTCTCACCACATGCTCCACTGGGAAAAAATTAGCACCAAGGAATGCCAAGATATTGGCATATTTGTTTTGCTCCCACAAAATTGCTTGGATATTCAGTGTTGTATAAGCCTCAAACAAATCCCATACCTTATTTCGGTACGCCTTCAAGTAGTGCTACTTGGAAACACATTTACTGGTTACCTGGTTGACGATTAGCTTTGAATCTCCAAAGATCTACAATTGCTTAATCCCAAGCTTCTCTACCTTTTTTAGATCCAAATAGAGTGCTTTGTATTCGATTGCATTGTTCGTGCAACTCCAAGTCAATCGGTAATAGTATGTCTTCTGTATACTGGAAGGAGAAATAAGAACAATCCTAGCCCCCGTACCATTCTTACACCTTGCATCATCAGAGTACAACTTCCATAACTGATCTGGAGCAAGATCTTCATCATTTGACACTTTTGATTTCACCTTTTCAGGATTAGTAATGGTGTAGTAACCAATTTCAATCTCCATCATGGCATTAAAATTGAGCATCAAAAACTCATCTTTTGTTCAAAGCTCATCCAGAACTTCTTCCGTTAAGTCTAACTCCTCCAATTCTTCAATCATCAATTTTACAGAATTCATGGGTTTGTCTTCCTCTTCAATATTTTCTATGTGATAAGTTGAATGCTTCTCATTATAAATTCAGATTCTCCTCCCTTTGATAGGAAATTTTAAATAGGAATAGTCGAGAGAAATGTAGCCTTCCAACTTGGTAGTAAACTCTCATGATAGGTACATGCTAAAGTAAGACTCCAGATCGATCATGACCACTTCTTGAATCATAGTTATTGGAGGTATTTTTTTTAATATGATGGGGATGCCTTTGATGACCCCCACTATCCTGATAGGGGTTTCATCCAACTGCAATATGCCAGGGTTGCTCCTTGTATACTCTATACCCATAACATCGCATACTGCCTTTGGCATGACAATCATTACAACACCTGAGTTGATCATACAATTGTGCACAATTCAGCCTTCCATCCTGAGGGATAGGTAGAAAGGGGGTGGTCTATTCTTTCCAGTGGTAGAAATTATCAAACTTTGAGCTAACACTATCTAAGTCATATTCTTCTCCTTATATTTGATAAATTTTAGTGATTCTTGCAACAAGTCCACTTGTCTAGGCAATTGGAGTGCATTATAGAGACTCACCTTGGCTAGACTCCTCTTCAATGATGTTATATGTGGATGCACAAGACCGCTTTCCTTCATTGGAAATATCATATCTGATTTGATACTACTGCGTAGCTTCTACCCTTTGACGCTTTGTCGAAGATGGGTACTTGAGTTTTTCTTTGGCATGGTCCTCCGTTTTAGCTCTTGCCTACAAAATCAAAGTTTTTTCTTGCATTTTTTCTTTCGCTCATGGAGGTAAAATATCTTTCAATAGGATAGGTGCATCTGGTTTGGGCATCAAAATAATTACCTTTGCTTACGCTTATTTCTTCTCATTTTATGCATTTGAGTCAACAGGGACCTTTAGGGGCTCCAACTTAGCTAGCTCCAACTTAGCTAGGTCCACAGTAACGAGCTTTCTTCCAATTCTCGTGAGAACTGAAACTTGCTATTTAGAAGGGACCATGCAATTATGATAAACTTCTATTATCATGTTGACTTGACCAACAAAGGAACTTTCTACCAATGTATGCATATAGTTTAGATGAACCATACAATTTTCCTCTCCGTACAGATCATTACACGTAGAGCACCAATATGCTTTGTCTGATGTGCCAACTTTTTCATTTGTTAGCATCATCAAATTTATCTCAGGTGCCTTGTTGGTCGAAGCTCCTTTCCCCCTAGTGATCGACGATGGTTAAAATATCCTAGGCTGGAAATCCTTTTTGGCCTACTTTTTTATCATCGTAATTTCATTACCCATTGGCCGAATTCATAGACTACAACTCTTTCAGCACTTTTTCTTGTGGATCAAGGTTTGAGGATGTTGGAGGAGCTGGTAATGGTAGTGGAACAGGCAGATATGGTAGTGTTGGTAACTAGAGCAGGTAACTGTAGAATGGTTGGAACAGGGAGTTGAGGGACATAAATTGTTATCGCGGTATGAGATGTACTTGGATTTCATGAAGGGATTAGATACATGAGTGACATGGGAAAATTTTGAGAAGATGTATTAGCATACAAATACTATGGAAGATCAGTAAAAATAAGCATGGCCATTTTTGGTGGAAGCTTGCCAATAGCAATTAGGTCAGCTTCAGCTTTTTGTGCAGTAGAATACAAATCAGAGAATGTATTGACATTAGACTATCGGATGGTCATACTGATATCGAAGTTGAAATCTCAGAGGTAGTAAAATGCTACCTGCTCAGGAGTTGATTGGAGTCCATCAGGAACTCTATGCCAATTTTAGGTGAACCTAACATTAAAGTCCACAATTTCCTTTTGTAGATGTCTTTGAATGGTAGTAAATTGATGCAATAGAGAGAACAAATATGCTTGTTCATTGAAATCTTTGATCAATAATTCAACCAATTAGTCCCAAGTAGTAATGGTGGCAGACTGTAATGATCGGTACCAATAAAGCAACTTACCTCTAAGAGAGAGCACAAGCAATCTTACCATTATATCCTCATATGTGATGCTAGGGATTGTCGCCAAGGCAACTACATCTTGGACATGCTCATAAGTTTTCCCCGTACCATCGTAGGTAGGCAAAGCCTTCATTGTTGCTTGCAATATCAAGTTCTAAGATTACATATTTAGAGGTCCAAAGTGGTTCCATGTTGGGAACTGCCTTGGTGGCTACAATGGTGGATTTTGAGTCATGTGGACTAGTGTATGTGGTTGAGGAGGTGGAAAACTAGTGGTTGTGCTAGCAGAACTTGAAGGAACAGAGAACACATCAGCTAATTGTGAAGATGTAACACTTGATAGGACAACTGGGGTAACTAACTTAGGATGTTCTCCTAGCACTTGGGCGTCAAGCTCATAAAATTCAATGGGGTCTTCTAGATTTTTGGCCTTCAATATTGTGATCATGAAGAAATATTTCACTCACTTCACGTTCAAAGGCTTCTAGGTAGAGAAATATTCGCCAGATGTTCTAATCATACAGTACAAAGGTGAACATCAAACCTTGATACTGTTGAAAGTGGAACATTTTTTAGAGTCTCATCGGGTGTGTCAAAAATTGTTGGTAAAAAAACTACCTAAGTACAAAATATCATTTGTGCGCCCTAGACCCAGCCAACATTGAAAGGTTGAAGGAAAGATATGTCCTTTGAGCCAATCTTTAGAGAGGGTTGGTTCCCGTAATAAAACTAACGATCAACTTACAACTTAGGATAACCAAAAAGATATGGGAAATGATAAAAAGAAATGGGAAATATGGCTATAAGCTGGAAAGATAAGGTGGTGATAAACTAACAGCAGAAATTCACAACAAGCATGGATTAACATATAACAGAAAGTCAGGCATAAAAACCACTCATAATTTTGTAGAGATAACTTCCAAGAAGCATTCCAATATTCACTCCTTCACCAGTAATAATTAAATCCAAATGCTGAATTTAAAAAAATAAATAAATAAAGGACATAAAGTTGATCAGAAATGACAAGCAAAAAGAAACCAAACACAATACTGCTCAAGGAACCAGAAATCAAATTTCTTTCTATTCATGCAAAAACTTAAAGTGTTTTTTCTAGAGTGTCTATCCTCTTTTCTTACATTGAAATGCTTAGTATTTATAGAGGATTTCACCTCTTTTATTAAATGCACAACACAAAAAAAATGTTGACTGGTCAAAAATAAGCAACAACAATTTCTTCCTTGGTAATGGTGATGTTCGAATCAGATTATTCTTTAGGGGACAACGATCCAATTTTCATGGAGTGCACCTAGAAAATTGGTAAATATGGACAATGAAAAAAACGTTCCAAGCATCGGTGAATTGAAACTCAACAACGTCATGCGACAAACAAGATCTTGGATATTAAATCTTGGGTGCCATTACATTCTCTCCTCCCTTGGAATCTTACCCTTTCCAGTTGAAATCAACGAAATTTAATTTTGCTTCGAAAAGGAACAAGATTCATGGAGGGTGCCTTGAAAACAATCAGGATCACGTCGAATTTCAAGACGTAGCATTAAATCCAAGCAACCCTTTAAGCCAAAATTTTGGATCATAGCTCTTATTGTCCCAAGCATTAAATTTTATCAACCTTTATCCTTTCCCAAAAATATCTGTAGTTATGGCACCTCTGAAAGTAACCCTGATGAGAAAAGAGATAAAACTTGATTTCACCCATTCAATGGGGTGAAAGACATTTTCATAGTAGGCAAGGGAGAAAACAAGTTAATACGTTGATGGTTGCCCTCAAAGCTAGAATTTTGCCTTTCATTTTAATTGATTTTTCCCTAGGATGTCTTTTAATTGTGTTTTCACCCCTAAACATACTTTTGCCATTTTCTTGGGTGATTTCACCCCGAAAATGATTAAAAATATCTTCTTGCAAAGAGGGAGGCAAAAATTATTGATTTTACCCCTAAGAGGGGTGGCAATGAATTTCTCCCCACCCCACTTTCACCCCACCCCAGGGGCGACGTTGGCCTTGATTGGCCAAAAAAATGCTTTCTTCTAGGACTTTTCTTGGTGAAAGACATTTTAGGAGCGCAAGCACAAAGATGGCATCAAATTGGCAAGGATTAAAAGGTCAAAGTCAAAGTCTCCCCTCAGGAGGGACGAAAATGATTTTCGCCCCCTCTAAGGGGCGACTTTGACTTTGACTACGCCAAGCATGATCAAAAATTGTTTTTACCCCGAAGATTCTTCTAACTGTGTTTTCACCCGTGAGAGGGGCAAAAATGATTTTTCGCCCCTTTCCAGATTCGCTTTTGACTTTGACTTCTTTCCAGCACTTGTAAAAAAATTTATCTTTCTTTGTTTGGACGAAATTTCCTATCAAAGTAGTTTCATCCCAAAGGAGGGGCGCAAAGGATTTTTACCCCTCCATGGGGTGAAAACGTCTTTCCTTAAATTTTAATGGCACCCCCGCTTTGAATAAAAAATACCAAAGTCATTCCATTAATCCTTCTATTCCAAAACATCCATTGCCACTAATTTTCTTTCTTACATTTTGCTCACGACTTCCATTAATTTTTTACCAAAAAAATCTACTATGCACCTTTCAGAAACAAAGTCGAACTTTTATTTAATGAAATCGCTTACAATAAAATAAAATATTAAAACAGTAAAAACAACACAACTGCATCATTTATCTTTTTTTACAAAAAATTTACAAGCAAAATTTAGGGTGGCGAAATTACCAACACTAGCTTAGCTTGCTAGCCCTTACTCTCACACTAGACTCTCTTATGATTGTTTGAGCGGACATTTTTCAACTTTCCTCCTATAAAGGGGCTTTTTCCTATCTATAGACTCATGAAAACTAGATAATATATGGATGAAGAACTATGGATGAACAAATAGCAACACTTTCTAGAGATTTTATTTTTAGAATTTTTTTATACTATCAATATATTCTAAATATGTTTTTGGATTTTTTTAAAAATGTTTATAATCACATGAGATAATGAAAATATTACATGTTTCTAACGAATTTATTTTTAAATTTTTCCTATGATATTTTAATAATTACATAATACTTCCAAAAGTATTTGAGAGTATCTTGGATTTCTATAGATTTTACAAGATGTTATTTTCAACATATTTAAAGGTATTTAACTTTGTGATAAAGCTACTTAATAAGAACAATTGATCATGACAATGAAACCTTAGTTTTGCTTTTAAATTTTACTATTTATTGTTACTTTTTACCATGATCTATCCCAATCACAATATTCTCTTTATACTCTTGTAAAAATATTATTTTCTTAATATATTCCTTAACACTTGTTGCAACCTTCCTTGTGAAGCTACCATGCTACAAGAATTGACCTATCCCAATCACAATATTCTCTTTGTACTCTTGTACAAATATTCTTTTTTAATATATTCCTTAATAGTTGTTGCAACCTTCCTTGTGAAGCTACCATGCTACAAGCATCCTAGACAAGGTATTGAGTTGTAATCTTCTTTAACCAACCATCCAATGTTATATTGTACATGTTTTTATACTAATATACTTGTAAATAGCATGCGAAAATGTTATATCAACAAGGTGGTAAATATTGGAATGTAAATTTCAGATGTATTAATTTTTCTTAGCTTTAATATAAATTACATACTTATATAATTTTTGTGTAGATAAAAAATTCCATTAATATAGTTGGCTATTTTTTTTTGTCTCATATAAGAAAGAAGAAGGAGCTTTAGTACTTAATTTTGGACATAATGAAACATTGTTTGGCAAGTTCTTAACCTTGGAAGGAAGGCTATAACTCATAAAGACTACATTGCAATCCATACCTATATATGTTATCACTTTGAAGATTGTCAACTAGTATAGCATTTGAATTTGATAATATTCAAAGAGATTTTCTTCAAAAAGATGTGAAAAATTTACATTTCCTCTTTAAAAGTGGGATAGAGTTAACAAAGAAGAGAATATCAAAGAGGTAAGCTTAAGGAATAAAATCAACAAAAAAGCTACTTCAAAAATATACATGTTTTCTTGATGCAATAAAATTATTTAAAAAATGATCTCTATCTAAAGGTTCACCAATATGAAACTTCATGTTAGATAGTTTACATTGATCAAGAAATATATTATATGGTTATTTAATGAGGGGTAATATAAATTTTTAGTTCAATGTATAATTGAAGCATATTGCTATTTTTTTTTTTTTTTTTTTTTTATATATTATGAAAAACGTTGTTAAAAATCAATTACTTATCTCTTTATTTTTTTTCCTTAAATATATTTATTATAAATTTAATTATTTTCTTCAATCTTTTTACCCAAAATACCCAGAGTCCTAATTTTCAACAATGATTGTAACTACTTAACCCATAAAAACGAAACTTAATTTTCCAATAATGATTGTGACTACTCAACCCCATACAAAAAAAAAAAAATCTTAATTTTCTAACTATTTAACCCCATACAAAAAAAATCTTAATTTTCTAACTATTTAACCCCATACAAAAAAAATCTTAATTTTCTAACAATCATTGTGACTACTTAACCCATAAAAAAAATCCTAATTTTCTAATAATGATTATGACTATTTTTTTTAAAAGAATAAATATTATTATGTGGTCACATATAACCATTATGATTGTAACTACTTAACTCATACAAAAAAAATCCTAATTTTCTAACCATCATGATGTCTACTTAACCCAAACAACAAGTCAACCCATATTCATAAATAAAATTTCAATTTTTAACTACATATAACTTTAAAACAAAAATTAAAAGAATTAGGATTGGTGTGTCACTAATTGTTGGCCATGTAACTATGCATATCTTGATATTATGTGCGTAGTAGTGGCTTTTAAAAAAAGTATTTAGGTTGCAATCATGTGTAGTTGTAAAAGCTGACAGCTTTCACAGTAAAAAGCATGAATCCTTAAATGCCTTCATAACAGTTAATTTATGGTCTTAATGAAAAGCCTTAAACTTCATAAACACCCCAATTAACTGAAATACCAATAATAGTACTACAAAACTATAAAAAATAAAAATAATATAGTCAATACTGTAACTGAAATTTCAAGTAAAGATGGTCACGGTTAAGAAAGGTAGGCCACTTGAAAATACATATAGATAGAAAAGTGAAGGATAGAATTGGACTGGTATTATGGAGAGGAGCAGATGTCTAGGGGACAAAATTTCCTCTGAATCTGCAACTCTCTCTATTGAAATTTGCTTATTTACACAGCATAGGACAGAAATAACGTCTACTAAAATTTGCTTCTTTATAAACCATCGGACAGGAAAAACGAGTAAAGACTTGTGGCCAATGCAATATCTTATTAAACGCTTTACAAGAAATATAATAGAAAATATATTAAAAAGAGCAGGCCTACTATTATCTTAAGGCCATTGCAGAACATACAGTTTGGCGTTGATATGATTCATTACACTCGCGGAAATATCCTCCAATAGCACGCCTTGATCTCTGAAATATTAAAACATGGAATTGCATTTCAGCACGCCTTGACCTCGGAAATATTAAAACATGGAATTGCATTTAATATAGATTTGAATGGAAAAAATTAATCAGATAATATTTTGAGTACTACCCTACGAGCCGAAAGCCATAATGATACGAAACCCTCCAGAGCGCAGCTCTCCATTTCTCTAGAGTCTCTGCATTTTCAACTGAACGATGTTTCCGGAAAGCCTCAATGTACGGTCCACCTTCGTCTTCCATACGGAGGTCGGAAGGTCGAATATCACAAAACACGGGAATAATGGGAGCACCGCTGTCCACCATCAGACACAGCTCACGAAGACACCATTCGGATTCTGCGTAGTGCTTGGAAAAAATAGCGACATGTACGGAGGCCGAGCGAATAGCTGTCTGAATGGAGAGGGGAATAGCCTCACCATGTAACATGGCCTTGTTATCCAGGAAGACTTTGAGACGTCTATGAACGAGGTGGTGGTAGATAAGACTGGCGAGAGTCGCCTTCACGTCACGGCCACAGTGGTTAATAAAAACCTGATATATCTTGCGGGATGTGGCGTTAACTTGCCATGCTGTAAATTCGGTTATTTCAGCGAATTCATTGCCCTTGCTGAGAGGCGTCGAACGCTCAAAACTCGGCATAGCTTGGGCTTGACAAGCGTGCGAAGAGGATACGAGCAGAGCCACTGCAAGGGCCGAACTCGTATACTAAAGAAGAGAAGAGAGTGTGTTATACACGGACTTGCTTTACCAATGTCAACATAATATTGTTAAATGCGCGGTTCGACCGACCATCGAGAGGGTAACGAGCTACTCAATAATATGAGAGCGCGGTTCGACCGACCACCGAGAGGGTGTCCAGCTACTCAATATTATAAAATTTGTTTTAGAAACTTTCTTCTCCTCACCGTCGCAAACGGCCAGAAAATTATGTCCAATTATGTCTTTTAACGCATGACTGAATCATGATATTCCACATTAATATCTCTTCCTCTACTATTACTAACAAATTTCAATCTTTAGTAATGCTATAGCAATCATGGAAGAAGCTTTAATGTGTAATTGAAAACTTAGGAAATTGGTAACATTTGGGATTCAAATTTTGGGTTGTGCCTTAACTTCTCTTTAAGGTTTAAGGTTGGTATAATTAAGATAGTTCATCTAACATGTAATTTTGGAATTCAAAACAAACTATTTATAATTTGTAAGCATACTTCAAAATTTAAACTTAAATTTCTACTAACCAATACATCGATTTAAACATAAATTTCTTCTAAACAATACACTATCAAACTTTAAGATTCCCTTAGACCCAAATCAGCTTTTAGTCCACAAGGTGGTGGAAAAACTGATGCGTGGTTTTCATCTTCTTCTGTTCTTTGCTGGCAAGCCAAATGCTTACTTATTGTCAATGTCTTCTTCCACTAGTTTGAACACATTTGCGGCCCGAAACATGAACGTCCTTATTTAAAATAACTTTATCGTTAAATAATCCTTTACATTATATATTCTACGAGTTCTTTCTTTATCTTTGAAAAAAAAATGAACATGTAATTTTTATTAAAACTATCGTATTCAATTCAAAAATGTTTGTTGAAAAAAATTCAAATTTCATTTAGTATAGAGCAATTTTTTTTATAAAAATGTGTAAATTCATTTAAAAAAAAACAAATGCTTGTCTAAGTAGCCTTCACAAATATGCAGCCAAGAGTTGGCGAGAAAAAGGGGGAAAAAAAGAAAAGGGAAAAAAAACACATTTAATGCGTTTATCTTATTTTTAAGAAAAATAAGGGAAAAAAAAGATATTTATTATTTGTTATGTTATTTTCAACAATTTTTTATGTGCAATCGTATTTTGTGTTTTGTTGTAGACTTTGATGAAAGTGTTTCCTATTTTTTTATTCTCAATTCTTCAAAAAGTTTCATTACTGAGTTTACTTTTAGAGTGTCTTTATATGTAATCTTGATGTCCTTGTTGGCTTCACATTCCATGACAAAATACTTTTCAGTCTCCACTACTCTATTGTTCAAAAGACGCATTCATTTTGATCATGCATCCCGAGGAATTGTCCATCTCCCAATTTTGCATTTGATATGGTGTGAACTAGATCTTAGCTGGACTAGAAGCATTTTTTCTTCCATTTGATCTTTGCATATATGCACTTCTTTTGGCTATATTCTTTGGGTTGAACTCATTGATGTAAAACTATCTTTTTCTTTTTAAATTTTCAATCCACATGACAAGTCTGAATTATTCTCTCACATACTATCAAATTTCTTTCTTGGAGTTTGGGACCTTATGAAAATTAATGTTTCATTTGTTCATGCATTTTTTATTTTGTTTCATCCATGTGTTTTTTCTTCTATTTAATGTTTCTTTGATTACCTTTTTTGACAACCTGTTATCTTCCATTCCTTGTATGTTCTATAGGTAGCCCAATAGCCTTATCATAGCTTCTACTTCTAGTGGAAAAATCCTTATTTCAGCAAGTAAAATCTTCTATGAAATTGATGCTTTAATTTTGAAACTATTTGTAATTAGTCACTTTTGAATTCTTTCTAGATGTCTCCATAATAAATTTGATATATTAGTATCCCACAATTGACACCCATATAATACCACTAGAATAACTAATAACCTAAACAAGATCCTATTGGTTTTCAAATCCCATAGCTTTTCTTATTTGCCCCTATTTAGAAATGAGTAGAGTGCCCTCCATCCCACTTGTATTTTTTTCATATTGCATATTCCCCAATTGAGTTTGCTTTAAAAATTTAACCTAAGGTATTTGTATTTTTTACTACCTCTAAAGGATTTCCTTAAAATAAAATGTATGGGTTTTTATGCCTTTTCCAAGTAAAGAAGACCATAGTTTTAGTCTTGCTAGTGTTTACCTCCCTTACAAAATATTGCTAAAGCATTTAGATGTTCTTTTAAACTTTCAAGTGTCTTGCCAGTCAAGATGAGTTCATCAACATAGAGAAGTTTCACTATATAATTAGCCAATTTTATTCCCTCTCCTCCCATCCTTTCTACCCATTCCTCTAATTTGTCAATGTAAAGGTCAAATAAAATAAATGATAATGGACAACCTTTTTTCACCCTAATATCACTTTCAAAATATTCAATCCTTTTGGAGTTCTAATTTTGCTCATAAAGTCCGTGTACAATTATTTTTTAGTTGGTTGATATTCCAACTTTTTCTATTATTTTCCATAATTTACCTCTAGGTATTGTGTCAAAAGAATTTTTAAATTCCACAAAAAATAATAAATTTCTCCTTTTTCATTTCATATCCTCTCTATTAGGTGCCTTAAAATAATGCAATGATCTATTGTCAAGTACTTTTTTCCAAACCCTACTTGCCCTATTACCCACTTTTCTTGATTTTTTGTCTATTGTCTAGTTTCGCTTTCTACCATATTGCCAAACAATTTTGTAAAAAGAGTATGATTATGATGGTATTATAATTTGAAGGATTGTTTGTGTCTCCATTTTTATGCAATGGTATGACTAGGTTGGTTATCCATTTCAATGGAAATACTCTTTTAAAAACATATTGGATGTGTGGTGCTAAGACATCAACCTCACACTTGAGATGTTCAACTTGCAAACCATCTATATCATGGGCTTTACCTATTACTATTTACTCAATGTACTCCATATATTTCAAAGAAAATATTTCTCAATTGTGTTAATTATAAGAATTATATCTTTTTCTTGGTTTCTCTCACATAATTGCTTAGCATGTTGCAACCATTATTTGCTTGTGGTATTATTTTTTATATGCTTTTTGATTTGTTGTAGCTCTTTTCAAATTTGTCTTAGGCTATGCTTTGCAAGATATATCAACTCTTTTTGTTTTGATCTCATGTATTCTTCATTTTTTTATTTTCACTAGTTGTTTATATATCTTTCTATTTGTTTTCTCTTTGCCTAGTTCTTTCAAGGTTCTTATTGTTTTGCATTCTTCATCATACCATGAATTTACAAGGAATGTTTCATGTTTTAATTTTTTAGGTTTTAATTTTTTGCATGATTTCAAGACTTTGGTTATATCCATTAGTTTATTGCTATCAAAAGTCTAAGTTTGAAAAAAAATATCCTCTTTATTTCCTCTCTTTGCATAATCTACTAGATTCCTTGAGTTACAAAAACATGTTATTCTTGACCACTTCCTTGCATTTGAATTTTTATGTATATTAAATTGTGATCAAATTTTAGCTCCATGGGAACTGCTTCAACTTCTAAATCTTTTATTCTTGAAATGAAGTTTGGTGAGTAAATAACATAATCAACTACATTGTGTCCATTATGTGTTTGACAAGTATATTTTCTAGATTTTTGCCATATGTTTATGCCATTGTAGATGATCAGTCCCTTTATGCTACATAGTTTAAGAATTTATTGTCCATAATGTGTGATGGATCCTTGATTTTTATTTGAGGATATTTTTAACTTTTGATGTAATGGCCATAGAGAGATAACAATCACGATATGCAGAATAACATGAAAGAAATTAAATTTGCTAGATGATTGAGATATGCAATAAATAGAAATGATATAAATGAATACAATGTAGCTATGGAGGAAATGAGCACTCCATTAATAAAGCTACTAAACTACATTGCATCCATCACCACTGGATGGTGATCCACACATAATTGTACTAACCTCTAAGCTACTATGTCCTCGACTCTCTCTATGTCTATATTTGTATTACAATGAGGCCTTTCTTATATAGAAAAAATAGGTTCCTTGGCCAACACTCTACCTAGTTGTGCAAGGGACAACTTGCACATATGCATATTGCACATTGACACATGTGAATTTATTACATTGCATGAAGTAACTAGATTACTTCCCCCTAAATTAATAAAATGTCCTAAGTATGTACCTTGGAAAATACATTTACATGACCCAAATGATGTAATATACTCTATTTCTAACGTATATTAACCAATGGTGATCCACCTCTTCTTCCAACCATGGTGTATTATCATTTATGCCTTCATTGTAATTTTTTGAGATTGATTGTCTATTCGTTATCCTGGCATTAAATTCACCCACTAAAACCACCTCTCCAAGCTTGTTATATTTTGTAACATCTTTTGCCAATGCCATATATGGATCCTCATGATCTAAGCCATGTGTCTTATAAAACTTTGATTATTATGGAGCATCAAGTTTCAATGCTAAATATGTTTTTATTATTTGTGATTCTAATCCACATATACTATTTATTTGGGTCTTATTTCTCAAGCTACATGAGTCTAACCTAAGACTCTTTTATTAGTATTGTTACTTCTCCATGTGATTCACAATCTAGAATCTTGCATCCATCATGTTCATGTGTTTCTATTAGTATTATTACATTATTTTCTTTAGCTATGGTCCCTAGAATTAGACCTCTTCTCCATGGATATCCATGACAATTCTAACTCATAAATGTTAAGTGTTCCCAATAGGCCCCAACTTCATATTTATTTTGGTTTGCTCTATTTATAATGCAAGTTTTTCTCATTTTTCAACCATGCCTTTTTACTTTCACTCTTTTTTGTCTTTTATATTTTTCCAATTTGCCCTCATCTGTTCTTGTTGCATAGGAGTAAGATACTCATCTAGGTAAAAATGTGACCTCCATAATAATCCTCTATTTCAAAGAACCTATCTTTTATCTTCTATACTAAAATCTATGACTCGAATTGGTCTAAGCTCCCATTAATTTCCTTACTTTTTCTAGTCTACATGCTTCATGAATTTGTCCACTCCAATAAAGTTTATCAAAAATTAAATCCCTTCTTCTATTGGTTGTATTTTTCTTCATGCTCTTTTATTCCCTTGATGATGATGTTTGTTGACTTATTTTATCTTTTCTTTTCTTCTAATAGTTTCATTCTTATAGGTTTGAGGTGTAGACCATTGGTTCGACCAAACCCCATAAGGGGGGTAGAGGTCCAAGGTTCAAATATTGGGCCTCGTCAGACTGAACACTTGTCCCTTTCCCGGTTCTTTCAGCGATGTAAAATGTTTAAAATTATTGTGGCATGGTGGTTATAGGGGTGGACTGCGTGAATATCTATGTGGCGGTTTTTGGGGTGGATAACATGGAATACTGTGGTGGCCATAAAATTCGAATAGCATGCCTGAATTCGTGGAGGGTATCGATTCCACCATGTAAATTCAAAAATAAAAAATAAAAATAAAAAATAGTTTCATTCTGATTTGTTTCTCTATTAAATTTTTTATTCCTTTGGCTTAATTATTGGATATCTTACCATTTATGCCCATGATCTAATCTCCTCTATTTTTTTTGCAATTCTTGTTATTTTGTGATCATGTTTGTAATTATTGCCTAAATCTATTTTATTTGTAATATATTGTCTTTGTTTTCTTTTCTTTATCTATTTACAACTCAGTTTGAAGGTAAGATTTATTTATAGAATTATTACAACTAGACAAGCCCATTGTAGTGGAGAATTTCAATTCTACCAATGATGTCTTCAATAACTTGATTTGAATAGCTTGTTCTGAAATATTTTTTATTATTCCATGATGAGGCTTTGTTGTTCCCTCATGATTATAATTAATTCCAACATTTCATGTTGCAAGAACCCTATGTGTTGTTCTAAAATTATTATTCTATCATGAGATGGGCTAGCCCTAGTATCAATCGATATATTAAAGTTAATCTCACCAATTTTCCTTTGCATCCTTTGTGTTATGGGTTTTTCATTATCTATTTCAACCTTTCTTAACAAACATGTACTATAATGTTTGGAATATTAGTTTTTCAAACTCTAGCCTTGGCCCACACAAATGCATTTATTCAACTTCCAAACTTTTGGACCACAAAATAAAAACAAGAGAAGAACAAAAAGGTATTTACGACATTAGCTAATATATTCAAGTTAATCTCACCTATTTTCCCTATCTTATTTGTGTTATAAGTTTACCTTTACCTATTTCAACCTTTCCTAACAACATACACTATAATGTTTGGGATTTTAGTTTTTCAATCCCTAGCCTTGGCCTCACCAAATACATTTACTCAATTAGACCACAAAATAAAAAGAGAATAAAAATAAAGTATCCGGATTTGATGTTTTCCTAGTTTTGTCTTTGTCTTTTATGTATGCTTGCATTTGTTTGTGCTATGATATTTTTAAAAGTAACCTTTGCATATGCATCTAGATCTTTCAACTACACGTGTCTATCAGCTACACTAGAATTTACCTCCATCATTTGAATCTATCTCTACCTTTGGAATCTATATCCAGCACTCAAATATACCTCTGCCTTCCTACTTTCATCTCTGCCTCTACCTCTACCTTTGGAATCTACCTCCATCACTTGGATCTACCTTTGCCTTCCTACCTCTACCTCTATAGAAAGGTACCTATAGTTGTACACTCATATCTTACACATTTAATGAGATATATGGTGAGCCACATATGATCCTTAAATTAATGGTAAACATGTTTGTCATGTTATCGTATTATATATTTTATTTTAATTTTATTGAATTATGTTAGATATATCTCTACATTAAATTAGAGGGAATATTTGAGTAAATGTTTTGCTTTTGTTTGTTTTGGGAAAGTATTACGAATTCCAACATGGTATCATAGTAGGTGAGAAACGACATTGTTTGGTCACAAAGGAAGTTCCTTTAGAGACTTTGATACTTTTTTCAATTTGCAAGATAAATTTATCATCTTCCTTTCTTTTTTTACCATATTTGTCTTTCACTTCATTTTTATTGGATTTTTGATGGCTTTCCATCTAAAATTTTAAATTAAATTCAAAGTTGTAGTAAAATGAAAGGGAATTTTGAATTTTAATTTAAAACATTTAGCACCAACTATATTTTGTGTGTGCATGCTTGTGTGAACATACCTTGGAGCTGGCACAATCTATTTTTGGCACCCCTAGCTAACCCTCCATGGGGGGTCATGCCAGATTCAATAAATTTGATGTGATGACATGGTGTCATCATGTACTATAGGTTGTTTACATTTGAGGGGTTGGAGGTTCTATTCCCCATGTGACATGGTCTTTGTGCATACAAGAGTTTTATTTAGTACAATGGCTCTGCAGAGCCTCTTTTATCCACCTAGCAACATGGTTTTTTGGCCTATAGGAAATTTGTAAGGGAGTGAAAAGGTAACGGCTCTAGGTTTAAACCCCCATCATGATATTTTTTATTCTTTTGAAGGGCTTCAACAAGGTTTGCTATGACACCATTGACTAGTTCTTCACAATGGATGTCTTTGACCTTCTAGCAAGGCCACCCCCTATTTTACATTGGAGACTTTATGGTTGTAGGGTTGAGTCTCTGCAAATAAGGTTTTTGGAGATGATATAGAAGTTAAAGCTAAAGTGTGCATCATGGCTTCCAATTTCCAATAGGAAGCTTATCACCTTGGTTACACCAAATCACTTATAATACAAAAAACTTAGGTTCAAATCTCTTAGAGGTAATTTTTTGTGTATTTAATGTCTTCCCCCTAGCCAACATGGCAGCCAAAATAGACCTTTATAACTCCATGTTAATTTTTTTAATATATATTTGTGATCAATAAATTGAAATTATACAAGTGTCAATGACTAGGTGGATCAGAGGAGATGAGGTGATAAAAAGTGATTGGATTACTCCAATGAATCAAAGCTCATCAAGTAATAGGTTGAGATTTGTGCTTGCAAACTTAACATTAGAGCCTTTATTTTTCATTTTTTGGGGTCCATTAGGGTAAATATTTTGGAGACCATAAATTTTGCATTCAAAAGTGTTTTGTGCCCACTTCATTTTTTAAAATTACATGATTTTTTGAGGTCTAACACTACTAGCATCTGTTCATAGACCTATTATGATGTTAAGGGTCGAATTGTGTAATATGGACTATAAAACCCTAGTTACTTACCTTAATGGATAAAATAACAGTATCTGATCATGTTAAATGATTGAGCTACTATGAAGTAAGACCTATGTTGCATCTTTCAAGAGAATAAAGTAATGGTTCTAAATGATAAATATTAGCACCAAAATATAGAAGAGGTTTTAGGTTTGTTTTCCTTAGTGATTGAATGAGAGTTGCTTTTCCATAGTAAAGAAGAGAGACCCTTTCAAGGTATGGTCAAATTTGCATGAATGTTTTGGAAAGGTTAATACTTTTAATGTAAGTCGCTTAGAATTAGATCTTTCTTCTCATAAGCTAGCTAAGTTTGATAACATTGATAACTATATTACAAGATTCAAGGCTTTGAGGGTAGATACTGCATCTATTGGAGGACAAAAAGATGTAGAATAAATTTAGATTGTCCTTTCTAATTTCTTCTTCTCCTTTAATATGTTGAACCTAATGGTTCATGTGATTCCTTTTTTCTTAAAATCCTAAAGACTTACACTTGATTAACTTATTTCTCTTCTAATTCACTTTCAATTGTAATGTGGTGGAAGTCTTCAAATATAGGCTCAGAAAAAGGAATTTTAATCTAAGGAGGTTAAGGCCTAGGGGACCACAAGCAAGGCTAAGTATTTAAAGAAATCAAATACCACCTATAGAGATGTAAAAGGGGGGAATATCTAATGAAGGATTGCTTCATGAAGTTATAAAAATATTAAAGCTAATTTCTTGAAGCAATGTGAATGTATTTTAAATGATGAGGGAGATTTAGATGGATATGCTCCTTGGTCCCTCAGTTCAAATTATGTAGAGGTGTTGAATTTGTAGTCTAATTAATGGCCAAGATCCAACATTGTGTGATATATTGGATAGGCCTATGAAAATTTTGTTATGCAATGTATTTATTATTTTGTAATACTTTATTATGTATGTCCAATGGGCCATGGTTAACCTTGTTATGGTTAAACCTTATTAATTATTTGTAATTAACTTAAAGCATAATTTTTAAGTTGGCTTAGGCCAATCTATATGATGTAATTTAAGGATTTTGGTATTGCTATAAAATCCCCCTTACAGTCCTCATTTTTTATTGGAGTATTGTGCAGTATTATATATGGATAGTGACTATTTATGGAGCCTACAAGAGTCCTCATTCTCTTTCATCCTGTTATGCCTTATATATAGTATTTGAGTAAATGTTCTACTTTTTTTATTTCTAGAAAGTATAGTAAATTTTTACAAATGGTTATGTAAGTGGTGGAGACATTTTGGTTTTCTAGCATATAGATGATGACATCACCACCCTAGATCAGGATTTAAGTAGGTAACATTCCTCCATAGAGATACATAAATATATTTTTTTCTATATAGAGACCCAAAAAAATTACTTGTTATATTTTGTTATTGTCACTAGAGATGATTAGCTCTATAGCCTTGAGAAGCTATTACTCTTTGACATTACATATTACACATATGGAGGGTTTGACTACCTCTTAGATAATCATATTATTTCCTATGTTATCGCTATCATTAGAAGTAACATTATGTAACGACCCTAAAGTAGCCATGTTGACTTTCTTAATTGTTTGGCTTGGGTCCTTAAGGTTAGGTTGAGTTGGCCCTTGAGCATTAATATTAGGGTTTGTTGTTGCATTAGTTTATAGATATGAAGAGATATAATGTAGGTTATTCATCAATCCATTCATTATCACCTATGGTTCATATAAGTAACTTTACCCTCTTTGAATGGCTCAAACAAATTTTAATATTTATATCTAGATCTATGATATTTTATTGGATTTTTATTTTCTACTGATTTGTTTTTGTTGTGAATATTCTAGTGAATGTTATGGAATTTTTTTTCTTGAAGTTTTTTATTATAAGTGGTATCAAAGTAGTGATTTTGGCTACTTATGACAATGAAAAGCGATAAGAAAACCACTAATAAAGCAATTTTTATCAATTTATTTGTGTTATAATTCTTTTAGCCTAAATACATTTTATAATATTATGATTTAATTAGAACCACTAATCGCACCTAAACCCCAAAATAAAAAGTATAGAGCATATTGGGACCCTTGTATGAGACATCTCATTTTGATCATATCCCAAAGCTAATCAAAATAAAATGTATCTTTGATAGATATTTTTTGATAAGTTTGTGCAATGTCATTCCATCAGTCATACATGTTCTATCCTTTTGCTTCTAAAGGCTAGGATATGGATCAATGGTCACCTAAGACAAACATCTATCTAGAAGACGATGAGTGAATAAGCCAAAAGAAATACCATATGTATAATCATGGAAGACATAACAACATCCCAAAAGGCATCAATAGTTTCAACTCTCATACTCATTTAACTTTCACCACCATGAGTTCATATTATACACCTCCTACAAAGAATAAACCTCCAAACATAAATGAGTGTATTTCTCAATGTTTGTCACAATAGAATCTAGATTGGATGGTAGTGTCAAATTATGAGAAAGTTTAACTTCTTAAGCAACCATAGTTCTAGTTTCATTGTAGATGGAAGGGTTTGTATCCTCTTCCAATATATAGATTTAGTCTAGCTCCACATTATCCTTACTAAATTTAAATATAATGTAATTTAATTACATGAAATTGAAATGCACAAAGTAAATCCAAAAGTATAGGGTGTGAGGAACTATAATTAAATATAACTGTAACCATAGCAAACAAATATACGATCAGTTAACACATGATAAATTTGAGTAACAAAAATATTTTCATTCAATTTACATGAAATTGTGAGAAATGACAAGATGGAAAAAGGGTTGTGCTTCAATCAACATGAATTTTTCAATCTATGAGGGCAGTGCAACTAATAGAGAGTGAGATTTATAAATTTTTGAGGAATTTTATGAGTTACAAGAGCACAATATGGGTTTCACTAAGTGTAGATATAAATTTCTTATGCTAAAAAATGTTTATAATGGATATTATGGATCTTATTTATAAGAAAAACTTACCCTTTTTTTTAATAAGTTTACATTGGTTTTTATGAGGGGTCATGGTCCCCTCATACTGAGTGGGGTTTGAATGGGAAAATCTTACCCTTGAGTTATCTATGGTGAGAAATTATTACTTCTAGTAAAAGTAAAAATTGGAGATATCTCTAATGAAATGGTACACCTCTAAATGTTGCATGTCTCTAAAAGGTTCAGAAGGCTTCCAAAATGAGTTATATTGCCACTACATGCCAAAATGTTGCTTTCCAAATATCTTCCTTGATATCTATACTTATATTTTTATCCCTTTGTTGGTTTACAATAATCCACCATAGAAGGTGAGCAGATTGCTCTAATATACGAGTGATTTACTAGCATTACCTAGTGCTTCACTCCTACAATCCAATCATTCCACTTTGATAATGGATCACTTTTGGAATAAATTTACCTCCTTGGAGCAAATAGACACTTGTCTTGAACATAGCATAAATTTGAGGGATTTTGAAGGCATTAGTTAACTAATTTCACTATTTTGTTACCTTTAAAATCATAAATTCCAAGGTAGTGTCTTATCACTATATTTTTGGTAATTTCATGGATCATCAAACTCAATTAGCAAGAGACCCAATTCCTACATTTATCCTTGGGAATGAAGTTTCCAATGTATTCCCTACTACAAATTTTTAAATCTATGGTTTTCATAATCCTCCTTTGTGGTAGCAACCCCAAAAGCTTTTGCCATCCTTCATTTTTTGGCAATCGAATGGTAACTAGGTCTTCTACTTATCCTGCTAGGTCCTCATTCAAATTATTTGATAACTCATCCTAATTTCATATCAAATATTGTAGCTTGACATAAAGTGACCTTATTTTCTTATATAGCTCAAGTACATCTTCAGATTAATCCTAATATTTATCTTCAAATATTGCATCAATAATATCATCATTAAGGAGATTCCTTTGAGTATTAAAGATGTCTAACAATTTAGTAATAACAAGCCTCTAGATTTCAACATCCCTAATTGTTGTTCATGTGATGTCAACATCACAACCAAAAGTTTGAGCATTTTCTTGGGCCCATCCTGTAAAATAAATTGTTATTTAACTTGTTTGATAATTTTTGCAACTTGATCGAGGTTGTGTTCTACATAGGATACAAAATATAAGTAATATGTGGCATTTATCACTTCCACCTTGATGAATTTTTTAGATCTATAGTTTTTTCTCCCTCTTTGAGTATTGTTATTTATTTCTAGAACTCATTAGTATTTTGATTTATTACTTATTGGGCCTATTATTGTTGTTTCATTTGGTCTTTCAATTAGGAATTTTCTTATTCTCTATGCTTCCTCAACTAGTTTACCCCCTTGTCCAAGCTATCATGAGAGATCCTCTAGCTATTGTATTTTATTCTCTACCTCTTGAAGTTGGGACTTGAGGTCCTCAACCTACTTCTTAAATTGATCTTTCTCAATGGTATCTTTATTCAAGGTCTGATTTTCTTTCTAGATTTTCTCCTTCTCAAACTTCAACTATGCCACTTCTACTTCAAGCTCATCATTCTTCCTCTTTAATACTTCATCACTTACTACTTGTTTTTCAAATTGTATGACTACACCAATTGAAATTGATTTGTGATTTGAATAATTGATATGATTTATTTGGCATAGATCAAGATTGGATACCCCAATAGTGAATCAAGTAGGGGATGTAGCAATATTATAAGGGCCATTATTTATTACTTCTATAAATGAGTATTTTATTTTCTCTAGATGCCAATTGTGACTAATACTAGAGCTCGAGAGATTTTGTCTTTTTTTCAACCTTCTCTATTCAAACACAAGAAATTCAAATTACTTTTGGATATTCCTCTCTTTGAGATCACATGCAACATTTCATATAAAGGCCTTTCTAGGCCATACAAATGTATTGGATTTTATAGCTACATTTGTAGCCTTAGTTGTAAAATTTGGCATGGGTGATGTCATTGCCTGTAGTAGTTGTCAATGGGTAACAACATGAGTGAGATGAGATGGTGGGTGGAGCAAGTGCATGGATATGGGAGTGAGCATTATGGATGTGGAGGGTATTTCTCCTAATTCCAGCTATGTTGGTGATTTTTATAGCAAGGAGACTAATAGAAAAGGATATGATGTCGATGACACTAATGGTCATCTGGTAGAAATTTAGATGGATGGTGATGGAAATGAGGTGAGAAAAGTAGTTTCATGAATATAAAATTTTCCTTTCGCATAGATGGACTAGTAGAGGTAGATGAAGTATCCATGGTGATCATGAAGGGAAAGATAAAACTTTGGAAAACAGGAAATCTTTTGCAAATTTTTGGACCAAGGAGTGATTTGCTTGAGTTAGCAATTCACTTGACCTAATGTGAGATTCAATTACAGAATAAAGTGATCCACTCCTTCAATTGGACTTGGAAATTTCATTCCTTTAGGCATTTCATCAACTAAAAATATTGAATTGATCATTAGAACTAGTGATTCGCTAGTGCAATTAAAATTAGATAACTTTAGAAAGAACTATTTGAGAGCTTTACCAACTAGAGTGACTCACATTTATCGTCAAGTAAATCACTCAATATTTTTCACTTGGGAATAATTTGAGCAAGATATTGGTCTAGGGTGAATTGCTTGGGGCTTTGTGAAATAGGATTTTAACATTGTGAGCTTATAGGGCTTTGTTGATGAGAAAAATTACCTTAATAGGGAGTCACAATGGGGTTCAACCCAACCTAGTGAGATGATTTAGGACAAGACACATACACAGTAGGTGTAATTTATATGATCATTGTGGTGGAGAATCATATGTTCAAGGGAGCCTCTAAATATTATATGGTATATTGGGTTCAAGAACTATAGCCAAAGGTAGATATTTCAAAAGGTCTTTGTCCATGTTTCATTCAATTAACAATGCATAGGCTGGAGTGGTCAAAGCATGAGTGGGGAGGAGATTTATTTGCCCAATCAACTAGTTCATGGGTGGTCCACTATGAATTGCTTATTGGGTGGTCACTTTTATTAAATGAGATAAGCTCATTGACAAGACAAACTTGATATTTTTAGAGAAGAAGAGTTTTGAGGAGAGAGAAGAAGAATATAAAATAAATAAATAAAGAAAATAAAATAAAATAAGTAAATCCCCTCTTTTGATTAAACTTGGATGTAAGTGCATGCTTGTAATCAGTTGCCCAATACTATCTTCTTGGTTTGTATGTGTAGTTTTGATTAGTTTAAGCTAGAAAATTAATTTTCTAAAAGGAAATAGAGTTTCGTTGATAGTGACCATTAAAGCCAAACATAGATTTTATGCTTGATTCATGTGATATGTCTGAGCTTCTCTTAATTCTATTTTATCTCCTTGTAGTGATATATGTACATTTATTAGGGATAAATTATACTAATTGTGTTACAACATTCCTTATGTTTATATTATGCTTTTATACACACATCTTTATAGGCGCTAGTTCTAATTAGTCTTAGGAAAATAAATAAGTGCACTAAAGTCAATGTGTGCACAAAAATAATTTTTTGTTAGTATAATTATAATCAATTATCATGGTTTCATATGGGGTTATGTAAGCAATTTTTATATGTTAAAAATGTAATGTGAAAAAATAATATTTGATATAATGCATGTAATTAACTATATGTGTGAATGTAGGGTAGTGATCAACTAGTTAGGGGTGATGTATCCTAGGTGGTAGTTTTTGTTAACTACGATACCATAATGATAAATAGGACCCTCATTCATTGAGTGGGTAATTTATAGTATTCAACATATCATACTGTGTATAGAGAGAGTAGATACATTTGCATACATATTATCCTTGGAAGAGATGCTCAATGTAGGATCACAAACTATAATGTAACAAAAATTCTATACAAGGAGGAGAGAATGCAATATCTACTCTTCATCCTTCATCCATTGTGATTGCATATACATTATATGTTGTCATTGTGGATTGCTATAATAGGTTATATTTGTGGTTTTTTCTTCTAAGTTCTATATGTAGGGTTGAAGTCATAGTCCAAGAGTGTCATACAAAGTGTATCGATGTGGGTTTCCATACAAGAGATATTGTACAGTTTGTTGTTATATAAGCAATGCAATACAAGTCATTTCCAGACAAGTGATTATTATCATTAATGTATAGACACATGTTGTATTGACTTGTCATACAAGTGGAAAGATAAGTATACATACTAAAGGATAATAGTCTATAACATGATAGAATTTCCTATTTGTAGACTGATATTGAATTGATTGCAACCATTGTTGATCATTAAAGAGGTCATATCAAATTGGTTCTTAAAGAGTGAAGAATAAATATCTATGCTATATTTGGCATCATTGCTATTTTAAAGAGTGAACCAACATTAAATATTGTATTTTACATCATTTCCACTTTAAAGAATGAACTAGCACCATGTGAGACTTGAAGAGGTGAATGAATTATAACCTTCCATGAGAACATGGAATAAATAGATACGAATGAGCTAACAATCAACCAATAAGGAATCAAATAATTGCATAACAACATCAAAGAGTTGAACAAAATGTTGCTAATGAAGGACTACAAAGATCGATATAAATTGAGGAACCATAAGTTGAATATTTATGGAATCTTCATTTGAAGGATAGTCCAAGTTAAAAAATGTGGAAAACATTATTCTTAACAATGGAGGAGGAAGTGCAAGATAAGATGCATTGGACAAATGAGGATCAATCCAAGAAGAATATTCATGAAAGTGGTGAAGAAAGCACCAATGTGGAGTGTGCATGAGGAGATGAGAAATAATAGCTAGTAACATTGACACAAGTAGAAGTAAGAGTTCCTAGAGGAGAAAAGGATGGGATTCAAGTACAAGGGCAATTATGAGAGTTTGTGAAGACTAGAACTAATGTTAATATATTTATGAAGGATGTCATGAAGCATAGGTACACAAGGAAACAATTTAAGATTATTTACTAGTATAGATTCATCATGTGACAAATATCAGCTACCTATGGAAAACAAAGCCATAGCAATAGGTGAACCAAAAAGTCCAAAAATTTTGTGTGATGGGAAAGAAAACCAAAACACCATATTAGAACATGTGAAACAATATTGAGAGAAAAATGGCATTGATGATGAAGGATCCTAGCTAATATTATTTATGGACATGTTGTGGTGGATTGCAATAGACTAGCATCTAAAAAGAGAACATCTATTCATAACATGAAATGAATTAAAGGCTAAATTTAAGTAGGAATTCAAACTAGTTCATGATGATATAGAGATCATCAAAGAAATATATTCCATGAAACAAATAAAATAAAAAAACATTAAGTCATAATAAATTATTAAAGGAACTCATCGATAAGATAAAGGTAAAACCAACATATGGATTGCAAAAGCAATGGTTCCCATATGGACTGCTATCAAGATACAAAAAAAAATAAGGTAGTCCCATTGACTACCTATCAGAAGTGTAACAACCCTCCTTGGAAATATTTGATCTTGATACTTGCTTTATGTATTGATTAGTGGATAGCTAATGCATAGTCTAATTTTATGTTATCAAGATGTGTTGGTAGTTTTAATGTATGCTTTGATTATATTATTTTCAAAATATGGTACTATTGATGAAAATTGTGGTTGCAAGACCAGGTACTCTCATCAGTGGGTTGATATGGGACAACCACTAGAGTTGAGAGAAAATAGAAAATGAATGATGCCATTCTCATCAATAGCTCAAGGGTAAAAATAAACCTTTCATATAGATGCATTGCATATGTGTATGTTTGATTAAATCCACCATTAAGAAAGGAGGTTACTAACTAATAAAAATAGTCATCCTTAGTAGGAGGGTGATAGCATCACAATTATCATAAAACCTACTACTGAAGGAATTTTTTTTATGCATATTGGTTGTTTTATTCACAATGAAACAAGAATGGCTAAGCAAGATTCCTTGTATTGATGTTTGTGGCATTGTTTGATATTGACACTAATTATTAATATTAGCATTTGATAGTGATTAAATTAATTAGGTGGATAATTAATTTAATTACACCAGTGAATAATATTAGTATTGGAAATTTATGATGTCCAATAATGCTAAGAAAATTATTTTGTTTTTATATTGTGCCTTGTGTATGTAGTGGGCTAATATTAAATCTAGTAGAAAAAAGACCTTGTAAAAGGGAGATAAGTAATTCCTTATTAAGTTGTTAGGGGAAAAGATATAAAGATAATTTTATTATTAGGTTAATAATCATGGTAAAATGGAAATATCAAGGCATTAATGAGGTGGGTACTGAAATATTCTTGTAATATTGTTTGGGATCTAACTCTTTCAGCATGAAAGTCTTCCCTCTACGTTGATATCGTTTCTTAGAAAGGAATTTTCAAGATTATATTGAGAGGAGTTAGCAAATTTTTTGAGTTAGCAAGAAGAAGCTAGCCAAAGGAAAATATCAGGAAGGTAAAAATGTGAAGGGAAGTTGTGCTTGGAGCAGGCAGTGTAGAGGTATTCATTCTCCATATTTACCTTTGAGATTTGTATGCTATGTTGGTTTTATAGTAGACTATGTGCATTGTGATATGCTTTATTGAATTATTTTTCTTATTAGCAGCATTCTTGTTTGACTATTGTATTTACTTTTAGAGTCAATGGATTATTCTCTCTTGTAATGGTAGCTCGGTATAAGTTAAGCCTGTACAAAGTTTTGCATTAATAGAGTCTAGATTGAAGTGGTGTTCCTTACGCATTTTGAGGAAGTTTTGGATTCATTTTGTTGGTTGGATTTCTTCATTTCTTTTAGTTTGTATTTTTGTGATGTGTTCCCTTGTTCGAGAAATCTAGTAGCGGAGTTGCAATCTAGTGTTGTAGACATCCACCTATTCCTGAGTTTGGAGAATGAGTGTGGTCTTTGTTATTACTTTAATTCTCCTTTTATCACTTTAATTTTGAATTATTTTTATCTTCAAGCTTCTATGTTTGGGTTTTTGGCCTAGTTAGCATTTTTAGTGAGTAGAGGGAGTTGAAACCCATAGCACTATAAAAATGATAGACCACAAGTGGATGCTCGTATTGTTCTTGATTAGGCGCTAACCCAGAGGTTGATGGTGCTCCATGCTTAGTCGTTGTTATCCCTATAGAAGGCGTAGAAATTTTGGTTGCCATTTAAGTGGTGTGGCTACTTTTTGGTTATTATTATTAGAGTTGTAATAAGATTTGAATCCTCAAAGTATTATTTTTTATGTTTTTAATGTGAAGTTTATAAGGTTGATTAATTGAGTAAGCAAAAAGCTGGAATTCTTTTAGTTAATATTAGAGATGATGAGTTTGTTAAGTTCTAAGTAAGGTTTGACTTTTATGATTTTGTTCTTAAAAAAAATTAAAAAATGAATTTTATATTATGGCTACATTATTTAATTAGTTTATTATGTTGGTAATAGACTTAGCTGTTATTAATAAAGAATATTGATTTTTTTTGGATGGGTTAAAGAAATGTAATGTTAAGCTAAGAAATTTAGAGGAAAGGGTTTATAATTGTTTGATAGAACTTTTCCAATACTTTTTTTTATTTGTATATTCTTTTAGAAAGTGAAAAAATGAGGAGGCTAATTAATGGATGTTCCTAAGGTTTGGGTGGCTAAGGAGCTCCATTAATGAGAGAAGTATGGGATTTTCTCAATATATTTGCTTGATTTTTGCTTGAAAGTATTTTTGCATAATGCATGTAGATTTGCATATGCATTTCATGGCTTTTCATAATCACTAAACTTTTAAACAAGTTTGTGGGAAATATATTTAAGTGGAAAACCTCAAAATATAAAAATTGATCTTTAGACCATTGTTTTCTTTGTTATTGATAAAAGAGCTTATGCTTGAATTTTTTTTGTAATGCTATTTGAGAAAGGAAAGGATGTTTTGTAATAATTATTGCTTTAGTATTTTTAGATTTGATCAAAGAAATAAAGAAAGATGTGTTATAGTCATTTATGTAAAGCTTTTAGAATATTTGATTGATGTAAAATGGAAAGGATGTATTTATGAAAAGATTGTTGGAATCAAATTTTCATGGTTATGTTTTAAATCATTTTGGAGATGTGTATCTTTTCATAGAATATAACTAGAATGTTAAATGATAATAGTGTGATGTGGAGTTTATATTTGGCATATTTGAGTGTTATGGTGCATTTTATTATGTTAAAATTTAGCATTTTAGTCTTCTAAGAGATATATTTTTATTATGTAAATTTTAGACTCTTGGGTTTGGATGGGGTTATTGGGCATGAATTCTAGATCTATTAGAACCCTTGAGTTAGGAATAACGCAATCCTCATAGGATTTGTGATGTGATCACCAAGTATATATATATATATATCTGGGAGGATTTGTGGTGATGCAATAATAAGATATTTGTGAATGTTACTCATTGAATGGTAAGGCTTGGGTGTACCCAAGGTAGTGAGGCTTTTGGGAAATCCTAAGCGATGAGGCCTAGGAATAATTCACAAGATAATAGTGGTGGTGCCCTGAATGGTGAGTATCAGATAACCATGTTCATTACCAAGTGAGTGGTAATGGCCTTAGTTAACCCACGAAGGTGTGGTAACTAAGCAATAAGGCATTATGTCATAATAGACCTACATAGAAAAATTTTGTATGGTTAGGGAAAATACTTTCCCCTTCAAGTGGTATGGGCCTTATAGGATAATCCCTACATTATATTCAAGTTGTCATATACCGGTGAGGGTATAGAAAATATGGGGGGACCATTATTGACATCCTTCATAAATGGTGAGGTTTAGAAAGGTGAACCCTAGCAATAAGGAATGTTGGCCACTTTTGTCCACTTGAATGTCATCTATAGAGATAATGAACTTAAAATGTGGTTATGCCTTACAATACTAGAATATATTGGAACTTCTTGTGAACCTTGTTTTATAAAAAAAATTATCTCTCTCTTGGGTTGGTTTTGGTGGGTTGTTACAGTTGATATTAGAGCTCTAGGTCATAGGACTAGAAGCTTCCATGAAGAGATCCTAGGATAAGACTTGACTTGATTTGCTACTTTGGGTAGACTTACTCTTCTAGGGACCTTAGCTTGATTTAGGATAATAAGGGTATTGCACATCGTTTGGACCAGCCAAACCATGGAGTCAAAATATTAGAGGGTGTAGTTTCTTATTGGGTATGAAACCTTATGGTAAGGCAAGTGTGAACATGATCATTATAAAGAGAGTGATAATGGTCTAAGTTAATTCATAGGAGAAATAAAACTAACTGATTATGAGTACAATTTGGGAGAAATTGTAACTTACCCAACTCCTATTTTGTGGATAAATGGTACCTATTTTAAGAGGAGAATCATCCAAGAAGGTGGAGTTAGGTATGCAAGAGGAAGTTATAGTACATACCCAAAATAAGTTTGGAAGAACAATGGACTCCAAAAAGAGGACTAGAAGAACAATGGACTCCAACAAGAGGACTAGAAGAGCAATTGACTCTAGTAAGAAGTCTAGAAGAACATGGACTTTAGCAAGAAAAATTGAAGAACAATGGACTCCAATGTGAGGGTAAAAGACCTTTATTTCATAGTTAAGTTACTACAAGAACAGATGGAATGATAACAAAAAATTTTGGAAGCCTGATTAATAAGAAAATAGATAACGAGGATTTATGGGTTAAACATGAAGATAATGTTAGAAGAGACCATGAAGGCAAAGCTTGAATCAAGGTTGATTTTTCCAAAGATCTTAAGAATGTTAAGGTAGCTAGATTTAATGGAAGATAAGGGGGTGATGTTGCAGAGTCATGGTTAAATGAGCTGGAAACTTTCTTTTTCATGAAGAATTATTCATCCAAAATATAAACTATTTGGGCTACCCTTCATATTTAGGATGTAGCCTTAGAATGGTGGAACACATTCAAGGTAGGCAAAGGAATCCAAGATATGGACCTTAAATGTGATAGTTTCATTGGTATATTTAATAAGAGATTCCTATTAGAGTAGTTTTATGTAGAGAAGTTTGAGTTCTCTTTGCTCCAACAGGGTATATTTTTTTGGAGGTATATCATGAAGGATTCGTTAATATATTGAAATATGTTTCTCAATACAAGATTAATGAATAATTTAAGGTGAATAAGTTCATCTTATGGGTGTATCCTTATGGTTAGAAATCAATTTTCTCAAGCCCAAAACTCTTCAAAAAGTATCTGATTTGGCTTGAAAGGAAGAGACCAATCTACAAACCAAGAAGACCTTTTTCAACTATGCTAGGTTGATGGAGGTAGAAATATAGGAAATCAAGAAGAGGAAGAGTACAGGGTTTATGAAATGGTACAAGGATCAAAACAACAAAAATGAAGACAACTCAATTTTTGAGAATAAGAACAAAGGGAACCAAGGGAACTATAAGAATAATTTATAGAAAAAGGATAATTCAAAGCCCCAACCTCAGAAGCATAATAATTTAGCTTAGAAAGAGTGAATAAGGGAGAAAAGGTAGGAAATATCTTAGGCACCAAGAATAGTTTGCTTCATTTGTGGGGGTCCACATTATGTAAATAAGTGTCCCCAACGGCCAAATTCAAGTAACAAAGCTAAGGAGCATCCACACCAAATCTACGCCGCCACCCAAAGTCGAAACTTGGATGGACAAGCAACTCCTATGTTACTAAATGTTATGTTTTCAATAATAATGTTAAAGTTTTAATTGATAGTGGAGCTACAGATTGTTTTAGTTCCACAAGTATTATTGGGGATATGTCAGAAAGGCCTACATTTTTTTCAAAAGGGTGGAAAGTTGAGTATGGGTCTAGACAAACTTACTTAATGGATCAATATTTGCCTATAGTAGAAATCACCTTACCCAATGGATCCACTATTTATAACTTATATATAGTGCCACTACATGCCTTTGATATTATCCTAGGGATGGATTGGTTAAAGGCTCATGGAACCCTAATCAACTTCCAAGATATATGGATGGACTATATTAATAAGTAGAAGAAGAGAGTTAGGGTTCAAAGTAGGCAAGGATATTTTCAACCATATATGTTGTCAGTTGTGCAGATAAATAACGTTATTAAAAAATATGGTATGTTGTATGTAGTAAAGATAAATGGTAATATAGGTGAAAAAGAGGATGAGAAAATATTTAAGAGACATCCAATTCTAAAATGATTTAGGGATGTATTTCCAAAAGATCTCCTAGGTCTACCACCTCAACATAAATTTGACTTCACCATTGAACTAATACCTGGAGCTAAACCTATTGCAAGGACACCTTATAGAATGAATCTTATTGAGTTGTAAAATTTAAAGGTGTAACTTTAAGATTTATTAGAGAAAGGTTTTATTAAACCTAGTGTGTCATCTTGGGGAGCTTCAGTGTTGTTTGTGAAAAATGATGATTCCTTATGGTTAAGCATTGATTATAGGATGTTGAATAAGGTGACCGTCAAGAATAGGTATCCTTTGCCAAGGATTGATGATCTCTTTGATTAGTTAAAGGATGCCACAATATTTTCAAAGATTGATTTGAGATCAAGATATTATTAGTTGAGGATTTGCAAGGAAGATACTCATAAAATATATTTTAAGACTATATTTGGACACTATGAATTCACAATGTTTCCATTTGGGTTGAAAAGTGCACCAAAAGCTTTTATGAATTTTATGAACAATGTGTTTAGGAAGTATTTGGATTGGTTTGTTTTAATATTTTTGGATGATATCTTGATATAATCCTGCACTAAAGAAGAACATGACCAACATTTGAGGTTAGTGTTAGAGGTGTTGAGGAAAAACCAACTTTATGGAAAGTTGTCTAAATGTGAATTCTATGCCTTACAAAAGGTATTGTTGTAGATCCTAAGAAAATTAAGGCCATTTTGAGTTCGATTGCACCCTCTAATGTGTCAAAAGTTATAAGCTTTATGAGGATCGCTGGTTATTATAGGTGTTTTTTGAAGGACTATTCCAAAAATTGCTTACTTTATCACCAACGTTCATAGAAAAGAAAAAGAGTTCAAATGGATGGATAAATATGAAACCACCTTTGAAATTTTGAAGAATAAGCTGACTACAACACCAACTCTTAGGATACCGTATTCTCTTGGGCAATTTTACAATATATACAGATGCTTCCTTAGAAGGCTTGTATGGGGTGTTGTCCTAGAATGAAGCTACAATAGCATACGATTCTAGGAAACTAAAGAAGCATGGGTTAAACTATGCTACACATGATCTAGATTTGGCTATAGTTGTGCATGCACTAAAGGTTTGGAGGCAGTATTTTTTGGGGAAACTATTTGAGCTAAGGACAAACTATTGGAGAATATTACATTATTTGGTAAATATCAATGTACTATCTTGGTACAATATTAGATTAGGTGTGTGTATTAGACTAGAGTGTGAGTTTATATTTCATGTAATGTAATAATGTGCAAGAAATACATAAGTTTTATCTACTCCTGTGTGCAAGTGTTGTGAGTGTAAATGTGTGCAAGTGTCCATTATGTAAGAGTGCACATGTATCCTTAGAATAGGAAAGTGAAGAGTTACAAAGAAGAGTGAAGGTCAAGAGTGCACCATATGAGGAGCCACATATTTTTATATATTTGTGACTAAGCATTATAATTTGTATCAAAAATGTATAGCACATAGCATGTATTAGTAGACCTTTATTCTATATCATTTTTAGTATTTTCATGAGCATTTCTATGTGATTATTCTATGAGTTATTTATGTGTTATTCATATCTTAATTGAGTTCTTTATATTACAACCTTATATGATATTGTGATTACTTTCTTGTGGTTATTTTCTTGAAGTATTAAGGCTACAAAAGCTATCAGTGGTATATGAGCCACAACAAGTTTACTTGCATAGTTTTTTAAAAGTTGCAAATAATCCAAGGATATTTCCATTAGCTAAGGAAAGACCAGTGAAGAGAAGTTTTCCACTAGCTAAGGAAATACTAGTGAAGAGAAGTTTTACCACTGGATAAGGAAAACCAGTGAAGATAATTTTTACCACTAGGTTGAAGAACAATGAGTGAAGATTAAGGATACATGTTTTAGAAAAGCAACTTAACATAAAAATTTGGTCATTGCCATTTTGTTTTAAATTGTTGAAAATATTTATAGAAATTTAATATTAATGCTAGAGAATGTTGTCTAGGATTTTGTTGTAGTGAAAATTAATCTTTAGAATTTGAGAAGATTCCTACAATAGATAGAAAATACTTTCATATTCAATTGCTTGAAGTCCATGAGCTTTCCTCATGAATGGATTGGTTTGAGTTGCATTTAAGTTTTAGATATATATATTGTTAAAAGTTTTAGATCTCAAAGATAGACCTTGAGAAGGAACATTAAGTTTACCTGTTCCAAGAATATATTCATAATAGAAGGTATTTTATAATATAGATTCAGGTCTCAAAGATAAACCTTGAGATTGATAAGAGTTTGGAGACTCCAAAAGAGAAGTCCCATAGAAGCAAACGAAGAAATTTTTTAAAAATTCCCATTTAAGGTAGATTAAGGAGACTTGAAAAAATTCCCATTAAAATATTAAAGATAGAGAAGAAGACCTATTGTAAAAGTTCCTTGATAAATTTTTATTGGTCCATAGCAAGAGAAGATACCATTAAAAAAACTTGAAGGTAGTAAGAAGACTTCAAGAAGATTTTAATATAATAGAACATATTGAGGATGGTCCTAGTTAAAGGACAACACATAGAACTTCAAAGGTAGCATTTGAAAGCCAAAAGGACAACATTAAAGAAAAGGGATATAAATTTTAGATAACACAAGGAAACATTCATAGTATTGCCATAAGCAAGTGAAGTGTCACAATAGCTTCATAGCAAGAAGACTTGAAGCTAGAGAAGGTAGCATATTCAATCAAGAAAAAGATAAAAATCTAGAAGAACAATCTTGAATACAAGAGGAGATCTTCAAGAGAGAAATAATATAAAGATAAATAACTTCAAAAGGATTTCTCACACCCATATTGGGACAATCATCGTCATTTGATGATAAGCCCATTGATATAGAGAAGTAATGCTTAGAATTAAACTAAGCACAGGACAATAATTAAGGTTTAAAGGAGCTATAAGGAATAAATAAGTTTGGAATCATATACAAGGTAAAAATATTACATATTAAAGGTGATTGAGTGTATTTTTAAGAAGTTTAATTTAGTAATGGTTGTAGGTATTCAAGAAGACAGTATAATGCAATTTTAATCTTGGAGAGAACCTTGCACTAGTGATCCAACACATGAGTATCCTACACCTGCACCTACAAGAATAAAAACAAAGGAAGACAACAAGATTAAGTCATCTAGAAGACAAGAATATTTGACCAAAGTGATAGAACAACTTTGGATAAGTCGACGTCCAAAGGTAGCAAGCTAAATTTCAACAACAAGTAGAAGAACATAGAATATTGTAGAGCACTAAAACTATTATGAAGCACCAATATAGGTAGAATTGAATATTGATAGAGGTCACCATTGGATAAAATTAAAGGGTAGTATTCATATTATATAAAATGAAGAGAAGACAACAAGAAAACATATTTTTTATAGTGTCATAGTCAAATAAGCATTTAGAAAGGTTTGGCAACAAGCTAGTGTCAACAGAGAAGAAGATAGCATATGAAAATAGTGGATAACTAGTTTGTATTTAAAAATATTTAAATAATACAGTAATAGAGGTTGGAGTGCAAGTTTCCTTTATATTTGCATCATTTGTACTTGAATAACAAGACAAATCTAGAGTTAGATTAAAGAGAATCAAAGTTGGATGTCAAAGGAAGAATGCTAAGCCAACAAGTTAAATAAAGGTAGAAGATTAAGTAGAAGTAATATAGTCTCTATTAGAACTACATAGAAGTCGTTGCATGCACAAATCATTTTAGAGTGCCTAAGATTGTTGAAGAGCATCATAGTTATTATAGAGTATCTATGTCTTTCAAGAGTACCTAAGCTAGACAAGAACATGAGTGAAGTAGTCAACATCAAGTTGCACCAGTCTAAGCCAAGCAACATTGAATAGAGGAGGAACCAAGTTTATTTTGCAATAGAAGAAATCAAGCATTAGTGAATGAAATCTACACCTACAAAGGAAAGTTAGCAACATAGACATAGAATTATAATAAGAGAGTGCAAGAAGGGATACAACAATAGGATAAAGATATAGTCTCCATTAGAACTACACTAAAGGTATCATGAATAAAAATTTCACTTAGCCCCCTGAGCCGAATATAACAAGGAAGGCACAACATAATTTCTTAGTGCTATTACATAGTCCATCATAGTCTTCGAGGAGCATATGAATGTAGCACATAAATATTACCCATTGCAATCTGAATAAGGACATTGGAACATCGTTGGTTGTAATTCAAAAGGAGCATTAAAACATTGCATATCATAGTCCAAGGGATAAGGATTGGAACATCATTTTTCTTATTCCAAAAGGATCACTAAGACGTCATTCGTTGCACTCAAGAAAGGAGTGTTGAAGCATCAGAGGAAGGTAAAAAATTAAAGATGAATTCCAAGCATTGGAGAAGAGCAAAAAGTTAGCAAATTGAACATAGGACTAAGAAACCACTTGATAAAAATCAAGCATTGGAAACTTTAACATCCATTGCAGATAAGGTCAAGGAAATGTCTCATTCGCACTTGATCAAGAAAGTTGAATATTACAATAATTTGGAAATCCAATCGAATTTTCCATACATAAATCCAAGGTGACACATAGAATAATATAAGGTGAAGGAAAAAAGCTTGAAACACCAAGAGAATTCCAATAGAGGTCCATGCAAATATCCTCCAACTAATTTTTGCACACTCGAGGGAAGAAGTAAAGTGAAATAATTTTCATAGTTTGCAGCATCCACGATACCATTAAAAGTTGCACTCTTAAGGAGGTATTTTTAGGGTTTTTTTATTTCATTTTCTTGACTAAGGTTAAAGGAGTAATAAGTTTAGTTATTTTTTCTAAGGTTTAATGAGACTAGGAGGAGAGATAAGGATACTAATAAAGTATTAATACCTTAGATTCTTATATAATTTCTTTTGAAGTTTTAATTAGAAATTATCTTATTTAATTTCTTAATTTTTTGGAGAAATAAGTAGCTAGTAAGAATTTTTTCAAAATTCATAGAATATTTGCATACAATCTAATTATGGAGAGATAAGGTATTCTACATCAAACATTAAAAAACTATATTTATAAAATTCAAAATAATATAGTATCTATTTAATTAGGGCTTCATAAGGTATTCATCTTCAAAGGTTCTTTTCAAACTTGGAAACTTGAAACTTGTCATTCAAAATCTAGGGAAATTTTTAAGTTGAGGGCATAATGGAAGAATTTATTAAATATTATTATAATGGAGATACAAAGATCAAACCTAGAAACTATTTTAAAATCTTGGCAAAAAACTTTGATAAAAGAATAATAACAAGTATTCAAAAATATCAAGATGATACATCATTCAATCTTGTTAATATTCTAGATTTAAAATATAAAACTCTTGAATATATCTATGAACGAGGTAAATTCAAAGTATCTTTGGTTGTACATGAGTGGTTATCTTATTTTATCAAAAAATAGATGAACTTGAAATTCCCAAGACAACAGACAATTTTTCAAGATGTGTTCATTGTAATTGAGTTGGACATGAAGAAGCAAATTGTTGACATCTACATCCATTGTGAAGTAAAATTTCACTCATCCATTTTATGTTATTACAAAAATGATTACTATAGTAAATTTAAAAATATTCTTACACTCAAATTAGATTATTTGTTTCAAAAACTTATTTTTAAAGTATTTATTAACAATGAATGAAAACATGAAAGTGTTGAAGAAAAGTCAAGAAAATCATTCAAAGAGGAGGAAAACAAAAAATGGACTTGTGAAGTAATTAGGTCTCTTGATCAACAAGGTTATCTAGGAAACCTTTAAGGCTCAAGACCAATACAAAAGACAATCAAAAAGAAGAAATATTTGGTCAAAACTGAATCTATTGAAGACAAAGGTCATGATGAAGATATTTACATAAAGGATCTAGAAATTAATCTACTAAAGGTAGATTGAATATTCAAATACAAAGACCGTATTGAAGACTAAAGTCTTCAACAACCAAATAATGTAATACAGGGGGTGTTGGAGAATATTACTTTATTTGGAACATGCCAATGTACCATCTTGGTACAATATTAGATTAGGTGTGTATATTAGACTAGTGTATGAGTTAGAATTATAATAATGTGCAAGAAATATACACGTGTCATGTAATCATGTGTGCAAGTGTTGTGAGTGTAAATGTGCACAAGTGTCCATTATGTAAGAGTGCACATGTGTCCTTAGAATAGGAAAGTGAAGAGTTACAAAGAAAAGTGAAGGTCAAGAGTGCACCATATGAGGAGTCACATACTATTATATGTTTGTGACTAAGCATTTTTAGTATTTTTGTGAGCATTTATATGTGATTATTCTATGAGTTATTTATGTGTTAATCATATCTTAATTAAGTTATTTATATTGCAACTTTATTTGATCTTGTGATTACTTTTTTGTTGTTATTTTCTTTAAGTATTAAGACTACAAAAACTATTTATGGTATCTGAGCCACAACAACTTTACTTGCATAGATTTTCAAAAATTGCAAATATTCCAAGTACATTTCCACTAGCTAAGGAAAGACCAGTGAAGAGAATTTCTCCACTAGCTAAGGAAATACTAGTGAAGAGAAGTTTTACCACTGGCTAAGGAAAGACTAGTGAAGAGAAGTTTTACCATTGGATAAGGAAAACCAATGAAGATAAGTTTTACCACTAGGTTGAAGAACAACTAGTGAAGATTAAGGATACATATTTTAGAGAACCAACTCAAGATAAAAAGTTGATCATTGAAATTTTGTTTTAGATTATTGAAAAGCTTTATAGAAGTTTCATATTGATGCTAGAGAATATTATCTAAGATTGTGTTGCAGTGAAAATTAATCTTTAGAATTTGAGAATCTTCCTACAATGGATATAGAAGACTTTTATCTTTGATTTCTTAAATACCATGAGCTTTCCTCATGCAAGGATTGGTTTGAGTTGCAGTTAAGTTTCAGATATAGATATTGATAAAAGTTTTAGGTCTCAAAGATAGACCTTGAGAAGGTAGATTGAGTTTACCTATTCCAAGAATATATTTGGAATAGAAGGAAATCTACAATATAGATTCAGGTCTTAAATATAGACCTTGATATTGATAAGAGTTTGGAGACTCCAAAAGATAAGTCACATAGAAGCAAATAAAGGAGACTTTGAAAAAATCCCATTGAAGGCAGATTAAGGAGACTTGAAAAATATCCCATTAAAATATTAAAGATAGAGAAGAAGACCTATTGTAAAAGTTCCTTGATAAAGGTTTATTGGTCCTTAGCAAGAAAAGAGGCCATAAAGGAAAACTTGAAGGTAGTAAGAAGACTTCAAGAAGATTTCAAGACAATAGAAAATCTTGAGGACATTCCTAGTTAAAGGACAACATATAACACTTCAAAGGTAGAATTTGAAATCCACAAGGGCAGAATTAAAGAAAAGGAATAGAAAGTTTAGAGAACATAAGACAAAATTCATTGTATTACCATAAGCAAGTGAAGTGTCACAATAGCTTCACAACAAGAAGACTTGAAGCTAGAGAAGGTAGCATATTCAATCAAAAAAAATACTGAAGTCTAGAAGAACAATCTTGAAGATAAGAGGATATCATTGAGAGAGAAAGAAGATAAAGATAAACTAACTTCAAAAGGATTGCTTACACCCAAATTGGGATAATTTTTGTCATGCGATGACAAGCCCATTGATATAGAGAAGTAATGCTCAAAATTAAACTAAGCATAAGGGGAATAATTAAGTTTTAAAGGAGCTATAAAAAATAAAGAAGTTTGGAATCATATACAAGGAAAATAACATTGCATATTAAATGTTTTTAGATGAATTTTTAAGAAGTTTAACTTAGTAATGGTTGTAGGTATTCAAGAATATAGTATAGTGTAATTTTAATCTTGGATAGCACCTTGCACTAGTGATCCAATGCATGAGTATCCTACACCTGCACTTGTAATAAGGACAACAAAGAAATACAAAAATATTAAGCTATCTAGAAGGCAAGCATGAGCATCATACACCTGCACTTACAAGAAGGACAACAAAGAAATACAACAAGATTAAGTTATCTAGAAGGCAAGCATATTTGACCAAAGTGATAGAACAACTTTGGACAAGTCAACATCTAAAGGCAACAAGCTAAATTTTAAAGACAACAAGTAGAAGAAGAACACAACAGATTGTAGAGCACCAAAGCTATTAGAAAGCATCAATATAGGTAAAATTTAAGTTTGATAGATGTTACCATTGGATAAAACTAAAGGGAAGTATTCATATTATGGAAAATGAAGAGAAGACAACAAGAGAATACATTTTCTACAGTGCCATTGTCAAAGAAGCTTTATTAAAGAATCATTTAGAAAGGTTTGGCAGCAAGATAGCATTAACAAAGAAGAAGGTAACATATGAAAAGAGTGGATAGCTAGTTTGTATTTAAAAATATTTTAAGAATGCAATCATAGAGGTTGGAGTGTAAGTTCCCTATATAGTTGCATCATTTGCACTTGAATAACAAGAAAAAATTAGAGTCAAATTAAAGAGTGCCAAAGTTGTATTTCAAAGTAATAATGATAAGCCAACAAGTTAAAATAAGGTAGAATATTAAGTAGAAGTGATGTAGTCTCTATTAGAACTATGTAGGAAAAGTAACATCAGTAGTTGCCTACACAAAGCCATTTTAGAATGCCTAAGATTGTTGAAGAGTGTCATAGTTATTATAGAGCATCTACGTCTTTCAAGAGCACCTAAGCCAGAGAAGAACATGAGTGAAGTAGTCAACATCGAGTTGCACCAATCTAAGCCAAGAAATATTGAACAAATGAGGAACAAATTTTATTTTGCAATAGAAGTAATCAAGCATCAATGAACGAAGTCTACACCTGCAAAGGAAAGTTAGCAACATAGACATATAATTATCATAATAGAGTGCAAGAAGGTAGACAATAATAGGATAAAGATATAGTCTCCATTAGAACTACATTAAAGATATAAGGAATACAAGCATTGCTTAGCCCCCTAAGCCAAATGTAACAAGGAAGACACAACATCATTTCTTAGTATCATTACATAGTCCATTGCAGTCTTCAAGGAGCATTTGAATGCAACACATCAATGTTACCGATCGTAGTTCAAAGAATGACATTGGATCATCGTTGGTCATAGTTCAAAAGAAGCAATAAAACATCACCTATCATAGTATAAAGTATAAAAATTGGAACACCATTATTCATAGTCTAAAAGGATCACTAAGACATCATTAATTGCACTCAAGAAAGGAGCATTGAAGTGTTAGAAGAAGGTGAAAAAGCAAAGATGAATTCCAAGCATTGGAGAATTGCACAAAGTTAGAAAAATGAACATTGATTAAGAAGCCACTTGGTAAAAGCCAAGCATTTGAAAGTTTAACATCCATTGCATCCAAGGTCAGTGAAACATATCATTCACATCCACTCAAGAAAGTTGAATGTTACAAGCATTTGGAAAGCCAATCGAATGTTCCATACATAAAGCCAAGGCAACACGTAGAAGAATAGAAGGTGAAGGGTAAAATATTGAAATACCCATTTAGGAGAATTCAAATAGAGTTCAATGCAAAAATCCTCAAACTAATTTTCACATGCTCAAGAGAAGAAGTAAAGTGAAATAGTTTTCATAGTTTGCAGCATCCAAGATACCATAAATATTTGCACTCTCAAGGAGGTATTTTTAGAGTTTTTTGATTTCATATTCTTTACTAAGGTTACAGGAGCAATAAATTTAGTTATTTTTTCTAAGGTTTAATGAGACTAGGAGGAGAGATTAGGATACTAATAAAGTATGAATACCTTAGGTTCTTATATAATTTCTTTTGAAGTTTTAATTAGAAGTTATCTTATTTACTTTCTTAAGTTTTTGGAGAAATAAGTAGTTAGTAAGAAGATTTTCAAAATTCATAGAATATTTGCATTCAATATAATTATGGAGAGGTAAGGTATTCTACATCAAACATAGAAAAGCTGTATTTGTAAAATTCTAAATTTTATAGTTTCTATTTATGTCATAAGATATTCATATTCAAAGGTTCTTGTCAAACATGCAAACTTGAAACTTGTCATTCAAAATCTAGGGAAATTTTTAAGTAGAGGGTATAATGGAAGAATTTATTAAAGACTATTATAATTGAGATACAAATATCAAACTTAGAAACTATTTTCAAATCTTGATAGAAAGCTTTGATAAAAGAATAATAACAAGTATTCAAAAATATCAAGATGATACATCATTGAATCTTGTTAATATTCTAGATTTAAATATAAAACTCTTGAAAATATCTATGAAAGAGGTAAATTTAAACTAGCTTTGTTTGTATATGAGTGGTTATATTAGTTTATCAAAAAATAGATGAAATTTAAATTCCCAAAACAACACACAGTTTTTCAAGATGTATCCATTGTAATAGAGTTACATGAAGAAGCAAATTGTTGTCATCTACATCCATGTAAATATTTCGGAATAAAATCTCACTCATCCATTTTCTATTATTACAAAAATGAGTATTATAGTAAATTTAAAAATACTCTTACACTCAAATAAGATTGTTTGTTTCAAAAACTTATTTTTGAAGTATTTACTAACAATGGATGCAAACATGAAAGTGTTGAAGAACAATCAAGGAAATCATTCAAAGAGGAAGAAAAAAGGAAATGGACTTGTGAAGTAATTAAGTCTCTTGCTCAACAAGGCTATCTAACAAACCTTGAAGACTAAAGACCAATATAGAAGACAATCAAGAAGGAAAAATATTTGGTCAAAACTAAATATATTGAAGACATAGGTCATGATGAATATCTTTTCATAAAGAAAAAAAAATGGAAGGAGGCGGAGGCAGAGGCGGAGCAGCAGGGTTAGAGGCTAGCGACGTAGGGCAGAAAAGCAAGGAAGGTAAGGACTCTGAGGAGGGCAAGGATGCTCCAGGCACAGGATCTTGTTGACAAGCGACGGGATCCACCTGACAAAGACCCGGACAAAGGGACCCAGCAGGTTTCAAAAGCCCCTTTTACAGGGTTGTCCTTTGCTCAAATTTCAAAGGTAAGGAGAGTGGGTTCGTCAAATCTCTTCCACCCCTTGTCCCTGATAAGAACAAACTGAGAGTTCCTACTGCGACCATGGAAGAATTTCTGTCCATCGAAACCTGTTCCCTCATGGGCAAATTTCTAGGCGACAGACCCAACATTGAATCCATAAGGGCTTGGGCATTTTCCAAATGGCGCCTGGCTGGCAGCATGGAGATTATTGTGATGACCAGGGGCTTCTTCATGATCCAGCTCCACAACAAGGAAGACGCTAGCCGCATCCTCACAGGAGGGCCATGGTTCCTAGGTAGAAGGAGCCTTTTCCTTAGACCATGGGGCCAGGATTTCGACCCTGATACCCAAAGTATTAACACAGCACCCATCTGGGTCAGGCTCCCGAACCTCCCAGCCCATTTCTTCCATGAATATTTCTTTATAGCAATCACAAAAACCATAGGGGAATTGGTCGCCATTGACAACCCCACTCTATCAAGAACTCGCATGACGCATGCAAGAATGTGCATAACTGCTGATTTGGAGTCTGAGCTCCCAACCTTCATAGATTTGGAATATGGGGACTACAAAAAACAAAAAAAAAAAAAAAAAAAAAACCGACCCCACCCCCCCCCCCCCCCCCCCCCCCCCCCCCAAGACAAGAGGGGGGCCCCCCGGGGGGGCCAAAAAAACCTCCCCCCCCAAAAAGAAAAGAGGGAAGATGAAGATGAAATAAATGGTAAACAAAGCACCCTAGTGCTTCAGGAAATGTCCCTCTTCGAAGGCAATAAATCCAACAAACCTCCCCCAGCTCAAGGTCGTGGCAGAGGGAGACACCCAAAATAGTGTAAATGAAGGTCCTCTCCTGGAATGTGAGAGGCCTTAACGGCCCACCTAAGCAGAGGGTGGTGAAGGCATTAAGGAAAGAAACTTGTCCCTCAATCATACTACTTCAAGAAACAAAAGCAGATGAAGCTCGGTCCAAGATGTTGGCAAGCAAAATTTGGAAACAAGGGGAAATGGCGTTCAGGCAAGCTAGTGGTGCCTCTGGAGGTCTTATGGTCCTCTGGGACTCTAAAAAAGTGGAAGGCAGCATCATTCAGGCCAATGACCACGTCCTAAGTGTCCTCTTCAATGACATAGACAACAAACAATCCTGGATTGTCTCAAATGTTTATGCGCCCAACTTTGTCCAAGGAAGAGCTTGCTTATGGGAACATCTAAGTCATTTGAGCAGGGCCTTTCATGATGTTCCGTGGATAATAGCTGGGGACTTCAACACCCCACTCTTCCCGTCTGATAAGAAAGGAGGGACAGGGCTTCTGACTAGGAGCATGGAGGACTTCAGCGAGTTTGTTCATACAAATCAGCTGATGGACGTCAAGCTTAAGGACGCCAAGTTTACGTGGAGCAATAGGCGCGTGGGAAGGAACCTCATCCAGGAATGGCTTGATAGGGTCCTCCTCTCGTAGGAAGCTATTCAGGTCTTTGGTGCGTCCTCTCTGCACGCCTTTCCTAAGGTCGGGTCTGACCATAACCCCATTCTCCTGGAAACTCCTCAGACCTCCACTTCCAGCTGCAAGCACCCCTTTCGATTTGAAGCAATGTGGACCAAACACCCAGACCTAAAAAATAGGATTAACCATTGGTGGAAGCTGCCTTGCCAAGGGAGTCATTCCTACAAACTTTCATAGAAGCTTACTTGGGTCAAGAAGAACCTCAAAATCTGGAACAAAGAAGTGTTTGGAAATATTTTTGACAACAAAAAGGTGGTAACTAAAAAACTAAAAGCTATCGACAACCGGATCCAGCATGGAGTGCTAGATGACGACATCAGAAGTGAGGAAAGGTCACTCCTGGCCGAATACCACAACATCCTGGCTTGTGAAGAGACCTTCTAGAGACAGAAGTCTAGGTCTCTATGGCTCCAAGAGGGTGACTCCAACTCCAAATTCTTCCATGTCTCCACTCTCAGAAATAGAAGCAACAACCGAATCAAACAGTTAACAAGAGCAGATGGGTCCAGCACTCAAGATAACGATGACATTAAGAATGAAGTTGTGACCTTTTTTAGCTCCATCCTGGGCGAGGAACCTATCTGCCATGAAGCTTCTCGAGACTCTCTACTCCAATTCATCCCCCAAAGGGTTGAAGCGGATGCCAACTTAAGGCTTATCAATCCTTTTTCTGATCAGGAAATAAGGGAGGCACTTTTTTCAATGAATCCTGATAAGGCCCCGGGCCCTGATGGTTTCTCACCAAGGTTCTTCCAAACCTTCTGGGACATCTTAGGAGAGGAGGTGTGCGACACTGTCCGGGAATTCCAAGCCTCCAAGCACATCTCGTGAAGTTACAATTCTACCTTTTTAGCCCTGATCCCAAAAGGACCGGCTCCTAAGTACATAACTGACTTCAGACCAATCAGCCTCTATAACGTCGTATATAAGATCCTCACCAAAGCCATTGCAAACCGCATGAAGAGTGTGCTTCCTATGATCATTGACCCCTACCAAGGCAGCTCCGTCCGAGGCCGATCGATCCTTGACGACATCATCACTATCCATGAAGCTCTCCATTCTGCCTCTCAGACCAAGAAGGCTACCTTTGCTCTAAAGCTCGATATGAACAAGGCTTTCGATCGTGTTAATTGGGAATTTGTGAACGCCATTCTTCTAAAATTTGGGTTCCATCCTGAATGGGTCAGGCTCATTAGTTGTTGCATCCATACTCCCTGGTTTTCTGTGTTGGTTAATGGGGAGCCAACAGGTTTCTTCCAAAGTCGGAGAGGGCTTAGGCAAGGGGATCCTATCAGCCCCTTTTTGTTCATCATTGTCGCCGAAGCCCTAGGAAGAACTATCAAAGCTGGCGTTACTTCAGGGCTCATCTCGGGTATCAAAGCTACATCCTTCACGGAGGCCATTACCCACCAACAATTCATGGATGACACCCTAATTCTGACCATGGCTTCGGTGGCTGAGGCAAAAAGCATCAGGTACATCCTTAAGCTCTACGAAGATGCGACAGGGCAGAAAGTCAATTTCATCAAGAGTAAAGTTTATTTCCTTAACACTCCCCTTCCAAGACAAATCAAAATCGCCAAAATTTTGGGGTGCTCCACCTCTACTCTACCTACCTCTTACTTGGGCCTACCCCTATTCACTGGGGTTCCGACGGTGCCCATGTGGAACATTGTCCTCGAAAGAATCCAAAAGAAGCTCTCAGGATGGAAGAGTCACTTGTTGTCCCAGGCAGGTAAGGCAACGTTAACCGTGGCTTCCCTCCAAAGTATCCCGGTCTATTTCCTATCAGTTTTCAAAGCACCTGTCAAAGTCTATCAGAGAATCGAAAGTTACCAAAAAAAATTTCTCTGGTCTGGTTCTGAAGATAAGCAGAGAATCCACCTTGTGGGATGGGACAAAGTTTGCAGGCCAAAAGATGTCGGAGGGCTTGGGTTAAGGAAAGTCTCCCACCTCAACCTAGCACTTATAGCAAAACAAGCCTGGCGTTTAATGTCCAATGAAAGAATCGAGTGGACAACAATCATCAAACGTAAGTATCTCCAAGGCACTGAGTTGCTCAGCAACGCCATCCCTACCCGAGGATCCTCCTTCTGGAAAGTGATCCTAACCTGTAGGGAAGTGATCAGAAAAGGCTTAAGATGGACCCTTGGAAATGGGCGAAGGATCAACTTTTGGGAGGATAGATGGGCAGGAGCTGAAGCCCTAATTGGTGATCCTACTTTGGCATCGCTGAAAACCCTCACCACTGAAAGCTTTGGGCCCAAGGTTGCCAATTTTTTATGGCAGAACAGGAGCAGATCCAACTGGAAGACCATTGCCTTTCAAGGGTGGGAGTCTGCGACCCAGAAACTCAATAGCATTTTACTTCATCAGTTTGTTCCCTTAAGTTTGACTGAAGACCAGATGAGATGGACCGTGACCGACAGTGGCAAATTCATAGTCAAATCAGCTTACAGACTATTAATCCATCCTGAGGCCCCTCACTTCCAAACTCAGTTAGTCTGGGTTAAGAGACTTATCCCCAAAATATCCTTTTTTGCATGGCTTGTGGTGCAGGGCAAAATTCTTACTATTGACAATATGATGAAAAAAGGATTAACCATCCCCAACAGATGTTATTTGTGCAGGGCTGATTGGGAATCCATCCAACACCTCTTCATCAACTGCCCCTTTGCCACCACAATACTTAATGGACTCTTCCAAGCTTTCAACATAACCTGGGTTAGACCCGAGTCCCTTAGTGAGGTCCTTCTGCAATGGCCCAAACCTTTTGTCAGTGCCAGATTAAAATTCCTTTGGAAGATCATTTTCCACCATTTCTTGTGGCAAGTTTGGCTTGAAAGAAACCTCAGGATCTTCAATGAGGCTACTAGGGACCCAAGATCCATCACCAATAAAATCATTGCCTTTGCTAAGGAGAATGCCCTATCTTGCACCTATGAGCCCCACTCGACTCCTCCGGGCGAAAATCTCCTAGCCCAGGCACTGTGCTTGCCCTGCCACAACGACCTCAAGATGCCTAATCCGAGGCGAGAGATTGGCTGGATCCCCCCCCCCGACCGACTGCCTAAAGTTAAACTTTGATGGTGCCGCCAAAGGCAATCCTGGCAGAGCAGGGGCGGGCGGGACCGTCAGGAATCATCAGGGTGACCTTGTCCTGGCTTTCGCTGAGGCCCTGGGCATCGAAACCAACAATGTTGCCGAAGCTAGAGCCATTTGGCATGGTCTCCTCCTAGCTAAAGACGTCCAAGGGCGGTTAATTATGGAGGGAGATTCCCAAGTGATCATTGATCTCCTCAACAATGATAAGGATCCTCCATGGAAGTTTGAGGCATGCATCAAGGAAGCGAGGAACCTCCTAACCAACAGAGGTGACAGCATGGCTCAGCACGCCTTCAGAGAGGCCAACAAGGCGGTAGACAAGCTGGAAAACATAGGTGTTGATGCGGCTGGTTTGACCACGTGGATGCATGACCTCCCAGTGGATGTGGATGTTATCTTCCAGGAAGATCGACAACGTAAAGTCTGATGTGGAACGCTTATTCAAATCACGGCTTCTCAAAGCAGCAGTTTTCGAGAAATTCGGGCATTCGTCGATAGGACTGCTCGAATCAACGTATAAACAGTTTCAAGGCACCCTCCCCGGAGTACCACGTGACGGGAAAGAAGTGGCGGTGGCTCCTAGGGCCTCTGAAGGACAGTTCCCCGAGGATTGACATTCCCTGGTGGGTTGTGCCTCGCGGTAAACCTGGTACTTGCGGCTCGTGCGACGTTGGGGCGGGGGAAGGCCCTCCCATCACAGGCAGACACGTGATCCCTCGATCGGCCATGATGACCACCAAGATCAACGCGTTTCCTTCCCAGAAGAAGAACGTTAAGGCTCCTATTTCCCATGCCAGATCAGCCAAACAACATGGCACCCAGGTGGCAGGTATGCGTTGGCTTGCCATCAAAGCTGGCACTCGCCTTAAGGAACCGTTTCCTTTAAAATGGAAAGTCCTCCCTCGCCATCACCACTCTTCCCTCCTTTCTGCTCTCGAGCGCAAGCATTACCTTCAAATCATATAAGTTTCTGAGGATCCCAATGGTGAGATCACGATGACGTACATTGAGCCGAGTGTGGTGGTTATGGAGCCGACTACGCAAGCCATTCTCACGGAGAGGAGGTTCACGCAATTCTTTGATATGTTTGCTGGTCCGGACGACAACATTACTACCGAGTTCATGAAATCCTGGGATGAGGGCAGAGTGGTTGTCCACGGGCGTGAGATAACAGTTGACATCAACCTCCTGGCAACTCTAACTGGGCAGACGGTGAGGGGCCGATCCATCCACAGGCAAAAACATAATTGGGAAGTTGAATTGCACGATTTTAAGGATAATCCCAAGATCTCTAAGGAGGCAAAAAATGGTCTAACGAGGATGGACCTCCCTGCTCCGTGGAACTCTGTAATGAAAAACGTCATGGAATTCATTACAGCAGAGGACCCCGACAAGGTCCTTCTAAGCTTCCACTACGCCTTCATCAACTTCTTCCGTGACATCAACCCCATTAGCATCCCGCAATTTCTCCTAAATTCCATGAACCACACTATCAAGTCTTGCCGTAGCAAGAAAGGTACAGCAATGCCCATGCACCAGAGCCTTTTTAAGGTTATTTACAAATTTGCCCTCACCACTGCTCCCCAACCAGAACCCCCTGCTTTTCCCCCTGCTGTGACCCCCAGCCCCAGGCCTAAAAATCCCAAGCCCCTCTCCGGGTCTTCTTCTAAGAAGCACGAGCTTGAGGTGTCCACCACGGGTGGAGGAGCAAGGAGAAAGCTGAAGATTGAGGATGCAGAGGGATCCATACGATCCTCTGCAAGACTTAGGAACAAGCTTGGGTAGGGAGGTTCCACAACCGTCATCCTCGACCCTGAAGCTGAGGGCCCTGACCCCAATGTTGTGGTCCTCAAACGCTTTGTTCTGACCACCTGGCGTCCATTGCCCAGCAGACGCAAGAGGTGCTTGATGCCCTTTCCAAGATCTTCTTCAACGAAGGCTACCAGTGCAGTGTCCCTGTTCAAACCAACACTGAGGTCGAAGACCCAAAAAATGACGAGGACGACGGCCAGACTGAGGACGACGAAGAGGAGGAGTAAGCCTGTTTGGACCCTTTATGTCCTTTGCATCGGGCGTGTCTGAAGGCCTGACGATGGTGTTTTTTTCCTGGGTGATGGTGGGTTTTGTTTTGAAATCTCTCCCGTTGTTTTTGTTGCCTGACTTGTCAGGACTGGTTGTCTCAAAGGGTTAAGGATCCTTAGTCTTTTTTCTTTTCTCTGTACTCAGCTGAACGCTGTTTTTGTACAAGGTTTTGGGTCAACCTGAAAAACCCGTTTGTTATAAAAAGCTTACTTATCAAAAAAAAAATATCTTTTCATAAAGGATCTAGACATTAATATACTAAATGTAGATTGAAAAAAAATATATTGAAGACTAAAGTCTTCAAAAACCAATTATTGTAATATAAGAGGATTTTGGAGAATAATACATTATTTGGTTCATGCCAATGTAAAATCTTGGTACAATATTAGATTAGGTGTGTTTCTTAGACTAGAGTGTGGGTTTATATTTCATGTAATGTAATAATGTGCAATAAATGCACAATTGTCATGTAATCATGTGTGCAAGTGTTGTCAGTGTAAATGTGCACAAGTGTCCATTATGTAAGAGTGCACATGTGTCCTTAGAATAGGAAAGTGAAGAGTTATAAAGAAGAGTGAAGGTTAAGAGTGCACCATATGAGGAGTCACATATTGTTCTATATTTGTGACTAAGAATTGTAATTTATATAAAAAATGCATAGCACATAGCATTCATTAGTAGACCATTATTCTAGGAAGGAGGAGGGCTCTGCAGGAGGGCTTCCTTTGGAAGTCCTATTTCTCTTTCCTGCATCCCTTCCTCGGCCCTGTACCAGGTCCCTGATCCTTTCCCAGTATCCCTGGCACTTCCTTTTCCCATCCTCTTCAGCTGGAAGGTATTGCAGATGATCTTCTTTGGGGGGAGATCAGTGTTCCATTAATCTACCCTTTCCTTACCCTGTGGTGGGAAATCTTGTGTTCCACTTTTGCTCCACTGTCCTGCCTTTCCTTCGATGTCTGAGTTCTGGGTTGGGTTCAAGTTCTTCCCTAGGAATTTTCTTGGGGTTTTTTGGATCTTTCAAGATTTTTCCTTGAAATTTCCTTTTTTCTCAGGTTGTTTCAGGAAGTCTTCTTGACATCTGCTCGTTGAGGATCTTCAATGGTGAATGGCTGGGTCTGAGGAATTCTAGATTTTTGAGCAGTTTTGCATAGCATCCTTTTGATCTAGGAGGGGACCATGTGATTTATAATGTGACTCTGCTCTTTGGATTCGAGGTGGTGGGTCTTGCAGGATTTCAGTTCCTTTCATGGCTTTGTAGCCTCTGGTATTTTTTTTGTTGAATCCTTACAGGTTTTCCTCCTTGTTTCCTTGAAGCTATTTGTTGGCGGGTCTTAGGAATTCTAGCTTCATGAGCATTTTTGCACAACATCCTTTTGGGCTTGTGGGTTTCCCATGTAATTTCTATTGTGACTCTTCTCTTTGGGTTTAAGGTGGTAGTTCCTGCAGGTTCTTAGTTCCTTTCATGGCTTCAAGGGGTCTCTGTTCTTCTTGTTGCTGATTCCTTGCGGGACTTCCTCTTTTGTGACCTTGAAGCTATTGTTGAAGGTTGTCTAGGATGAATGGCTGCTGTGTTTTGGTTTATGTTCTATCTTCTACAGTCATGCATCCTCGTGACTCCTTCCTTGTGAATTCTTGTGGCACTTTCCTATCCTTTCCTTCAGAAGTGTTGTTTTGCTATTGTTGTTTCCTCTATCAGGTAGGTGTTTTTGAAGGCTTTATTTTCTGCATAAGAACCCTGTGGCCTGGGGTGCTCCTTTTACTGCTGAACCACTATAGTTCCATATTTCAGGCTATTGTTCCATTTTTATTTCTATTTGGGCTCCCCTGCGTGGGATGCTTGTTTCACTTCAGATCTTTGTTTCCCAAGGGTGGTTTAGTGGTTGGGGTGGTTTGGCGCTCTATCCCGCCCTTTGTTTGCTTCAAAATCTTGTTTGGTGCCTTTTTTATTCAAATTTGATTTTTTGGCAGGCTTTTCCTTTTTGCCCATTTTTCCTTTGGTGCATAGGAAGTCATCTTCCTCTGGTGCAAAGGAAAGTGCCTTCCTCTGGCACAAAGGTTTGCGTGTTCCTTAATTTGTTCCTTTTGGTTGTCCTAGCCTATCATGTTTCATTCTAATGTATTTTTTTGTATTCTGATCCTTTGTAATCAGGTTTTGGGATCCTTGACAAAAACCCACTTTTAATCTAACCTACCAAAAAAAATTAGACCATTATTCTATATCAATTTTAGTATTTTTGTGAGCATTTCTATGTGATTATTCTTAATTTTTTTTGAGTTATTTATGTATTATTCATATCTTAATTGAGTTATTTATACTGCAACTTTATTTGATCCCATGATTACTTTCTTACGGTTATTTTCTTTAAGTATTAAAGCTACAAAAGTTATCACATACCACCAAAGTATAAGGTATATCTTTACCCAATCTATACTAAATACGAGACAAATAATGTGGATAGAGTTACTAGCCATGTATGACTTTGGTATTGAGTATATCAAAGGAAAATAAAACAAGGTCGTTGATGCCTTAAGTAGGAGAAAGCATATAGTAGCATTGACCAGTTGCCATATAGACTTGATGAACAAAATCATGGAAATACAGTTATAGGATCAGTATTACATTGAAATTTGGATAAAAAATAAGAGGAATCCAAAGCAAAATAAGGATTTTAACATAAAGGATAAACTGATATATTTCAAGGATAGGGTTGTACCCCAAACTAGTGATTTAAGGAGAATTATTATGTAAGAGGTGCATAATTCTCCATATGATGCTCATATGGGAGGTGCAAATATGAGAGAAAACATGAAAAGGACCTTCTACTAGTTAGGAATGAAATAGCATATCACTATTTTTATTACTATATGCTTGGAGTATCAAAAGGTTAAGGCAGAGCATCAACACTCGGTAGGGAAATTATACCCACATGACATACCTACTTAAAAGTAGCAAGTTATATCTATGGATTTTATTATGGGTTTACCTAACACTAGGTACTGATATGATGCAATATTTGTGGTAGTTGCAAGTTGACTAAGGTTGCACATTTCATACCGATAAACATCAAGGATGATGCACTAGTTGTGCCAAATAATTTTGTCAAGGAAATTTTTAGGTTACATGGCTTTCCTAAGGTGATCATATAAAAAAGAGACTCCATGTTTACATCAAAATTTTGGTAGGCTCTTCATCATGAAGTGTGCACTAAGTTGAATATCAGGTCTGCATACCATCCAAAATAGATGGAAAAATAGAGAAGATGAACCAAGTCCTAGAGGATATACTTCACATGTACTACATAGATCAAATTTCTAAGTGGGGATAATTTTTGTATCTAGTTGAATTTACATTAAATAATTGATACAATTCATCCTTGGGAATGGCTCCATTTGAGGATTTGTATGTAAAAATATGCAAAACACCTCTATCATGGGATAATTCAAAATATCAAGTGGTGATCAAACTGGACACTATTAGAGAGATGGAGGATCAACTCAAATTGATTCAATAAAGGCTCAAGGAAGCTGTTGATTACCAGAAGAGCTTTGTTGATATAAAAATGTCAAGAGAATTATATATGGGAGATAGATTTTTCTTGAGGGTAAGAACCATGAAAAGTTCCATCAAGTCAACTAAGTTGGATCCTTGTTATATTGGGCTCATTGATAATATTAGTCCAGTATCCAATAGGCTCGCCTGTCCACTCAACTTGTCAAAGATCCATGATACTTACCACATATCCCTACTTAGAAAATATGTTGTTAACCCTTCTCATATTTTGAATGTTTCAAAATTGTAGATGGTAGATCCCTCAGTATTTGAGATGTGTCTGATAAGGATTCTGGGGTTTTGTTCCAAAATATTGAGGAAATGAACCCTATATCAACGTAAGTTCCAACGGGACAAACATTCTAAAAATTGTGCAACTTGGAAAAATAATGAAGAAAATATAAAGCAATTCCCATATTTATTTAAATGAAATTTATATGTTGTATTTTCATGAAACATAAGGGATTATGTTTAGTCCAAGAGAGGAGTATGTAATTACCCTTCTTGGTAGGATTTGATCTTGATTCTTGCATTATGTATTGATGAGTGGAAATCTAATGCATAGTCTAATCTTAGTTTATCAAGATGTGTTAGTAGTTGCATTGTATGCTTTGATTATATTGTTTTTGGAATATGGTACTTTTGATGAAACTTGTGGTTGCAATACCACATACTCTCATTAGTGTATTGGTATGGGATAAGCACTAGAGATAAGAGAAAATGGAAAATGATAGATGACATTCACATAAACAACTCAAGGGTGAAAATAAACCCTTCATATAGGTGCATTGCATATGTGTATGTTTGATTAAATACACCATTAGGCAAGGAGGTTGGTAACTAGAAAAAAATCCATCCTTAGTAGGAGGGTGATAGCATCATAGCTATCATAAAACCTTCTACTTAAGGAAAAACTTTGTTGTGCATATTGGTTGTTTTCTTCATAGCGAAACAAGGATAGCTAATCAAGAGCCCTTGTATTGATGTTTGTGTTATTGTTTGATATTGATGCTAATGGTTAATATTAGCATTTGATAGTAATTAAATTAATTAGGTGGATAATTAATTTAATTACACTAGTGAATAATATTAGTATTGGAAATTGGTGATGTAGTCCAATAATGCTAAGGAAATGATTTTATTTTTTAATATTGTGCCTTGTGTATGTAGTAGGCTAGTATTAAATTTAGTAAGAAAAAGACCTTGTAAAAGGGAGATAATTAATTCCTTATTAAGTTGTTAGAGGGAAAGATATAAAGAGAATTATTTTATTAGATTAATAATCATGGTAAGATCGAAATATTAAGGTATCAATGAGGTGGGTATGAGAATATTCTTTTAATGTTGTTTGGGATGTTACTCTTTCAGCATGTAAGAAGTCTTACCTGTATGTTGATCTCCTTTCTTGGAAAGGGATTTACGAGATTATTTTGAGAGGAGTTAGAAAATGTTTTGGGTTAGCGAAAGGAGCTAGATAAAGGAAATAATTTGGAAGGTAAAAATATGAAGGGAAGTTGTGCTTGGAGTAGGCAGTATAAATGTATTCATTCTCAAGATTTACCTTTGAGCCTTGTATGATATGTTGGTTTTATAGTAGACTATGTGTACAGTTATATGCCTTATTGATTTATTTTTCTCCTTGGTTGCATGCTTGTTTGAAAATTATATTTACTTTATATTCAGTGGATTTAAATGGTAGATCAATATAATTTAATCCTGTAGAGAGTTTTGTGTCAATAGAATCTGGATCAAAGTGGTGTTCCTTAGAAATTTTGAGGAAGTTTTGGATTCTTTTTCTTGGTTGGCCTTCTTTGTTTCTTTTGGTTGCCATTTTTGTGATGCGTTCCCTTGTTCAAGCAATCTAATAGTGGAGTTGCAGTATAGTGTTATAGACTTTTACCTATTCCTAAGTTTGGAGAATGAGTGTGGTCTTTGTTGTTGCTTTAATTCTCCTCTTATCACTTTAGTTTTGGATTTTTGTCTTTGAGCTTATGTGTTTTTTTTTTTGGATTGGTTAGCATTTTTTGTGAGTGGAGGGAGTTGAAATCTATAGTGCTATAATAAATGATAGACCTGAAGAACACAAGCTTATACTAAGAGGGGGGTGAACAGTATAAGACCACTTTTTACTTTTTCTTCCAAATCAATATTATGTTGTGTAAAGATACCAGTATCAATAGCAGTAATAAAATCAATGCAAAAAACACATACACAATAGATACACCCCAATTTATGTGGTTCACCCAATGTAGGCTACTCCACAGAGAAAATATTTTACTAAAACTTTCTCAATCAATATCTTTGGGAATCACTCCCAATTACAATGTTTATGGACCTCTATCCAAAGGAGATGATGATCCCCTAATCTCAAGTTCATGGATCTCTTCCACAGGATAACTCTTTCCCCTTCTACTCTGGCTATGTGATCTTCTAGAAGACTCTGTCTCTTTGCTACATTGACTGGTGGACCTCTCTCCACTTTAAGACTCCTCACTCAAATATATCTTCAACTATGCTCATTGTTGGATATCTATCCATTGAGACTATGTCCTCTATACTATATCACCTCCAAAGCTTTGTCAATAGGCTCACTAAGAACCTTCTCAATAGGCTCACTAAGAACCTTCTTAAAAAGCTCACACATAACTTGTCAAATCTGCTTAACAAGCTCACATAGAAATTATCCAAATATGCTCTAGCAAGCTCACCAAGAACTTGCCCAAATCTGCTCTAGCAAGCTCACCAAGAACTTGCCCAAATCTGCTCTAGAAAGCTCACCAAGAACTTGCCCAAATCTGCTCTAAACTCTGTCCACAAATCTATCCACAAAACTGTCCCAAAACTTGTCCACAAATTTATCCCAAAACTGTCCACAAATGCCTTCTCATAGGCTCAATCAATCATGCTCAAGTAGCACTCAAATCTCATCCACAAATCTATCAAGTCAAAGCTCAAAGATGAACTCAACAATAAATGGAAATGTACTCTTCAATGGATGACAACAATGATCCAAAATGATCTCAACTCAACTCATAGAAGCATAAAGAGAATTGTTAGAGACTCAATATGTTCTAATATCAATCTCAACTCAACTCAACTCAACTCAAATCAACTCATATAAGCATAAATAGAATTTTCATAGACCAATATGTTCTAATCTCAATCTCAACTCAACTCAACTCAACTCAAATCAACTCATAGAAAGAGATTCAATATGTTCTAATCTCAATCTCAACTCAACTAAACTCAAATCAATCTCAACTCAACTCAAGTCAATATCATAGAAGCATAAAGAGAATTTTTAGAGACTCAATATGTTCTAATCTCAATCTCAACTCAACTCAACTCAAATCAATCTCAACTCAACTCAAGTCAATCTCATAGAAGCATAAAGAGAATTGTTAGAGACTCAATATGTTCTAATCTCAATCTCAACTCAACTCAACTCAAATCAATCTCAACTCAACTCAATTCAATCTCATAGAAGCATAAAGAGAATTGTTAGAGACTCAATATATTCTAATATTACTCTCAACTCAACTCAACTCAAATCAATCTCAACTCAACTCAAGTCAATCTCATATAAGCATAAAGAGAATTGTTAGAGACTCAATATGTTCTAATATTACTCTCAAATCAAATCAAAATAATTAAATAGTTTATTTCATAGGAATTTAACAATCACTTCACACATCACTTGACTAGGTTCAATCAACTCAACTCAACCAATTACCACAAGGGACAACTCTCTCTCACACAACCCTAGTCCAAGTATGTATCAACCAACTCAAATGTTTCCAACAATGCTCAACCACAAATATCACATAACAATTATATGCATGTTCTTTTCTAACTCAAGTTCTTTCACAACCAATGGGCTTCAACAACTATGCTTATCAAACAAGGTTTAGACACAACTCTCAATTTAGAAAACCTTGAAACATTCAACCAATCACTTTCGAAAAGGAAACCACAAATAATCCTTTTCCCTCCAATGATATTTTAGAAATCAACCACCATAAAAAATCAATAGGAGAATGTGCCCATACCTTTTATGAAGATGAAAAAACCTCTTTGTAAATCTGCCACAATCACAAAATTATTTTTCCAATCTTCACAAGGGTTAGTAGATAATAAAATAATAAACATTACTCCACTTTTCATTAATCATCACCAAGGCCTTTAATTGCACAACTTCATTAGCTCTCCTAAAACCACTTGTACCATAAAATAAAATAAATCAAAACATTGCATAACCTTTTCACTCCCAAAACCACTTATACCATAAAATAAAATAAATCACAATATTGCATACCTTGTCACCTCATGAAAGAATTAATCCTCTTGAAAAAGAACAAGGCAAACTCCACTTTTGGAACCCATTTGCAAAATCAGAAATATCTCTTTACACACACCTTATTTCTCCTTCTAATTAATTTATTCAAATAGCCCTCGAAATAAGCTTTTCGACGATATATGATATGCCACCTTCCAAAATAAATTGAAGCCTTTATATATATATATATATATATATATATGCCAAACTCCATTAATTCCACATAGGTCAGCCCTCCATTAATTTATACTTTAATATCTTCATCACCGGAGGTCCTTTTTCGATGAAACAAAATTCCACCTTGGCTTTTAAGAAAAGCCCTTTCCACATAAGCCCACCGTGGTTTTAATAAAACCTTTTATTTTGCCTGCCTTGGTTTTCATAAAAACCCTGTATATATCCATGCTCTCCAAAATATCATAGATGATTATCTATGAAGTGCTTTTGCCACCAAAACTCAATGTGACATCAATGACAACATAAAATAACTCAAATTTCCAACAATATCCCCCTTTGTCATTGATGGCAACACCTCTAATGCAAACACCACAATCACTGCAAAAACCATCTCTGAGAATCAAAGATGCTCCCCCTGACTCAATACTCTCTATGGAGGTTGCTCCCCCTAACTCAATACTCTCTTTGGAGGCTGCTCCCCCTAACTCAATGCTCTCCTCCTTACTCAAATCTCTCCCCCTTTGACATCAATGACAAAAGGGACACCTATGGGGCTAAAATATATGACTCTTAAGCATAGCCCCCTCACCACCTTCTCTCTTGAGGTGATTAATTTTGGGGTGGGAGTACTTTTACTCCCATATCACTTTGTTTCTTTCCTCTATCAACTTCCTTCCATGTTTTTCTGATATCATTCTCTTGATGAATTACTTGATCTTATTGTCTTGAACTTGTTTGACTTTCTTGCCTTGAACCTGTTTGACCTTCTTGCCTTGAACCTGTTTGGAATTGAGTCCTACACCATTTTGCAATATGCCCAAAGTTATTGCAATTAAAACACTTGATATTATAGCCTTTGGTTGGTGCCCATGTCTTGAATTATTTCTTGAAGTAATTTCCATATCCATTCCTTTCTTGCACCCTGTATTGTGAAGCTTTGTTTTCATGACCATTATGACCATGACTTCTGAATTGTGTAGCTCTAAAACCAAAACCATGTTGTTCATTCCCTTTACACTGAAAATATTTATGACCAATCCTGTTACATGAGAAGCAATGTCCCTAAAAATCATACCTTATTTCTTTGAAGTTTCTTCTAGCAAAATAAAACTTCTTTGATCCATAGACCTTGTAGTGTATAGCCCTGTGTCCAAATCCATTACAAGAAAAACAATGTCCTTGAAAAAACCTTTGTTCATGCCTTGGTTCCTCATACCTTTCTTGACCATTATCCCTATGATAATTTTCAACTTGTGCATTACATCCTTGAACCTTCTTTGTAGTATCTAAATCCTCTTCCTTAATTTCTTCCTTGCCTTTCTCTTCAAGAATTTCCTTTCCTTTTGAGTGTGATTCCCCAAACCTAAAATATGGGACCTTTGGTGATTTGGAATCTTCCTCTTCTTTCTCTTTATTTGTTTCAAGTAGCAACTTGGCATCCATCTCTATAGCCTCTGAAATACATGTTTCCTTCTTAGTACAAATATCTTGACCTTTTGAGTCATGTGATGGATCAAAATTCTCATGTAGGGAACATCTTGATTCTTTTACATTCTCCTTAACCTCTTGTAGTTGCTCATGGATAACATTTAAGTATTCATTTAGATCAACTGAGACATTATCCTCTTGTTTAACTTCTTCTGTTTGGAGTGAATGTTCTTATTCTACTTCTCTTATTCCATAGAAAAACCTTCTTCATATTCATTGTCACTAAGATCATTATAATATTCTATAGCAAACAAACTCTCAAGATTTCTTTGACCATGCATGTTTCCTTGATGTATCATCTCATCTTCACTATCACTAAAACCGTTGTAATATCCTGATCTATGATCTCTTTGACCACACACAAAACATTGTTCTCTTTCACCTTCTATTCCTAGGAATAAATGCTCTTCCTTTTCATCATCTGAATTGTCTCTATCACTATGATTTGAGCTATCACTTGCTTCTACAATGTAGTAAGATTTCTTTACCTTACAAAAAAATTTCTTCTTCTCATACCTGTTTTGCTTGAATCTGTCATCTTTGTCATGCTTATGCTTTCCATCTTCTTTTCTTCTGTGACCCTGTTTTTCACAATCACTAATTTCTTCATGTGGACACTTGTATGCATAGTGACCAAGATCACCACACTTGTAGCACCTGACTTTATTTATATCTCTGAAATTCCTTGAGTCCTTATTTCTTTTGATAAAGTTAGCTTCCTCATAATTTTCTAAAACTCTATCCATCTCTAAAACTTTCTCTTTCTATTTTTTTGAAGCCTTGAATGCAATCTTTTTTATTGGAGCTTGATGCTTACTTACCCTCATCTCATAAGTTGTGAGAGTACCTTGCAGTTCTTCTATTGTTAGCTTGTTGATACCCATTGTCTCTTCTATTACTGAAACCTTAGAATCATATTTCATAGGAAGTGATCTCAAAACCTTTTGAGTAACTTTTGATTCTTTCATCTCAAAACCTAGGCCTCTCATGGTGCTAGTAATCTCATCAACTCGAAGAAAAAACTTTGCAATATCTTCAAAATCTTATATTTTCAATTCCTCAAATATTTTTCCATGAGTTTGTAGTTTTGCCAAATTTACCTTGGAATCTCCTTTGTAAGTATTCCTCAACTTGGTCCACATCTCATTAGTTGAAGCACATACCATGACCTTTGCAAAATATCTCTCACGTAGCCCACTCAAAATATAATTCATTGCTCTTGCATTGATCTCAACCAATTTCCTGGTAGTATTATCTTCTTAGGATCACCTTCAACTCTATACTCTTTTTCAACCATCTTCCATACCTCATATCCTTGTGATATCAAGTATTTCTTCATCCTCATGCTCCAGAAAGCATAATTGTTACCATAAAAAATGGAGTCTTATTTGAAGACAATCCTTTTTGTGAAGCCATGTGTGTTCTTGTAGAATCTGCCCTCAAGTTGTTAGCCTTTCCTAAGGAACCCGCTCTGATACCAATTGAAGAACACAAGCTTATACTGAGAGGGGGGTGAACAATATAAGACCACTTTTTACTTTTTCTTCCAAATCAATATTATGTTGTGTAAAGATAGCAATATCAATAGCAGTAATCAAAGCAATGCACAAAAACCATACACAATAGAGACACCACAATTTACATGGTTCACCCAATGTGGGCTACTCCACGAAGAAAATATTTTACTAAAACTTTCTCAATCAATATCTTTGGGAATCAATTTCAATTATAATGTTTATGGACCTCTATCCAAAGGATATGTTGATCCCCTAATCTAAAGTTTGTGGATATCTTCCATAGGAGAACTCTTTCCCCTTCTACTCTAGCTATGTGATATTCTAGAAGACTCTGTCTCTTTGCTACATCGACTAGTGGACCTCTCTCCACTTGAAGACTCCTCACTCAGATTTGTCTTCAATTGTGCTAGTTGTTGGATCTCTATCCACTGAGACTCTATCCTCTGTACTCTATCACCTCCAAATATCTATCAATAGGCTCACTAAGAACCTGATCAATAGGACCACTAAGAACCTTATCAATAGGCTCACACAAAACCTGCTTAACAATCTCACACAGAACTTGTCAAATCTGCTTAACAAGCTCACACAAAACTTGTCCAAATCTGCTCAAGCAAGCTCACTAAGAACATGCCCAAATATACTCTAGCAAGCTCACAAATAACTTGCCTAATTTTGCTTTGGAAATCTCACCAAGAACTTACCCAAATATTCTCTAGCAAGCTCACCAAGAATTTTCCCAAATCTACTCTAAAATTTGTCCATAAATCTGTCCACAAAACTATCCCAAAACTTATCCATAAATTTTTCCCAAAACTGTCCACAAATGCCTTCTCACAGGCTTAATCAATCATGCTCAAGTAGCACTCAAATATCATACACAAATATATCAAGGCAAAGCTCAAATATGAACTCAACAATGAATGGCAATGTACTCTTCAATGGATGACAACAATGATCCACAATGATCTCAACTCAACTCAACTCATAGAAGCATAAAGAGAATTTTTAGAGACTCAATATGTTCTAATCTCAATCTCAACTCAACTCAACTCAAATCAACTCATAGAAGCATAAAGAGAATTGTTAGAGACTCAATATATTTTAATCTCAATCTCAACTCAAATCAAATCAATCTCAACTCAACTCAATTCAATATCATAGAAGCATAAAGAGAATTGTTAGAGACTCAATATGTTCTAATATCAATCTCAACTCAACTCAACTCAAATCAATCTCAACTCAACTCAAGTAAATCTCATAGAAGCATAAAGAGAATTGTTAAAAACTCAATATGTTCTAATCTCAATCTCAACTCAACTCAACTCAAATCAATCTCAACTCAACTCAATTCAATCTCATAGAAGCATAAAGAAAATTGTTGGAGACTCAATATGTTCTAATCTTACTCTCAACTCAACACAACTCACATCAATCTCAACTCAAATAAAGTCAATCTCATAGAGGCATAAAGATAATTGTTAGAGACTCAATATGTTTTAATTTTACTCTCAACTCAAATCAGAATAATGAAATAGTTTGTTTCATAGGAATTGAATAATCACTTCACACATCACTTGACTAGGCTCAATCAACTCAACTCAACCAATCACCACAAGGGATAACTCTCTCTCACACAACCCTAGTCCAAGTATGTATCAACCAACTCAAATGTTTCCAACAATGCTCAACCACAAATCTCACATAACAATGATACTCATGTTCTTTTCTAACTCAAGTTCTTTCACAACCAATGGGCTTCAACAACTATGCTTATCAAACAAGGTTTAGACACAACTCTCAATTTAGAAAACCTTGAAGCATTCAACCAACCACTTTCAAAAAGGAAACCACAAATAATCATTTTCCCTCCAATGATATTTCAGAAATAAACCACCATAAACAATCAATAGGAGAATGTGCCCATACCTTTTATGAATATGAAAAAACCTCTTTGTAAATCTGCCACAATCATAAAATTATTTTGCCAATCTTCACAAGGGTTAGTAGATCACAAAATAATCAACATTACTCCACTTTTAAATAATCATCACCAAGGCCTTTAATTGCACAACTTCCTTATCTCTCCTAAAACCACTTGTACCATTAAATAAAATAAATCAAAACATTGCATAACCTTTTCACTCCCAAAACCACTTATACCATAAAATAAAATAAATCACAATATTGCATACCTTGTCACCTCATGAAAGAATTAATCCTCTTGAAAAAGAACAAGGCAAACTTCACTTTTGGAACCCCTTTGAAAAATCAGAAATATCTCTTTACATACACCTTATTTCTCCTTCTAAATAATTTATTCAAATAGCCCTCGAAATAAGCTTTCCGATGATATATAATATGCCACCTTTACAAAATAAATTGAAACATTTACATATATATATATATATATATATATATATATATATATATATATATGCCAACCTCCGTTAAATGCACATAGGTCGGCCCTTCATTAATTTATACTTAAAATTTAAACTTTAATATCTTCATCATCGGATGTCCTTTTTCGATGAAAAAAAATTCCACCTTGGCTTTTAAGAAAAGCCATTTCCACATAAGCCCACCATGGTTTTACCAAAACTCTATATTTTTCCTGCCTTGGTTTTCATAAAAATCCTGTATATATCCATGCTCTCCAAAATATCATAGATGATTATCTATGAAGTGCTTTGGCTACCAAAAATCAATGTGACATCAATGATCCATGTGACATCAGTGACAACATAAAATAACTCAAATTTCCAACAAGACCATTGGATGCTCATATCATGCTTGACTAGTTACTAACCCAAAGATTGATGTTGCTTCGTGCTTAGTTTTTGGTATCCCTGTAGTGGGCATAGAAGTTCTGATTATCATCTAATTGTGTGGATGCTTTTTGGTTATTCTTATTAGAGTTGTAATAATCTTTGGATCATCGAAGTATTTTACTTTTGATGTTTTTAACGTAAAGTTTATAAAGTTGATTAATTGAGTAAACATAAAGCTGAAATTATTTTAGTTAAGATTAGAGCTAATGAGTTTGTTATGTTCTAAGTAAGGTTTGACTTTTATGATTTTGTTATTTTTTTAAAAATAATGATGAAATTTGTATTATGGCTTCATTATTTAATTAGTTTATTATGTTTGTAATAGACTTACTTTCTATTAATAAAGAATGTTAATTTTGTTGGATGGGTTAAAGAAATGTAATGCTAATCTAAGAAATTTAGAGGGAACGATTTATAATTGTTTGATAGAACTTTTACAAGTCTTTGTTTATGTATATAATTATATATTATTTTAAAAAGTGGAAAAATGAGGTTAATTAATGGATGTTATTGAGGCTTTGGTGGCTAAGGAACTCCATTAATGAGAGCAGTATGTGATTCTATCAAGATCTTTGATCGATTTTTGCTTGAAACTATTTTTGCATAATGCATGTAGATTTGCATATGCATTTCATGGACTATCTTGATCCCTAAACTTCTTAACAATTTCATGGTAAATATATTCAAATGGAGAACCTCAAAAGAGAAATATGGATCTTTAGACTATTGTTTTACTTGTTAAGTAAAAATATTGTTGATAAAAGAGCTTATGCTTGGAAAGTTTTTGTAATGATATTTGAGAAAGGAAAAGATGTTTCATATTCATTCTTGCTATAGTATTTTTGGATTTGATAAAAGAAAGGAAGAAAGTATATGTGTTATATTCCTTTATGTAAATCTTTTAGAATATTTGATTGATGTAAAATGGAAAGGATGTAGTTATGAAAATATTGTTGGAATCAATTTTGTATTGTTATGTTTTAAATCCTTTTGAAGATGTGTATCTTTTCATATAAGATAACTAGAATGCTAAATGATAATAGTGTGATGTGGAGTTTATTTTTAGCATATTTAAGTGTTATGGTGCATTTGATTATGTTTTTTTTTTTTGAATTTACATGGTGGAATCGGTAGCCACCACGAATCTAGGCAGGATGTCCAACTTTTTTGCATTTGATTATGTTAAAATATAGCATTTTAGTCTTCTAAGAGAGATATTTTATTATCTATATTTTATACTCTTGGGTGTGGATGGTATTCTTGGGCATGAATTCTAGAGATATATTAGGACCCTTGAGTCAGAAAGATAACCCAATCTTGGTAGGAGTTGTGATGATGCAATAACCAAGTATATATATTTAGGAGGAGTTGTGGTGATGCAATAATAATATATTTGTGAATGTTACTCCTTCAATGGTGAGACTCGAGTGTACCTATTACGGTGAGGCTTTTGGGAAAGCCTAAGTGATGAGGCCTATAAATCATTCACAAGATAGTAGTTGTGGTACTATTAATGGTGAGGATCTAGTAACCATGCTCATTACTAGTTGAGTGATAATGGCCTTAGTTATCTCATGAAGGTGTGGTAACTAAGCACTAAGGTATTAAGCCAAAATAGACCTACATAGATGGAATTCTATAGGGTTAGAAAAATATGCATTCCCCTTCAATTGTTATGGAACTTAAAGGATAATTCCTATGTCATGTTAAGTTGTATTATACTGGTGAGGGTATAGTAAAGGTGGGGGGACCATTATTGGTGTCCTTCCTAAACATTGAGGTTTAGAAAGGTGAACCCCAAAAATATGGGATGTTTACCACTACTATGCACTTGATTGTCATTCGTAGTGACAATGAACTCAAAATGTGGTTATGCCTTACAATATGAGAAAATATTATGACTTCTTGTGAACCTTACTCTTGTTATATAAAAAAAATCTTTGTCTCTTGGGTTAGTTTTGGTGGGTTGTTACAAGGAGGTATTTGTAGAGCATTCAAGTTAGATAACGAGATGAAGATGACAATAGAAATAAGAAGTCACTAATGAGATGATGATTGGTATAGTAATAGATATGAATTGAATGCTACTATTTAGGCCATGTGTAATACCTAGAATGAATGATTAACAATATGAAGTGAGAGAGAAAATAAAAGAAAGGCATTTGGTGTTTTGACTATGAGTTAGGACACAAATATGAACTATTTAGAAAATATCTTTTGCAACATTTGTAAATTCATATAGCACAGTTATTTATTTTCTATTTAACCTTAAAAGCACTAGACATCAAACTCTAATAGTGTAGGAGAAAAAAATAGAAACAAAGTACTTCCAAGAGTGGGCAAGGAGCAACAAGTGCAGTTATAGTAACAACCACCAAGGTAGAGGATATATCCAAAAAGGAAATTTACCAACAAGTAAACAAGGTCAATTATAATATGATTCATATGGTAGACCAATCATACAATGTTGAAGATGCCAAGAGTGGAGGCACTTTGTATGAAACTATCAAAATGTGCTAGTTACAAGAAATATTGAAAACAACAATGGGATGACGTGTTGATGGTACATGTCAAGCAATCACAAGAAGGTAAATTGCCTAAAGAAGGTAAGTTCAATTAACTTATTGAATATTAATTCTATTGACATTGAAGAGCATCCAATGGATAATTAATGAAAATAAAAGCATATGTTAGTAGTGACATGGGCTCAAAAAATAAAATTTGAGCAATATCCAAATCCTACCATAGAGAAGGATATATGGAAGGAAGCACATTATTGGGTATAAGAAAAAATGGAGAAGGCTAATTGGGAAATGTAACATTAATATAAAAGGATAAAAACCAATTACAATTGAAGAGGAAAAAACATCAACACAATAATTGCTTGCACAAGTATTGAATACAAGTGTTGAAGTAAAAGTATCCAGTCTACTATACACAATACTAGAGCTTTACATGATGGTATATGATATGACATAGCCAAGGAAAGTGGAGGTATGGTGATGCAAACAAGAAACTACAAGAGTAACAAACGATAAATTTATTGATCTAACAAAATTGATGATTAATGTTGGAAAGAATCCAACATTGATTCATATTAAATTGTTTAATCATAAGTTGACACAAATAATTATTGATGGAGGATCTAGTACTAAAATGTTACCAAAAAATATGTGGAGAGATTTAGGGACACCACTTTTCTGGTATTTGAATTTTATATTGTACAATATAGACCAATATGGCATAGAATGAAGGCAGTCTTGATTACATAAAAGGTAAAAATTATTGACCAAGAATTCATCATGGACTTTGTGACTATCACTATGCAGAAACCTACCTTGATGCACTATTGGGACATGGGTGGATGTACCTCATAAATTGAACCATAATTAGGATAAGGGTCACCTAAAATTCAATAAATGTTGACACAAATATATGATCAATCTAAAGAACTAGTCCATTAGAAAAGACTTGATGACATCCAATGGATTAGGAAATTCATCGTTAAAAGACAAAAATGAGTGGGAAACAAATGAAAATAGCATGCTAGAGTTGGAGGAATGCATAGAATATTAGAAGCACTTGGATAATGTACTCATCCATTGAAATATCAAAGACTAAATTTTTTCAATCAAATTGCATGTGTAATCATGCAAAAGAAGATATCCACGATGAACCAGAACAAGTATATATGAGGTTGGAGAATGTCGTCAAAATTCAATGTCTACAACCAATGATGAAAATAAATATACTATTGTTAGAGAAGAAGCAAGTGTGGGGAGATTGAATACAACACAAAATAAATATTTAAATTTTTTTGAAGGTGTCTTGGTCCAAGAAGAAGAGTCAAGTTTAACCAAGGAAAGAGATGGTGTAGAATAAGAGAATCACAAATTCCAAAATAGTTAGTTGGGCTATTCAGAGGAGAAAGTAGCTTGTAACCAGTAATTTAATAAGAGGAATTAAAGCCACAACCCATAGAATGAATAGGAATAAAAATGTATGCTAGATTTTCAAAAAAGGAAAAAACATTGAGATCACTAGAGGAAGAAAATACACAGAGAATGGTGATGATGGATGAACACAAACATCAAAGTGAACATAGTGAGTATAAAGGTATGAGTTTATTATCATCCATTAGATGTGCATCTATGAGAATGAATAAAGAAACATAGTAGCTATATGATAAAAGTGAGAAACTACAAAGAAGAAATGAAGAGTTGGAAATACAATTTTCATAGGAAATCATGAGGCTATGAGATAACATCCACGCAAGGAGAAGAATTGTAAAAACTAAAGTGGGATGGAGAGACATCCATTAAATGACATTGCCAAGTAGATTGGAGGATGGAAACTTGTAACAAGAGTCTTTAGTGTGTCCTTAATGAGTTGAAGTAGTAATAAGGAAGGTGGAAGCAGTGAAATATTAGGATTGGAACTCAAAAGAAGAGTTGGAAGAAAGACACCAAGGAGGCAGCAAGTTCCTGAAAGCACGAGGATACGAAAGCGAAAAGGAAACACTAAGTGCGATGCATGCGAGGCAAAAGATAATGCTTAAGTCCTAGAAATTGAAAATGCATGAAAGGAGCGAAATGAACGAATTGAAACGAAACAAAAGCAAGTATGGAATGCACAACCCTTTTATTGATATGCTTTTAAATCTCGGTTACAAGACGTCTCCTCCCTTTTCAGGGGCTAGGAGCGTTAACATTGCTTCGTTTACAATCATGTATTAGTAATCCTTCTTTCGCGTGCCCACATGTAAAATGGGCGGACCAAAATGTCATCACCGCTTGTGTTGATGAATCTTGACTCCTTGCTGCTCCTCTAATGTCAAGATCCTACGTTCAAAGAAACAAGAAATAGTCAGTAGCACCTGTAGATAAAATGAAGCATATGATCCCCAAAGCCCATGAAGGATGCATGCATAAAAATGAATAAAACGATAGGTAAAATGAATCAAAATGACCTAAAAGTTTCACAGAAGCATGAGGACATTACCAGAAGGGCACTGCAATTGAAACAGTCAGAAAACTCATCGTGGATTTCTAATCGCTCCGGGGTGGGACGAATAAACCTGCAACAAAATGCCAAAAGGCACTACCCTAAATGTCCTATCTCGGAGGCTCCAGGTGACCTACAAAGTTAGGGGTTAGGTAAAAGGGGGTATTTTGGGAAGACCCAGAAGGTCAGATTTCTCCAATTCGGCCTCTATCACCGAGAATTTGATGATGTTACCTGCATGTTAGTAGAGGCGAGAAATAATAGAAACATGGTCAAAATTGCTCAAAACAAGATGAAATTTAAACTACAACCTATTTAAGCAGCATAGAATCCAATGCAAAAATGATAGAAAGGAAATCTGCCATAGATTCCTAATCATTTCGGGGTGGGACGATTAGACCTACAGTAGTGCGGGGGGCGCCCGCGGGCAAGACGCCCACCGTTTGAGGCTCTGTTTCGGCACCAATCCACTTGGAATTGGTCCAAAACCTCTTATTGAGTGTTGTCGACAAATTTGGTAGGACAATGTGACCAGATGTCGGGTTTTGGGGTCCGGATTTGCGCTTCCAATAGTCACCCAATGACCTCCCTTGCAAAAGAGATCAAGGATGTGGAAGGCACAAATCGAAAGGGATGTGAGGTAGTAAAACGGTAGCACTTCATTGCTCAAAATGCTCCTTCTCTGTCTCTTTTTGGGGTGAGGAGACTCACCATTTTATAGACCTGACAGGTCTCTTTGGATGGGCATGCAGAGGCGCCACTTGGCAATCATGCCTTCCTATGAGGGAGGAGATTCCTCCCTGATTTGGGACTTCATGACTGCCCTTGTAAGAGCCTCTAACGCTCAAAAATGCTCACTCACCCTCGCATGCAATGAAGGAGGCATTAAGTGGCGAGTCTGAGCTGCCATTTGTCAAGATTTGACTTTTTTCCCATCAAACCTGCAATTCGCCCCACCCAGGAGTGAATACTGCTAATCGTCCCAGGGTGGGATGAATACCAATTTGTAATCGTCCCTGGGTGAGACGAGTAGAGAGCAGGGTGCCTGAAAGGTGCCAAATTGACCTCTGACCTTCCAAAACTACTGTGAGAGTGGTTAGGACCACTGTTTAACCTCTGAGGGCTGCCCTGGGGGTTGTGTGTGTCAAAGCGATCAGTGTTTGCAGTCACATAATCGGATTGGTGTTATTTTGGTGTCTATAGATGCCCCTTTTTGGGATGCGTTGTGCGTGGCGCAGTGCTGAGCAAAAATAGATAACCAAAGCACTAATGATTAGGGTTTCTCAGTAACCTAACCAACTTTTGATGCCCCAAGTATGGAAAGGGGCATGCATTCTTGAATCCTTGCTTCTGACGAGCTAAGGAACTTAATTTCAAGTGTTAACCTATTTTGGTGAGGTGTGACTTGAGCTTGGACATTGATCAGTCATGAATAGGCAAAGGGCGCAACCTTTTGTCTGTGGGAACCTTGAGTTCATGATTCATGAATGCCAAGCGTTTGATCAGCTTGTGATTATTGCTTGTTTGCTGCCCCAAGCAGGGGCGTGATTGTCTTTGTCAATGATTCTTTGAATGCATGCCATTGCCTTGATTGGGTGTGTATTTGTTGATTGGTGACTAAGTGTGACTACCCCCTCAAGCGATGAATCGATGAGGGAATGACCTTCATGAGAAAAGTGATGAGTCACTTGACCCAAGATGACTTATGTGAGGGTGCCTTCAGATGTTTTTCTTTTAATGCTTATGCAGTTTCCCAACATTTGGACCTATTTTTGGTGGGTTTTAACCCATTTTGTGACGCCATTTGGGGATGAAATTGTCAAAAATCCGTCTTCCCGTGGAGCGGTCCGGCTATGGTAGCCTTCTTAGGGAGTAGGATAGTGACAATTTGTGACCCCGACATCAGTGTTTTATGCCAAGAATGTCAAGTGCAAAGGCACTCTTATTCGACAACTTTATTGCATTTTTTGGTGTATTTCTTGTTGTTTTTGTTGTTTTTTTTTTCTTGCTTTGTAATCATCCCAGGGTGGGATGAATACTAGTTTAGTATTCCTCCTAGGGTGGGACGAGTGCTAACTAGAGTGCTCATCCCAGGTAGGAATGAATACATGCTAAAAACCTATTTAAGGGCCAAAACTAGGGTTTGGGCTCATTTGCATTTGATTTTTCTGGCGTTTTGGAGCTCTGAGGAGGAGGAGGTCAAGTCTGCGAAGCGAAGCTACAAATTTTTCTAGCCACCATGAGCGCATGAACCGGGTCATCCAGTGGAGGAGCCAAAGCGAGACCGGTGAGTGCACTGCCTCTTTTATTTTGTTTTTGTTTTAAAATTGTAATTTGTTTCTTTTGTTTTTAGACTTTAAAATGAAACCGTAAATGAATGGATTTTGTTTTTTTTTTTTTGGATTAAAATGAAACTCTAGGTTAACGAGTAATTTTGAAATTTTTTTTTTTTTTTAAAATAAAGTTAAACTCTGGGCTAAAAGACTCAACAAAGTGAACTAGTACCCTAGGTTAAACTAAAACCTAATGTAAATAAACCCTAGGTTAAACTAAAACCCTAGAATACACTGAATGCAAAACCCTAGGTTAAAGATAACTTTCTAGGTTAAATTTTTTAAATAGTTTGTTGAAAACCCTAGGTTAAAAAATTTTGATTTATTTTAATATTTTTGTTTAGTTGTACATCGCTATAAATGTATGTTTTTTATGCTTGTTTTTAATGTTTTTGTGCTTTTTGTGATTTGCAGGTGGTGAAGAGCCGGTACCGCATGCCTACGATGTTTTTTGACACTCGAGAGGCCTTGACAGTGGAGGACTGGGAGTGGCTTGATGCCCTTGGGCTCAAGCATGTGGCTCGGTTAGAGCCGGTGGTGGGGGATCGGGCCTACCTGACGACACTGATCAGCTTATGGGATGCAGACTAACACCTTCCATCTCCCAATAGGGGAGATGATAGTGACATTGGAGGATGTCTATCAGATTTTTGATTTTGATAGATGGGCTTCCTATCAGGACGACGCCCCGAGATCAGAGGACAACAGTGTTGACACGCTACTTTGGACATGGGGAGGAGGTGGGTGTGGAGAGCCCGATGGAGAGGGCAGAGAATGACTGTCAGATTGGTGGCATTTTGGTTCGATGGTGGTATGAGAGGGGTGTTGGGAGTGAGACACATTTTTGATGAGTCTCATTTCCAGCATGCTACTACCGGACTCTTAGGTGCAAGGTTCCCTTGGAACTTGTTGGAGGTGGTGTTTCGACTGGTGGAGTGCCCAATTAAGGAGCCCTTGATCATGAGGTGGGGTCAGACACTACTTGCACAGCTCTATGATGAGTTGTACGAGGTTCGTTATCGAGGCGAAAGGGGATTGGCTGCAGCTATCTATTGTAGAGCTGGGCATGGCAGCACATAGTGGTGGATCGACCACTTGGGTTACCATCGATGACTCGGGCAGAGATGGTTGATAGGGACATAGGGTATGCAGCCTTGTGGTATAGATCGGATGAGAGGGGACATAGCCGATGGTGGGTGACGTTGGTCACTACACCGAGACCTTTGCATAGCTTACTCTGGAGATGTGGTTTGGAGGCCATACCGAGATTGTCCCATGTGGCCTGAGGCTGGGGAGTGGCTTCGACGGGTTTGGAGGGGGGTGGCTGATCGGGCGACATGGGACTGAGCAGGAGTACTTCCCATACGTCTGGGTGACATGACAGTTTGGGGTTCGCCAAGGGTTACCTGGTGAGCCATTGATCTATCGACGTCGAGGGGATGAGAGGGACCTTGCATGGCCGATCATCGCGCCACTAGGGGAGGAGGACATAGCTATTGACATCCTGGATATGGACAATGTCGGGGTGACACTGAGTATGAGTAGTGGTGGACACTACGATGATGGCGGGGAGAGGGGCCGCTAGGAGGAGATGAGGCAGCAACAGCAGGGGGGGTGCAGAGGCACCAGGAGAGGGTTGGGGAGCTCCCTTGGAGGATGTTGATATGGTTGAGGTGGATGATGCGGGTGAGGACTTTGGGTTTCCGGATCAGCCGGAGGATCAGGATGTCCTAGAGCAGTGGGAGCTAGAGCAGGCTACCATTTCGGAGATGCCGATGCATCAGGCATTTTCGGAGGATACAGAGGTAGGGTTGCGTGCTGAGAATGCATGATTGGTGGAGTTAGGCGATGAAGATGAGATGAGGGAGCTCAAGAGAGGGATTGCTTGCGGGATCGCTTGGCATAGCGGGATGATGCATTGGTTGCATACCATCGATAGGATGAGAGTGGAATCGACATCGATTGGAGCTAGAGGAGGAGATTATTCGCCTCGGTGGGGATTCATTTTCTCTAGGGTGGATCGTCGCACCGCTCGAGAGGGAGCGATACTGAGTAGTCAACATCCTCTCGATGTAGGCGACTGGATGAGGGAGGATCTAGTAGGCATGATGCGAGGGCTAGCAGTAGCCACCTTGAGAGGTCCCAGAGGACCCACACCATGGGGGGTAGTTCTCGTCGCACCGATCCTACGTGATCATGGTGGCCGATGCCCTAGGCATGGGGGTTTTTGGGTTTTTGCTTTGTGTTGGGTTAGAGGACCGGTTATTGTAGCCTATGGGCATTTTTGATGATATATATATAGATGACTTTATTTTGTTTATACACTTGTCGTGTTTTGATTTTATGCATAGTGTTTGATGTTGATGGATGCATGTTAATTTACTTTGATGGATGCATATGGTATGATAAATGCGAATGTTGCTTATTTATATGATATGTAATGGAATGGATGAAATGATTTGTTGATAACTTGGCATTGGCACCATAGACTGTATAGGACTTATGGCTTTGTGTACAAGGCGATTGTTGTGGTAAATGACTTTTGTGTATATGTGTTGTTTTTTTTTTTGATGGTGATGTAAGAATGGATTATATACAATGGTTGGCTTAGAATGTAGCTAAGTTTTTCTGAGACTCAGATGTTTTAACTAACTAGCCAAGACTGTACTGTTATCTTACAAGATTTTTGAACAAGGTATGAATCGTGCTTGTTTTTGACCAAGTTATTTCACATCCCTGTGTGTGCAATTGAGTTTGTTTATGTGGTATTTGTCAAGATACCGCCAGTGCCAGATAGGCTTTCAACCAAACCTGTACTGAGGATCACCTAATTAGCTCCACTAACTCCTTTGTTGTATTTAGTCAGATTAATCTATTTTGCGATCTAGGATACCATAAGCTAGCTCATCCACATGCAAACATTGATCTGCACACAAGTAAATGTGACAGATATATCGTCATGCGGGAGGTTTGCCACCAGTGACCGATAGGCTATCCACCAAACCGGTATTGAGGTTCACCTCATGACCTTTTGAATGCTGAGAGTTCCAGGGATTCAAGTTCGACTCCCTTCTTTTCTTCATTTGTATTGGGATACTTGCTCTTTTATAGTGATGAAAATCACTGTTTATTTTTGTTTTTTCTTTTGAGCAAGGGATTTTGAATTTTGGAGTGATGAGAATCACTATTGCTTGTGCTTTTTGATGTATGCACTTTGTGGGATTTGATGTCAATTTTTGGAGTATTGACTTTTGCAAATTTTTTATGTTTTGCAACTTTTTGAGAACTTGGGATTCTTGGGGAATTGGGTAGGGAAGATTCTTGTCCTTTTGCCAACTCTCAGCATTCTTGGGGTCATTCGCATAGGGGGATGAGCAAAATAACTTTTTTACTGTTTGGTATCCTAGATTGCTTTACAGGTTTCATCTTTCGTTTACACAACTTGGGAATTGTTTTATGTGTTTGAACTTGTGATGGGATGCTACGTAACAAGGTGTATTTCAAGTGAAACTCTACCTTTGTAACATCTGTCTGACTTTGTACAGTTCTTGGCTAGAAATCTAAAGACAGCTGAATGACGAAAACTCTTGATACATTTAGAAGACAACTGACTTATGATATGGTGAAACTGTGGATGACGTTTATTTTTGTTGTATTGTTTACAAAATGGAAAATGTGAAAAATGGTGGGCTTGCCAAGTAATGATAGTCTATGGTGCCTTTGACCTGTATGATCAACAAATATGCAATGTATGGATGTGATGCTTAATGCAGCTATATTTTTGTGTTTTTGATTGTTGAAGTATGCATGAGAATGAGATGCAGATTTTTTTTAATTTTGATGATTTTGTTGTTTTTGAATTTTTTTGATGGTGACCAAGCAATTGCGAGAATCCTTGGAGCTTTTTGGTTGACCAAAGGGATTATGGGCACCTTTGGGGCATTTTTGGGATTGACCAAGCGATTGTGGGAATCCTTGGAGCTTTTTGGTTTGACCAAAGGGATTATGGGCACCTTTGGAGCATTTTTGGGATTGACCAAGTGATTGTGGGAATCCTTGGAGCTTTTTGGGATTGACCAAAGCGATTATGGGAATCCTTGGAGCTTTTTGGTTTGACCAAAGGGATTATGGGCACCTTTGGGGCATTTTTGGGATTGACCAAGCGATTGTGGGAATCCTTGGAGCTTTTTGGTTTGGGCTATGGCTCTCTTAGATATGGAATGGCCTCAAATGACTGATGTTCAAGGGTTCTAGTTCCTTGATTCCATCAAGAGAGGCTAGCCGGTATGTTCTAGGTCCTATTTTACTTTCAATCACATAAGGACCTAACCAGTTTGCCATGAACTTGTCCCTTAGATGGGGCGGCAAGTTAGGATTCTGTTGGTTCTCTTTTAAGACTAGGTCACCAACCTGAAAGTCCCTCAGGTGAACTTTCATGTTGTATGCCCTCTTAAGTCGCTCTTGGTAGATACGCAAATGCTCGAGAGCATTGATGCATCGTTCATCAAGCAACGTAAGTTGGTCTAACCGGGCCTACCGTGTAGTGTCATCATCGATGAACTCTTGCATTGATATGCGCAGGGAAGGAATCTCCAACTCAAGAGGCATGACTGCCTCAGAGCCATACACCAACGAAAATGGAGTTGCCCCAGTGGGTGTCCGAATGCTAGTGCGATAAGCCCATAGGGCAAGTGGGATCTGTATGTGCCAATCCTTATGACTGTCTACGACTATCTTTTTGAGGATGGCAACTAGCATTTTGTTTGATGCCTCTGCTTGCCCATTTGCCTACGGATAATAGGGTGTTGAAAAACTATGCTGAATCTTGTACTTTGTGGTCAAAGCACGCACGTCTTTGTTCTTGAAGGACGTCCCATTATCCGAGATTATCTTGGATGGAATACCAAAATGACATATGATGTTATGCAAAATAAACTCCGCGATGCGGGTTCCTGTCGTAGAGGTAAGCGGAATTGCTTCCACCCATTTGGTAAAATACTCTGTGGCCGTTATGATGAACGTGTGATGGCTTGACGATGTAGGGGAGATCTTTTCGATTAGATCTAAGCCCCACTATGAAAAGGGCCAAGCCGATTGGATCGATTGCAAGGCCTGAGAAGGTACGTGTGTCAAATTAGCATGGTGTTGACACTTCACGCACTTCCTTACATAAGCACAACAATCTCGCTCTAAATATGGCCAATAGTAGCCCATGCAAAGAATGCGCTTAGCGATGGCCATACCGCTGAAGTGGCCACCGCATGTACCATCGTGCGCTTGGGTGATCACCCAAGTGGACTCCTGCTGGTCCAAGCAATGAAGGAGGATTCCCTCATAGCTACGATGGTACATAATGTCTCCTAACAAGACATGTTTTGCCGCTCTCTATTTAAATGATCTCTTTGTGGCTTGCGACAATCCAAGTGGGAGGTTACCTAGCTTGAGGTAATCTCTGATGGGTGAATACCAATCCTGCTGATCCGAAACCTCGATGGCATGAACAACCAATCCCTCTTGAAGTTCATCCCTAGCAAAAGCTGAGCGGGAAAGAATCTGCAAGAATAGCATTGTGTTGCTATTAAGGGGAGTAGGGGAGAACAAGGACCCCCAGTTGGCATGATTCAAATGATCAAAGATTCGAGTGAACTTATCCGAAGATGGTTCAATCTGGATCAAATGGACTCCTGGCATTGAGTCAGAGCTTGCACGCTCCATCATGGATGGGATTGTTTTTTTAATTTAATTTTTTTCTATCACCCAAAAAGGTCCTTGCGGGATTAGTGACCCCAAGGAGGCCATAGTGTTCCCAAAATGATTCGATGATCGAGGGAGTGCCTCGATGTCGTACCATTCAAGCTTTGCCAGGAATTTGTCCACAAGGGCTTTGTAGGCCTGTAGAACTAGGCATTTACATTGGAATACCCCTTTCACTTGGTTGACTATTAACAATGAATCACCAAAGATGTTCAAGCATTTGATGTTCATGGTGATTGTTGTCTGAAGACCTATGAGCAAGGCTTCATATTCAGCATTGTTATTGGTGCACGGGAAATCAAGTTTAAATGACAAGGGGATTGGGGCCCCTTGCGGTGTGAAGAATACAATTCCCATGCCACCTCCTTGCTCACATTTAGAACCATCAAAAAATAGGGTTATGTCAGCCTGTGACTCAGGCTCATCAGAATCTGGCGATTCTGAGACATGGAAGACCCCATCATCGGGTAGTTCTATTGTCAGAGGCTGATCATCTTCAAGAGGAGCCTCTGCTAGTTGATCGGTGATGACTTGACCTTTGATGGATTTTTGTCCAATGAATTCTATGTCAAACTCCATCAACAACATGATCCATTTTGCCATGCGGCTACTATGATAAGTATGACTCATCATGTATCGCAATGGATTCTCCTTAGACACAACATACGTCATGTTGCTCAACATGTAATGGCATAGCTTTTTGGTAGCAAACACCACTGCCAAGCAGAGCTTCTCGACGTATGCATAGTTAAGTTCGTAACTGACCAGGGTGCGGCTAAGATAGTAAGTAGCCTGTTCTTTGTGAAGTTCATTCTTCTGGGCTAGCATGGCACCCAGTGCCACCTCGATTAGCTGAGATGTATAAGTAGAATGACACTCCTGGTCTAGGTGGTGCCAATACTGGTGGCGAAGCCAAGTATTGTTTTATGTCATCAAAGGTTGACTGGCACTCGTCATCCCAGTGGAATGCTACCCCCTTGTGCAATAATTTATTCATGGGTCGGCACTTGTCAGATAACTGCGCTATAAAGCGCTTGATTGACGCGACCTTTCCCTGCAGGCTTCTGAGCTGCTTGATGGTAGTTGGGGGGAGCATTTCAAGGATTGCCTTGACTTTGTTTGGGTCCACCTCGATTCCTCGCTTTGAGACTATGAAACCCAAGAGTTTTCCAGATGTGACGCCAAATACGCACTTCTTGGGGTTTAGTCTGACTTTATGTTCTATGAGGCGATCGAGGATCTTGCTCAAGTCATCGAGATGATCTGGGCGCAAGAGGGACTTGGCCAACAAATCATCCATGTAATCCTCCAAATTTTTGTGCATGTAATCATGGAAGATGTACGTCATGGCACGTTGGTAGGTGGCGCCAACATTTTTAAGGCCAAAAGGCATGACCTTATAACAAAATGTCCCCCAAGGCATTGTGAATGCCATTTTTAGTTGGTCCTCGAGATTGATACGAATTTGATTGTATCTCGAGAAACCATCCATTAGGGAGAGCATTTCGTGACCCATTGTCGCGTCTACCAATGCATCGATGCTTGGCAAGGGAAAATCATCCTTAGGACTCACTTTGTTTAGATCTCAAAAATCAGTGCATATGTGAATCCTCCCATCAGGCTTCTTGACGGGCACCATGTTGGACAACCATGGTGGATAATCCATGCAGATGACAAACTATGCATCCAACAACTTCTGCAATTCATCTTTGACCATCAAGGCCACTGTTGGGTGCATCTTACATAGTTTTTGCTTTACAGGCTTGACTGTCGGATCAAGCGTTAGGTTATGCGTGACTAGCTATGGATCTAGCCCCGACATGTCTTTGTAGGACCATGCAAAAACCTCCTTCTTCTCTTTGAGAAGGGCAATGTAGTCGGCTTGCTCTTCGGGGGATAGGCTTACCCCCAACTTGATAATCTATGGATTCATTGGATCTGAGCCGATGTCTACGTCAGTTGTCTCCTCAACTGACATGTGCGACCCATCCTCCAACTGATGTGGAGTCGGGATCAAGTGGATATCATTTGCTGAATTGAGATCTACATTGGGAACCTCGGGTTCCTCTTCAGCATGGAAGATATCCTGAGTTGGCCTAGGGGTGAAATGAAGCATCTCACCGAAATGCCAATACTCTGATGGTGATGGTGGTGAATTAGCATGATCCCAGCCTATGGCATCTAGGTCTAGATGCAATGGTCATGCTGGATCGGCTGGATTGTGGATGGGGGCGGTTAAGTCAATGGAGATCATGTTGATGAAATGATTTTGGTCTCCATTACCATGGGTGTGGTATCTCAGACTTCCTTGATGATCTCTGTGCTCTGGATCTGGCTCTGGAGGGATTGGCATGAATGGATCGGCCCTATGTGTGGATATGAGGATAGGGTCTGCCCTCGGCACTGATATTGCTATGGGGTCTCTGGGCGAAAGTTGCTCTCTGTATGCCCAAAGTGGCGGATTCAACACTTGGTTCCACTAGACTGGGTTTATGCGCCACTCATGCCCTAGCCTTATGCCTAGTTGTCCAAATATTTCTTCAATGTCTATGGGGTGATGGTGCTGTCATGCATGATTGAGATATTCCATCTCAGTTTCATCTTCATAATCACTGTCAGAGATCCAAAGACCTTCGTTGGCTCTGATAGCTATCTGCGACATGTGAGGCTCCTCTTGCTCGAGCAAATTGACATGGTCCCAATGGGGTTGTTCCGCTCTCTGCAGGGGGACCTGATTTCCTTGAGGTGGCACTTGCTCGATCGGCGCCTCTAAGGGGAATATTGCCATTAAGCTCTCTTGATAGTCATCCATGGGAATCACTTGTGAATGATTACTATCTGATTCGAAAGGGTCCCATGGTGCTACTTCATATGCTGACTCATCCTCAGAAGATTCTTCTTGACCTTGTCTATACCCCTCTTGTGGGCGAGTCCTCGAGCTTTCTCCTCTCTCGAGCGAAGGGAAAGGGTTGTTGAGGCCAACAAGGTTGGTTGTCCACAATGGGAGATAGTCCCCCAATGTATATGTCATGTTAGGGTTGGCATATGGATCTAATGCCATCCCATCCTTGTTGCCTATCCCTAGGCCTTGCATATTCTCCACCAAGATGTCAAGGGGTAGGGGGTGGTTGAACCCTACTCCTGATTTGTCATACGACATTTGATACCTTGGTTGGCATAGAACCCGCACTCCTTGCTCATACCTGCCTAACCCATATCCATGCCAATTGCATTGGCCAAGATATCTTAGAGCGAAGTCTGGGTTAGACAAATAATTGACATCTTCCATGAAAGGCTCTTCATCTTCTTCCTCTTGCATGCATGGTTCAATGCCATGATCAAGGCCCCCATACACAAAGTTTGTCTGGTTTGGCGGGTAGCCTAGAGGAACGATAGTACCAATGGGGAGGCGAGGTCTCCCCATGTCCTGCATGGACTCTAGTGCGGGCGTTGCTACAATATTCCACACTAGATACTCCCCCAGGCCCGTATTGGCCATTTCAATAGTGATTGTTGGCGATTGGGGGGGAGGGAATGGGAGTTCTTCCTGAGTCCACTCCATGTCGGGTGGACTAGGCATCTCGACTTCCATTCTACTAGGCACCTCCTCGATGGAGATGGTTGAGACTGAGGGTGGTACTTCTTCCATGGGTTTCTTCCCTTTGTCCTTCATTGGGGCCATCGTAGGTGGCATCGTTGGTGAAGGACCAGCCGATGAAGATGGACCCGACTGGGGAATTGGTGGACTTGACAGCGGGGATGCCTATGGAATCAGACCCTGTTTAGATGGATTCAACTAGAAATCCAAGTGTGTTGATGGAAGGGTCGACTGCGGCATCAGTTGCACCGTGTTGCAGTACTTGAAGGGTTCTAAGTCCGTCGGGACTACATGCACTTGCCCTTCAAATGTATACTTCAAGCACTGATGAGCTATTGAAGGGACACACTTCATGTCCCTAATCCATGGCCGGCCCAACAAGATGTTATAGGCCATCTCACCCTCCAATATGTGGCACAATGTAGGAATTGTCTTTTGTCCCACTTGGATGGGTAGGACAATTGTGCCCACTATCGAGCATATTGCATCATTGAATGCTCGCAATGTGTAGGTGGAGGCCACTATGTGAGATGCGAGCAACTTTAGGTGCTTCAAGGCCATTGTTGTAATGATATTACTGGATGAGCCAGTGTCTACCAATACTCTCTTGTACGGGATCCCGTTGACCCGTATGATAACGTGCAGGGGTGGATCCGCCATGTCGCCAGTCACTGACTTTAACTCATCCTCTCTGAAGGTGATGACTGGCTCAGTGCATCTTTTAACATGCCCCATGAAGTTGTTGAAGGAATTTGCCTCATGGGGCTGCAACTCGATGGCTTTTAATATCTCCATTAGAGCTTCCCGATGGGGCGGTGATTGTTGTATTAGCTCGTAGATGGAGAGCCTAGCCGACGTGGTCCTCAAGCTTTGGGTGAGCTTGGTCTGAATCGTGACCACTGGTCTAGGCGGAGGAGATTGCGTAGGGTGTTGTTGTTGTTGGGACGTTGTTGGCACCTCTCCTATAGTCGTCGTGGGGTAGCTATGCTCGGATACCTCCTGTTCCGAGTCACTATACTTATCATTCCGACATACCCCTGCATTGGGCAGTTCTGCGTTACTTCATTGACTTGGAGGTTTTTTGCCGATGCATCATGGGCGGGCAAGGGGTCTTTGAAGACCTCCATCTGTTGGTTGCCTGGTGCCATGGGATTATCCACCACTAAGGTCTTATTATCAATTAAGTCTTGCACCAAGCCTCTGAACTTCCAACATGTATTGAGATCATGTCCCCTCCATCGATGAAACCTACAATACAATTCTTCCCTATAACCCTTTGGTTTCGATGCGTTGGGGTCTATAGGTTGAACCTCTGGTAGGTTGATCAAGTTTGCCATGGACAAGCGGTCAAACAGGGAGTCTTTAGACTCTGTGTATGGTGTGAACTATCATCGAGGGTGACGCTGCTGATTCTGGTCTTGCCTCTGATTCTCTCTTTCATAGGTGTTGAGAGGCACCGCCTGATAGTTAGCCTTTTGAGGCTGTGTTGCTTGTGCAGGCTTAGGGACGTTGATTGCAACCTGATTAACCATAGCGGGTTTTGATTGCGTGGTCCCTGTCTTGTTGTTGTTCTTAGACCACTCTTTTTTCTTAGGCTTGGCAATCTCGCCATCCTAAATTTTGATCTCCTCGATGATTCTGGCTTGCGCCAGGGCTTCTTCCAAGGTGGCATATTGTTGCAGCTGCAATAGCATGGAGATCGATCTCAAACAGCTCTTTGAGAACATCTGTGTAAGGTCGGACATAGGAGGGAGGTAGGGCAGCTTTGAAAGTAGCGTCCTCCATCGATTCCCATATGCCGCCATGGTTTCTTCCTCATACTGCTTGAGGCTGGCCAGATCGCTTAGTGATGCCTTCTTCTTGGTGTTGAAGGTGAAGCATTCAAGGAACGCGTCCACTAGCTGATCTAAGTTGCAGATGCTATGCTTTGGTAATTGAGTGAACCAGTCCGAGGTAGGGCCTACGAACATGGTTATCAATGTTCTCAACAACAAAGCATCATTGTCCTGAATGCCAAAGCATTGGCTCAGGAACCTAGTCACATGCTCTTGAGCATCCTCTTCCCCTTTAAAGGTTGCCAACTAGGGTAGTTTAAAATGTTCGGGGTAAGGGGGTGCTGGCACTGATGGATGCACAGGGTGACTGCGGAGTTGTCATAAAGTGGGCTTTTGGGGCCCAAAATTTTTGGTTTCCATAGACTCCAAGTGCTCTAACAACGCTTTATATGCATCGAAGGACTTGATCTCTTCCTCCGTAACTTGTTCCCATTACGGGTTGCGGGGAACTTGAGGCCTATAGAGGGGTGGCTGCATAGCAGCCCTCTGCCTTGATAGGGCATTTCAGCCCACTCTTCTTCTTGCTCATACTCCTCATAAGCTTCTTGAGGAGTTCTCGGGTGAGACCTATGAACATGGGTGGGTGCCCGTGGAGGGTACCCATCATTGTTCCTGGGAGTGGCCTCCCGCTCATGTCTAGGGGGTCTTGGAGGCAGCACTTGGTAAGGTCTTGGAGACCTGTCTTGCACTATAGGATTGTGCCTCTCATACCTTTCTACCCTCTATGTTTGGGGGGTTGGAACCCTCTCAGGCACAGTGGTGCGAAAGTAGCTCATCTGTTTGGCATCGAATGCGCTCTTTGCTAAGGCGATATAGATGCTCTAGCTGTTGTTGGTCCTGCTCAAGCTGCGTGATCTGCGCTTGGCGGGCGGCATGTCTAGAAAATGCCAGGTCAATTTGCTCTATCGTCTTGATTCTAGGAGGCCTAGATGCCTCTCCTATGCATCTGTCTCGGTCTTGGGGATCCAAGATTTCTATAGGGTGCTTCCCTCTGTCGAGGTTAGCAGCATTCACCTGAGGCTCTGGCCTCAATGGGTGACCCTGATATATAGCAGGTGCGGAGGCGCATTGCTCCCACGTTGTATATTGCTCTTGAGGAAGGTAGGGGTCTTCCTCATGCTCCCTTTCATAAGTGAAAAAGGGACGGGCGGAGTTGGCTCGCCCCGCCTGAAGAGCCTTGTGCTCTGGATTTGTCCTGTTGTTTCTGACAACAAGAGGGGGTAAAGGAGGGATGGTGTAATCATGTGGCCCCTCCTGGTGGACCCTACGTTGCCCTAGCACTTCATTGCATGGTGGCCACTCATACCGGGCATCTAAGGGAGCTTTCCCATATGGAGAATGTATGGACTCTTCCCGAAAGGGGCTATGTTGAGTGGGCGTGCCCCTCGAAGGGGTGCCCCTATAGCCTCATTCTATCAAGGCATGAAGTGGACTATTGTGTGTGTCGGGCCACCAAGGTGGAATGACCAAGTCCTTGGGGCTGTAGCGGAGGTGACTTGTCCCCCCTTGTACACTCTCCACAGCTTTTGCCCGTGATTGGGCTTGGCTACGAGTGAATACCATGGTGGTGCCTCTCTACAAGATGCATAGATTTTATCTTTTTTATGATTTTTATGATTTTTATATTACACTAAACAGAAAGGATCACACACACACAAAGCAATGATTATCTCGTTTAAAGATTGAAGTGTGCCCTAAACCTGGTTTAGTGTGTTTTGATTTTTTTTTTTTTTTGTTTTGAAAGCTTTTGTAAAGAACGTTTAAATGCAATATGATGGCTCTTATGACTCCCAAAAATGGTCGCCCCTTCGATATACCATTGCCAGGCCGATATACCAACCTCTCTATATACCCGCCCTTATGTGAGGGAAACTATAGGTACGTGAGAGCAGATGGTACGTGGAACATAGGCGGTACGAAAGGGGGATCGCCCTGTTTATGACACCTACCATAGAAGACTTATCCTCATGCACTGGGAATCACCCCGGCTACACTCGGTCAGCTTTCATCAGGATTTACGTCTAGCAATAGTAGCAATCGGGGTAATGGATGCAAAATTCAAGCCAAGGTGGTGATGAAATCCACCGTTGGTCTTGATCAAGGGCTGGGGTTTTACGACCAGCTCCTTGGTTTTAAATTGCCACGTGATGTGTGTGGGGTTATTTTTATTAATGAAAATTAAACATGCAGCAACAACTTTCCCTAAGCAAGCAAAATGGATAAAAATAGAAAACCAAAAATAGAAAAATGATAGAGACTATTGAGAACCCCTACCTTTTCTCTGCCCAAATCGGATGCCTCTGACTTTTTGCTCTAAAACTACAGAGAGCTATTCATCCCTGGGTGAGATGAATAATAGAACTGTATTCATCATAGGGTGAGACGAATTCTCATTCGTCCCTGGGTCAGACGAATTACAGTCCTGTATTCGCCATAGACTGGAATGAACAACAGTCCAACGTTTGAAAAGTGGTACCTGCAAGCAAAAAGAAGACAAGTTTTGATCAGATTTTTGATCTCAAAAAATAGAGGACAGGGTCCCACCATGATCGCCACTGAAAGCATGAGGATACGGAAGCGAAAAGGAAACACTAATTGCGATGCATGCGAAGCAAAAGATAACGCTTAAGTCCTAGAAATTGAAAATGCATGAAAGGAAAGAAAATGAACGAATTGAAATGAAATAAAAGCAAGTATAGAAAAGCACAACCCTTTTATTTATACTCTTTTAAATCTCGGTTACAAAGATGTCTCCTCCCTTTTCAGGGGCTAGGAGCGTTAACATTGCTTCGTTTACAATCATGTATTAGTGATCCTTCTTCCGCGTGCCCACATGTAAAATGGGTGGACCAAAATGTCACCGTCGCTTGTGTTGATGAATCTTGACTCCTTGCTGCTCCTCTAATGTCAAGATCCTACGTTCAAAGAAACAGAAAATAGTCAGTAGCACCTGTAGATAAAATGAAGCATTTGATCTCTAAAGCCCATGAAGGATGCATGCATAAAATTGAATAAAATGATAAGTAAAATGAATCAAAATGATCTGAAAGTTTCATAGAAGCATGAGGACATTACCAAGAGGGCACTGTAATTGAAATAGTCAAAAAATTCATCATGAATTTCTATTCGTTCCGGGTGGGACGAATAAACCTACAACAAAATGCTTAAAAGCACTACCCAAAATGTCCTATCTCGGAGGCTCCAGATGACCTACAAAGTTAGGGGTTAGGTAAATGGGGGTATTTTGGGAAGACCCAGAAGGTCAGATTTCTCCAATTCGGCCTCTATCACCGAGATTTTGATGATGCTACCTGCATGTTAGTAGAGGCGAGAAATAATAGAAACATGGTCAAAATTGCTCAAAACAAGATGAAATTTAAACTACAACCTATTTAAGCAACATAGAATCTAATGCAAAAATAATAGAAAGGAAATCTACCATAGATTCCTAATCATTCTGGGGTGGGACGATTAGACCTGCAACAATGCGGGGGGCACCCGCGGGCAGGACGCCCATCGTTTGAGGCTCTGTTTTGGCACCAATCCACTTGGAATTGGTCCAAAACTTCTTATTGAGTGTTGTCAAAAAATTTGGTAGGACAATGTGGTCAAATGTCAGGTTTTGGGATCCGGATTTGCGCTTCCAATAGTCACCCAATGACCTCCCTTGCAAAAGAGATCAAGGATGTAGAAGGCACAAATCAAAAGGGATGTGAGGTAGTAAAATGGTAGCACTTCATTGCTCAAAATGCTCCTTCTCTCTCTCTTTTTGGGGTGAGGAGACTCACCATTTTATAGACCTGACTGGTCTCTTTGGATGGGCATGCAGAGGCGCCACTTGGCAATCATGCCTTCCTATGAGGGAGGAGATTCCTCCCTGATTTGGGACTTCATGACTGCCCTTGTAACAGCCTCTAACGCTCAAAAATGCTCACCCACCCTCACATGCAAGGAAGGAGGAGTTAAGTGGCGAGTCTGAGCTGCCATTTGTCAAGATTTGACTTTTTTCCCGTCAAACCTGCAATTCGCCCCACCCAGGAGCGAATACTGGTAATCGTCCCAGGGTGGGACGAATACCAGCTGTAATCATCCTTGGGTGGAACGAATATGGAGCAGGGTGCCTGAAAGGTGCCAAATTGACCTCTGACCTTCCAAAACTATTGTGAGAGTGGTTAGGACCACTGTTTAACCTCTGGAGGGCTGCCCTGGGGGCTGTGTGTGTCAATGCGATCAGTGTTTGCAGTCACATAATCGGATTGGTGTTGTTTTGGTGTCTACAGTTCCCCAACCAATAGGTAATGTAGATGAATGATAAAAAATAACCAAAACCAAAATATATCTAAGTAAGGTAGATGATCAAGAGTTATGATCTATCACCAAATCCAAATGGTTCCTTGGGAAGTTAAAGTAGTCTACAAGGACTACAATCTAGGTAGTCTATGAGGACTGTCAAGTTTCCTGAGCCATTGGGTTTCTCTAGCCAAAGGGGGAGGGTGGTTGGCCTCTTTATCAACTATCTAAGGGGAAGGTTTTTCTCTCAACTTGTCTCTAGGTTATGTAGTGAGTAGGGTGGCCTACTAGGACCACCCTCAGGGTTCTTAGCAACCAATTTCATGTCATACAACCAATAGGCTATCCATCAACACCAACCCTTAATTTTCATAGAAGTAGAAGAAGAACCTAGTTGATACTCAAACAATAATAGATATAGTCATAAGTTGTTTAAGGTCATCCAATATAGACAAATACAAAAAGGAGTGCATTTGAGATTGGAATACAGTCATGAAGGATATGACGATAGAGAATATGACCAAGAAACAAGAGTGGGGGAATTCAATCCACCTAGTCCAAGCAAATCATAGTGATAACCATAAATGGTAAGAATGTATGACATTTATCATACAAATAGAGCACATATTAGGGTGTCATACAGATGTAGTATGTACAAAAAGGCACCATACAGAAGGAGCACATCATACAATAATTTTTCATATAATGCATAAGTAAATTAATGAAATTCATCAAGAGGAGAGTTGTCATTTTCATAGATGATTTGATTAGATTTCTAGATTATCATACAATTGACATGAAAATAATAAATTAGTTACATTAAAAAAGAAGAGGGAAAAAGCATGATGTATAGTTACATGCAAGTTGATGAAGTGGTAGTTAGAAGGTAGTTATTGTATGTAATCCAACTATCCTCCCCACCCTTACAATATTATAAATACACATTGGGAGTGGCCATGAGCATTCTAACACTCAATGTCTAGTGAAGAGGAAGATGAGACTAGCATACAAAGTTGATAAGAGGATTGCAAAACTATACGAATATGTATTGAGGAGGAAATTATGATGCTAAAAGTGAATACACTAAGGAGGAAGTTGTATTATAGAGTAAAATAAAGGCATTAAACATAAGATCAAACATGCAAGAGAAGGGTTTGTACAATTGATCATGGATATTTTTAAAGCATACAAACTATACAATTCATACAAATTGTTATAGATGAAGCTCAAAATTGTAGAAGAGTGAAAGGGTAATTTGGAATCAAGTCGTACAACAGTGTACAAAAATTTGTCTAAGAGGGAGGCCATATCATTGGATGACTACAACAATATTTCATATAGATAATATTATCAAATGTGTGGTATCAGTCTAGAATAGGATAAAATTTCTTATTCATAGACTTTCCAATCTAGAATAGATTGTACAAAATAAGAAGGTTTTATAAAGTGTACGTATATGACAAGCATGTGTACAAGGAAAAGTGTAAGGTAGGAGGATGTCATACAAGTTGAGGTGCATACAAGAAATTATCATACAATAGTAGCACATATGACACATTTCCATGTAGAAGGAGGAAGTGTATGACATGACAATGTCATACAAGTAGTGGTTGTGTGATAGACACCATACAAGTAAGGTGAAGCATTGTACAAGCAAGGTGTAGCAATATTGTGAGAAGTCACACATTAAAGATTATATAATAGAGAATTATTATGTTATAAATTAAGCTTTGAATGATTTTCATTATGGTAGTGAAGGTTATTTAAGCACATAGGATGTTTTATTTAAACATATAAAACCTTCAAATAAAACCAAGCAAACATGCAACTATCTTGTCCTATACTACATGCATGTACCTTGTGAGAGGTGGTTATGCCACTTGATTTCTAACATGGTATATGGTGTAATAACTCATAACATCCCTCTTATTACATCATAATGAAAATCTCTATATTGATTGTGACTAAATAACAATCTCTAGGGTGATTTTAGAATTTGAGATAAATTCCTCCCTTGATGTAGACTCACTTACTTAGATACTTGGGAGTGTTGGATTCTAATAATAATGCACAACAAATGCATTTATTACAAAGTAATTATTGCTTGAAGTATATTTCTTCAATATCTTAAAGTGAAGCATGTGTTACCATGCATCCAATGTTGCTTGTTTAATTGATTGATCATTAATTTATATCTTGCATATGGTAGAATGAAATTTGTGTATGGCTTATTTTATCGCTTTTCCTCTCTACTTTTCATTGTGATCAAGTATTGAATTATTTTTAAGTTATCCTTTTATCATAAGTTTTATGATATGATAAATAGGATATTTTTTAATGTAATATCTAGCAACTTTGAGCACTTGTTTTAGTCCTTTGAATGATAACATAACTACCACAAATTTTTCTTGAACTAGAATGTAGCAACCTATCAATTGCTTTATGATCCATTTGGTCCTAATAGTTATTGTTATTGTCTAACAAATTTGCCTTTATCATGAACTATTTTTTCAATATTGATGATATAATAATGCATCTAATCATAGTATCTTGATTGCTTATAGTGTTGGTACACTTCTTGATAATAGTCTTATGATATCTTGGGCTTTGATGATGGTGTATGGATTTATTGTTTGAGTTGCAAAGATAGATAATATTATTTCAACAAGATCTATATTATAGGCTATTCCATACCTTTTTAAAGCTTTTTTTACAATAGGCCATTAATTCTATAGATGCTTTTCTCTATATTTGAAAAGTGAGTAGAAAATTATTTGACTTTCAACTTAATTTTTTCATTCCATGATGTATACAACCTCTTGGCCTTATAGACATCCCATGGCTTATGCTTGTAATGGTTTCCTTTACATTCAAACAATTTTACATCTTGTTGGTTTTCTTGGCTTAAAATTATTAATCGATGAAATTCTTCTTGTATGATGATTTGGTTATTTCTAAATTTCTCGAGTTGTCATACATTTGATATTATACCAAACATTGTTGTGTTGTTTCAAGTGTGTTTGAGAAGCAAACACATGTACGTCTTCTTAAATTTCTTGATTCTTTTCTTCTTCTTTGGCTAAATTAATTTGATGTGCCTTTCTCCAACTTTAATTTTTTGTTCTAAATATGACCTATTTTGTTGTTGATTGATCTCTCATGAAGGGGATCCATTTCTAAATGGAATATACCAATAATACTTCGTGGTGTATCCATTTTTTCCATAATCATCACATATATTTTGCATGTATAAATACTTCTTTAATAATAAGTCCTTTGATTCTAAAATATCTAAAAATGATTTTTTTTTGGAAGCATTGTGGAGGTCTCATGCCTCTTCTGAATGGTTGCTTCTCTCTATGACTTGTAACTAGTACATATTCTTCTTATTTTTTAGTATGCAAGTACTCTACCTTTGTAAGTAGGTTTATCATCTTCTTGAAGCTTGTTGTTGTCTTGGTAACATTTAATGTAGTGATAAAAACATTGTACTTGGATGGGAGTGATATCAAAATAATAGGAACTAACATTTCATCATATACCTAAGTTCCTAGTGCTTGCAATGATGCTCACAATTATGCTAATCTCCTCATGAATCCTTCTACCATTTCTCCACTTCATTTTTAGAAATTGGAGCTAATTTTGGAGGAATATAATATGATTTTGATCCTTGGCTTTAAATATTGTCTTCAACTTCTCCCATGTATATTTGGTTGCGGTCATATTTCTAATGTATACTTGGACCATATTTTCTACTCCGAATATAATGATGAATATTTCCTTTTTGTTTTCCTTATCAAACATTTCTATATCTTCTCTTCTTTAGTAGGATGGGAACTTCTTCCATCTACTACCTACCAAACTTTCTCAAACTCAAGTTGTGTCATAAGTTTGGTCTTCTAGGCAACATAATTGTTTCCCCTCAATAATTGGGAATCTAGTAAAAGAACTTTGGTGCTCCACTAGCCATAGTAAACCTTTACAAAATCTAAATTTTCTTATTTTACCGAGTCTACCTCAAAATTCTCTTTTTAATATTCAAATTTCAAATGATGCTACAAAAGTGTGAGAGAATTGTGTCTCGTTGAATAGAGGTAATGCTCCTTCCTTTATGGAATATTCCTTAGAATATATTTTCTTTACTTTTCAAATAATATATTTTTTCTTCCTTTTTCCAAATTGTTAGGAAATTATAATTAAAATAAGCAAATCCACATAAATATCACAATAAAATAGTAATTCATGAAGAACAAAATATTGTAATATGAAATGGAAATGCAAAAATCTATATTAATCTCACACAATCATGATGTAGAATAATTGGCTTCTTCAAGGAGGAAACCTTCTTCAATACTTTGATTCAATATACAAAAAGCTACATCCATCTATTCCCTCTTGTCTTTTAAAGATACATTTCATGTAACTCCTACCTAATGCTCAAGGTTTGGCTTACATGCAAAGTGTCACCCGAGCTAGAATCTTCTACCAAACAAACAATTACATTCTTTATAATAGTTACATGAAATGGTCCCACTTGTCTAGGCACCTCAAGTGCCACATACCATTACAAAATATCATTATAATGGGATCCCTATGTTGGAAATGGGTCATTATATAATAATTTTAGGTTTGGGTCCTAACACAAATCTTTTTTAAAACAATAATCTTCCCTTGTAATGATGCTTTGTTCTTTGTTCTTCCCAATATAGACCTTTTATTATTACCAACTTTACATATGTTCTATGCTTTGTAAAGTGCCTTGGACAATTATTTTAAATAATTATGGTCACATCTAAAAATGGAATAATGCCTATAGAGGATTTAATAGATACTAACTATGTTCCCTTTCTCTTGGAACTTTTTTAGTGATGGTTTGAGCTATGAAGGGTGCTACCAATTGGAACAATGTTGGTGAGACTCTTTCTCTTACCTTTTATCGACACCTATATTTTTCTTGGATATTTTTTCTTTCTAGTCTCATTTCCTCAACACCAAAATTCTTTGTCAACTTTCTACGCTTGTATTCTAAGTATTGCTTCTTATCTTCTTGGTGCCTAAATTTGTTTGGTCATATATATGTCTAATGTCTAGTTGTCTTAATATCATGGGTGTGTATTCTTCACAAGGTTTTTTCTATCTTTTCTCTTAGAATCACTTAAATCAATATTTATCTCTCATTATCATGGGCTTTCTACTTAGGTTCCTTCATGAGGTGATTGCCTTTTACCATTTTTACTTTTTTCCTTATTGAATATGTAAGAATGTTTTTGCATTCACTTTTAACCATTGCTAATCCTTTAAAAATGCCAAAAAGAAACATTGTGCTTCAAGTTTGTTCGATTCTCTTCATTGGTCTAGTGATGTTTTTCATAATTTTTGTCTTCTCTTCTTGGAGTAATTTATCTTTTGCTCGATTACTATATTATTTCTTGGACTAGAACTTCTCATAGTTTAACTATGGTGAAAACATTGTTATTTTTCTTGTTTTTGGTTCCAAATCTTAAGACACCTTGTTAGGATTATGTACTTAAAATTTTTCATTTTATGTGTAATTCTACAAATGTCTTATGAGCCTTCAATTTGAATCTCTCCTTCTTCTTTTGTTTTTAAATACCTTCAATAAACTTCAACAGACTATATTTTTAACCTTAAATATTTCTTTTTCAAAAATAATTGGCTATATGAGATTTCCATAATTTAAAAAAAAATTTCAAACTTGTTTGTAATTTTCAAAAGGGAACTTCAAACAACTTCCTTATTTGCAGTTATTATAGAGCTTTAAATAACTTATTTTAATCTTTTATGGAGATTTTAATAGTTTTACTTATTTCATAATTCTACCTTTGGCAAGGGTTTTCCACCCTAAAACCTTTCAATAATTTAAAAAAAAATGCATGGACATATTCTTCATCGATCACAAATTTATATAGGATACTTTTGCTCTTGAAACTTCTAATCTCAAACTTGATTTTTTTTCTTAAATAAAGTGAACCTTGGCTTTATCTATGTCAAATCTAGAGGAGGATTAGAAGAATAATTTTTTCTTCCTTATACGTACTCTAATCCCACATATTAGAACTTAAGCTTCGAATTATTTACAATATGGTAGTGAAGGATATTTACGTATATAGGATGCCTAATTTAGGCATAGAAAACCTCAAAATAAAATAAAACAAACTTACAACTATCTTGTCATATACTACATGCATGTACCTCATGAGAGGTGGTTATTCCACTTGACTTCTCACATGGTATATGATGTAATTACTCCTAACATGTTATAAGTGAGTTTCCTATAGGAGTGATGTCGAGAAGGCCAAGGATTATGGAAAGGATACAATTGATGGAACAATAGAGGATTATTCCGTGTGAGATAGTGGTGTAGTCTTATAATGATCTAATATGTTGTTTGATATAAGAACCACATTATGTCACTTATCACACCTTGATTCACTCTAAAATCTATGTATGACCAAGTCTATTATTAATTGTGTGATCTGCCTATTAAGTTTAATGAGATAGTAGAATGTGATTGGTTGATTTTGTATTTATAAGTTTCCATTGGCATATGACCTACCATATTTGACACTATATGACTTTCCATATTGACCACCTATTCATTCACCACGTTAGCATCCTCATTAGCCATCATATGTGCCAACACATCTACCACACTAGCTATATAGATTGTCATATCATCTATATAGATAGCCACCTCACATACCATGTTTTACACTACCTACTCTACCATGTCAGTTGCATGGACTACCACATAAGTCATATGGATCACCATGTATTGTACCACATCAGTTTTATGGACCACCATGTCATCAAGTGCAATATCACAAAGTATATTATGTCATTACATTTGACCACATCATCATATTTTATCATGTCATCACATTTTGCCACATCATCATATTTTACCATGTCATCACATTTTTCCACATCATCATGTTTTTCCATGTCATTAGGTTTCATCAAGTTTATGTCATCATGCATCAAAAGGCAAAGGCATTGGATGATTTTGAGTCAAGGACCTACCTTCAACCAAGTATTATCATGGACTTAGCTATCCATCTTCCCAAGCACTTCACTTGGGAAATGAAGCAACAATATTGAACTTAAATTCATAAATACAACATACTTCTCTTTTTTCCTTGTTGAATTAAACCTACATCATGGTGACGCAAGCATATGCCCATATATTCTATTTTTCTTACCAATCCTTGGAATATTCTCTACCATGTTCCACATTCAAATTTTAATTTTTTAAGTTTTTGAGGGAAAAAGAAAAAAAATGGATGTAAATTTGAGGTACTTGAATAAAGAATGAGCAAAAGTGATGAATTGAGACCTCCTAAATTTTGCAAATAATATAGAAAAAATGGCATTTTGTCTATACTTTTCATGGTTTCCATACATAAATGTTTTTGCCAAAAACAACCAATCATGAAATCCTCTCATGCCTATGTAGAAAAAATATTTTTGGACCATTTTTGCATTATTGTCAAGTAGCTTGGAGGTATTTTCTAAGTAGGAAATATTTACCATAACTTCTCTAACACCAAGGGTTTATCTAAACATAGTTAGCTTTTTTTTTCTTTCATGGCATACAAGCACTCTATCCTCTAATTTATGTTTCTATTGGACACAAGAAGCCAAAAGAGAAAAGAAAATGGATTTATAAAAAATCCATGAAAGACAAATAAATTTTTCAAAAAATCTTAAGAAACTCAATCTTGAAATGAGGGTATCCATCTTGTTAAAAATTAAAAACAACAAAAGGATTGTGTATCAATGAGATGAACAAACGAGCCTATTGGTGAATTATTCTCCTAGAAATAACCTACTAATGTTAATGAGATTCTTACAAACCAATTCCACCTAGGGTTTTTATTAGAAAGCCCTTATTCCAACCTTTTCATTAGATTTAAAAAAAATTCTTCTTAGCTTCTCCAATCATAGTTGCGCTTGAAAGAAGTTGTAGAAGTTACACTATCAATAAAATCTATTGAGTAATGGAGATTTATACCCACTCTTATACCATATTAGATTTCATAAAAACTTCCAAAAACTAATGGAATCAAAACATTACTCAATATTACATGAAATGAAATATACACAAAGTTAAGAACACATAATATATGGGGGTGTTCATGGACACCAAACAATCTCACTATAATAGGATCCGGTTCCTAGGGCCTCCTCGGTCGATGGTGGTTGCAGGTTGGGTTTTCGACTGCTTCCTGGTGCATCCTATGAGGCACTCACAGCTTCAGGGTTGGTTTGGGGGGCTAGTTTCCTCTTTTGCCTATGACTCCTCTCTAGGATGCCTTTGGTTGTTGTTGGTCCCATCCCTTTGGATAGGGCCCTTTTCTTTTTCTTGTTCGGAGTCTTCTTCTTGCTCGATTTACTTCTTTGTGGACACCCATGGTATTTGTTGGCCTTAGGGGTGGGCCTCTTCCTTTTCTTGGGTTGTTCCCAATCCCAGTCCCAGTTCCCTAAAGTTGTTCATGAGCAAGGATGGGGGGTTCCTGGTCCTTTCTATTGGGGTTCTTAGGGTTTCTTCTACATATATCGATCTTGGGGAGGGGACCTATGATCAATGCATGCAGAACCTGGCTCCAGTTAGGCATATGAGGATCCCATATTTGTGCCTTCTATCGCTTTCGCTTAAGATCCACAGGTTTTTTGTTTGGTTCTTATTCGGGGGCTTTGGCCTTCTAGTCCTACTTCTCGATGGACTCTCAAAGCATATTCTTGGACTTGGGGGTGGGCCTCCTCCTACTCCTGAGTTGTTCCCAATACCAGTTCTAGTTCCCTAGATTTGTTTGTGAGTGAGGATGGTGGGTTCCTGGATATTTTTGCTGGAGTGGTGGGGGCTTTCTTCTATATTTTCTAGTTTGGGGCTGGAGATCAATGCATTTGTAGTTGTGGTCCCTCCTTACTCCTTCAGTTTTGGCTTTCGATGATCTTTTCTTTGCACCTATTTTTGCTATCCCTGGATCCTTCCGGCGTCTTCGTAATTTTTCTTGTCGTTCACGGGGATACCTTGGCCTATAGATATCCCTAGTAGTGTTGTTCCACTTTACAGGATCAAGCAGAGGCTTCCCATTGTTTTTCTCTAAGGATCCTAATGCCTTTCCCTAGGTTTTCTCGTTGCTATGCCCTAGATTGTATCTCGTTGTTGCTTGTTGCTTTGCTCGTGCGGCTGCTTTTTGCTTTGCTCGTGCGGCTGCTTGTTGCTTTGCTCGCGTGGCCACTTGTTGCTTTGCTACACCCTAGGGTGCATCCTGGGTCATCCTTGGGCGAGGATCCTCTCCAAATTTCTAAAATTTCTTGCTTCTAGTTTTTGGGTAAGATATCTAGTTTCAGGCTATTCTTGGCCTTCTCACTCTCCCTACTCAGGTCTGGGCAGGTCGATTGTATCCTCCCCTAGGAGGATCCCAGACTAACAACAATGGGAGGATGGTGTTTTGGCAAAGTGGGTCTCACTAGTTGGTACTAGAATCTGGTCTTTCTACTGGATCAAGGGTTTTTTTTGGTTCCTTCCCTTTTGGTTTATGTTTATTTCCATGTACTAAGGCATTGCCTAAAATCTCGGTGCTACGACCCTTTTTGTTATAAGGTTTTGGGATCCTCTTAAAAAACCCGATTTGTATATAAACTTAACTTAGCAAAAAAAAACAATCTCACTATAATATGAATAGAATTAAACTTCAACCAATAGAAAAATAATTGGTATAATGGGGTATTTATACCCAGTACAAGTTACCTTTAGGCCAAGGTTGTGAGACTAGCCTTTAGGAATAAAATACTAAAAAAATTATAAAAGCATATTTTAAAGGTTTGCATGGGTGTAAAGGGCTAATATGTTCAATACAAATATAAAAGTTAGTTGTGGTCTCAAGAGAAGCTTAACCATTGCATATTTCAATAGTTGATACAATAGAAGAGGATAAAACACAAAAATACAAGTCATTTATGTAATATTTTAATTTAATATAAACTTTGTAACTCATGGAATGTGAATCGTTATATTTCCAGAGTGATTTATCATATTCAATATGTTGGATTTCTAATCCATCAAATAATATATAAAGAGAAATGTACCCAAAACTATAAAAGGCATGAGTAGTGGATGTCATGTTATGGCCTCACATCTCTTCTCATAGATTGCTTGTATTGTACTTTGTTTTCTAAGCAATATTATTTTTTTCATATATTTTAGTGTTTTGATTTATTGTACTCTATTAAAATTACACTATTTCATTATTTTTCTAAACCCAAAACTTTGAGTTTTGGATTAGTAGTATGAAATTAATTTTTTTTTTTTGAGTGTAAATCCAAAAACACAATATCAAGATATTTGGAGCTTGGGTATTAGATGTAAGATCTCTTTGATTATCTTCCTTTCATTTCAAAATAATCTTAGATGTTAAGTAGAATAAACAATACTGAGATAGTCAATCTTTTCAATGAGATGTTGAATGAATCCTTCATGAAATAAAGGAACAAGATGATGGATCAATTTGCCCAAATTTTTCAATGGCTCCCTACTACAAATTTTGCAATTTGCTTCTTTTTCCAACGTCTCACTACGCTTGCATAATTAATTGATCTTGCACCTTTTAAGTTGTAAATGAAATTTGATATTCTTTTTTAATAAAATAAGTTCATCTTTCCAAGAGCTTGCTTCCAAAATAGTTGATGAAATTAGCAATAATATTATTTTTATCCAAATCACACATCCATTTTTTATAGCATTAATGATAATTTGTGTGAATTTCCCTTAACTAAATATATTCTCATCCTTTTTCAATTGAAGTTTTGATCATTGTAAGAAGTGCCCTAGCCTCTACATAGTTTTAAGTTGAAGTTCCATATGATTTTGAGGAAAAATTTATTTTCATTATTTTGGAAAATACCACCTGCATTAGATTTTTTGGGATTTAATTTGGAATCATCATCAAAATTAATTTTGATAAACCAATTTCTAAACATTTCCAATTTACCATAGATTGCAACAATGTTTTTGTGTTAACTCCATCGTCATAGAAGACCCTTACATTTATATTCAAATGATATAACCAAGAGGCTAGCACCCCTTATTTCAAACTTGAAACATCTAATGATGATCATAATATTTGTAAGCATTCTGCAAGAGATGCAATAATATGGTTCCAAACTTGGGTATAATATGATATTTAATTTTTAAAATTATATTTTTAATTTTATGGCACGAATTATAATAAATAATGAAAAGATCAATATTCCACATAATACATAATGATTTAATAGCTTTGAAATAATGAATCCAACATTGTATCAACTATTTCAATGTTGGTGGAGTTATCCAATATATTTTCATATTTTTGAAAAATCAACCCCAAATGATGTAAGAAAAGGGACAATGAAGAAGTAATCGGTTTGATAATTCTAGATCTTTCTCACACAATGCACATTTGAAAGTTCCATGATATCCCCTTCTTTGTAGTCTCTCTCCTATAAGTATATTACTTAAAACTACTGACCAAAGCAATATTGAGACCTTAGGGAGGACCTCTAGTGACCAAACATTCTTCCAAGGGAAATCATAAGGCGTAGAAAATTTTAATTGCTCTAAACCCTTGTATCCCAAATTGATCGAGTATCCGCCATATTTTAATAGATTCTAGACCAAATCATCCTTTCATGCAAAAATAGATAAATACATCTCTTGAAGCATATTTTGAATCTCATATGCTATTTGTTTGATTTTTTTTCCTTCAACTAGGTTACTAATAAAAATCCATGATCTAGAGTTATTTCTCACGTTAATATAATCATTGATATTTGAATAGAAAGCTATACATGCCCTATCCAAATATTTCCATTTTAAATCAAGGATAAAAGGATAAGGGTTAAACTAAGAATTAGACCAAAATTTTGCATAATATCCCTCATTGACTAGCCATCTAATACATTTCTCGATCAAATGTAAACCATCTTATATGGATTTCTCTCTTGGTAATATTTTAAGTAGGGTTTATTTCCCAAATAATTTAATTGCATCAATAGAACCTAGATATTTTAAGTAACACATTTATTCAATTTCTTCCTTGATCTTTGAATAATATTTACCAAGTTTTTCCTCGAATGTCAACCTCATAATTTTGCAAGTCTGCAAACCTGCCCCTCAAATATTATTTCATTTTCTAACCTTATCCTACTTATAAAGAGGATATCTGAATTTTCTCACAACTTTTTTCAAATAAATTTTCTTCAAATTTTATCAAATTTAGATGTTATACCTACTAGAAATCTTGAAAGTAACATCATATATAGGGATGGATTATAATATAGCCTTTATGAGTTGTAAACTTATGACCATGGTTAAGAACAACCTTTCCAACCTACCAAACAAGATTTCCTTCTATCCAAAATTGAGTCCCAAAGATTCTTATTATTTTATATATGAGACAAAGGAATACCTAAATATGATTATGAAAATTTTCCAATTTTAAACTCTAAAATATCCATAATAATCTATTTCAAATCTAGAGTAGTGTTAATGGAAAAGATATTGGATTTTATATTATTAACCAATTGTCTAGTAGCCTTATCATATCATGATAATAATGATTTGAACTCCATGGCCTCACTAACTAATGTATAAACCAAAAGAAAAGTATCATTACCAAATTGGGGATGAGATTTAGATGGAGCATTTGTTGCAACTTGAATACCTTTAATTTTTATTTTTGTTTTCACCTTTGAGAAATATCTCCCTAATGCCTACATAAGAATAATAAATAAATATGGAGATATTGTATCAGCCTTGTAGAGTCCAAGGGATGATTCGAAGTATCCAACAAGGGATCAAAAGATAAAATTGCCTCATGTAGCTCCTCCATAGATATCTTCTCCTTCAAGATTTCTCTTTGTCTCTATGTAATAGTTGATGAATAATTTGTAAAATATTACCTCACATCTCCTTATATTACCCACCATCTAAAAAATATCTTTGAAATAATTAATTAATATCTTCCTAATATCTTCTTCCTTAATATTTCTTCCATCTAGAGTTGAACTTTTTTTATGCGATGAAAAGAAAATTTTGTTTTGGTTGTAGCATGAAAAATAATTATATTTTTACCTCATTCCTTTAGTTATCTCTCCATATATTTTTAAAGCTAATATGAATCCTCCTTTTACAATACATTATGATAATAACAATATAATTATTTTTCTTGAACAAAGAATAGTGGTCGATTTCATTAATTTCTACTCTCTCTTGTCAAATTTTGAGATTGGATTCAATTTCCTCATTTTCTTTAAATATGTTACCAAAATATTTGGTGTTCCAACTATTCATTTGTCCCTTTAGATATTCCATATTTTGAACAAACTTGTGCATACATGATCCTTCAAATTTTGCTTCATCCCACCATAGCATAACCATCTAGAAAAAATTATGATCTTGAATTAACAAAGACTAAAAATAAAATGTCTTTGAATGACTATTATGGAATAAATCACATATCAAGAGAATTGGTTTGTGATCTAATCATATTCCTAATAAAATGTTTGAAGTGTTTGCATTGTTTGGATGCAAATATTTGTTGGATAACAAAAGACCATCCAATATTTCTTCTATATGAGTTTACCTAATGCATCTATTATCCTATGGATATTGAAAACTTGAATAAATAGCATCACAAAGACCATTAGGATTGACAACTAAATCAAAGTCATGCAATTGATTTAGACCATCCAAGAGTGACACATGTTTTTTTAGAGATAGAACTATGTTGAAGGTCTCTTCAAAACCCAGAGATCATAATTCTAAATCATAATTGTCTTTGACAAAAATATGCTAAGGTATTTCCAACATATTTCATGAGGAGTAACTATAGTTGGAGCATATACATTTACAACTCAAATTTGATGTCTTCCTATTTCCTGCAAAATAGACCTGTAACCCAATTACCTTTTTGCTTCTAGTAATTGTCAATCCATTTGTGTTTCTCTCATATTGTTGTAATATATTTGGAATCTCCTATAGAAGAATTGTCAAATAATACGCATCTTCCAAATATTTTTGAATGCATCCTTATATTCCTCACAACTTGATTTTGTTTCTTGTATTAAAGTAAACTCAACACTATAACAACCTATCAATTCATTAATAACTTTTTTTAAGGGTTTTATTCATACCTCTAATATTCCACAATACCATTATCCTCATCACTTTTTCTATTTTATTAGTGGCCTTATCCCTACTTCTTGTTAGCACCTATGATATTTATTTTTGGTTGCCTAAATTAATATCCCTTTGAGTTTCTTTTTCTCTTTGTTCTTGCTTTAAAGGTCTTACTCTTCCTTTTCCATTCCCACCAACACATTTATTTTAACTTCATACACACTAACCAATAATGCTTCTTAGAAATACACATTCCCATCAACACTTTTATCTTCATCAATATCTTGAATTTTTCCATATTGCTCATAATGAGATTTATCTTCTAAAGATTTATGTTGCCCTATAGAAAGAAACTAAAATGCAAGAAATAGACTTACAAGCATTTTCTTCTTTATGTTGCCCTAGAAACCCTAAAGTACAAGGATGATCTTCCATAGTGATTACATACTATGCTACCTTGAAAACCCTAAATTTCCATGGATATCCTTCATATGCATTTCTTTATTATGTTGCTATTAAAATCTTAAAGTGCAAAGGATACACTTCATACTACTTTCATTTATCGAAAGGAGAGGATTTTATATTACTTAAGGAAAACGAAAATGATCTACCTAGATTAATCTTGACCTCTTTCACCTCCTTTGGTTTAAAATTTTCCTCACCATCTTCCTTTGCACCTTTAACTCCTAAATTTGAACTTGCACATTGTACTTCCTCATCCTTTCTATCAAATTTTCCTTCTAATGGTCCATTCAAGTAAACTTTAATGGCCTTTGCCATTTAAAAATGCAAAAGGGATTTAATTTCCACTTTCTTAGGAGTGGAAAACCCTTGATTTGACCCAACTTCTACTATGATATGATCTCCTCACTTCATAGTGAAGCTTGCAAATGCCCAAAACTTTCCATCTTTTTCCTATTATTTTTACTTTGCATATCTCTTGCCACATGTCTAGTCTCATAACATTTGTGAAATCAAAATACAATGTTTTCATAATCCACTTGTTGATCTCATTCTCTTGATTTAGATTTAATTTTAATGGATTATTATAAAGGTTTTAAAATATCTACAATAACATATATTCAAATATATATAACATATCTTCGTTCCTTAGTAGTTGGTCCTTCCTAAACAAATCCCTCTATATTCAAGTATATATAAAATGCCTTCGTTCCTTAGTAGACGATACCTCTTAAACAAATTCCCTTAAAGTATTATCCATATTCTTCAAAACCTCCTTATTAATAAACTAATATGAAAATCCAAAAAACCTAATACACTTAAAAACCTTTTAATTATCTCTATCTCCATAAAAATACACAAGCATGTGATTGATCGTTGTCGTGGACTTTAATTGTCTCTATCTCCATAAAAAAAACACAAGCATGTGATTGATCGTTGTCGTGGACTTTAATTGTCTCTATCTCCATAAAAAAAACACAAGCATGTGATTGATTGTTGTCGTGGACTTTAATTGTCTCTATCTCCATAAAAAAAAACACAAGCATGTGATTGATCATTGCCATGGACTTTAATTGTCTCTATCTCCATAAAAAAACACAAGCATGTGATTGATCGTTGTCATGGACTTCTAAAACAAAAATATAATTATTTAACATCCACGGTCGGGCACTCCTCGAGTGTAGTCAAGATGGAAATGTTGTATTCACTCCTTTTCAATTGGCACATGGATATTAGATTTTTTTATTTTAAGGCGGTGGAAGGAGTTATTTTTAAATGATTATTTAATATGTACTATCAACTAGGAATTATTAATCTGCGCGACAGAGAATTAAATAATGAAATTTGTTTTAAGTGGGGACAGGGAAAGCATCTTTGAATGACGCTACTTAGTTATTTTTAAATGATTATTTAATATGTACTATCAACTAGGAAATATTAATCTGCGCGACAGAGAATTAAATAATGAAATTTGTTTTAAGTGGGGAAAGGGGAAGCATCTTTGAATGACGCTACTTTCTTTTTTCCAAGAAAAGAAGGAAGACTAATGTTGAACGTTCTAGTCTATATTCCGGAGAGACAGAGACAGAGATTTAAATCATGAATTTTCTTTAAGTGGGGACAGCAAAAGCATCTTTCAATGACGCTACTTTATTTTTTCCAAGGGAATAAGAAAGACGGATGGGATGGGAATCATGAGATGATTAATGTTTATATTCGAGAGAGACAGGATACTTGTCAAAACGGAATTCTTTATTTGATTTCCACAATTAAAGGGCCGGAGCTTTCAAATTCATATTGTGGTAATTAAAATATGGTAGACATAATTATATATTCGGTGTATGGTTTATGATATAATTTGAATATGATTGGGATAACTATATATTGGATTAATAATATTTATCTTAGATTTGTAAGGGTTAGTGGATTGGTAGTTGCTTGTGTTAAGCATTTATCAAGAAGAGATTTTGGTTTAAATATTGGGGGTGTTAATTTGTAAAGGTAGTAGTTTGCTCTAAATCCTCTGACTGCACACCAAACCGACGACAATGGTATGAATTTCGAGTGGTCGGTGGTCTCCCCCTCACATTGGGTCAGCAACAATGAGTTGGAATAGGTTTATTGGGAGCAGTCCCTATGGTTTGAACCATGCACTTGTTAGCTACTAAAAACAGTGTGGTTGTGGTCAACTCCACTATGTATCTAAAAAAAATAGTATTCATCTCATATATTTATGGCTTAAAAACTATTATCCATTAGAAATAAGTCAGGGTAGGATGACATCTCAAACAAAAATAATTACTCTTTTTATCTTTTAGAAGTAGATTAGGGTAGGATGACATCTTAAACAAACTCATATGGTGTATGGTCTCATGACCTCAAAAACTATTTTACCCCTTTAATCCTTTAGAAGTAGGTTAGGGGACGATGACATATTATACAACAATAATTACTCCTTTTACCTTTTAGAAGTAGGTTAAAGTAGGATGACATCTTAAACAAAAATAATTGTATTAAAAAAATTGAAAAGAAAAAAAAAAAATATATATATATATATATATATATATATATATATATATATATATATATATATATTATATAGAAGGATAAATCAAGGACTCCATAGGAAAACTTAGCCCTCGACATACAAATTAAACTCGATATATCTATGAACAAAAATGCTACATGTTGATCATCAACTCCCTTCTATCATGTATTTTTAGTATTCCCTCTATTGTTTATAGAAAGCTCTTAGCTTTTGCCACTTCATAAGATGGAAGGGTCACCATCCTTAGCACCATCCTCCAAATCTTGCCTAGAAGAAATAATATCCTATTTCAATATGTGTTTATCATTCACTATATGCTCCAAGGATTTGTTACTATAGCAATATGAACAAATGACTTAGTTATATCTGACATTCAACCTCACACTCATTTTGATAATATCCGTTGTCAATCAACTTTTCAAATCTTATCTACAATCATGGAAAGCGATTGTCCAAAGCCTCAAATCAAAATTAACAAAGTCCTTTAGTTGTTTATGTAAACCCTCAGTGTTTGTTATCTCTTTTGTCGAAGCCCTAGGCCCACTAGAAGGCCTCAAACTATCTTTGTAGTCTTAACTCTAGTAACAACCCAAATATTCTTTTGAATCCCACCATTGATTATGCCACAAGGCAAAGGATGTTGACCCAAAGGGAAGCCAAATTTCAAGTGGACATGATGACAATTCCCACACTAAGCATCGATCAACAATACTAATAGTTGAGGAACAAGGTAGGCCACCTAATTGTTCTCTTCTTGTTGAGTTTAATTTGCTTGTCTAAGGATTTAACTAAACATGATAATAATTTTATTTCTAAGAGGAATTCCTATCAATGCTAATCTTTATAAGTAGATTAGGTTTGTTTGGGATATATAAAGAGGTTGACAATCGAGTCCATTATGGGCCTAGAAAAAGGGTATATATTGTGATATTCCTTAATCCCTTGCATGCTCAAACAACTTCGCATTAGCGTATATGGGCAATATATATAGTTAGCCTACTTGTAAAGTTGGATGCTCAATTTCCACCCAAATTTTTTTTTCAAGGTCTAATATTAAGTTTAGATCAAACCCCTGTAGCATTATCCCTATTTTCAAACTACAAAAAAAAAATACAATTTTTTTAAAATTTTCAAGCTATTTAAATCTTAGACCATCCTAATTAATGTCAACATTAATTATTATACATTGGATGATTTCCATAAGACCATATCATTTTATGATAAGGAATTCTATTCGTTATTAGTCCAAGAGATCCACTCTATTTTTTGGATTTGATGAATAGGCCTTCGTTCTCTAACTATTATTGACCTTGGAGGTATCATATCAAGGATAACTTGATGACATATTATTAAGTATCAAATATTTTCCAAAACAAGGTAAATGAATTAAACATTTAAACTATAACCTCCCACGAATAAGATAACCTACAAAAAGATTTTATTTTTTTAAATATCCTCTTTATTATGAATATGGTCTTCCAAAGTTTATAGTTACCAATATAGTAGTTCAATTTAGCCATTATGACTTGTACATCTATAATCTAATATTGTAGTCCATAATTTTGACATATTTGGAGAGTCTTTAAGTTATCTAGAAAGTCTAACTACTAACAATTTAGACTATCAAATGAAGGTCTTCACTTAAACATGTGATTCTTTTACAATATTGTTGTTTTAAGCAATGAGTACATTCATGTTGAGAAAGTCAATTTAGTACAACCAATCAGGTATGTAACACATTTAGATCAAACATAAGGTTCATGTAGATGTTGCCTTGACATGATGATTTACCAAGGTACAATAGGTATTATGATAGCCCAAGTAATGATATTTTGTATTCTTGTAATTATACTTTCTGGTAAATCGAAATATACTTTTAAAACCAATGAATGATAAGATAATTCTAACTCTAATAGCATCCATAAAGTCCTACTTTTCAGCTAGAAATGATTAAATAACATTATTAGGTTGAGCTTTTCCAAAAAACTTACCAAAATACATTAATTTTAAGCAACATCATTTACAGTCACCAAGATAAACACTCATTTGAATTTTTCCTTTCTATAATAAACACAAAAATGCATATTCATTCTATTTTGAAGTACAAATAAATAATCCATAGTCACATTATAATATCTATCTCAGTACATCTTTTTTTTTATTTTGGAACCATTGCTCAAAGGATAGAAAGCATCATCTAAGTGCTTCACCACCTAATAATGTGATATTCCACCGAATGTCCCCATCTCAACTTCACATAGTGAAGTTTTGATCCTTTATGGAGAGGAAAATATACAAAACCAACCCAACTAGAGAGACAATATTATGCAATGTATCCATGCATACTTCCATAAATCCTAAGTATATACTTATCCTAGATCTAAGATTTAGTGCATTGATCAACTTGCACTACAGGTGATGCAACTATTGTGCATACATATATGTGTTTCTCCATAGTTGTACAACCTTAGTTCTCCTATACAACCCAACATTTATACCTATATTCATGGTACACAAGTTTATTTTTTCTAAATTCTCTCTCTATCACCAAATTTTATTGATCTTATTGTGCATATTTAAATACATTTCATAGAGGTTATAACCATCCAATATGGTTATAACCATAATCAAATATCACCCAGTAGTTATAACCAATATAACCTCCCCATCTAACGTGAGGTATAATAACAAATAATTAGAATGATTTTTAATAATGTAATAACTTGCATGGAGAAGAATATACATTGTTTATCTTGTGCAAAAATATGCATGAAAATTTGATTATCAAAGTCTAAAAGAAGATGGATATATCAAGATGTGTTCATTATTAATTTAGTTGTTTGTTTAAATTTGTGTATTTATATTTGCATGTCATTTTAGATGAGGCTAGTGCAAAATAATATATATGCAAGAGTGTCAAATTGAATGTATGGTCATTAATATCCATACCATCAAGTGTGAGCAAGTTGACAACAAGGTTGTCTACAATGAGTATTGACAAGTGATCATGGGTCATCTACAAAGAAATAAAGTATGATACCTAATATTTTCAAATAGAGATAGGCCAACAAGTAATGGTTGTATAACAAATTTTAAAATAATCATTAATAAATGTGGGCCATACACATGAGTTGTATCTGTATAATAGCATATGATGTTATATGAATTTTTTATAAGAGTTACTATAAGGAATTTTTTCTTATAGTCCTGCTTCACTCCAAGTTAGACCAATTAAAAGCAAGATATTCCAAGGCTATGTTTTTAGAAGGCACTTCCCACCTTCAATCAAATAAAATATCTTTAAAGAAGAGGTAGATAAGCTTAGAGGCTACATCGACTATTAGATCTCCCATATATAATGATGCTCATATTTCATCTAACCTAGATGCATCAAGGGCACCATAGACTATGGACCATTAATTTTCAATCGAACAACCTATGTGGTCCTTTAGATGAAGGAACATACTAGTAAGAAGGGGAAGCTTTGAATGAAGCTGAAGTAGGACAAATGGCAACTAATCAGGAGCCCAACAAATAAAATAACCAATACCTCATGGAGAAGGCTTGTCATTGGTAAAATAAGGCTCCACCTCATCCAAGGACACATGGTAGTCATGCATGCAAAAATAAGAATAGGAAAAAGAGTATTAAAGAAGAATTTTTCTAATGGCTGCAAAGCTTGAATTTTGTAGCCAATCCTATCAAAGACAACTACATGCCAACCACAAACACCACCCGCCACATTCATGAGCCTACCCTATCCACCTGCACTAGTCAAGGAGGTTATGTCTATCATGTCATTAAAACGATGCACCCTAAAAGAAACAAGATAGATAAGTAATGGTGCATCCATCCCAATGCAACAACAAAGATTTGAGTCTGTCCCGCTCAATTATCCAAAGACCTAGAAGCTTTAAAAATATATGGCCTTATACCTAGAGACTTCAAGTTTGTTGTTGCATAGGTTGCAGAAAGATTTCTTGGCTATATAAAAAAAATATGTAGGTCTTTTTCACAAAATTTTGGAGAGAACGAATCCTCCTCTTGGCTTATAAATAGTCCTGGTTTCATTATGAAAGGTATTGGAAGTAGTTTGCTCATGCCTTATACCTAGCCTTGTGGGATCTTCCATTCACCCTTATTTCCTACTATAACAAGGGGAGCCCAAACTTGTTCTCATACCTAGGAAGAATTAAACCGTACGGACCTCATTATATTGTAATCACTTAAAGCCATGACTATTTTTGCTTTGTTCTCCTCTTGGCTTGTTTTGATTATTGATAGTGTGTTTTGCTTGGTTGTGTTCACTAGCCATAGATGGTATTTTTTGTGTTTAATTTCTACTTGTTACAAATTGTAGGCCCTAATTATTTGGCTCATTGCCCTATAGCTTATGACATTTTACTTTTTTTTTCAAATCATTTACTTTACTATTCTTTAATTTTACTATAGTTATGCTTTTCCCCTAGACTCGGCTCATGGAGGTCACTATGCATCAGAGACTTAAGTTTGATAATGAGCCAACCTTGATTAAATACCCTAAAGGTCACCCTATATGTGGTCTTTCCCCCCATATATGGTGTTTATTGCTATTTCACTCTATGTGAGACACGAGAACATTCATTCTATTGATCCTCCTAAACCAGTCTTGATAGGTGTATTTTGAGATGACAATAGTTTTTTTGGCATGAGTAGTGATATGAGCTTCTATATTCACCCACTAATATTGAAGAGGTTCAAATGTGACTCTAATGAAGGTCATAGTCTTTATACTTGGAGAAAAGTACTTGGACAATTAACCTAGTGACTTTGCTTGATGACTCAGATTGAAAAGATATATTTTTAAGAAGTTATATGACAAAAAGGCAGATCAAGATTTTGGAGGGGTCTCTATCTCATTAGCTTGTTGACGTAAAATTTTTCCACCCGGTGATTTCATTCTCAAATGGAAGACCCAAAGTTATTTTAGTGAAAGGCCTATAACTAGATCCTTCACTAGAGCTAATCAACAAGAGTTGGTAACACCTTTGAATCAAATACAGAGGAGGAATTTATAGTGCAACATGGAGGCCATGGTACATCAACCTTTCAAATGCTTTTTGGTATGGAATGATAGAGGTCCCCTAATTACACCAGTTCCATCTAACACATGGGACCCAATTCTCACCTCAATGCTAAAATCCTTACCTTACTTCTCAAGAGAAAATGTTGTCACTCTGATAAAACATTTCAACACTTAGTAAGCTTACACACTATGCATTTCATTGAAAAGTAAGTTATAGCCTTGAGGTTATTGGTGACATATTTTTGAGGGAGATCTCATTAATGGTACATTGGTCTTAGCCCATGATTATTTAAAATTTGGCACCAATTGGCAAAGCTCTTGGTAAAGTGATTTGGATAGAAGGTAGATGGAGCATCCCTCCTAGAAAAACTCGTAACTATCAAGAGGGCACCTATGGAGGTAATGGAAGATTTCAATGTTTAATTCCATAAGACTTGGAAAAGGATTCTTGAATATATCTAGCCACCCTTGACTATGGCATTTATTTATTATCTAAAAGCTTTTAATTTTGATATTTCCATTATGTTCAAGTCTAAAGGTGGTAATTAATTATTGAAGGTCTATATAATAGCCATCCAAGCTAAGAAAGACCTGATACAAATAGGAAGGATAGATCCTAGATCACCTTCACCATCTTTTTACTCTATTCAACACCCCTATCATTACATATTGACCATATAACCTTCCACTAGTCCAACCCATCCTCCTACATACCCAGAGCCAAATTTCAAAACTATGAGGACCCTTACTAATGATTTCATAGTCATCAAAAGGAAATTTAACATCCAAAGCTTTCTCTACCAAAATTACCCACAATCTTCTTTTCAATAGGGAATCTTGGGCTTTCAATCACCCCTGGTTGGATATCATAAGATATTTTTTTTTGCCAATAAGAATCCTAGTGATCCCTAGGACCTGACTTAGTAGATAGTACTTGTGTCAATCCTAACCCACCAAGTTCCTACAAGCTCATCCAGGGACCTAGTTGCTACATAGAACAACTATGCGGAATATCCTAATGGTTGGTACTATCCCACTCATATATATTCTCCCTTTGAATATTATGTTAAAATGAATTCTCAAGCTATTGAGACTTTCTCTTTTGAACACAATGATCCCAATCCTTCTCATTCAAAATTCTTGATGTTGAGTCAGGAACCTATTACTCAGCTTTTGACTATGCCATCAGTTATTGATTTGTCAACCTTAGAGTACTAGACCTTTTTTACGTGGGATGAAATGAAAGTATACACATTGTTGATAAAAAAAACCCCTTAAGAAAGAGGTCATAAGTCTGAATGGATTATAATAAATGGTCTAAAAGAAGGGCCAATAAAGAGTAGAGAACACCTAGCCTGACTAAGACTAGACCTCAAAGGAGAGAAACAGACAATTAGAGGACCCCTCCAACATAAGTTGTATTGGTGAATCAAGGCTAACCTATCCTAATAATGATCATAGTTGTCCTTGAAAAACCAAGGCATCCTATTATGACCTTACAAAGGCTACCTTCAACAACAAAAAGGATCCCAAGATCCCCTTATACAAAAACCTTCAATGTGGTGAAGCACCTAATAAATTCTACGATAGCATACCTCTTTGGAATGTCCTATCTATTCTATAATAGATGAAAAAATTAGAAGAGGCCCTAAAGAAGTAGAAGGATTTGGGTAGACAAGGAACACATGCCATGATTTTAGACCTAGAGCCTAGCAGGCCCAAGCTTACAACATTTTACCTAATTCTAATATATGGAGATCAATTGATACATAACTACATAGTTGATTTAGGGTCAAACACATCGATAGTGCCAAAAAATATGGTAGAAGCACTTGCCCTACCACTAGAACATACCAACAACAAGGCAACGTTGTTAGATGGCACTCTAGGGCTATTAGAGCTACTAGGATAGTACGTGTTCCAAGATATTCTTGTTGTCATTTTATTCTTATCTTGGTTTGTTAATTTTAGAGGGTTGTGATCCATTCGATTATACCTACCTCATGATCTATGGCTCATATCGCACCTCTTATTGTACAATGGATATTTACCCCTTCTCTTTTTTGTTATGATCGGATGGTTGATATTGTACACCCTTGCCTATTTAAGCAAGGCTTCTCCATTGAGTAATACAATCAGATTTAGAGCTTCTTCTTTCATATTTTATTGTGATGCTTTTCAATATTCTTTGATCTTGGGCTTGGAATGTTATTTTGTGTTAGCTAACATTCCTTTCATGGTATCAGAGCATTGAGATTGTTGAAAGCATCCATTGAAATATTTTGCATGTTTTTCCATCTTTGGACATGCAAGAGGAAGCTCGTTTGGATCTGCTTTAGGACACCATTCGTGCATGAGATCTGGTGGATTTACCATTGCACATTATATTTATTTAGAGATACTCCTATTTATCTGATTCATTGTCTTTCTTTAGATCTATTTCTATTGATCTGATTTGTGAATCTAAGGGATATATCTACACATCGTGAGGATGCTGGGAATAAATCTATTTTGTGTGGCTCCTACAATCATTGCAAAACTATTATTTTAGCCAATTTCCATTGCCAACACTATTTTTTTGATCATTTTCGATAATAAAATGTGATTCCAATGACTAAAACACATTTTAGCGGCTAAAACACGATTTCGATGGTTAAAACACAATTTTAATGGCTAAAAAAGCATTTTCAGTAGCTAAAATGTGATTCCAACAAATGAATTTCTGGTAGATTTTGATTTTCCGATGGGCGGATTTTGATTTTTCAACGGACATGTTTTGATTTTTTGGTTGAAAGATTTCAATTTTTTGGCAGACAAATTTCGATTTTACGGCAAACGTATTTTTATTTTTGGTGACTGGATTTTGATTTTTCAATGAACGAATTTTAATTTTTTGGCGAACGGGTTTCAATTTTTTGGTGGAAGGATTTCAATTTTTTGGCAGATGGATTTCTATTTTTTGGTAGACGGATTTCGATTTTTCAATGGGGGGATTTCAATTTTTTAGTGGGAGGATTTTGATTTTTCGATGGATGAGTTTCGGCATTCCTGGCCTCAAGTTTGGTGGGTCTTTATATTTAATCATTTTTTATTAAATATTTGTTGTTCAAAGTTTTAATGGTGTCCAAATTAAATATTTGAGCCTCTTTCCAATTAATTGCATAACCGAAGCATTCAGAGTCCATTTTCAAAACCGTAAGAAGCGTTGGATTTGTCTTCCTGAGCTGGATCTCTTCAACTCAACACTCCATCTATTTGAAGGTCATTTTGGTGGCATCTAAAGTATTTTTTGGCATCAAGTTTTGGAGCTTTGGAGGTTTTTTCAAATCTTGAAGTTCTTTTTCCTCATATTTTGCTCATTTTTCGTCCGTTTTCGATGAATTTTTTTGCATTGTGAGCAGAATTTTGAGGGCTTCAACTTGAACCCATCCTTTGTATCAAAATATCATTGTAAGCCTGATTTATAAAGGTATTTTTTATGGGGGGTCTCTCATTGTAAGAAGACTGAATAAAATCAATTTGGGTGGGGGGTTGTTGTCGGTGTGGATTTTTGCACCCTTTGTGTTGTTTGGCTTCCTTTCTTGTGGTGTTTGCAAGATGAATTCATTAAATTTAATTGAGCCTCTCACACCACACAATTATCACACATGGAGACCACGCATGCTAAACCTCCTTGCACAAAAAGGTCTATTACATCTTCTTGAAGAGAAACAACCTGTTTTCACAAAAGAATATGAGATCTTTGTTCAAAATGGAAAAATGGATGAAGCAAGGGGCTTAATTAACACACATGTCAATGAGAGTCTTTGGTTTCACTTAGATGGTTGTATAACTCCTTTTCAGTGTTGGGAAAAATTAGAGAAGTTATTTGGCAAAGTTGATCAAATAAGGTCTATGCAACTTGATGTGGAACTTACAACTTTATCTCCTGATGATTTCCCCACCATTGTTGACTATCTCACAAAATTCAAAGAGCTCTTGACATAGTTGAAGGGAAGTGGTAAAACTAAAACTAAAGAGGAATGTGTGTATCTCATTTTGGCAAAGTTAAGGGGGCCATTTCAAATATTTACCTCCACCTTTCTCTCTACCATGGATGCTCTTGGTGCAACCTTCAAATTGCCCACTTTAGAAGAGTTTTGTGATAGACTTACTCGGGAAGAAATCAAACTTTCCACTCTTGAGTCTCCCACCTCTTCGTCTAAGGCTTTAGTAGCATCCAATTCTAAAGGGAAAGGCAAGCCCAAACCTAAGCCTAAAACCACTTCATCTCCTTCACAATCAAGTCCTAAACCAAAAGAATCCAAATCTAAACCTAAAGAGTCTTCCAAGAAAAAGGATAAGTCTAATGTCACTTGTACCTATTGTGGGGGAAATGGTCATTCAACGACCAAATGTTGGAAGAAGTTGCACGACTTAGAGGATGCCATGAAGAAACACAAAATTGATGTTCCCACAGAACATGGTAAGGCTTTGAATATCCAAGGAAGATCTTCTGAGTCTTGTTCAGATAATTGGGTTTTGGATTCTGGTGCTTCACACCACATGACTTCTTCTAAGGAGTCTTTTACATCTCTTTGTTCGAGTTCAACCTCTAGCATTGAAGTTGGAGACTCATATTTCATTCCTATCAAAGGGAAAGGTGATATTTTGTTAGATGGTGGTCGCATCAATGATGTTCTCTATGTTCCAAACATTACCACCAATCTTCTTTCTGTCTATCAAATTTGTAACTCTGGGATGGGAAAGACTGTTTTGTTCACACCACAAGGAGCTGAAATTAGAAGTTTGTTGGAACCACATTCATTGATTGCACAGGGAGTTGTTGATCATAGAGCGAGACTATATCATTTTGAGGGTTTTGATGATACTTCTTCAGGTACATGCTTAGTTGCTCATGCAGATTTTGAGAGCAAACTTTGGCATGAGAGATTTGGACATCTCAATTACAGGTATTTGAGGGAGTTGAGCAATCATGATATGGTTGTTGGTTTGCCTAAGGTTTCATGTCTTGATGGTGTTTGTCCTGGTTGTGCACTTGGGAAACAACACCAAGACCCATTTCCCAAAGGTAAGTCACATAGAGCATCTTCACCCTTGGAGCTTGTACATAGTGATTTGATGGTCTTCCCACATGCCTCTTTCAAAGGAGCTAAATATGCATTGACATTCATAGATGATTTCTTGAGGTGTACTTGGGTATATTTTCTCAAGTACAAGAGTGATGTTTTCTCTCACTTCAAAGTCTTTAAGGCTTTGGTCAAGAATCAGGCTTCTTGTTGCATTAAAAAGCTTCGCATAGATAATGGGGGGGAGTATTTCAGCAAAGAATTTTTAGACTTCCTTGCAGCACATGGTATTGTTCATCAACATTTTATCCCTCACACACCACAATAGAATGGTGTGGTAGAAAGAAAGAACCAAACCTTGAAAGAGATGGCTAACTGCATGATGCACTCTAGGGATTTGCCACTTATCTTTTGGGCTGAAGTAGTTAACTATGCGAATTACATTCAGAATCACACACCCCATAGGGCACTTGAGCATATGACTCTAGAGGAGGCTTGGTCTGGAACTAAGCCTGATGTCTCATTTTTTAGAGTTTTTGGGAGCCATGCTTGGGCCTATATTCCAAAGAAGAAATGAAAGGCTTTGGATAGGAAGAGCAAGCAACTCATTTTTGTTGGCTATTGCGAGGACATGAGGGCTTATCAACTTCTTGATCCTGATACACATGATGTTGTTTTTTGAACACATGTTTAGTTCGATGAGCATCTTCTTCCTCATGATTCTTCTCTTCCTACTTCACCTTCTTCTTCTTCTTCTTCTTTCTTCACTAGATAATCCTCATGATCCTTCCATTGTTGATCAGACTAAGGAACATCTTGATGAAGAACCTACTGTTGAGGATCCTACACCGACTATCACCATGCCTAGATGGGCATGTACCACAATTGAGGAGGCAACACCTTTCATTAAGGATCTTCCACCTTCTAGACATGCTCATGCACATTCTATAGGTATTGGCCTTGTTTGTCAATCATTTTCAAGTGATCCACAATATTTTTCATAGGCTCATGGGATACAGGAGTGGGATGATGCTATGGCAACTGAGTATTCTTCTTTGATGAAGAATCACACTTGGAATCTTGTTCCTCTTCCTAAGGGAAGAAAGTTGGTTCATTGTAAGTGGGTTTATCGAACCAAATATGCAGTAGATGGGTCCATTGACAAGTACAAAGCATGTCTTGTGGCTAAGGGCTTTTCACAGGTTGAAGGTATTGATTACTCTGAGACCTTTGCTCCTATCGCCAAGATGGATTCAGTTCAGCTTGTACTTGCACTTGCTGCATCACAGGGATGGTTTGTTTATCATATGGATGTGAAGAGTGCGTTCTTGCATGGAGATTTGTAGGAAGATATTTATATGGAGCAACCCACTGGTTTTGTTCAGGATTCTTCTCTTGTTTGTCAACTGCGAAGATCACTCTATGGTCTCAAATAGGCTCCTCGAGCTTGGTATGAGAAGATGGATTCCTTCCTTCTCTCTATTGGATTTGTTCGGTGCCATTTCGATCCTACAGTTTACATTTGGCGAGATGGAGAGGACATCACCATACTTGTTCTTTATGTTGATGATTTACTTCTCATCGATAACTCCACTACTCACATTCAGACTATTCAACATTCTCTCTCTGAGAGATTTGAGATGGCAGATCTAGGACTAGCTCATTACTTCCTTGGGTTATAGGTCACTCAGATAGATTCAAGGATTTCATTATGTCAATAGAAGTATACACTGGATCTACTACAACGATTTAGGATGGCTGATTGCAAGCCATCACCTACACCATTTCAGTCAAGGGTTACTTTGACTTCCTTTTGCACATCACCTCTTTGTGATGCAACTTTGTATAGACAGCTAGTGGGGAGTCTTATGTATCTTACCCATACTCACCCTGATATTTCATATGTTGTTGGGTTGGTCTCTCGGTTTGCACATGCCCCTCATGACAGTCATTGGTAGGCAACCAAGAGGATTCTTCGATATCTATGGGGCACTACTCACTTTGGTTTATTCTACGCCAGAGGTTCTACAGAGTTGGTAGGATACACTGATTCAGATTGGGCAGGTTTAGTTGATGATAGACGTTCCACCTCAGGCTATGTTTTCTATCTTGGTTCTTCTCTAGTTGCTTGGTCATGCAAGAAGTAGCAAGCTATTGCATTATCATCTATAGAGGTAGAATACAGGGCAGCTATCACAGCCAGTTAGGAGGCTCTTTGGCTTCATCAGTTATTGGTAGAGTTTGGTTTCTCCTAGGATCAACCTACTGTACTTTGGTGTGATAACCAAAGTGCAATTCATATTTCTCGCAATCTTGTTGAGCATCAGCGAACCAAGCACATTGAGGTTCAACTGCACTTCATTCGACAACACATTCAGGATGGAGTTCTCAGCTTGGAGTATCTTTCAACTCAACAACAGATTGTGGATATCTTTACGAAACCTTTTGCATCACCTTGCTACCTTGAGTTGCGTGGCTTTCTTGGGGTGATGGAAGTTGTCCTTGGGGGTTGTTGATGAGGACATCTTCCTCCACATCTTCCTTCTTCTTTCTTCTTTCTTCTTTCTCTTTTGGTAGATGGTTTTTTCCCACGTGGTTTTTCATCATCTTTCCAGTAGAGTTTTATGGATATATTGTACATGAGTACCTTATCAAGCCTTGTTGTTGGGACTCATATCTATGGATATGCCACTTGTTTGGTTTTGTTTGTTTGTCCCCTCCCTAGTATCACTTAAGGGGGGTGTTAGAGTATATTTTAAGTTTACTAGGATAGTACGTGTTCCAAGATATTCTTGTTGTCATTTTGTTCTTATCCTGGTTTGTTAATTTTAGAGGGTTGTGATCCATTCGGTTATACCTACCTCATGATCTATGGCTCATATCACACCTCTTGTTGTACGATGGATATTCACCCCTTCTCTTTTTTGTTATGATCGGATGGTTGATATTGTACACCCTTGCCTATTTAAGCAAGGCTTCTCCATTGAGTAATACAATCAGATTTAGAGCTTCTTCTTTCGTGTTTTATTGTGATGCTTTTCAATATTCTTTGATCTTGGGCTTGGAATGTTATTTTGTGTTAGCTAACATTCCTTTCAAGGGCTAGTCTTTAGACTCATACAAGACCTTCCTTTGGCACTAAACATGCCCCAACTTGATGGTTCATCAAGACATAGAAGTGATTGATACTTTGACCTCCTTTGAAACATATCTTTTAAGATATTTCATTTCTAAGATCGAAGGATACATGTCACTCAACTAGATATACATGCTACTCCAAAATAGATATAGGATCAAGTTCAAAATCTTGTCAAAACCTCTCCACACATACCATGTAGATTAGATCCCTTTCAATAGGGGAGGAAAGGAGTAGGTCTACTTAGCAAAATAAGAGTTTTTAGACTCTAACAACTTCATTGATGAGATGCACCTATACATTCTTGATGACTACTTAGAGAAATGGGCATCCAATACATGGATATTGGATCTCGATAAAGCATTCGAGTTGACTGGCATGGGGAGATTTATCACCAAGTATTTTTTATCTATATAATAAAATTAAAACTTTTTGAAGAACAATCAGGAAGTTTTCATTTCTAAGGGACTAAGAACTTACAAATATGAAACTTCCAAAAATCACTACACCAAAAATGGTCTTTTAGGAAATGTTTTAACCATCCTTAAAGACCTTTAAGGGAGGTTATTGACCCATTGCCTATGAGGATATCGTAAAAAATTTATAGCATATGAGGGTGATTTAAAACCACCTTAGTTTATCGCTATGAGGGTGATTTAAAACCACCATATTAGGGTATATACCCTAAGAGGGTGGTTGTAAACCACCCTAATAGAACCTAAGAGGGTGGTTTTAAACCACCTTCTTATTATTACTTTTTTTTAAATATATAAAAAGTATCCTCTTTTAATAATATTATGGTTACTTAAGCCTGCATAATTATTTTATGATATTGATGATTTAAGTGTTAACCATGGCAAGTCCAAAGAGATTATTACAAAGTCACCTAATGAAACTGACATAGAAACATAATGGCAAAAACAATAAAATCCTCAAATGATTTAGTTCAATACATCTAGACAAATCCCAATAGTCAAGTCTCTAAAATATTATGTGACAAGAATCACTTCTTGAAAACATTTCATGAAAATAGATGATGTTTCCCACCAGATGAAGTCAAAATAAATAAATTGTAGTTGCAAAAGATAATCAATTATTTACCATGTACAAAACCAATGTGGTTACAAAAGAGACCAAAAAGGAAAGGAAGACTTTCTTTCTCTATACAAAAAATTAAATGTTAACACTACCATTTATATGTATGTACTGTAATCCAAGTTGTCCATTTGTGTTACCTACACATATAAGAAAATGTTGAACTATGATATGAGAAACTAACTGTTTTAAACTCAAACTACAAAATAATCATTGAATATTTTGACTGATTTATTTACCACACTTGAGCTTATATGTCCTATAAATTCAACACACAACTATTCACCATATAGTTATTCTATAGATACTGACAAGAATCACTTCTTGGAAGCATTTCACCAAAAGACAATGTTTCCCACCAGATGAAGTCAAACTGAATAATTTGTAGTTGCAAAAGATAATCAATTCTTTACTATGTACAAAACCAATGTGGTTACAACAGAGAGCAAAAAGGAAAGGAAATATCTTGCTCTATACAAAAAATTAAATGTTGATGTTGTCATTTATGTGTATGTACTATAATCCAAGTTGTCCATTTGTGTTACCTACAAGTATAAGAAAATGTTGAACTATGATATGAGAAACTAACTGAATAATGCTCTCTGCCAATGAAGTATTTACAACTTGGAAAACTTTACCCTTATATAAATATTTGTGGAAAGGATCAAACCCCATTTTAACTTAACCTTACTAGTTGATGGGATTATTACGTTCTTTTATCTCAATAAGAAAATACTATAATTTGTCAGCTATTCTACCCAAGGCATCAACAAGTTTCCCTAAAACTTCTATTAAAATCTTTGTATGTTCATTTCTTTGATCCTTATCCAGTTGACAATTTAAATTATGAGAATTGACACAAGTAGTAAGTACTTGGTCATTTCTCTCCAAAATAGGGAGCAATTGTTGTTTCAAATCCATGTCCTCATCAACTTTAGAAGCATGCATCCTCTTTTGATCAACATGAGATGATTTGTGATAGCATTAGATATTGCAAGGGTCGTGCATACCCCTTTCCCACCACCAGACATATCTTCACCAAGTAAGAACTTTGAAAATCTTTCTTTCATCATTTCAACCATTGCAAAGCATAAAATAGTTGACTTATTACAATTACAAAAATATAAAGAGAAGTTTGCTTGGTTAAAATATTACATTAACCTAACCCAAAACATATGCAATTCAATTATCCTTCAAATGATAATATGGATAAGATGAACACAATCAAGAAATAATTGTTTATTATTTAGTATCTATCAATGTACTAACTAGATTGATAAATCTTCTATAACATTTAAGAGCAATAGAGCCTTCATATATATCTATGTAATATTTATGAAGAAAAAGCAAAAAGGGTAGCAAATGCACAAGAAGTATATCCAAATAACTAAAATAGAAAGAAAATGCTATGAGGACAAATGTAGCAATGTGTACCCTTTTTTAAATCATAACATGAGCCACAACAATTCTATCATCTAAAGAAGCATTTTTCGATACAACTAAATTAACTTTCTTTAAAGTCTAATGTCAATCTAGGCTTACAAATAGCAATAGCAATTATTATCTACTATATTATAAATAAGAGACCTGAGTAAGTTACACAACATTACTTAGACTTCTTTGGGATATACAAGATTAAATGAAACCCTAATTTATTATACTACAGTAAGTCCTTTCCTCATCCCCAAATGGAGTATGTACTTCTATGGCAATAAATCAATGACCAGCTCACTACTAACAAATTATTAGTCAAAAATAGATAATGTACCTTTTGGGTAAAGGTAAATAGAAGGCCTTAGGATTTTGGCAAGGAAACCACAATGTTAGAAAATAAAAATATGCATGAATAATCTATTTCACACTTATCTTTCGTATCCTCCTATATTACAGAATCTCGGCCACGTGTTCTTGTTAGAGAAACAATGCAAATCCTAGAATTTATCATTTTTTTGCTTTCTATAGGCCAACCCAATGGTGATTATCCTGAAGAGCTACTTGGAATATCATCTCCATGACCATGATCATCCTATGTTTCTCCTATACCAATACTTAATGTTTCTAAAGTTATTTATAACCACTGACTATGGAACTACCATAATCAACACTTTGCTACCTTGCATACATATCAACAATTTGTAGATAAACAATGATCAACAATACCATTTAAAGACTATCATCTCGTTAAAATCATCACTTACCACTTACAGGATTTAACAAATGGATGGAACCACCATAATTGAATTCATAGGAAGAGGAGCCATGCCAAACAATATGGAGGGGCTCAAAGCTCTAGCTCATCAAGGCCATGATGCTATGGAGATATCAACCAAGCCAATAAAGGGAAATTTGCACCTAAAATTGAAAGATTTAAAATTCCCCATACCATGAGGTGATGATTTCCATTCAATATGGATGAATAAATAGACAAAATCCTTTTTATGGTATCCAAGCCAACCCTCACCAAAATTTTAGATCCCAAAATCCTTTTGGTGATACTCAAGGACTCCATCATCAACAAATGTCTAACCTAGCTTATGACCCTGAATCCACTCTCCATATAGAAGAGTGGATTTTAGGAATAAACCATCACTTCCTAAAAATTGGGTTTTACCTACTTATGGGGCAAGGCCCAAGGAATAGAAAGAAGGGATGGAAGCAAGAGGAAGGAGGGCTAAGACTACAAATTTAAGGTTAGTAAGCTCACCAAATACATATCGAGCCTTAAAAGAACTTCCCTCTTGAAGGATATGATAAAAGTTATGTAAATGAACTTTAGGTCTACTCATCATAGTTTTGATGATCCTAATAGAGAAAATACCTTAGAACATTAGGAATTAAGGAAGGAGCAAAGCTGAAGTAGAGAGTAGCCTTCATCCAAAAATCTTGTGCCTTGGGAAATGACTTTTGCCCTTCCACTTCTCATCTTCTTTTTGATATTCCCATGGTTCGGTAGTAGGGGCAACTTCGTCACTTTTACTTTTTTGTTGTTTCTATGGCTTCAAAATTTTGACTTGGTACACAATTGACAAGACAAAAAATCTAGGTTCACTCCTTTAATAGGCTAAGCCCTAAGAGCTACCAAAGCTATAAGGAAATTTTTCCTGTAACTTTGCTTCACTTCATGTTAGACAAGTAGAAGCAAGATAGACCAAGGCTACACTATCAAAAGGTACTTCCCACCTTCAATTGGATAAAATATATTTATAGAAGAGGTAGACAAGCTTTAAGGTTACATTAACCATTAAATATCCCATATATAGTTGATGCTCGTCTTTCACTTGATGCAACCACATCAATAAAACTAAGTTAAGTGGCCATTAAATTTCAATCTAATGGCTTATGTGGTCCTTTTGATGAAGGAACATGCCAACAAGAAGGGGAAAGCTTTGGCCAAAATCAAAGTAGGACAAGTGGTGACTAGTTGGAAGCACAAGAAAGGAAATTACTAGTGCCTCATGGAGAAGGTCAACCATTGGCCAAAGAAAATTCCACCTCATTTGAGGACACATGATGGTTGTGTGCACAAGAAGAGTAGGTAAAATAGCATTAAAGAGGACATACATCAATGGCTATAAAGCTTGAATTTTGTGGCCAAGCCTGTCAAAGTGAATAACATACCAATTGTGGTCTTCACCCACCATACATGTGATCCTACCCTATCCACCTTCACTAGTCAATGAGGCCATTTTCATCATGTTAGCAAAGCAATACATCTCAAAATAAACACAACAAATATAATGGTGCAAGCACCTTAATACAGTAGAAGAGAGTCAATCCCGTCCCACTCGATAATCCAAAGGCCTAAAAGCTTTTGATATTTATAGCCCTAGATCTAGAGACCTCAAAATTATTATTTCATAGGTTGTAGAAGGATTTCTTGGTTACAAGAATATAAGATATATATAGTCCTTTTACATAGAAATTTGGAGGGAGGTAACCCTACTCTCAACTTATAACTAATTTTATTGTAAAAGGCATCAAAGTTTGCTTGTGCTTGGTGCCCAATATTGTAGGCTTTTGATTTTACCCTTCTTTCCTACTATGACAAAGAGAAGCTAAATCTTTTCTTGTACTAAGAGAGCATCAAACCATCCAAGCCTCATAGTCTTATAATCACTTAAAGCATGGAATTTGTGACTAATTTTGCTTTGTCCTCCTTATCTTGGCTTGTTTTGTGACTAATTTTAGTTGTGTTCACTAACCATAAGTGATATTTTTTATGTTCAATTTCCACTTGTAGTTGGAATTTTAGGGCCTTAATTATTTGGTGCATCACCCCATAGCTTAGGATTTTTCTTACAAATCATTTACGTTATTGTTATTTACTTATACTACTTTTCCCCTGGCCTTAGCTCATGGAGGTAACTGTGTGTTAGGGACCTAGTTTTGACAAGGAGCCAACCTCAGTTAAAAACCCTAGAGGTTTTCCCATGGGCGGTATTTCCCCCATCCATGGTGATTCCTACTATTTCACTCTATGTGAGGCATGGGTGCATTTGTACTATTGGGTTCCCCCAAGCTAATCTTGATGGGTGCATTCTGAAATGACAATAGTTACTTCTTAACAAGGGTTATCATTTGGTAAGATCCATCATATGGATGTCAATAATACTTTCCATATAGCATGGAATCAAGGTTTATCCATAATGGATACAAAGGTCATCCAATATTCAATGGGTCAGGTAATCACTTCCATCGTCAAGGTGTTTATTTATGAATAAATATTGTCTATATTTGGGATTCAAGTTTTTTATCTATTTGAATCCAATTTGAAGGAATATGACATGAGTGCTAATTTAAAGAGATAGACATAGGTACATTAGAAATAAGTTTTATTTTCTCAAATATATCACTCACTTGAGAAGATTTATTGTTTTTAACTCATTATCTACAAAGAGTCTTAGACCATCTACGTCAAAATAGAGTCCTCGATAGGAGTAGATTCATGTGTGGATAGTCTAAGTATTTTGTGTAAATGTTTTTATGAGGAATTTAGTTGATGAGGTTTGTGAGGATAGTTAATCTCTATGGGAGTAATTTTGATGTCTCGCCAAGGTGATCAATACATCTAAATGAATGTGTTTCAAGAGAGTAAAGCAAATGTGACATCTATGTATAATAATAGGTTGTCTAAATTATTTACAATTGATTATATATTATGGGTCATATGACATAAATTTGTTTTATCTAGTTAACCAAAAGTGATGTCTAGGAGATATTAAAGTATTGTTTAGGAATAACCAACAAGAAGTTGATGTGTGGTTGGTAATATGAGTGAGGATACAAAGCCATCTAGCATAGCTTCCTAATTATCTAATAGAAGACTAAAATTTTCTAGTATGGAGGGTTTAAAGTCATCTAGAAAAGACATGTTCTATCCCTAGTCATAGTCATTTATTATCTAGTGTGAAGATTCCAATAAGAGAGTGTCCACTATCTTACATAATAATAAGGGTTGACCAAAGATGAATCCATCCAACTTAATCATCAAGAATATATGTATTATCTAAGTTTTAGTCTTTCCACTACTAAGGAAATTAATTTGGGCCACCTAGGAGGGTAAAATTACAATTTATGAGACCATGGGCCACCACAGAATCACCATCTATATAGGTCATCTAGCATAAGTTGAAGTGTCATCTAGAACAACCAAGGCAAGAGGGTCATTTATCTAATTGAAGTATCATGAAAATATTTTTATTGAATCCATATTTATTGACTCCTCAATATATCTAGGGTCCTTGAGGATATTTACTCATGTGGTACAAAATGGTATTTGATATTAACTTGAATTGTGATCATGACTATGGTGTTCATTGTGTAATAAGGTGGCATTTATACTCGACAAAGTAAAATTATGGTTATTTGAGATTATGAGCAGGATACATTCAATTATAAAGGAGTCTATTAAAATATTTAGTGATAGAAAAAATGTGCAATGAATACTCATGATGTGGTTTGTTCATTATTTTATTGATAAAATTATGTGTATATTTTTCCATTAGATTGACAAACATTGTCCAAATTTTCTAGTTGAAGGGCAAAATTTGTTAAAGGAAAAGTGAAATTATTATCCGTCATGTATTATGAGAAGGTAATATTTGGAGTTTATATTATGTAATAAACCCTTAATTAATGGAAATTGACTAGTGTGGGGAATGTGTCCTGCATCATATCCTTTTGGTAGTGGCATGCTCAATAATTTTGACGCATCATCTTAGATAAAAACTTCAAGCTTGATCCTTTTTAAATTAAACCATCTCTTTTATCCCACATACATCATGAGGATAATTTTATTGGAATATATTACATTATTTGGTACATGCTAATGTACCACATTTGGTACATATTTAGATTAGGAAAGAGTGTCCTAGATTAGAAGTTGAGTATTTACTTTATGCAATGTAATAAATGCACAAGTATTATTAAAGTGTGCAAAGTATTTTGGTATTGTAAATGTGCATAGTTGTCCATGTGCACATGAGTCCATAGAATAGGAAGTTGAAGAGTCTCTAGAAGAGTGAAGGCCAAGAGTGCTCCATATGAAGAGTCACTTTACATCCTATATGTATAGGATATGACATGTTTTGTAATATGGAAGTATGGATACTTGAGATCTTGATTCAATAGAGATACTATTTTCGTGAGCATTTATTAATGGCAATTTTATGAGTTATAGTTGAAGTTATTTTTGAGTTTTATACTTTTAGAATATTGCCATTATCATATATTTCATATTGCAACTTTATTTTGATCTTTTGGTTAATTTTATCTTAAGTATTTAGCTTCAAAAGCTAACAGTGGTATCAGAGCCACAACAAGGTTTCAACTTGCATAGGTTTTAAAGTTGCAAAGGAGATTTCCACTGGTTAAGGAGAAACTAGTGAAGTTAAAGGAATTACCTCTAGAAAAGAAAACCAGAGAAGTTTGGAGATTTACCTATTCCAAGAGCAAATTCAAAATAGAAGGAAATTATAGGTCTTGAAGATAGACCTTGACATTGAGGAGATTAAGAGACCCTAGAAGGAGGTCCTATTGGAGAGTTTGAGAGATTGAAGGAGATTCCAGATTGCAAGTTGGCTAGAGTCTTTCCATAGGGTTGAAGGAGAACTCGTGAAGACTAGGACTCAACATAGAATTCTTTCCACTAGTTTTGAGAATAGCTAGTGAAGTTTATTGCTTTTAGAATTCTAGAAATTTAAATGCATTTGGTCTAAGTTTTTGTTGCAAAAAATTAGTTCTCAAAAGTTGAGAAGCTTCCTACAATAGATAGAGAAGAATTTCACCTTCGATTGCCTAAAAGTCTATGTGCTTTCCTCGTGCAGGGATTAGTTTTGAGTTGCAACAAAAGAATAGACATTGAAGAGGTCCAAGAAAGAAGGACCCATTGGAGATTGAAGGAAGAATATTGAGGAGAACCAAGAAGGAGGTCTCATAGGAGATTGAATATTGAAGGTTGGAGATTGAAGACTATAGATTGAAGAAGTTGAAGAGACCCGAAAGAGGTCACATTGAAGAACTTCCAGATTTGGAATATTGGAGATTGAAGATTGGAGATTGAGAAGGACTAAGAAAAGGTCCTATTGTAAAATTTAGAAGCAACAGATTTTGGAGATCCAGGAGATCAAGGATAGATCTCATTGAAGCTTTGAGGAGAAGAATTGAGGAGCTGTAGAATTAGAAGACCCAAGAGAAGAGGTCTCAAGAGAATTTGGAGAAGGAGAAGAAGGCTAGAGAAAGCCTTATTGCAGAATTGGAGAAACCTAGAGGAAGGAGAAATCTAAGCAAGGAGAAGGATAAGAAGGCTAGAGATAATTATTGTAGAATTGGAGAAGTGACCATTGGAGAAGTTGAGAAGAAAGCTAAGCAAGGAGAAGTTTTTGATAAGAAGGATTTGGGACAATTATCACCATCCGACAACAAGCCCAAGAGGAAGAAGTTTTTGGCAAGAAGTTTGCCAAATTTTGGAGAAGAGTTTTGAAGATCTCAAGACATTCAGATTCTTGAGGAAGAAGACAATGAAGGAGATCAGATTTGAAGTTAGAAATTGACAAGAATATTGAAGGAGAAGGGAAGATTGAAGAGGCCATAGTTTTGAGAAGTTTAAGGACAACCACAGTATTTTTGAAGGCTGATTTGAAAAGGAGAAGATTGCTGATTTTCAAGGTAGGAATTGAAGGGTTGTAGGAGAATAGATTGAAGGAGGTATAGAGCTACGATTTAGAAAATATTTGGGTAGATTTTGAAGTGCCCTTGAATAAGAGATTGAAGGAGGTCATGATAACGAAAGAAGGTAACATTTTGGAGATTTTATATGCAGTTTTGGATAACGAAACCAAGGAGGAATTGATTGCAAAATTGCAGAATTTTTGGACAGCATTTGGGCAGCACTAATAGCTGCAAGTTTTAGAGTTTGAGAGAACAAATTTGGAGGATATTTGAAGCCACAAAATCAGATTTATGGACAACATTAGAAGGAGAGAAAGAGCTACAATTTTGGAGAACTTTGGGGTAGATTTGAAAGAGTTTTTGGGCAGCAAGCAAGTTGGTATTTGAGCAGCAATTAGAGCTGCAAAATTGGTAGGTTTTGAAGTAGCAAAGCACAAGAAAGTAAAGGTGCAAAACTTACAAGACCGAGATAGCAAAAGGGTGAATCAATCACCAAAGAAATTAGCTGCAAAAGGAGATCAGAAAGGTATGCATTTTTGGTGCTACATAAGTTCATTATTAAAGTATTAAAACCAGTCTACATTAAGTATTTGAGAGCACCATATTAGCTTTATTAAAATCTGAGGAAGGAAGTTGAAAAAGGAGTCTTCAAGCAAAAGGAGTTGGTAGTATTTGCATCCTAAAATCTGCAAAATAGAACAACAAAAGTCTAAGTTAAATATTACTTGAAAAGGAGAAATAAGAAGGGAATAACATTAATATTGAATGTTATTTTTTAGCTCATAAAAAGTGCAGATTTATTAGAGTAAAAGAAATAGAGCAAGAGTATTTTTCTAAGCAAATTGAAGACCAAGAAAGGGTTGAAAGTAAAGCAGATTTTTAAGTGTCTAAAGACACTAAGAAGCCACAGTCCAAAGGTGAAGTGAAAGTATCCATTTGGAGTAGTGAAGCACCACCATAGCTCAAGGAAGAGCCACCATCATTCAAGGGAGAGCCACCACCATTCGAGAAAAGCCACCATAGTCTAAGGAAGTGCCACTATTGCTCAAGGAAGAGCAACCATAGTCTAAGGAAGCGCCACTATTGCTCAAGAAAGAGCCACCACCATCTAAGGAAGAGCCACCACCATCTAAGGAAGAGCCACCATAAAAATGTAAATCCAAGCTATCAAAGTTGAAGGTTCAATGCCATAATTTCATCCAAGGAGTCCAAACAAATGTAACTAAGATGTTTCTACAAAATAAGGTGAAAGAGCATATGTACAGGTGATAGAACATTTGAAAAATTAGGGCAAATTCCAAGTGTTAAGGATTGGAGGAGACGTTACATGCAATGGACATGTGTTAAGCATTTTGGGTGTCAAATTGCGCCAGGGCTGAAAGGAGATGTTAAAATATTCATTGGAAGTGAGACACTTGCAAATAGTAATGCTCATAGTGTCATAATATCTTCAAACAAAGCAAAGCTATGTTATAGAAGCATGAGGAGAGTAAGGAAAATATTTTGAGCATTGGAAGCGTTTGAGTGCCATGTGGCACATGTACAGTGGAAGGTCAACAGGTTAGAAGCATTTCAAGCACCCATAGCAAGGAAGATAATGTATTTCAAGGAACCAAAGATAGTAGAGTGGAAGAGCAATTTGTAGAGAAGCACTAGAAATAGGAGAACATGCAGGCAAGTTCATTAATTGAAGACTGAGTGGAAGTAAGAAGGAGATACACCACTTGGCATTGCAAGAGAGATATTCAAGTTATGTACAACAAGGGAGTCAAAGGGTCAAGGATTGTAAATACATTGCAATAGCAAGGATAAGGTGGAATTTAGAGTACCTTTGTAAAGGTTGAAGTTGATTAATCAACAAAAGAGGAAAGAGAACAATCTTTCCAAGGAGGCCAAAGTATAGCAAAGATTCCATATGTGCAACATAGAAAGGAGAGCACCAATTAGAAGATGGTCAAGTACTATTGACCAAGAGAATTACCACATTCAAGGTTGAAGGTAATTCACTTTATTTAAATTTATTTATAAGCTCAAGATAGGAGGTATAAGGTTGCTTATAATTATTATTTTTCTAAGGTTAAAAGTGAAACTATTTATTTTGGAGGGATAAGAATTAATATTTGAAACCTTAGAAATCTAATTATTGCTATTAGAGAATTTTATGAAGGTTTGAAATTTGGGTTGAAGAATTTGAAGGAATAATTTAAAGTTTTGTAATTTGATTATTTGCATTTACAAAACAATTTGAAATATTTGCAATTTGATTAGATTGGAGAAATAAGGTTTTCTACATCAAATTAAATTTATAAAATTTGAAAATATCTTTTTATGGAATTTCTAAATTTCTAAGTTTGGAGTTATAAGGAATTCAACATCAACATAGGATTGAGAAATTTAGAAGTTAAAAGAAATTGTATTCTTGTAATTAGGGAGTCATAAGGAAGTCAACCTTAAAGGTTTAGAATTGCATTCAAAATTATCTTTAACTTATTATCCAAAACATTAGGGAGAGATAAGGAAGTCTACAAGGGTTAGTCATGACAACACATAAATTCTTTCTTTCAGAATCTCAACTACTTAAAGGTCCTAATTACACCTCATGGAAAAACAAAGTGAGATCAATATTGATAGTAGAAAAGCTTTGGGATATAGTTAAAGGAGCAAAGACTAAACCTATTGAAGATGATAGGGAAATTAAAAAATATGAAGAAGATGAAGCAAAAGCACTCATGATAATAACTTTTGCAATTACAAATGATATACAACCATATATTAGTTCAACATTGACTTCTACAGAAGCTTGGAATACTTTATCCAAAATATTTGAAGGAAAGAATAAAGCCACCATCTTAAATCTCCAGACTCAATTGCATTCTCTAAAGGTTAACAATGGTGAAAGTATAGAATTGTTTCTAAGAAAAGTGGCAGATATAAAAGGAAAGTTATTAACCTTAGGAGAGAAGGTAGAAGACAAATTTCTAGTTCAAGTAATTTTAAGAGCACTTCCTAAAAGTTACAAGCACCTAGTTACATATTTACAAATTTTGAGTAAAGATACATCATTTGATGAGTTGGTCAATATACTACAAGAATATGAAGTGGAGAATTCAATCAAATATGAAATGACTAACAATGCCTTAGTCTCAAAAGATAATCCACAAGGAAATTTTGCTTCATTCTCAAGGAATAAAATAAAATGGAGTGATATGGAGGAGAGGAGAGGCAACCTCGAGGCGTCAACTCCACCCCCACATACAACCATTCAACCAAGATTTAAACAAAACAAAAAAATGGAGTGATAGATATTGTCAAGTTTGCAAGAAAAGAGGTCATAGTACAAGTTACTATAGATTTAATCCAAGGAATCAGTACCAAGGGAATAAAAAAAATTCAGGAAGCCAATCAAATAGGTTATTTCAACCAAGACAATATCAAAACCAATATAGACCACATCAGCAATAATTTCAACATCAATACAATCCACTTCAGCTACAATATAGAGAAGGAAATCAAAAGGGACACTTAGTTCAAGAGATACAGGAAATGCAAGAACTAGAAGAAAATATAGAAGAACATGAAGCTAAAGCACTTTCAGTAAAAGTAGTATTTTATGAAGATACTAATCATTTGCTTGATCAGAATACAAACAAGGAGTAGAAAGAAGAAAGCAAAAAAGAAGAGCACAAGCTACAACAAAAGGACGAAGACCATATTGAAGACTAAAGTCTTCAATAACCAAATAATGTAATACAAGGGGGTGTTGGAATATATTACATTATTTGGTACATGCTAATGTACCACCTTTGGTACATATTTAGATTAGGAAAGAGTGTCCTAGATTAGAGGTTGAGTATTTACTTTATGCAATGTAATAAATGCACAAGTATTATTAAAGTGTGCAAAGTATTTTGGTATTGTAAATGTGCATAGTTGTCCATGTGCACATGAGTCCATAGAATAGGAAGTTGAAGAGTCTCTAGAAGAGTGAAGGCCAAGAGTGCTCCATATGAAGAGTCACTTTACATCCTATATGTATAGGATATGACATGTTTTGTAATATGGAAGTATGGATACTTGAGATCTTGATTCAATAGAGATACTATTTTTGTGAGCATTTATTAATGGCAATTTTATGAGTTATAGTTGAAGTTATTTTTGATTTTTATACTTTTAGAATATTGCCATTATCATATATTTCATATTGCAACTTTATTTTGATATTTTGGTTAATTTTATCTCAAGTATTTAGCTTCAAAAGCTAACAAATTTTTGAAAGGTTTATAAAATATTTTTGTTATTTTTATCATTAAAATTGTGTTTGGAGGTTTTGATAATAGATTGGAATACTTTACAAAATATAAAATATTTTGAATAAGTATTTTATAAAATATTAGATTATATAGTCATTAGAAAGTTATTTTTAATATCGATGCATCTGGTATATTTTTATTCATGTTGAAGAAAGTGATATGTTGTACCAATTTGAAAAACAAAATATTGGTGGAGCATACATATGTACCAAATACATACCAAATGATGAATGAATTATTTATTAGAGGTGATGCTTTGAGAAGTGCATGCCCAATGTGCCATTTTAGGATATTTTTTAATGATTATACTATACAAGGAGAAGTCGGTACCTTTCTAGTTCAATGATTGAGTTTTAGAGTTATGATCACTAAGGTTTGTTATCACAAGAAGAGGAGAGAGGAGGTCTAATTCCTTGCTTTAGGATGTGAATAGAATATGCATGTTTCGCTATCCACTTTTTTGGCTAATCCAACAAATTATCAACTAATCTAACTTGCCTAATTGTAATCAATATATTTATTTATTTTTTTCATTTACATGGTGGAATTGATAGTCGCCATGAATTTGGATAGGTTTTTTGGCTTTTATAGCCACCACAGTATTTTGCACTGTCCACCTCGAAAGTTGCCACATAGATCTTCGCGCAGTCCGCCCCTATAACCACCATGCCACAATCATTTTAAACCTTTTATGTCGTTGAAAGCACCAGGAAAGGAACACGCATTCAATACGATGAGGCCTAAGATTTGAACCTTGGACCTCTACCTCCCTTATGGGGTTTGGTGGAACCAACTGGTCTACTTCTCGAAACTATTACTGAATCGTGAAAACAACTAAATTGTAATCAATATTACCTGTAAACTAGATTCAACTTAATTTTTCCTACATAGAATTTATTTTACCTTATGATAGCATATTTTCTATGTTGATAATGCATACTATGATCATTTTTTGTGCTATAAAATGGTAGATTATTTTCTAAGTTTTGGTTGGATAGTTGTTAATGGTATGCCATTTTTATGTCCAAATCACATTAGTTAATTTAAGTTATAAAGACCAATATTAGACACTTCTCTTGCTAATGGCTCATTGTTCAAATGGGTTGTGCTTGTGTTAAAATGTATTATAGCATATGTCATTAATGGTTTTGATACAAAATATATCAACAATGTCCTTATCAATATTCAACCAATTTTTTATCTATGAGTTACAATTATTGAAAACTATTATAATAAAAATGCACCTTTTGAAATTTTCTTTTTCCTTACCACATTTATAATATAATCATGTCAATATACGATGCCCTATGTATGGTATATTATATCATCTATTAGAAAGTGTTATACATAATTATGCATGTTGTTGTATCCATACAATATAAGTAATTATTTGTCAAATTATCTTGTAGTTAAATATCCTCAAAGATGTTATTAACATAATTATTTTTTATTTTACAAATCCTTCAATATTGCAACTCATGCATAATGTACTCTTAGTATGGTTTGAGATTTTTTTGAGTTTTGTATAGATGATAAACATGTGATTACAAATTAAAAGTATCATATTCTTATATAAAAGTGGTCCATAGTGGCTAGAAAGGTGGTTTTCATCATGGAACAAGATGCAATATAGATCTTTGTTTGCAACCCCATTAAGTAGATATCATTTTTATATAAGGGAGGTGATAGTGATTAGTATATAAAAATAGTTAGATAACCATTGAATATGAATACATTTTTACATAACACTCTTTTGCATTCTTTCACATTTATAATTTATGAAGGCATGTGTGGATAGCTCAAATTTTGTGTATCTCATATAATAGATGAGACTGTAATTCTCAAATAAATGCAATACATTTGTGTCACCTTCATTTAAGAATATTAAATTTTGGTTTATCATACCATTTTGAATCTCAATAGAGGTATAAAAACTTGAATTGTATTTGAAATTTGTCAAATAAGAAGTTAAGGGGCTTTAAGAAAATGTCTAGAACCTAAGGAGGTCACTTTTAGATAGCACATGTTTGATGGTAAGACTTGAGAATTATTGTTTTCTTGCATAGTTTTTTATATCTATGATGTCATTGACTTGTGTTTCATGATTCTTATAGCAAATTATCTATTACAAATAGACCATCATTTATTTAGATCAATATTTAGCCTAATTTATGTATATCAATATTTAGATATGGTTACAAAATCCTATTTCATTCACAATACAAACACCTAAAATAACTGGAACATGCTTTTTCAAAATATCTATATTCATTTAATGTTTATAAAATGTTGTAATTGTTTCTTTTTTCTAATTATTTCAAGTACTTTTCTTTTCATTATTATGTATGATTATAGATGACAACAACATTCAAACAATTCCAAAATTCATAATCATAGCTAAGTTTAGTTCCATTGAAGATAACAAATATAATATCAATATATTCTCATTATCTAAACCAATATATTATTATTTGTACATAAATATATAAAAATAAATAAAAATAAACGTAAACAATTTGTGTAGATCCATAACAATAGCAATAGACCTAAAAATATATTCAAATTCAAACTAAATCCTATTACTATCCAAAAAAAAAATATTATATCATTAATAAAAAAATGGTTATTTTATAATAAACATAAATATTATGTCTTAATTTCAAAAATTAAGACAATATAGATATTCTAAGCATCGACTATCTACATAGAGGTACAACTAGATATGATATTTACAATGTGATGAAGTGGGAGGGGGTGGATTCATTTCAAATAGCAAGGTGGATGGCAAGCAAAGTTGGTTGATAGAATATCTTTTAGATTGAAACATCCCTTAGATGATAGGTTTCTTTAGATGGCAAGTCAACATGACATTATTTAAGACAATAAGGTACACTAGCTCATATGACAACCATAAATAATATTCTCTAGGACTACATACTTCTTAATGGAAGGTTTCACAATGACATTGCATGATGTCACCTTCTTAGATAGTAGACGACACACACTTCCTCGATGTCAACCTCCCCTAATTTCATGTACTTCCCCAATGATAGTTTCCATGATGGTATGCACTTCCCTGATGATAGGGTCTCTTGATGGTATGCACTTCCCTGATGATAGGGTCTCGTTATGGTACACACTTCCCCTATGACAATTTTCCCTGACAACATATACTTTCTCGATGATAGATTCTCTTTGACGATAGTTTTTCTTAGTTGGTAAGATTTCAAGGGGTAAGGGATAGTTTCTTAGATGAAATTTTTCTCTCCAAGGATGGCACACTGCTATGACTTGCTATTTCACCAAACAATGACTCTAATAGCAATGGTTAAAAAAAAATTAATCAAAACATAAACACAACAAAGGGATCTCCTTTAAATGAAGATGTAGTTTTTCCATTTATTTATTATTTCAATTTATAATTACATTTCCCAACAGTAATATTTTGGTACAAACCAATTTATCATAGATGATTCTTCCCTTTTCCTCATTATTTTTTCTTCTCTCTCTCTCTCTATCTATCTATATATATCTCTCTCTCTCTTCTTCCCTTCTATCCTTCTTTGTCTCTCAATCCCCAATTAATTTTTAGTCTTTAGAATTAGTTACTATCTAATTACACAAATGATTGGTCTTCTAGTTCTCACACATTATTTCCCCACATGGATGCTCCTGCGTCATACTCATTAGGTAATAGAAATGTTTCATGAATATTCCTAGAATCTTTAATTGATACTTCATATTTAGTGATCTATAAAGCATTCATCCATGTTGTTGAATCAACTTCCTAGTGTTTCCACTTAATTAGAAATTCATAATATGTATTTCCTCTTGTCCTTCTCACCATCTTAGAATCTATGATTTCTTCAATTTCATCTTGTTCCTTCTCTTGTAGTTGCACTATCCATTTTTTTGCTAAAATATCAACTATATGATCTTAATCATCATCTCTAGGTTGTTCATAGTATGGGTACAAGTTAGTTACATTAAATATCAAATAAATGTCTATGCCCTCTAGGAGTTCAATTTCATATCAATTGGTTATAAACTTCTTTAATACATTACAAGGTCCAATATTATTCTAGTTTAACTTACTATAAGTGTCTTTTGGAAATCACTCCTACAAATGTACTAAAACCAAATCTCCAACCTAAAACTCTTGCATTCTTCATTTGAGATCAACATGTTGTTTGTATTTCATGGCACTCTTCTCTAATTTATTTTTCACCTCCTAATGTAAATCATAAATGTAGTTGGAAAATTATTGTGCTACAAAACTTGGTCTCTATAAATCAGTTATCTTTCACAACTCATCTACTCCTCTTGGGCATATTCCATATACAATTTGAAATGGGCTTCTACCTATACTTTGATTTAAAGAATTATTGTATGTAAATTCCTCCTATTGCAAAACAATATCCCATAACTTTACTTTCTTACCAATGAAGCATCTTAGAAAATTCTCATGGCTCCTATTCACAACTTTGGCTTGCCCATACATTTGTGAGTGATATGCCAAACTGAATTTCAACTTACTATCCAACTTCTTCCATAAATTTTACCAAAAATAACCCACAAATTTACCGTCTCTATCTGAAATAATACCTTTTAGTAATCCATGAAATCTTACCACTTTATTGAAGATTAATGAGGTAATGTGAGTAGCAACATTTTTTGTCCTACAAGGTTTAAAATGTTCCATATTCAAGAATATATTAACAAAAAAATAGAATCATTACCCTTTTGCATCCTCAACAACCCAAGAACAAAATCCATGCTTATATCCTCCCATCACCACTCTGGAATTGGTAATGGTTGATATAGTCTAGTATTTTTACTTTTCCCTTTTGCATGTTGACATAGTCAACAACCTTACACAAATATTCTTACATCCTTACTCATCATAGGACAATAATAACTTTCTTCAAGGCACCTTAGGGTTTTCTCTATCCCAAAATGTCTTGCAAGTCCTCCACTATGATTTTTGCTAATCAAATTTTCTCTCATTGAACTTTGTGGTATGCATACTCGATGCCCCTTGAACAACATTCCTTCTTGGATGAAATAATAAAGCCATGTCATCTTGTCTCCTACAATAGATTACTGCATGTAGCCCAAGCTTCCTTGAAGTCTAAATCATCAACATAAAGCTCCTTTGTATCATCAAAACCAATGACTTTGATATAAATTGTGTTCATAAACAAATGTCTTATGCCAAAGGCATCAAATACTTTATTTGATCTACCAATTATATGTTTCAAGATAAATGAATATCCTTGAACTCACTTTATATACATTTAGTTCAACTTACTTTGGTTGTTAATAAATTATAGAGCATCATTATCTATGAACAAGAGAAACTCTTTTAGCAACAAATAATACCTTTATTTCTTTAGGTCTTGAAAAATGACATAAAATCTTGATCTTAGATCGATTATTTCATCATTGCCTCATTTAGCTTCTCACTGAAATAGGTAATGAGCTTACCTTCCTTGATCAGGACTCCTATCATTGTCCCACTTGCATCACAATCCACCTAAAAGACCCTATTGAAATCTAGAAAATTTAGAGTTGGTTGTTCTATTATCTTCTTCTTTAGGATTCAAAAACTCCTTTCTACTATTGCTGTCCACTCAAACTCATGCTTTCCTCCTTTCATTTTTTTTAATCAATGCATAAATCCCACAAAAATATTTGATGAACTTTCTACAAAAACTTGCTAGACCATGGAAAATATTGGTCTCAAACACATTTCTTGGTGATCATCAATTTACAATGGCATTGACCTTCTTAGGATCCATTCATAACTCCACTTATGAAATCACAAAACCCAAGTATACCAATTCCTCTTTCATAAAACTATATTTCTTCAAATTGACTAATTTTTATTCCTTCAATATTTGTAAGACCAATCTCAAATGTGTTAAATGGTCTTTCTTATTTTTATTGAATATCAAAACTTCATCCAAATATACAACAAAAAACTTACAAAGAAATGGTTTCAACACTTTGCTCATCAATTGCATAAAGATATCAGGTGCATTTGTCAATCCAAATGTCATAACCAGTCATTCATACAATTTGTCCTTTGTCTTGAATACAGTCTTCTATTCATCTCCTTCGCTAATCTAGATTACTTTTCAAATCTATCTTTTTGAAATACTTTGCTCCACTTAAGTGATCCATAAAATCATCCATGCATGGCAATGGAAATCTATACTTTATAGTTATCTTATTAATAACCCTTGAATCTATGCACTTGTACCATTCACCATCCTTGTTTTGTGCACATACAACTAGTACTACATATAGGCTCAAGCTCCCCTTGATAAACCTCTTGTTTAATATCTCTTGAAATTGTCTCTTCATTTCCTTATTCTCTATTGGTGTCATTCTATATTTTGCCTTATTGGAGAAACTTGATCTAAGAATGAAATCTATGTGATGGCTAATACTCCTTATTGGTGGTAATCCATTCATAAATTCTTCTGAGAATTTTTTTGCATACTCCTCTAGTAAATCCTTCATCTCACTTGGAATCTCCTTATTCTTGTCTTCTATTCCATCCTTTACGGATTTAGTAATCAAATAAAAATACGCCTTCTTTGTCATCTCCTTGAAAATTTATTTTCTTAAAATCAAACATACTTTAAGACCATTATCCTCTCTTTTATCTTTTTCCTTCAACACTTTCAGTACATACTTCTTTCCATATTTCACAATAGCATAGATTTTTTTCCTACCATCATGTACTTCTATCTTGGAAAATTGCCAAAGTCTCTCTGACAACACATGGAAACAATCCATAGGCATAATATCACATATAACCTTATGCTTCTAAGATCCAATTTGAAATTTTTCCTTGTACTATTTTCTTTCTAATATCTGGTGTCTATTTTTTAGCCAAGAGACCTTGCACTAATTGGGGTACCTATCCTCTTCAACCCTAGTTTATCTACCATCTTGATGGAAACTAAATTATCTATACTCTCACTATCCACAATGACTATAATGTTTGCCTCCTAATTTGTATACTATTCTAAAAATATTTCTCCTTTCAATAGATTCATATTCTTCTTGTATGACTTCAATAGCACCCTCTTCATCATAAGAGTTTCTCCTTTTTCATGCTCTTCCACATGCTTCAAAGAAGCAACACTCTCTACTCCTAATTATGTAATATTATTCCTAACCTCCTTTCCCTTATTACTACTCTATTGTACTATTGGAAATTCAAATGTCCAATGACTATCTTCTCCACATCCAAGGAATCCTATACCCCTTCCTCTACCAAAACTATCTCTTCCTCATGAGAAGTCTTCATCTCCTCGGGTGTTCTAGCTAAAGTCATTGTGAGAAGTACTACCTTCTCCTTCCTTTTTCATTATCCTCTTCCAATACTTGTTTGTCCTCATCCTTGCAAGAACCATCCTCTTCCTCTTTGATTATTTTATTGCCTTCATGACAACTTATCCTCTACCTTTAAGGCATATTATTAGTCTTCTTCTATCATCCTCATTCTCATCATACTAACTTCATATTGTATAGATAATCATAATACATTGATATATTTTGAAACCTTATCCTCGTCGTTTCCCACATAACTAGCTTAAATGGTGAGCCTATAGAATTCCTCCATATAATCCTTCACACTCATATATTTTTATCTTAAGTTTTATAGTTTCTTGAAAAGACACAATTGATAATCCAATAGGAGGAATTTGAACTTCATTTTAGTGATCATTTTAGACCATGTCTTAATCATTTCCATTCCTTTTGTTTGTCATTCAATTTGAACATGTTCCCACCACAAGGATGCATGTTGTTTTAGCTTTGTATAGGAAAATTTCACTTTCTTGAGGTCTTCTATTGATTCAAAATCAAAACCTTTCTCTATATTTGTAATATATTCTATGAGCTCCTCTGGATTCAAGCTTCTTTTATGTGATGTGGTTTCTATCTTTAGATTATTTTCCATATTATAAATTGATTGGATTAATCACTCCTCTGGTTCTTCTTATTGCTCTTCATCTCAAGCTTCTGCATGACCAATCTCCTCTTATTCACTGTCACTAATCTCCTCAAGATGAATGAATCTCCTTTGGGTATTTTTGATTGCATCAAGTCGAGATATAACTCCTCTTAGTATTTCAGCTATGTATGTAGGTCAGGGTCCCCATGGTCTTACTCTTCCACACTGTACCATTATTTCTTCAACACACTTCACAAACTCCCATGAGTGAAATCTTAATCTAATACTAAAATGATTTAGCAAAGTGTGGGTTGATTAATTTTAAAAAATAAAGTATATGACAAGCAAACTTGATTAGTAGAATATCTCTTAGAAATAAGCATCCCTTAGATCATTGGTTTCTTTAGATGGTAAGTCAACACTACCTAATTTAATATGATAATATATGTTGACTCAAATGACACTTCTCTAGAATGACAACCTCAAATGATATTCTCTAGGACTGCGTGCTTCATGATGGTAGGTTTCATGACAACATCACATGACATCACGTTGTTAGACGATATATGGAATACACTTCCTCGATGACATATTCCCTTGAAAATACACACTTCCTTGATGATAATTTCACTTGATGACATGTACTTCCTAGATGATAGTTTCCCTTAATGGCACACACTTTTCCAATGGCAAAATTTTCTTTGATAATAATTTTCCTTTGTTGGAAATATGGTAAGGGGTAAATGCTTAGACAACAATTTTCTCTCCAATAACAATGTATTGCTACAACCTACCACTTCACCATATGGTGACTCTAATAGCTATGGTTAAAAACAAAAAAATAAATCAAAATATAAACACAACACAAGGACCTCCTTTCAAGGAAGATGGAAAAAAATTCCTTCATTTATTATTACAATTTACAATTACATCGCCAACAATAATATTCTAGTGCAAATCAATTTATCACAGATGATTCTCCCCCTTTTTTGCTTTATTTTCTCCATTCTTCTCTCTCTCTATTCTCATTTACTCTTCCTTTATCTCTTTATAGGTTTGATAATCAGTTACTACCTAACTACCTAGATGGTTTTACAACTACCCAAACTATTGGCCTTCCATTTATCACACATCAATTCCTCACATAAGTTCCTCATGTGGATTCTCCTACGTCATAATGTTGGCTTTGTATCATTAATTCATGAGGATAATTGTATAAAAGACTATACTTCAAACATCATTTATGTAGGGGCTTACAATAAAAAATCTATTGTATACATATCAATATCAATATATGGTTATAAAATCATCTTGCATTAACAATATAGACATCTAAAATATTTAGAACATATTTTTAAAAATATTTGTATTCCTAGTATCCTTCTAAAATATTGTACCTATCTCGTGTGTTCTAGATTTTTAGTTCTCATCTTATTTGTTGTTGCGTATGATTATAGATGATAATAACCTTCAAATTACTATGAGAGTCATGAATCATAGTTAAATTTGGTTCCAAAAACCTATTACAAACATAATATTAATATGCTCTCATTAACTAAAGCAACATTTTATATATTCTCTAAAATGAAACTATCCAATATATGCATATACACAACAATAAAAAATATAATAAATGAACCTAAAAATATATTATCTGATAGAAAACATTGCATACTACTATCCAAAAAAATTATTAAAAAACTAATAACAAATTTAAGTTAAAATCATTTATGTTAATGATAAAAAATTATCATTCATTTTCCTGGAACTGAGATAGCATAAATGTTCTATTCCCATTTCTCAAACATGGAGATGCACCTAGGTAAAAACATTTTCAAAGTTGACCTTGTAGTATTAATTCATGAGTGTATGTTATAAATATTTGTTCTCATTAACATAAATCATTCACCATATACTAAAAGACCAAAAATTTCATCAACAAATAATATCCACAGTAACAATCCACACAATGAGATAGAGATAGATAATACCCTTTAGGTAGGGCAACATCAATATTATTCCTAAATGAAGGAATCACTCCAGATCATCTCCATAAGCCAATACTATTACAAGAATGCTTTACATAAATTGCTTGCTTTACCATAACAAGGTTCCTTTTTTATATAAACATCCTCTTATGCATTCTTTGGATAAAATTCATAACCCTATCCTTATCCTACTTATTATTATAAAATATTTTTTCTATAAATAAATTTTCAGCTTACCATTGTGTTATTTATGGCTCAAGCCTACTATACAATACAATATTATATTATTATATACCTATCTTAGGTACCTAACAATGTAATTATATAAAATAAAAATATAAAGACTCTAGTAGTTGATTATTTTCTCCCACTTGTGGACTTGAAAATAATGTAGGTATTTAGGAAATAGAGGATTGCATTGCATCCTTATTCCTATAGGGTTGTTGTTGCACCATGAGCATCCAAGACTACTATTAGTTAAGAAAAATAAACCCAATGTAACATTCAAAAACGAATCCTAGGTTGATATAGATAGGTGACATCATATTCAATCCATACAACTACATACATAGAATATTTTACCGTTTTTATGGAAATCAATATCCAAGTTATTATTGTTATTGTTATTTATGGAATTAAACTTTTCAATAACTAATTTATTATCTAGTTGCTAGTTATAAATTCAAGAGTACCATGTATCACACGTAGTTGTTCCTACATAATTTAACAATGAAGTCTAAGCCTTCACCCTTACTACAATTCTTTGAAGATATGTTGGAAAAAAGAAAGGAATTGAGTGATGTTAAATAAGAGGATATGTTGTCTAGTAATATAATAATCCACATATAATGCATCGAATTTTGTGTTACCATTCTAGAAAAAGAATGGGGATCCAACAAATTATAAATATTTAACATTTTATTTTTAAGTTGTGTACTTGATTGGAGTATCATATATAGTCTTTGACTAAAACTAGACTAATAATATTGGGAATAAGTGGTTGAAATATAGGAACTTATAATAATATTTGACATTCAAGTTTTCATTTAAATTGGATTTGAATATGCAAATAAAATTATTAACAACCTTTTTATTCATGAAAATATCAAAGATAAAAAAAATTATTATTAGAAATGAGTGCTCAAGTTTAAATTTGGTCATTTCATCTCCTTGAATGAGGTTGCCAGCTTTTAAGTAAATTCATGATATAAACCTAGGAAGTAACTTACATAACTCCATAGTGAAGGTAATAGATCAAAATTCTTAAAGATATAGTGCTATTTATATTTCAAATTACATAAATGATAATTAAAGTGTGATGATTAATAATTAATAATGATAACATTAAGGTATCTCATACTATAACTTTTTACAATTTATGTTCATGTGGCATAGGGAGTATGTGATGAACAAGTAAACCTTTTATTTTATTTATGATAAAATGACCATATTATTTATAAGTGTTTCAATATTCCTTTTAGTGTGTAAATAGATTGAAAGGAAAGAAAGGTATAGAGATCTCTTGTAATTATGTATTGCTAATAATACAAAGATATTATCCTTAATATTTTTTTGGGGGTATGGAGATCTAAGTATGGTCTTTATTTTTTACATCACTTAGCAATGAATTCATATATATTTTTTTTTAAGCGAAAAACCCCTTGCGGAGCTGCCTTGGTTTGAGAGACCACGAACAGGGGGTTATTCACCATCAAAGTCACTTGGGAGTCGCACCCGACCCTTCTCGCACCAACATTATCAATTGAATTGTGGATACCCAATTCAACTTTTTGGTAGGGTGGAGATTTGATCCTGGAACCTCCCTTAGAGGATTGCCCTCTCCTCTCCAACTCACCTACAACACCTGGGTCAAGAGCAATGAATTCATATTGTCATAAACTTAGTTGATAAGATACCCATGATTTAAACTTGGTTTAAAAAATATCAAAGAGTGCAATCATCGCAAATAATGGATAATTTGATTTTATAGAATTATAATTTTTAATTTGGAGGTGCTCAATCTATCAATTTTCCATGTTTTTATTGAAAAAGTGGGTAATTAAAATATATAGAATTAATCAACATTCAAAATTACATTGGAAGGCTACAGACAATCAAAACTAACATTATTATCATGACCTATTACTTTCCTTGATCTATAAGGCCCATATTTTGCATTACCTTAAGTAGTTGGATTTTAATATTACTAGTTACTAGGCACAATCAAAATTCAACTTGGCTATAGTGACATCCTAAATATATTTTTCACCTTTTTTATTTTTAATACATAAGGGAATCGATAACATCAGTGGATGTTGCTACTATAAACCCTAGCCTGCTAGGTTAGATAAAGTTAATGGGACCGTAGACCCTCTAGGGAATTGAACTAGTACATCCAACTGACAAACACTCGGTTGTTACTATCTAACCTATTCCCTTTTGGATATGCCATTGTTTGAACCTAGAACTCCCCAAATAGAGTCCAAATCCCTAATTACTATGTTGTCCTTGTCAGAAAAATATATTTTTCACTTTAGTGTTGATGGTGTTCAACTTCTAATAGTTAGAAACTAGTAGATTCTAGAATTTATATTTGGAATATTCACTTCTTCCTAGAATTTTGTAACTAAATCATTTATGTAGAAGAAACTATTAGAGGTAAGTCATAAAATACAAACTATAAAGTAATGCTTGGTATCCTTGAAACAATTATTAATTTAACAAATCATAAATGGATGAAATGAGACAACAAAATAGATTTGACACATTATAAATCTTGGAGGATTAGTTATCAAGTTTGAGTTCGTGTTCGAGTTCGACACTCTTGAAGTTCGAAAGAAATTTGACATGTTTAAAAATTCGAAATAAAATTCAACATAAAATTTGATATTATTGTAAATGTACATATATATTTTCAATTTTATGTAAATAAATTAGTAACTAAGAAACTCAAACAAACAAATGTTATATATTGTAAATGTCATATATTTCGAAGCTTCTGCAGTAATTTTTTATTTTATAAGGAAAAGAAAGGTGAAACATGCTCATTGGAAAGTAATCATGTCAAACGAAAATATAAAGCCTCTCCTTGCCAATGGTAATTAAAATGTGAATCCAAGTATAACTGAAAACTTGAAAAGTAATATCTATGAAGCTTGCGCTACTCCTCCGTTGTCCCTTCCTAATTAGTGATGATCCTTCCTCTTCAATGAAGATCACTCGTCTAGATATTTCTTCTCTGATTGAGAAGAAATATTCACCTTCTTCAACATTTCATCAGACACCTTGTTGCCTTTCGCCAACATGTCCTCAACATACTTTTTGGCATCTCCTCGCTTGTTGTTTTCACATAAGTTATTCACAAAAATAGTAATACATAAAATATCAGGGAAAACACCCTTCCTACTCATGTGCCTCCCAACCATTGTGGCCAAATCAAGGTCTTTCTGCATCAAAGCCATTGAGAGGTTATCACTATCTGGATCAAACTCATTACGCATCATCTCACGAAAAATACTGGCAACCTCCTCTGCTTTGTGCACCTTCAGAAGGGCATGGAAAATACATGTGCATGCTTTTTTAGTTTATTTTTTGGATATTTTTTTTCTTGATGAATTTAAGGTTTATTCGTCGAACTAATTTGCCAGGGTTTTAAATTCGATGAATTTTGAATTTTATGTACAAAATTCGACAAATTTGATAACTAAGCTTGGAGGAACAAACTAGCAAGGATTCATACTAATTAAGTTATAACCAAATATGGTGCGATAGTCCTCTTAGATCCTATGCCACACTTGCCTTCCTACTTGATATGGCAAAAAATGTACTCAATTATCTCTAGATTATCATAAATCACACAACCTAGTTGATAAATCCTAAAGTTTGCTAACAACACATTAAAAGCAATCTTAAAATGCAATAACCTCCAAGCTGCTAATATAATAAACATGAAAAATTTTGATCTTCAACTGTATGCACTAGACTATGACATGAGTCCTTGTAGAACCTAACCTTCATTTGTTATTCAACCTAATGGCAATAAGAACTAGTCATACGAAAAGCTTATATAGATTCTTATAATATGATCATATTTGTTTGCATTATCTAGACATCGCAAATCCTTGAGAATGTTACAAAACAAGATGATCAATAAATTTATCTATAGAGCTTGACTAATCGTATTCTATATTGATGGAACTCCATTTAAAGATAGTATGGAATCTAAAACTACTATTGATATGGGACTTTCATCTTTGGATACTAATATTCTAGAGACCAATGAAATAATACACTCCTTTTTTAAAAAGAATCTTACATTTCAATGTGCTCCATTTCTAACTTTAATGTGATCACTACTTAGAACAAGATAATTCTACCATATAAAATAGGTGGTAAAACTATGTCATTGCTTGGGTGTGACCCATCCTAGATTAACAATTCTATAAGAAATTTATCAATATTTTTAAAGAACTTTGATTTATGTATACCCTCTAATAGGAAAGTACTCAAATTTAACAATCTTATCAAAATATCTCTTTTACAAAGAACCACTAGAATGAGTTGCTTGTATCTTAAATTTAGCTAATTGCTTCCAAGTTTTATTTTTAGACAAGAATTTCATAATACATTTGTGACATAATACTAACACCTTGGTGTCATAAATTTATGAGACCTAACCCACCCTTCATTTTTAGTTGAGTATATTTCACATAAAAAATAACTAGTTTTATCTATGTGCCATGTCACCTTCTCCATAGGAATTCATGAACTAGTTGGGTGAATTGCTCATAATGTGACATATAAAAAATCCAACATGATGAGTAGAAAATACGTGTTAGAAATAAATAATTTATAAAATATTTATAATTGGCCATCTAATGAGATATTAATGGTCCAATTATCTAGCTTTCACTAAATCATATTCATAAATCATTTGTATAAATATATGGTACCACCTTCAAACCAAAGGGGAATACAGATATTTAATTACCTTTATATGAATAACTTGATTCCATACGTAAGTGATATGTATAGGTTAGATAGTAAATTTAATTGGTATGAATTTAATCTTAGTAGGGATAATTTATCTTGAGAAAACTTTAGGAACATGTCTAAAATGGCCAAAACATTCCTAATTTCCTCTTCATCATTTTGTATAAATAAGGCAAGATCATTAGGAAAATGAGATTTAACCACTTGCTCTTGAACTAAAAGGAGGCTAGCCTTTATTAGGCCTACTTTATATGCTATTTAAAATAGATATCCCAAGTAATCTACAATAGTAACATAAAAAATAATGAGGGGTAATATTGGTGAATAGAGCATTTTAGAATAATCAAGTTAGAAATAGAGTCATTCACAACTATCTTGTTGAAGCTTATTTAAAATTAAAGATACTTTTTGTGTGAACCTAGTACCAAAGTAAATCCATTATATCATCTATAAAATGAATGTCATCTAATATGATTATAAGATTTATGAAATTCAAGCTTCACAATAGACTATCCCATCTTCATTTTACTACCCATTCAAGGGTCTCTCAAAAATAAGTTAAATTATCATATATAAATATTCCCCATATATTTAGGATGCAAAGTTTACTACACTATAGGACTACTTCTCTTGGCTATTCTTTTATACTATTAATTAAACAGAGTAGCCTCTATCTAAAAACCTTATCTCTATTGGTATTCTTTAGAATCAATCTAGTCAATTTTTTTTGTTACTTATAGGACCTAGAGAACCATTCTATTCACTTCTTTATACATTTTGAAGAAATGCTAGAAATTTTGTCCATGTTACTTTTAAAAAATTTATGGGGAGCTCATTAATACCCAAGGACTTATCTTTGGAAATATAAAAAAGAGAATCTATTCATTCTCTTAGTGAATGTGGCTTATAAAGCCAAAAGTTTCATTTGGAATTTAGGTTATATGGTATGTAACCAGTAAAATATCTCAACATAGCCTAGTATAATTTACCATCTATATCTTTCAACAAGTTTAGTAGTGAGAGATAAAAACTTTTGTAACCATTTAATTATATATTTCACAATTGCCTTAATTGTTCTTAACTATGTAAGGTTTTCTTTTTTATACTTATATATGACACAATTGAATAAATTAGAGCTATTTATATTCCTATTTGATCTAATGCACCATAGATCTATTTTTGGATCCTCCTAACCTATAATATTCCAGCTTGAAAATATCAACCTTTGTAATACAAACCAATTATACTAGAACAAAGATTTTGGATCCTATTTTAGAGCTTTTTAGACTTGGAAATAGAGGTCCTTATTGATTTTTCATATCTTCTATGCTACTTAGATTTATTTCTACCAAGCATGTGCAAAAATTAAATGCATCTAGAGATGGCACTCACCCACCATGAGATCCAACTAGAATCTCCAATAGGTATCTCTTTGATAGGGACTCACATTAGCATGCTATATATTATAATAAATAATTGTAGGCATGTTATAGTTTATATTTTATAGGTATGATTTTCAATGTCAGCTCCAATTCCTTATGTCAGTAGCACATGGATACATGTAAGTCATTTTCATAGTGGTAATCTTATCTATATGCTTATCCTCCAAATATAATAATGCATCCTATCCAAAAACTTATTGAAAATCTTATCCCAAAGGATCCTCCTTGGAGATATTTTATCTGGCTATTTATAGCCTAGTTTGTAATGAAAATAATCAAGCTATTTTTGTGTATTCATATGTTTTTTTATGGGTACTTGGTGGCTCGTGAAATTGGTATCAGAGTCATACGCTCTCCTTGGGGATTATCTATCTATCCATTTATGTTATTTTGTTTATGTTTGGTTTAACACTATGTTAACCTTGATATTTTGTATGTCTGATTATCAAGTATCTTTTGAAGATTGATAGTTTTGTATATATTTTAAAGATCATTGGTTCATTATATTATACAAAATAAACTCTATTCTACCCATTTGATAATTACATAGTCATTATCCACATTATTAGTTTTCCATAGTTGTCCCATGTACTCACTAGATCCCTCCACCTGGAATGTGTTGTCCATCTATGACATTGATTGTATCATCCTACGCGATCGCATCTAAAGCAAAAACTGAAAGGAGAGAAAGCTTTATGGGAGTGGCCAGTTGTGAATTTTGGATCAAAAAATGATAGCAAAAGTTGATTTTTTATCGTGGGAGATGTCTTTCCAATTAATGGTTTGTGTTTCTTCAACGAATAGCTTGACTCAATTTGGTGTACATCTTTTGAGCCTTGTTCCCCTAGGATAGTGCTTAGCACCTAACATTTGGACCTGTTTGCATATAGAAGGCTGAGAATTCATAGCGGCCCCTTCTAGAGCATAATGGTAGCACATGATTCTTTCAATGCTTTAATTGTCCCTCTTTAATCTTTTGAAGCCTTCAACACCTTATCATTACCTTTACTTTTTGTCTTCTTCATTCATTATGGCCACTTAACATTTAAAGCTCTATCATAGATTCTCATAGATCCTCTCTCATAGCAGGCTTATGACCATGTGTTGCACTAACCTACAACCTTCATATACATCACCAACCACTTAGATCGTCGCTCATATTTTTGCGATTGCTACCACTATGGTTTTCTCTCTGGTCATGACAATTCAGTTCTAGATTATATTTAGCATCATGCCTCCACTTTGTAGGTTTTTAGCTTCCAAAAGTACCTTCTCTCATCCTTTAGAAACTGCCATGCATTCTCCAGCATCTTGTTCAATTTCTAATTAGCTCTTGGTTCTACGTTGGCACTTGTCATTATGTCAATCCACCAGGTCTGCTTGGGTTCCCAAGGTTCTACATTTTGCATCATCTTCCTCCTATTTTGCATGCATTGGAGCCCAATTATTTTGTGATTGGGAGGAATGATAGGGACTCACATTAGCATGCTATATTTTATAATAAATAATTAAAGGTATGTTATAGTTTATATTTTATAGGTATGATTTTCAATGTGAGATCCTATTCCTCACATTAGTAACACATGGATACATGTAAGCCACTTTCATAGTGGAAATCCTATCTAAATGCCTATCCTCCAAATATAATGCACCTTATCTAAAATATTATCCTGAAGGATCCTCCTTGGAGATATTGTATCTGGATACATATAGCTTAGTTTGCAATGAAAATAATCAGGCTGGTTTTGTGTATTTGTGTGTTTTTGTATGAATCCTTGGTGGTCTATAACACTTTTCCTTACTATAAACTATTTTTAACCATTGAATGCAATCAAGATTATATAGTAACAAGACAATTAACCTTTAAGAGGGACTATTAAAATGAATTGATGCATCCCAAAGAAAATTTTAGTTTTCATAAAAAAATATCAAACAAGATAACCCTATAACCACACATGACATTATATCCTTAACTAGTTGCCTTAACATAAATTCTATTAAAATAAATAATATAGCTAGTCTACTAAATTTAGATTTTGTTAGCTTTCTAGATATATTAACTCACATAAAGTTTTATCTAGGATCAAATATAAATCAAATGTATGTCATTAATCAAACTGGCAATGAATATCAATATTGGAATAGCAACGATATCTCACAAATATAACTCAAATATACATAATATCAAAATATTACAAGAATGATTTATATTGATTACATTGCTTAGAGAGATGTCTCCAATATATAATTTTACATGACTTTTCAGTACTTTGACTATTGCTCTCCTCTAATAGCTAGGAGATGCATCCTTTCATATTCCTCATAGAGATAAAACTCTCATCTTACCACATATCAGTATGACTATTCATTCTCTCTCTTGACACCTTTCATTTTATCTCATACGTTGTATAAAATATAAATCAACTACCGAACTAATATTTACAAGGGATCCAAATAATGTAATACTTCCAACAAACTTGATCCCTTGTTGAATAGTCTAAATAAACCAACATCTATGATATGTGATCTATAATATTCTAAGCAAGTAAAAAATATCCAACTTATTTGTATAGGCAATCCATTTATCAAATTTTTTTGTAGAGAGTAGAGGTTGGAAGGAATCCAAACTTCTATCAACATTGGAATCCATTATGTTGAAGTCTCCAATGATTATCCATTATGCTACTTACAAATTATGACCCATTAAATCCCATAAAAAAGCATGCAAAATTTAATTATTTACAACATAAACTAAGAAAAATTCCATGATAGAATATTTTTAAGAAAAGGTTATCTAGACATGCATACATCAAGTATCTTCTCCCTAATTAATCAATATGTCTTCCATCCAAGAAAGTAAATGAAAGACTATCATTTCTATAGGAATATGTGATAAAAATTCCTCTTCCCAAAATACCTATATTATAAGATTGAATATATTCCCATTGCACTTAACCTCTTATAACATCTAAATGTTTAGATTATTCAACTTGATAACATCACTCACATCATTTAACTTTTTGAGTAGCAAATACTATCAAGGGATGAGTGTTAGAATATGATAGTGGCAAATGAATTGCAACAAAATCTAAGGTAAAAAAAGCTTTCACTACAACAATGATATTATCCAATAACTACAACAATACTTCCCAACTTTGCTCCTCACTACTTCACGTGAGGTTATGTGTATAGATACTTAGAAAATTTTCCTAAGGGCATAGTACCTAAGTGTAGAAGATATGGAATCATCATCATCCTTGCATAGCTCAATAGCAACTAGTGAATTCATTTTGGAGAATCATCTTTAGAAGTATATGTATGTTAGAGAAATTTCTAAAGACAAAAATCAAATATAAACTATCAAAATTAAGTAAATATGCTTCTTACCCTTCTTGATTAATGTCTCCTAGGAAAGGGTAAGTACTCCTTGAAGTATAAAATATTATTTGGATCCTTAGTATTTCCTTCCCTTGAGCATTCCATAGGTTAGGAACAATCATATCAACTATGTTTGCTAACTATGCCTCTTTCTAAGAGGAAGGAACAATCATTTTCAAATAGTGGTATAGATACATAAATAAAATTTAAACACAAATTTATCTCTAATTTTAACTCTCTATGTCCATTTAGCCCTACCCTAACATTATTATCTTGATTATAATTCAATTCAAAAAAATAAAATAAGGTTACCTAGACAAACATACATCAAGTATCTTCTCCATAATTAGTTAGGATGTACTACATCTAAGAAGGTAAACAAAAGGTTATCCCTTCTTCACTATCTCTATGGAAAGAGGTGACAAAAATTCCTCTTTCCAAAAGACCTATATGTTTTTCCACTACACTTAACCTCTTGAAACATCAAAATATTTAGATTATTCAACTTGATAGCACATGATATTACCTTTTAAGTAGCATATAATAACAAGAGATGAGTGTTAGAACATGATAGTGGAAAATGAATTGCAACATCTAAGGTGAAAAAGGTGAATTATCTTGATATTTTCAAATGATATCATCCAACTACTACAACAATACTCTCCAAATTAGCTCCTCAGTACTTCATATGAGGTTATGTGTACACATACTCAAGAAATTTCCTTAAGAGCATAGTGCCTAATAGAAGAGATGGAATCATCGTCATTATCCTTGCATAACTCAATAGTAACTAGTGGATTAGTTTTGTGAAATCATCTTTATAAGTATATAAATGTTAGACAAACTTCCAAATATAAGAATCAAATATAAATGATCAAAATTAGGTAAATACGCTTCTTACCCTTCTTGATTAATATTTTTCAAGAAATGGTAAGTACTCGTTGAAGTACAAAAGATTAGTTGGATCCTTAGGATTTCCTTACCTTGAGCAATTCATAGATTAGGAACCATCATATATGTTACCTAGAACAATATAGAATGTTTGGGAATGATTACAAGACCTCAATGAGTACTCATATACATTTAGTGTAACTATAATTGTTCGTTCTATCAATTGCTACTCTAAATATGCAACTATGCATATTTCTAAGAGGAATAAATAATAATTTTCTAATAGTGGTATATCCACATAAATAAAAATTTTAACACAAAATTTATCTCCAATTTTAACGCTCTATGTCCATTTAGGCATACCCTAACATTATTATCCTGTTTTTAATTCAAGTCAACAAGTGTACCTCCATTTCCTGATGCACTTGTGAGTTTAATTTGAAACATCAAGTTAGTGTATATCAAGTTATTTTGGCCTTTTCAATAATAATTCCAGTAATAGAATCAACATGAATCATGCAAAAGATTTACAATAGGTGAATTCTTCGCTTTCTTCAAAATTCTATCATATTGGCATCCATTGTTTTTCTTGTATCTCATAAAAAACCTATTCTAGTATCCTAAGAGAGGTAATAGGAAATTAAACACTATTGTTTATTAGATAATCAAAGGATAAACCACTTTCTTTTTTCCCTCGATTAGCATTCCTTTAAGGATTACCTACTTCAAGGTCATGGTTGAGAGCCATTAATCAAGAATCATCTCAAGCCATTCAATAAAAGGATAATCCAATAAGAAGCATCAAGAATAAGGATTTTCAAGGAGAAACGTCAAGAAAAAATCTTCATCAAACATCATAAACAAGTTTAGTCCCTTCCAAGGTTAGTACATTTCTTTTATCATTCTTACATTTCTTTACTTTTTCTATTCATTAGGTCAATTACCATTAGCAAATATATTTGATATTGTTATGGTTAATTGTTGTGCATAGAATACTAGGTTGTGTGTATACAATACCTATCATCCTCTACCTTCACTTCTCCCTTTACCATACTTAGATCATTTTCTTAGGGATATACATATACTAATTGCAAGCTAAACTTCCTCACTTTTTATATTATTTTTTGGTGCTTTATCTAGGTTTAGACTTGACCTTGTGTTATCTTCATTCATGTGGTGTAGAATCCTTCTTGGCTTATCCAAATCTAGGTAAAATGTACAACACTCAAATAGTCATAAGATCAAATATTACTTTGAAAAGGTAAATGTAGTGCACTCTCTCCACACTATCATATATTTTCTAGATGATAAGAATATCATTTGTCACATTTTAATTTTCCATACAACATATAAGTTGTAGGAGACAATCCAAATAACTACTCTTGCATTTAAGCATTGACTAGGGGAATCTACACAAGCATTCAGGATTTATGTGTAAGTATCATTCCTTGAAATTTGTAGGAGTAGATGTAAGAAGAAAACCAAATATTTGGCATACATGTCTACGTTAAGTGTTGAAGTTTCTAGTTGGTAGGGAAATCCACATTGATCGTATAGGTGAGGGCAAAAGGGCTCATCAAGAAAAAAATATGATTATGGTTTTGGGGGCTTTAGCATGCATTTTGATATTATGATATATGGATATTGAGACAAAATGTGGGGCCACATTGGGAGCCCTATTCTAAATTATTGTGTGATGGCTTACAAGGGTGGTGTTTTTGACTCTAACATTGATGATATTGTTGTACCTATTCTTGCTAGTGAGCATCCAAAGGACGGAAACAATGGCCAACTCACACATGAATGACATAATAATATTGGTGATTTGGAGGTTTATTTTTATCAATATCGTTGAATAATGTAACATTCACAAGCATGTGGTAAAATGAATGCATATAGGTTTCAAATTTGAAAGGATTACACATAAACCCATGATAATTTCTACCAATGCTTATGGATTCTGATTTTGGATGAAAGGTACATGAAACCATGGTAGATATTGGTCATATTTTACAATACAACTAGCTCTAGTAGAATGTGGATGCATAATGTCATCCCCATGATCATGATGGTACCCATCATGATAGGATCCTCATGATGGTAAATGCATAGAGGTTAGTGGTTCACATGTAGCTACTTATGAGAAGTAGAATATGCTTTGTATGAAAGACCATAATTTTTAATCAACCTCATTGATAATTTCATTGTGTATATACACGTTGCTAATACACATACATCATCAATAGGATCCTCTTTGTGAACTTAACATATTTTATACTACTTAAAATCCAAGCCTAAGAAAATTTTGTATACGTGGTATACTATTGTTATAGTAAATTGATCAACCTTAATTTTTGAGCAAAATATTTTATTTTTAATTCTTTTTCCTATTTAGAAGTTTGCATGACAACAATGATAAATTATACATACATTATAATATCAATAGTTTCAAAGCTAGAGATTGCTATCATTGACCTTTTCAAAAATCACATACCCATTATAATATCTAGATTTGAACTTGAATAATTACATGCCATTTACTACTACTTATCATTCCCTTGACAAAAGTTACAATTTCACTCCATAAAAATAAAATATATAAAAACTAAATATTTTATAATTTACTTGAGTATATGAAATTGAAATAACTTCACTTACATTACCAAATATTTTAACAAACTATAATAATCATAATATTTTAATAATCAACAACCAACTAAATAAATATTGATAACTACAATTACCCTAAAAATCAAATGAGCTATTTTTCCTTAATGGATTTTGTATTGGAAGCTCGCATTTCTATTCTTTTAATAAATAATTAAATAATTAAATCCTTATGTTGTATGACCTGCCCAGATAGCTTCCCTAGATAGCTTCCCTGGATCAAAACACAATCTACACAATGTTGAAAGCACCTGAAATTACACAATGTTCACTAATGATGTCGACACTACAACAAACACGGTCCATGCGTATAACTGGGGAATTCATGTCGGCCAAATACAACGATGAGCATAAAAAAAAGGCTATTACAACCAAAGAATTACATTCCTAGGACCAAGTTTTCCTTTAGGAGTTTGAATAGCAATCTCCCACCTATACATAATTATTCAACTTTTACATTGACTTGTTATTCCAATGGTGATCAGGATTTTATTCCCATTTCTACCTGGGCTGGTCGCTTCCACGGCGACCAAACTATCACTAGTCGAACCCTTGGATTGAATTCCCTATGCAATGCACATGGTGGTCACATACCTTCTCGCATTTTAAAGTTATTAAAATACCTAATATCATGCTAGGTTTGAGGGGACTTTCCATTTTATAAAATAAAATATAAGTTGCGGCATCCTCTCTCCTACCTGTAAAGTCGGATAGGGTGGTACCGAGAGGAATAAAACTGTGTGTAGGGATTGAATGACATAAATCTGGGGGTATTTACTCACCTTATAGATTAGATCATATGACCCAACTTAATTTTGTTAGATGTGGTGTATATTTTCCATGAAAAAATAAAATGTACGAGTAATCTATGGTTTTATTTGTGGGTAGTATTCATAAATTAATATGTATGGTAGTCCATGGTTTTATTTGTGGCAGTATTTTTAAATTAAGATGTATGGGTAGTCTATGGTCTTATTTGTGGGAAGTTTCCTTAAATTAATATGCATGGATAGCCCATGGTCTTATTTATGGGCATTTTTCTTAAATTGGCATGTATGAGTGGTTTTAGCTCATGGTCTTATTTTTAGAGTGGTTTTATTTTAGCCCATTGACTTATTTTTGGAAGTTGTGGGATGTCTATATATATGTAATTGCTTTGTAAAATAGCATAAGAATATGAACCAAATGTGTATATGAATAATAAAGAAGAAGAGCAAGAGGAGTGGTTCTAGTTTTCTATTGGTTTTCCCAGTCAAAGGTTTCCAAGATAAATATTTGTGTTCATTATGTGTGCATATTATATTTCCTTCTATTTTATGTTTATGTTTGCACTAATATCTCAAGAATAGGTTTATCAATCTCTTCATCTGGTATCAGAGTGTGGTTATTGGCTTTAGGGGGATGCCTTTGTTGCTAGGGTTCAGCTCGGTTTGAGAAGAGCAAAGGTATCTTGGGTTTGCGATAAACCTATTTTTTGAGTGGGAGTTTTGTGTAGGTGAATTCAATATGAAGGAAAATGGCTAGCAATACAAGGATTGAGATCAAAAATTTTAATGACAAGAGCTTTGAGTTATGGAAGCTAAATATGGAAAATCTTCTTGTGGATAGAGATCAATGGGTTGCAGTGTCAGGAAAAATACCTATGGCTATAACACAAGAGGAGTGGGAGAAGATGGATAGGAAGGCAAAGAGTATTATCCGACTATGCCTTGCAAATTCAGTGTTGATCAATTTCTTTGAAGAAAATAGTGCTAAGGAGCTATGGGAGAAGTTAGGGGCTTTATATCAATCAAAGTCTTTGATAAACAAGTTGTTTCTTCAAAAAAAATTGTATCTCCTTCGGATGATTGATAGGAATTCTATGGTAAAACATTTCAATGATTTTTAACTATGGTAAGTTAGTTAGCCTTTGTGACTGAAGAAGATAAGTGCATTAATTTGTTATGTTCTTTTCCAGATTCATGAGATAATCTAGTTGTGACAATTGGAAGTACCACTAAAACTATTTTGAAGTTTGAAGATCTGATTGCATCCTCGTTATCAAAAGAAATGAGACAAAAATCCATGGAGGCCTCATCCAAGGATGCCTTGTTTATAATGTGTCGTTCCCAAGATGAAAATAAGCATAACTTTGGTGACAAGTCAAAGTCAAGAGGGAGATCTATATGTCTTGGAAAATTTATTCGATGATGTTGGATATGCAGTAAAGCTAGGCACCTAAAGAAAAATTATAGATTCAAAAATATTGATAAAAATAAAGGATCTAATGATGCTTCTTCCATATAAGAAAATACCTCAATAAAAGGATGGGTTGCATACTTGGCATATTCACGTACACAATTAGATCATGATGCATGGTTGATTGACTCAAGGGCTTCTTTTCATATGACTTCTCATAGAGAATGGTTTTGTGAATATGAAGAGTATAATGGAGGTGATGTCTTCCTAGGAGATGAATCGACAACCAAAATCATAGGATGTGGAAGGATCAAATTGTTACTGAAATATGGAAGGGTTAAAACCCTCCCTAGTGTTTTGCATATTCCAAGGTTGACCAAAAACTTGATATATGTGAGTAGAATGAGTGATGCAGGTGTGCAAACAGTATTTGAAAAGGATACTTGTAGGATGGTTCGAGGAGCAATGGTGTTGGCAAGAGGAGTTCATATTGGAACATTGTACAAGCTATTGGGTAGCATTGTGACTGAGGGGTGTAATAGTTTTGTTGTTCCTAAAAATAAAATAGACAAAAACCCTACTCTTCATGTAGAGAAGACAATGCTTTGGCATCAAAGAATGGGATATATCAGAGAAAAGGGCCTTCGAGCTTTGCACACTAAAGGTATGGTTGAAGGTATTTCTAACTTTTCTTTAGATTTTGATTTTTGTGAATATTGTGTATATGGTAAACAAAATCGGGTAAAGTTTCCATCTGGTGTTGCAAGAGCAAAAGGAATTTTGGAGCTGATACATAGTGATTTGTTTGGACCTATGCCTATTCCATCACTTGGAAAATCATTGTACTATGTTTCATTTATAGATGATTTTTCAAGGTATGCATGGATATTTTTCCTCCAAAAGAAATCTGATGTCTTCACAAAATTCAAAGAGTTTAAGGCTCTTGTAGAAAACCAAATTGAGAAGAAGATAAAGGTGTTACAAAAAAATAATGGAGGAGAGTTTTGTAGCAATGAATTTGAGGAGTTTTAAGCAGTATAGAATAGCAAGGCAAAATATGACTCCAGACACTCCTCAATAGAACGTAGTTGCAAAAATAATGAATAGAACATTGATGGAGAAGGCAAGGGGTATGCTCAGTGGTGCAGGGTTAGCATAGGAATTTTGGGCAGAGGATGTGGACACTACATGTTACTTGGTAAATCGATCACCTACATCAATATTGGTTGATAATACTTTGAATGAGGCACAAACTGGTAAGAAACCCTCTCTTGAACATCTTAGAGTTTTTTATTATGATGCTTATAAAGATGGAGTAAAAGGCTACAATCTTTAGAACCCAAAAATTAGGACAATTGCTTATAGCTGAGATGTAATCTTCAGAGAATTTAAAAGTGCTCCCAAGCAAGAAGAACAACCAAGAGAGGAAGAACCCAAAAATATGTAGTTTGAGTTCATGGATGAACAATTTGACTCAACAAAAGATGATGAACCAAATCCTCAAACTCTAGTCTTGAGAAGATCAACTCGAGAAAGAAGGAAATAAAAAAGGTTCAGTTCACCTAATTTTTAGTCTACTTTTATTTTATTTGTCATATCAATTTGATATGAAGGATATTAGTCCGAAAATTTTCATCTTGGACATGCAAATTAAGAGGGATCGATAAAATAAGATACTTTGGTTTAATAAGAGAAAATATATAGAGACAATAGTAAAGAGATTTAATATGCAAGATTGTAAACTAGTCAAGACTCCCATTCCTTTGGGTGTAAACTTATTTGTAGAACAACGTCCAAAGACACAACAAGAGGAAGAAAAAATATCTAGTGTTCCTTATACAAGTACTATTGGGAGTTTGATGCATGCCATGGTATGCACCAAACCAAGCATTGCCTATGTAGTGGGAGTTCTGAGTAGATATATGTCAAAGCCAAGGAAAGAATATTGAACTGTTGTAAAACAAGTTTTTAGATACTTGCATGACACAACAAATTATGCAATCTGCTATTACAAAAGACTTGAACCAAACAAGATATTGAATGTACAAGGTTTTGTTGATGCAGCTTCTACTAGATATCTTGATCATCAAAGAACCACAAGTGGTTATGTATTTCGCTTGTTTGGTGGAGCGGTCAACTAGATGAGCAAGAGGTAAGTTGTAATGGTACTTTCAACTACAAAAGTTGAGTATATAGCAACAACTTATGCAAGTAAGGAAGCAATATGGTTACAAATATTGTGTATTGATGTTGGGTTCTTACAAGGAGTTGTAAGGATAAATTGTGATAGTCAAAGTGTAATCTATCTAGCAAAGAACCTTGCTTATCACTCTAAGACAAAGCATATCACAGTACAATACCATTTTATTAGATATGGTTGAAGACAAGAAGGTTTCATTGGAGAAAAATGATACTCTAAAAAATGTTGCAGATTCATTAACTAAGTCAGTGAGTACTAAGAAGTTTCCTTTGTGCAAGGAGACATTGGTCTTAGTTGCCCCAAGCAGTTAAATTTATGTTTTTTGTATAGGCCCCATTGCATCGTATTCAACAAGTGGGAGATCGTTGGATGTGTTGTATCCTTTGAATGGAAAAAGTATGCATGGGTATCCCATGGTCTTATTTGTGGGAAATATCCTTAAATCAACATGCATGGACATCCCATGGTCTTATTTGTAGGTAATCTCCTTCAATTAGCATTCATGAATGGTTTTAGCTCATGGTCTTATTTTATCCCATGGACTTATTTTTGGAAAATGTGGGATGTCTATATATATTGTAACTACTTTGTAAAAGAGCATAAGAATATGCAACAAATGTGCATATGAATAATAAAGAAGAAGAGCAAGAGGAGTGGCTTTGGTTTTCTACTAGTTTTATTGATGAAGGGTTTCTAGTATAAATATTCATGTTCATTGTATGTGCATATTATTTTTCCTTCTATTTTATGCTTATGTTTGCATTGATATCCCAAGAATAGGTTTATCAATCTCTTAATTTGATATAAAAGCATGGTTATTGGCTTTAGGGGGATGCCTTTGTTGCTAGGGTTTAGCTCGGTTTGAGAAGAGCAAGGGTATCTTGGGTTTGTGATAAACCTATTTTTGAGTGGGATTTTTGTGTAGGTGAATTTAATGTGAAGGAAAATGGTTAGCAATACAAGGATTGAGATCGAAAAATTTAACGATAAAAGCTTTGAGTTATGGAATCTAAATATGGAAGATCTACTTGTGGATATAGATCATTGGGTTGTAGTGTCAGGAAAAATACATGTGGCTATGACACAAGAAGAGTGAGAGAAGTTGGATGGGAAATTTGCATCAAATAAAATAATATAAAGTGATAACGAATGAATACACAATGATAAAACAATGTAAAATAAGATGAATCCTTATATATATTTGTATTTTATTTCAAATTATTACAATCATAATCTCCCGTTAGGGGATGCTACCAAATTGATATAATGATTTACAACATCACGAATAAAGTCTCTTGGTGTGGTAGAAAATATCCTTGCTAACGTAGTTTGTATGGAAGCGGGTTTTCTAGGACCATTGTGTGAGTGGTTTATCCAATTTCTTTCATTGTCTTTGAACCTGTAAACTACACACAAAGAAATAATATCAAACTAGTAGCATGTGCAGGGCCCACCGAATTTAGACCCATCTTCAATCAAAAAGTGTAAACTGAAGAAAAAGCAAGTGCATGTATATGATAAAATAAATCTAAGCTATTGCAGAACAATAAAATAAGTATATCTAACCTAAGATGAAATAAAAATAGTAAAATAGATCACCCAACCATGACCGTCTCGGATTGAGATAGTTTCGTCTATGGATCGTCTTGGGGCGAGACAATCACTGTCGTAAGCTTGTGTTTCTTTGTTGCCAAGCCCGAGAGGCGTTTGAGATGAATTGGAGAGTATTGTCAAAAAAAATTCACTACGAGAAGGTGATTTTAATGAACTTGAACATTCACCATAGTGAGGGTTATTGGTTAGATGAGGTAGCAAAGCGCAACATTCAATACTTTGTAATAGTCCAACAACATGGTCTTAGCAACGGTAAAACCTTGCAGATTAAGTTTGGCAGCACTTCATTGCACAAATTGAAAAACTTCTCTCTTCAAAATTGGGGGGTGAGTACCATTTTATAGATCTCTTGACCAAAGGCTAGGGCACTCTACATGAAAAAGCAAAGGGGAAGTTTGCATTGTAAAAACATATGCATGCCCCAAAATTGCTTATTGCATGAAATAAACTTGAAATTGCCTTATGCAAGGCAACTAAAATTAGCACAAGATTATGTGTTATACTAACAGTACGTTTTGGCTGCCAACTGCTATTTTTATTATTTATTTTCGACAATCATCTCGGGTCGAGATGGTCGTGGTCCTGAGACTGTCTCGAGTCGAGACGGTTAGGCAGCTTATAGAAAAAATTGCCCAATATTGGTAAAAACCATCAAATTATCCCTAAGGCTACCCAAGGTGTACTGTGGGGATAAAAGGAGGCCTTTTGGTGAGTCTCCTTAAAAGAACATATTTTAGGTGTCTATAGATACCCCTTTTTGGGATGCTTTGTGTGTAAGCACAATGTGGAGCAAAAATAGATAATCTAAAATGGTTGCATTGATTATGGATGATGTTTATTGAACAAGTCAATGTGAGATGCCCCAATTATGGAAAGGGTACACGTCTTTGAGTCATTGCTTCCAACACATTGATGGACTTAGGTTTGATCTTGGTAACTTTTTTAGCCATCGATATATATTAGGAGTCTACATAGCTAGGCTTTAGGTACACCATTAATATAATCTTGATACACTTTCAACCATTGGTAGATATTAGGAGTCTATAGGGCTAGGCCTTAAGTATACCAAGGATTTGTTTGATTAAGATTTTTGCTTTTACCTTAGCAAGGAGGGTATATGATTGTTTTTGGTAATGATTCTTGGATGAATGTTATTTACACTTTTGAGTGTTTGATTATTGATTTTATCTAGAAACATAAATTTTGCATTTATCTAACTACCCCCTCAAGCAACGAGTCAATGGAAGAGATATAAAATGATGATAGTGACAAGTCACTTGACCATAATGAAGTTATTAACTTGGGTGCTTTTGGAAATTGATGATTTGTAAGACCATATTGACCTGAGATAGTGGTGGGTTAACTGATTTTTTCTTATTTTTACAAAATCACAGTCATCCCAGATGGTCATGTGTCATCACGCGATTGTCTTAGATGAATGCAGCTGCGATGAGCTATAAATAGCCAATTTCATGACTTGAGGGTCATTTTCACTATGTGATACAAGGAGTGAGTGAGACAAGGAGGAGAATGAGTGAGACAAGGAGGAGGAGAATGAGTTTGTGAAGCAAAGTGCTACCAAAAACTCAAACGACCAATATGATTGACCCATGAGGTGCCTCGATAAGTGGAGTCAATGCTAAGAAGGTAAGGATGATAATCTTGACTTTTCATTATTAGTAAAATGAACCCAAATTAATATTAATGGTAAATGAATGGGTGGGATGGGTAGCCTAGGTGAATGAAAAATGGGTAGATATATTTTAATAATTTTTCCTTCTCCTTTCGCTCATGGTTGGCTTGTGATGTTTTGTTTTTGTTTGATTTATTTAATTTATTTTTGTTTTTTATTTTTTTTGTTTTTGAATGCATGTTATTATGCTTTGGGGACCATCTCGAGTTGAGATGGTTCCTTTTTGTGATCATCTCATTCGAGATGGTTGTATTTGTGATCATCTCGACCTGAGATGATCATAATTAGAGACTGTATCGGGTAGAGATGATTGTGGTCAAACACCATCTCGACTTGAGATGGTCCCTTTTATGACTTGTTAGTGTTGGAAATGGTGGTTTTCTTTTTTTTTGCCCTTGTATCAGTTTATTAGAGTCTGACATCACTTCCTGAACGTATTCAAGGATACTTGTGCACTGGTGCTAGGAAATGAGGATGATTGGACATGGCTGGAGTACTTGAGCCTATTACATATAGTTTATCTAGATTCTATTCATGTTGATCAGCTCTATCTGACGATCTTGATAGATATATGGGACCCATAGATGAACACCTTTGTTATGTCAACCAAGGATATTACTATGAATCTAGAGGATGTATACCAATTTTGTGGGTCCCTATTGAGGGAGAGACCATTTTGACCTTCTTGATTGACCAACGAGAGGCAATACTATGATGAGTCTTTTAAGACTAGTGGATTTATGTAGACTATGACTTGGACAATGGTGCAGTGAGGGTCGGTGTTGGATATGCCAGAGGATTATTGATAGCGAGGCATGTAGTACTCATGTCTTTGATATCGAAATTCATCCTATCATATTCTTTTGATGTGAGGTTCCCTTAGAATATGTTGGGCCTTGTGCAGGATTTGGTAGAGAAGCCTAAGATCATGGCCTAAGGTACTACACTACTGGGATAACTTTACAAGAAGTTTTATGAGATTCGAGAGACACTGACTAGGCTTGGGATGTAGCTTCCTTCTACAGGTATGGTAATGGAAGCACTTTAGTGTTGATAGGTCAAATGGCCTACCATAGACCGCATATCAAGATATGGTCAACCAAGAGATTCCCTATGCCATGTGGTGGATACATGAGTGTGAGTGGTGTAAGAGTCACCCTTTTTAGGGTATCCTTGAGCACTATTTATATGCCTTTTATGGACTACAAACAGGATAGGTGACATGGAGGCCTTGGAGATGAGCTCTATCTTGAATTGAGGAGGATGTGCACTTAATGTGGGTGTGTTTTAGTAGATGGATTACTAGCCACCATGGTATAAAGCATGAGTACTTTTAATACTCATAGGTGAACCACCAATTTAGGGTGATACAAGATGTTCTCGAGGAGCCATTTGTATACAAATGAAGGAGAGATGAGACAGAACTAGAATGGCCTCAACCTGATCCTATTGGTGATGACTTAGATGTGTCATTAATAGACGATGTAAAGAATCCAAGTACCACTACTGAGTATGATGCCTAGCTTGTAGCCCATCTTGTTCAAAGAAGGAAAATGAATGGAAAGGCCAAGGTTGATGGAGTTGAGGTAGGTTCCCCATATCAACGAGTATGTCACTGTGTCGATAGAGATGTGGGGGTAGTAGCAGCATAGGGAATTAGTGGTGGTTTAGATATTATTGTGGGTGGTGATGGGATGATGATGCAAATGAGGATGATCCTCAAGAGAATAATGCTACCTTGAGAGATAAGGTGTGTATCCTCTAGGGTCAATTGACTGATAGGGACTCCACCCATACTACATCTTAGAGCCAGTGGGATACTAAAAAGGAGAGATGGTGGGGTTGGTGAAAGGAGAGAGACACATCATGAGAACAAGTGGTGAGTTTACAATATGAGCTGGATAGAGTGATGGCAGAGCAAGATACTCTACAAACTCAGATGGAAGGGTAGATATTTATGCAGAGCCATCCATCCTTAAGTGAGCATTCGATAGATTAGGTTGCCATACTACAGATAAAGAATACCCAGTTGTAGGCCAGGGTATCCAGATACCTCTCACGATACTAGGTAGACAGGGAGTATGTGGGGTTACTAGAGGATATGATCAACAACCTTAGAGGAATACTTCCCTCATGAGCTTCCTCATCTCAGTCCCATTAGAGTCAACGCAGTAAAGCCTTGAGAGAGCTATCTGTAAGATTTTTTGTACCACAATTTTTAGAGTTAGGTACATCCCACAGGTTAGGGGCTAACAGGTATAGTTAACCTTATAGAGATGAGGTCGAGGGTAGCAGTGAGAGTGGTGGTATAAGTCCTACCTAATCATGGGTCTCTTAGCTTATTATTTTTGGATGTGAGGTCTGAAGACTCACTATTGTAGCCGAGTATTTTTTATAATGATATACCATTTTGATATATATTTATATGATATGAATTGTATTGTGTCATCATGTGTTTTATGTTTATGTAATGATGTGTAATTGTAGATGCATGGATGTATGATATATGCTTATATGTATGCCTAGATGATATATTTGTGTTAAATGGATGGATGCTTTTGATATGATGATGCATAGAACTAGGTATGCCTATGATGTACTAATGACTTATGATAACTTAATTAATATACATTGTGGATGTATGCTTAACTAGTACAACATAATGGATGATTTGATGATGTAATAAAACACGAAGTATATGCATTATAAAAATGTACTAGAGTCACAAATCAAGATGTAAACAACCTTGTCAAGAACATACACCTGAATGGGAATTTGGCAAGAAATGATATGCAATGAATGATAATGATGGATTCTGAACAACATGAGGTCACAAGGGAATAATAAGGATTTTCATGAGACTCAAACACCCTAGTTGACCAATCAAAAGTTGTGTACTGACCATGCAAGTGTTTGAAAGATAACAATCTACTAGGAATACCATGATACTCAATATCCTTGTGTGTGCATAGTGAAGTTCATTACCTTGACTTTGGAATTGGTTGGATTCAACTACTTTCAATGCAAGCCACTAAAATCTAGCTCAAACACAAGCTAACATTGGTCTATACAAATGAAGGTTGCTAATGTGACAGACATATTACCACGAGTAAGGCTTCTCCACTGTCATATTGGCATCTATAGCCCATTGTTGGTGATGGAGATCACCCCATGGTTTTCAAAAAACTAAGAATTCTAGGGATTCAAGCTCCTTTCCCTCTATTTCATCTTTGTTATTTTTTGGATACTTACTCATTTTGAAGGAGAGCAAGAAATTATATTACTTTTTGAGGGTTTTGCTCATTTTGAGAGGAGCAAAAGGGATTTTTTTTAGGGGGGCTTGTTCATTTTGGAGAGGAGCAAGGGGATTTTTTTTTTGGAAGGGAGGGAGAGCTTGTACTTTTTTCAATTCTCAGCCTTCTAGACCATGCGTATAGAGCAAAGGAAACTTTTCACTTTTTAAGGAAAGACATATGTTGTAGTGTCATCCTTCCTTGTCCAAAAATTGTTTTTAAGATTTTGAGAATGTGTTTGGGATTTTGAAATAAAAAAGTATGACCAAAGCAAGATCCTATTGTCAAACCTCAAGATGGTGTAAAATGACATCTAAAATACCAACTAGGGATGGTTGAATCATTGAAAGACCTCTTGAACATATTGTAACCTCTACTTGGGATTAAGTAATGGGTGGATGGACATCATGGATATGTGGATGTATGATCAATGCATTGGGGTGTATGCCCAAGATAAAAGATATTACATCAAGACAAGTGACTCTAGTACAAAACATGATGCTATATGAAATACACAATGCAAGACTAGATGTATGTATCTATGGTGAATAGAATACCTAATGCAATGGAACAAAATATGTAATTAGCCAAAACTATGATTAAGATTAAATGCAAGGTATGATGTATGATGGTATATAATACAATTATGATGTAAAATACAAAATTATTTTTTTGGTCTTTTTGTAATTTTATTTTATTTTTTATGCATAAAATGCTTGCAAGTGGAGAATATTGAGTGGTTCAGGTTCCTCAACACCCTCAAGTGAAGCTAAACGATAAGTTATAGGACCCAACTTCTGTGTTATGATGAATGGGCCTAACCAGTTTGTCGTAAATTTTTCGTACAAATATGGTGATAAGTTAGAATTTTGTTGGTTTTATTTTAACACAAGATCATCGACTTTGAACTCCCTAGGATTAACCCTTATATCATAGGCTCGCTTAATACGATCTTGATAAATGTGAAGATGCTTAAGAGTGTTAATGCATCATTCATCAAGAAGTGTAAGTAGATCTACGCGAGCCTATCATGCAGTATCATCATTGATAAACTCCTATAAGGAGATGTGCAACGAAGGAATCTCAAGATCCAAAGGCATGATGGCCTTAGTGCCATATACGAGCAAAAATGGAGCTACCCCAATTGGTGTTCGAATGATAGTTTGATAAGCCCAAAGTACGAGAGGCAATTGAAGGTGCCAATTCTTGTGATTATTTTTTTCTATTTTCTTAAGAATGGCAACAACTATTTTGTTCGATGCCTCAACCTACCCATTAGCCTACGGATAATAGGGCATTGAAAATCTGTGTTGGATATGATATTTGTTGCACAAAGCTCTAACATCCTTGTTTTTAAATGGTGGCCCATTATCCGAAATAATCTTGGATGGAATACCAAAATGACATGATATTATGGATTATGAACTCCATAATGTGTGCACCTATCGTAGTGGTAAGGGGAATAGCTTCCACCCATTTTGTGAAGTACTCAGTGGTTGTTAATATGAACATGTGTTGGCCTGAAGATAGGGGTAAAATTTTACCAATTAGATCAAATCCCAATTGCAAAAAAGGCCATAACGAATATATTGGTTGTAAGACCTATGAAGGTACACGTGATATATTAGCATGATGCCAACACTTAATGCACATATTGACATAAGTGCAATAGTTCTTCTCCATTTTAGGCCAATAATAGCCCATTCAAAGGATACACTTTGCAATGACCATACCGCTAAAATGGCCACCACAAGTACTATTTTGTGCTTGGGAAATTGCCCAAGTAGATTCTTGGGGTTCTAAAAAATGAAGGAGAAGACCATCGTAGCTTCGATGATACAATATATATCCTAGAAAGACATATTTTATCATATTTTGTTTAAATGTATGTTTGGTGAGATGCAACAATCCCGAAGGAATATTTCCAAGTTTCAAGAAATCTTTGAGTTGTGCAAACCAATCTTGATATGCCTCAGTTTGGACTAGATGAACAACTTGCACCTCTCTAGAATCATATCGCATAATTACGGATTAAGAGAGAACCTTAAAATAAATTATTGTGTCATTATCAAAAGGCATCTATAGGACTAATGATTCCTAGGAAGCAAGTTTCAAAAAGTCTTGAATTTGAGAGAACAAATCTTAGTATGGTTCAATCTGTACCATGTGGATGCTTTGCTCTTATTTACAATTATCTCATGATATTGCGGATTGTGAGAGCATTTTAACATGAATGGTGGTGATATCGTTTTATGGGTTCTGTGAGTGATCAGGAGATCAATTTAAAAAAGTCATCTACAGGAAGTGTGGAAGGAGCTCCGGATAAAATTCTCACTTTGGAGCAATCAACACTTGTCAAAATAGAGCATGGAGGAAAACTGGCTTAACTTCCATCATTTAATGAGTGGTCAACACCCACTTAATAAAATGGGTTGGTTTTAAATAACCAACACCCATTTAATAAAATGGGTTGGTTTTAAATAACCAACACCCATTTAATAAAATGGGTTGGTTTTAAATAACCAACACCCATTTAATAAAATGGGTTGGTTTTAAATAACCAACACCCATTTAATAAAATGGGTTGGATTTAATACAACACCCATTTAATAAAATGGGTTGCAAGCATTTAAGAAAAGGGGGCTACACACATTTAATGAAAATGACTTTCTTTTGCACAACACTTAGTGGTAAATTGTTGCACAACACTTAGTGGAAAATGGTTGCACAACACTGGGTGGCAGTTTAGTTTTTACACAACACAGTGTGGTAGAGTTTTCAGAACAGAAAATTCTTGCAGAACACATGGTGATGACTTGATTGCCAGATCTACAGTGGAAGAACAGAAAGAGAAGAAAATACATCAGAGCAAGGGGAGCAGAGTTGGAGAATGGAAGATTGCAATCTAATACCACAGTAAGGATTGTAATCGAATTATTATTTCCAATAAAAATCTGCAGAAATCTCTTTGATCGTGGTTTTACCCATTTTGGGGTTTCCACGTAAATTTGGTGTTTCTCTTTAAACTATGTGTATGTTTTTTTTAATATGAGATTATTGCTATTATTTACCTTAATTGTGGGAATTACCAGATTAATACTAACACATAGAAAGAGTTGATCTCTTTGAAAATAACCAGACAACACACCAATGCTTGTATTCATGTTGTGAATTTACGAAGCGGTTTCTGGTTCAAGTTTTAGAGATCCTCAACCACAAATTAAGCATAAGGATTAAGCAAGATCCATAGATCTGTATGTAGAGGTGAATCCATAGTGTGGCACTTTATAGATCAAGTTTGGTATCAAAGCATATTTTCCTGAAGAACTATGTATGCAAGGTAGAAGATCTCAAGGAAAGGACTTAGCCCCATACAACCCAGATATTGGGAGAAGAAGGATCAGATCTATGAAAATGGTAGATCAATCAGAACCTAACTCTCCAACAATGTCCAACAAGGAATTTCAAAGAAGATTTCTTGAAATGGAAAACACTCTCCAAAGCTTGATGGAGTTGGTGCTTTCTCAAGAAGAAAGGAAATCAAGGAAGGAAAAGAAGAAATTAGATTCAAAATCTGAGATTGAGTCTGGTGCTTCCAATGGTGAGAAAATGGAGGTTGAAGAATCCCACTCCAAACAACTTGAGAATATCTCATCACAACCCTTGATTGCAGATCCGTTCAAAATGGAGGTCAAAATTGATATTCCAGCCTATGAAGGGGAGTTAGATCCTAAAAAATTAGATGGATGGCTGAAGAAATTGGAGGTTTACTTCAGTACTAAGTCTTATATAGAGGTACAACAGATCAAATTTGCTAGATTGAAACTGGGTGGCCATGCTCTCACATGGTGGGAGGCATACTCAATTGGATTGGCAAGAAATCAACAGCCAATTGTGGAAACATGGGTAAAATTTGTGAAGGCTATAAGAGCTTAGTTTTATCCTATTGGCTATCAAGAGAAGATGGAGGAGAGATGGTTATTTCTGAGATAGAGGCAGGGCCAAATAGTCCAAGAATACACCACAAAATTCAGAAAACAAGTTGTGTTAATGGGTGTTAATCTTCGCGATCCTCAAATATTTAAGAAATATAAGTGTGGTTTGTCTTATCAGATCAGGATAGAACTGGCATTATTTGATGCCAAGGACATTGATGAGGTATGCATTAAAGCCACATACCTGGAAATGAGGGTCAAAAAGCCAATGAAAGATAATAAGGCATTAACTTCATCTATACTCTCCAAGCCTATAGAGAAAACCAAGGGTTCCAGTAGTAAAGGCAAGAAGAAATCAGGGGCTACAACCACCAAATCACAAAAGGGTGAAAAATATTGCAAGGAGTGTAATGTTGACACTCATTCAAGTGAGGACTGTTGGAAGCTACACCTTGAAAAGAGGCCAAAATGGTGGAACAAGGGAAAGAAGAAATCTACCAATTCTGCTAAAAAGGTTGAGCAGGAGGAAGAAGGGTGTTTTGAGGAAGAGGATGAAGGAAAGGTAGTGTGTGCTACTAGAATTAAGCCTTTAAGGTAGGAGCAGACCTCTAAGAAGGAGGAACAAGCTTTAGAGGCCAAGAAAGAGGAATTATTTTGGGTCTACATACAAGTGCAGAGGATGAAAGTTACAACATTGTTTGACAATGGATCCCAACGAAATTTAATTTTTGAGGATCTAGTGAAGCAGTTGGGATTGAAGACTATGGATCATCCACAACCATATCCATTGGGATGGGTGCAGAAGGACGTGGAGCTACAGGTAACCAAGCAATGTACTTTACAATTTTCTATTAAAAATAAATTTCATGATGTAATTACTTGTGATGTAGTACCTCTTGATATTTGCCAAGTAATTTTTGGTAGCCCATATTTATGAGAAAGAGATGCTTTGTTTAAGTGAAGGTGCAATGTTTGGGAGTTGAAGAAAGGTGGAATCACCTATGTGATTAATCCCAGTAGGTTGGAAAATAAATTTCAGCTTGTGACAACGCAACAGGCCAAGCATTTGGTGAATGTAAGCAAGAGATTCATGTTATTGATGATAAGAGACATGAATAGTAATGTGCAGTTCAGTAAGGAGGTGGAAGCAACCAACTGTACTCCCCAACAAAAGAAGGAATTTGAGCCTTTTTCTTTCGAAGAGTACAAGGGGTAGTATGAAGAAGATGTTGAACTTGGGAAGAAGTACAAGGAGTTGAAAAATGGAGTGCAAGGCAAATCCAATAAGGTTTTTCATTTGGAAAATGACTTGTTGTTCAAAGAGGGAAAACTTTGTGTGCCCAAGGGAGATAAATGCTTACAACTGATAAGGGAAGCTCACACATCACTAGTTGCTGGTCATTTTAGTGTGCACAAAATAGTAGCTAACCTGCAATGATATGTCTACTAGTCCAATATGTAGAATGATGTGTCTAATTTTATCTATGGATGTGAAAATTGTAGCTCAAGCAAACCCAACAACCACAAAGGTAAAATGCTAAGCAAGGCAAAATGGATCTCCAAGAAGCAAGCGGAGAAACAATATTCCCATCTGAATAAAGATGATTTTGAGGGACCAAAATCCTCCAATGGGGGAGGTCTTGATCAGGAGATCAATTAAAAAAATCATCTACAGGAAGTGTGGAAGGAGCTCCGGATAAAATTCTCACTTCGGAGCAATCAACACTTGTCAAAATAGAGCATGGAGGAAAATTGGCTTAACTTCCATCATTTAATGAGTGGTCAACACCCATTTAATAAAATGGGTTGGTTTTAAATAACCAACACCCATTTAATAAAATGGGTTGGTTTTAAATAACCAACACCCATTTAATAAAATGGGTTGGTTTTAAATAACCAACACCCATTTAATAAAATGGGTTGCAAGCATTTAAGAAAAGGGGCTACACACATTTAATGAAAATGACTTTCTTTTGCACAACACTTAGTGGTAAATTGTTGCACAACACTTAGTGGAAAATGGTTGCACAACACTGGGTGGCAGTTTAGTTTTTACACAACACAGTGTGGCAGAGTTTTCAGAACAGAAATTCTTGCAGAACACATGGTGACGACTTGATTGCCAGATCTGCAGTGGAAGAACAGAAAGAGAAGAAAAGACATCAGAGCAGGGGAGCAGAGTTGGAGAATGGAATATTGCAATCTAATACCACAATAAGGATTGTAATCGAATTATTATTTCCAATAAAAATCTGCAGAAATCTCTTTGACCGTGGTTTTACCCATTTTGGGGTTTCCACGTAAATTTGGTGTTTCTCTTTAAACTATGTGTATGTTTTTTTTAATATGAGATTATTGCTATTATTTACCTTAATTGCGGGAATTACCAGATTAATACTAACACATAGAAAGAGTTGATCTCTTTGAAAATAACCAGACAACACACCATTGCTTGTATTCACGCTGTGAATTTACGAAGCGGTTTCTGGTTCAAGTTTCAGAGATCCTCAACCACAAATTAAGCATAAGGATTAAGCAAGATCCATAGATCTGTATGTAGAGGTGAATCCACAGTGTGGCACTTTACATATCAACGAGATTAAGGATCTTAAGGAAACCATTGTATCCACAAAATGATTAGAAGAACGAGGGATAGCCTCAATGTCATACCATTCAAATTTAGCAAGAATTTTATCCACAAGGGCCTTGTAAGATTTCAAGACTAAACATTTGCATTGATATATTTCCTTGACTTGGTTTACAATGAACAAGGAATCGCCAAAGATGTTAAACTTCTTGATATTCATGGTGAGGGCTATTTGAATACCAAAGAGGAGGGCTTCATAGTCAACATTGTTATTAGTGCATGGAAAGTCGAGTTTAAATGAAATGGGTATAGGAGCCCCCTTTCGACGTGAAAATACAATTCCTACACCACCCCCTTGCTCATATTTGGAACCATCAAAGAACAACATTAGACTGGATTTGTTCTCTAGTTCTTTGGCTCCCCCAAGTCTGATAATACAAAAACTACATCATCAGATAACTCAATGGTAAGAGACTTATCATTGAGAAGAGGTACCTCTACTAATTGATCAATGATGACTTATTTCATAGATTTTTGACTTATGAATTCCAAGTCAAACTTCATCAGAAGCATGATCCATTTTGTAGTATGACTATTATGATAAGTGTGACTCATCATATATCGCAAGGGATTTTCTTTAGATATGATATATGTGGTCTGATTGATCATGTAATGATGCAATTTCTTGGTGGCAAAGACCACTCCTAAGCATAGCTTCTCGACGTAAGCATACTTAATCTCATAATTGACCAAGGTGCGACTAATGTAGTAAATGACCTGCTCCTTATTTACCTCATTATTTTGGGTCAACATGGTCCCTAAGGCAAAGTTCATGGCCAAAATGTATAATAAAAATGGTACACCTAATTGAGGAGAAGCTAATCCTAGCAGAGAGGCCAGGTATTGCTTTATATCCTCAAATGCTTTCTGGCATTTCTTGATTCCAATCAAAGGTGACCCCCTTTTGTAGAACATGATTGAGTGCCCAAAATTTTTTTGAGAGTTACGTTATGAAGCACCAAATGGCGTGAATATTTCCCTTATAATCTACAGAGCTACTTAAGGTTGGTTGTATGAGGCATGTCCAATATTGCTCTAACCTTGTTTGGATCTACCTCAATTCTTCGTTTAGAAATGATATAACCTAAAATTTTCTTGAAAATCACTTTAAAAATACACTTTGTTTATTTAATCATACGTTGTGCTCCAAGAGGTGATCGAATAACTTATATAATACATTAGGATGATCAATACATTGCAAATATTTAGCCAACAAATCATCGACATAGTCTTCAAGAATATTTTTCATATAGTCATGAAAGATGTATGTCATTGCTTGCTAATAAGTAGCACCAACATTTTTGAGTCCAAAAGGCATGACTTTGTAACAGAAAGTCCCCCATGTTGTGGTAAAGGTCATCTTGGGTTGATCCTTGGTATTAACACATATTTGATTATAGCTCAAGAAACCATCCATAAGAGAAAGCATTTCATGACCAATAATCATATCTACTAGCACATTGATGTTAGGAAGGGTAAATTCATCCTTAGGATTTGCTTTGTTAAGATATCGAAAATTGATGCATATGCAAATCCCCCCTTAAATTTCTCAATAGGTACCATGTTGAAAATGCATTCATGATAGTCGAAGGGTTGGATGAATCTTGCATCTAACAATTTTTGTAGTTCATCTTTGACCATTAATGCTATTGTTGGATGCATCCTTTAAAGTTTCTGCTTGATCGATTTGATCGTTGGATTGAGCATTAAGTTATGAACAACTAAGTTGGGTTAAAGACCTGACATGTCTTTGTATGACCAAGCAAAAGCTCTCTTGTAGTCTATTAAGAAGGTGGTGAAATCAACACATTCCGTGGTTAAGAGACTTTGCCCCAATTTGATAATCTAAGGATTATTAGAATCAACATTGATATCAACATCAATTGTTTCTTCAATTGACATATGGGATACCTCTTCCAATTGATGATGGATAGGGATCAAATAAATATCATCAGCTGGATTAGGAAAATTAAATGTATCATTTGGCTCTATCTCAGCTTGAAGAACATCTTCAAATAGACCTGAGGAAAAGTGAAATGGTTGCAGTATTTCCTCACAAGATAGGAACTCATTTGGCAAAGGTGGACATGCAACACAATCAAAATCAGTGGCCTCAAGGTTGAGGTGCAAAGACTTTGAAGGGCTACCTAGATAATGGAGTGGTGTGGTAAGGTCAATGGAGATCATATTGATGGATCGTGGATGAACTCCATGCTTGGGTGGTAGCCAATGGTTGATGACAGGTATGTAAGAACACATCAGAGGTGGTTGGGACGGAATTAGGATGACCGAATTGGTACAAGGTGGAGCAAATATGATTGGATACTCTAGCAAAAGCAACTGCTACCAAATGATCTAATGCATAGGAAAAATACAAAGGTAAATTTCATCTACACTTGTAAGCAGAACAATGGGATAGGACTCCTTCGAACTGTTTGAAGCAATGGATAGAGTTTCGATGAAATTAGCTTCATACTTCTCACCTGATAATTCAATGAGATCATATTCATACTCATCATTTGACTAAATGAAGTCATTTTTATAATCATCTTCTAATGTAACGATAACATAGCGATATGCAAATAATCACTAAGCAAATAAGCATAGCTTGGAGCAGCATACTTGTTAATGTCAATATCCTTACCAAATCCTAGGGTAAGGTATTGAAGAGAATCTGCAAGTAGCTCATCAGGTATTCTTACATAATATTCTAATCCAAATTTATTTATAGGAAGTTGATAGCGTGGCTCTAATGGGGTCCGAAGACCTTGTTGTATTGACCTAGGTCATTCCCTTTCCAATGGTAACGATCAAAGTATCGTAAAGCAAAGGATGGGTTTGACATATAGTTGATATTCACTTGGAATGGTTCTTCCTCTTCTATTAGGAGAGGTGCATATGTGGAAACGTCAATACCTCCATATGCAAAAAAAATTTGGTTTGGGGGAACCCCAAGGGGAATTATGGTGCCAATAGGTAATGGTGTGTTGTGAGGTCAACCCAAGTCTCTAACTAACTCGACAAGAGGGTTAAATGTGACATTTTGGACCAGATACTCATCGAGTCTTGGGTTGGTCATGTGGACAATGACTTATGGAGGGATGGATGTTGATGAGGATGTAGGTTGTGATGGAGGATTTATTATGAATGGTGGTGCTTCTCACATGGATGGATGGTTGTGATGGAGGATTTAGGATTTGTCACATTTCAATTTTTCATACAACATGTAAGTTGTAGGAGATAATCCAAATATTAAGTATTGACCAAGAGAAAATTCTACTCAAGCATTCAAGATTTATGTATAAGTATCATTCCTTGAAATTTGTAGGAGGATATGTAATAAGAGAACTAAATATTTGGCATACATGTCTACGTTAAGTGTTGAAGTTTCTAGTTGGTAGGGAAATCCACTTTGATTGTATAGGTGAGGGCAAGAAGGCTCATCAAGAAAAAATATGATTCTGGTTTTGGGGGCTTTAGCATGCATTTTGGTATTATGATATATGGATATTGAGACAAAATGTGGGGCCACATTGGGAGCCCTATGCTAAATTGTTGTGTGATGGCTTACAAGGTTGGTGTTTGTGACTCTAACATTGATGGTATTGTTGTACCTATTCTTGTTGGTGAGCATCCAAAGGATAGAAACAATGGCCAACTCACACATGAATGACATGATAATATTGGTGATTGGGAGGTTTATTTTTATCAATATCGTTGAAGAATATAACGTTCACAAGCATGTGGCAATATTAATGCATATGGGTTTCAAATTTGGAAGGATTACACATAAACCCATGATAACTGCTACCAATGCTTATGGATTCTGATTTTGGATGAATGGCACATGAAATCATAGTAGATATTGGTCAGATTTTACAATACAACTAGCTCTAGTAGAATGTGGATGCATAATGCCATTCCCATGATCATGATGGTATCCATCACCACAGGATCCTCATGATGGTAAATACATAGAGGTTAGTGGTTCACATGTAGCTATATATGAGAAGTATAATATGCTTTGCATGAAAGGCCATAATTTTTAATCAAACCTCATTGATAATATCATTGTGTACATGTACGTTGGCAATACATATACATCATCAATAAGATCCTCTTTGTGAACTTAACATTTTTTATACTACTCAAAATCCAAGCCTAAGAAAATTTTGTATACATGATATACCATTATTATAATAAATTGATCAACCTTAATTTTTGAGCAAAATATTTTATTTTTAATTATTTTTCTATTTAAAGGTTTGCATGGCAACAGTGATAAATTATGCACACCTTTTATTAATTATAATGTCGACAATTTTCAAAGCCACGTATTGCTATCATCAACCTTTTCAAACATCACATACATAATATCTTGAACTTAAATAATTACATGTCATTTACTACTACTTCTCATTCTCTTGATTCTTGCACTATGTGACCCGGGTTCAATCCCCCCAAGGTAGATGTGTATAAGAAATATTACTTCAAAAAAAAAAATCAAATCAAATCTATAAAAACTAAATATTTTATAGTTTGCCTAGGTATATGGAATTGAAATAGCTCCATTACCAAGTATTTTCACAAACCATATTAATTATAATATTTTATTGATAAACTACAGTTACCCGAAGAACCAAAGGAGCTTTTTTTTCTCAATGGAGTTTGTAGTTCTGCTTTCCAATGAAGCTCACATTTGTATTCTTTTAAAAAATAATAATAATAAATAAATCCTTATATATAACCTATCAAGACAGCTTCCCTAGATCAAAACACAATCTACACAATGTTCAAAGCACCTGAAATTACACAATGTTCAAAGCACCTGAAATTACACAATGTTCAACCCTACAACAAACACGGGTCCACGTGTATAGCTGGGAATTCATGTCGGCCAAATGCAATGACGAGCATAAATGGAAAAAGGCTAATACAACCAAAGAATTCCATTCCTAGGACCAACTTTTCCCTTAGGAGTTTGACTAGCAACGTCCCAGGTTAAGTGCATTCACATACCCCACCTATACATAACTATCCAACTTTTACATTATTAAAAATTATCGACTTGTTATTCCAATGGTGATCAGGAATTTATTCCCATTTCTACATGGGCTGGTCGCTTCCACGGCGACCAAACTATCACTAGTCGAACCCTTGCATTGAATTCCCTGTGCAATGCACATGGTGGTCACATACCTTCTCGCATTTCAAGTTATTAATCATACCTACTATCATGCTAGGTTTGAGGGGAGTTTACATTTTATAAAATAAAATATAAGTTGCGGCTTCCTCTCTCCTACTCTTTGTAGGTATTGAATGACATAAATCGAATGGGTATTTACTCGCCTTATAGATTAGACCATTCGAGTTGGATGTGTTATATCTTTTGTAGGAAAAAAAATAAAATGTAAAGGTAGTCTGTGGTTTTATTTATGGTATATGGTAGTCCATAATTTTATTTGTAGGTAGTTTTTTAAAATTAATATGTATGGGTAGTCTATGGTTTTATTTGTGGGCAGTTTCCAAAAATTAACATGTATAGGTAGTTTATGGTTTTATTTATGGGCAGTTTCCTTAAATTAGCATAAATGAGGCTGACAGGCGAGTTGCCCTAGTGGCTAAGATGATGGTTGTTTCTTAAGTGGTCTTGTGTTCAAACCCCTTGAGGGTGGTTGTTGATGTAATTTGTAAACGTTCTTCTAAAAAAAAAATAGCATAAATGAGCAGTTTTAGATCATGGTCTTATTAATGGGGTGGTTTTTTTTTAGCCCATGGATTTATTTTTGAGAGTTGTGGAATGTGTTTATATATAATGTAATTACTTTGTAAAAGAGCATAAGAATATGGACCAAATGTGCATATGAATAAAAAAGAAGAGCAAGAGGAGTGGCTTTGGTTTTCTATTGGTTTTTCCAGTCAAGGGTTTTCATAATAAATATTTGTGTTCATTGTGTGTGCATATTATATTTCCTTCTATTTTATGTTTATGGTTGTACTAATATCTCAAGAATAGGTTTATCAATCTCTTCATTTGGTATCAGAATGTGGTTATCGGCTTCATGGGGATGACTTTGTTGCTAGGGTTCAACTCGGTTTGAGAAGAGCAAAGGTATCTTGGGTTTGCGATAAACCTATTTTTTGAGTGGGAGTTTTGTGTAGGTGAATTCAATGTGAAGGAAAATAACTAGCAATACAAGGATTGAGATCAAAAAGTTTAACGACAAAAGCTTTGATTTATGGAATCTAAATATGGAAAATTTGTTTGTAGATAGAGATCAATAGGTTGCAGTGTCAAGAAAAAAACCTATGGCTATGACACAAGAGGAGTGGGAGAAGATGGATAGGAAGGCAAAGAGTATTATCCGACTATGCCTTGTAAATTTAGTGTTGATCAATTTCTTTGAAGAAAAGAGTGCTAAGGAGCTATGGGAGAAGTTAGGGGCTTTATAACAATCAAAGTCCTTGATAAACAAGTTGTTTCTTCAAAAAAAATTGTATCTCCTTCGGATGATTAATGGGGATTCTATGGTAAAACATCTCAATGCTTTTAACATTGTGGTAAGTCTGTTAGCCTCTGTGATTGAAGAAGATAAGTATATTATTTTGTTATGTTCTTTGCTAGATTCATGGGATAATCTAGTTTTGACGATTGGAAGTACAACTACAACTACTTTGAAGTTTGAAGATCCAATTGCGTCCTTGTTATCAAAATAAATGAGATAAAAATCCATGGAGGTCTCATGCAAGGATGTCTTATTTATAAGGTATCGTTCCCAAGATAAAAATAAGCATAACTCTGGTGACAAGTCAAAGTCAAGAGGGAGATCTAAATCTCTTGGAAAATTTATTCGAAGATGTTGGATATGCGGTAAATTTGGGCATATAAAGAAAAATTATAGATCCAAAAATATTTATAGAAATAAAGGATCTAATGATGCTTCTTCCATATAAGAAAAGATCTCAATAAAAGGATGTGATGCATAGTTGGGATCTTCGAGTACACAATAAGATCGTGATGCACAAGAACTTTTTTTCATATAACTTCTCATAGAAAATGGTTTTGTGAATATGAAGAGTATAATGGATGTGATGTCTTCCTATGATATGAATCGACAACCAAAATCATAGGATGTGGAAGGGTCAAATTGTTTCTGAAATATGGAAGGGCTAAAACCCTCTTTGGTGTTTTGCATATTTCAATATTGGCTAGAAACTTGATATATGTGAGTAGAATGAGTGATGCAAGTGTATAAACATTGTTTGAAAAGGATACATGTAGGATGGTTCTATGAGCAATGGTATTGGCAATAGGAGTTCGGATTGGAACATTGTACAAGATATTGGGTAGCAATGTGACTGAGGAGTGTAATAGTTTTGTTATTCCTGAAAATAAAATAGACAAAAAACCTACTCTTCATGTAGAGAAGACAATGCTTTGGCATCAAAGAATGGGATATATCGAAGAAAAGGGCCTTCGAGCTTTGCATACTAAAGGTATGGTTGAAGGTATTTCTAACTTTTCTTTAGATTTTTATTTTTGTGAACATTGTGTATATGGTAAACAAAATCGGGTAAAGTTTCCATCTGGTGTTGCAAGAGCAAAAGGAATTCTAGATCTGATACACGGTGATTTGTTTGGACCTATACCTGTTCTATCATTTGGAAAATCATTGTACTATGTTTCATTTATAGATGATTTTTCAAGGTATGCATGGATATTTTTCCTCCAAAAGAAATATGATGTATTCAAAAAATTCAAAGAGTTAAATGGTCTTGTAGAAAACCAAACTGAGAAGAAGATAAAGGTGTTGCAGATAAATAATGGAGGAGAGTTTTGTAGTAATGAATTTGAGGAGTTATGTATGCAGTATAGAATAACAACGTAAAAGATGACTCCATACACCCCTCAATAGAACGTAGTTGTAGAAAGAATGAATAGAACATTGATGGAGAAGGTAAGGAGTATGCTCAGTGGTGCAAGGTTAGTAGAGGAATTTTGGGCAGAGGTTGTGGACACTACAAGTTTCTTGGTAAATTGATCACCTACATCAACATTGGTTGATAAAACTTCGTATGAGGCACAAACTGGTAAGAAACCCTCTCTTGAATATCTTAGAGTTTTTGGTTGTAGTGATATTCAACTCCGTTCAGGAAAAGTTGTACCTGAACCAGTTTTAATAGAAATCAAAGATAATGAAGAGCAAGAATCATCAGAACCAGAGAGAATCCAACCAACAAAAGAAACAGAAAAATTGGATCCAACAATAGAAAAAGAGACACAAGCAGAACAATTACCAAGGATAGTTCCATATCCTGAAAGACTTAATGCAATACCAAAAATTTCTGAGTCAGAATTGGTCAAAGAACTAAAAAAATTGACTATCTCATTACCCTTATTGCAAGCCATTAAGGAAATACCAGAAATTAACAGTACTGTCCGAAATTTGTGCATTAAAAGAACAGGGAGAAAGAAGAAAGCATTCCCCAAGACTGTGCAGGTTGAAGGAAAGATAGCTGATCTCTTATCTGGAAAACTACTACCTCCAAAGTATAGTGATCCAGGAAGCCCAGTTATCACAGTCACCATAGGTTCAGTACCAATATCAAATGTTTTAGTGGATCTAGGAGCTGCAATAAATGTCATGACTAAAGATACAATGGAACAATTACAACTCAAACATCTCAGCCCCACATTTACGGTTTTAGAAATGGCTGATAGGTCAGTTGCAAAACCTGAAGGAATCATTGAAGATGTCCCTATAGAAGTTTCTTCTTGGGAATTCCCTGCAGATTTTCTGGTTTTACAGCCAAGAAATTCAGCACATGGATATCCCATTATTTTGGGAAGACCTTGGCTTGCAACTGCAGCAGCCTTCATAGACTGCAGATCTGGAAATATGACCATTTCAAATGGTATTGAGCTGAAACAAATTTCTTTATATCCTCCTGCAAAACCATCTAGCAAATTTTTAGGTCAGTTATGGTTTTCTGACTCAGATGAGGAACCGGAAGAGGTCATTTCTACACTAGCTACCTTAGTAGTAAGAGAACACACAGAAGACCTCAGTGACACGAAAACTTAGAAAATGAAACAATCTCGATGAATGTTCTGCATGAACAAGGTTTAGAAGATGAAGCAACAAATATCCAACAAATGATAAGTAATGAGGAGAATCAAAAATCTGAAGATGAATCATCTCGTGCTATCACAAGGAAACTCTGTTTCACTATCACATGGATGGCACCATCATCTGATTTTTCCTTCTCACTGTTCCATACAAGAAATGCTTCCCTCAAGCAACAATGAAACAGAAACTGCTTCGTTTCTCCAATCACAACAATGTCCTCTTAATCCCTTAATCACCAAGTATGAAGGAGTGAATTCAGTCCTTCTAAATACAAAACAAATAGAAGTCCAGCCAGGAAAATTTTTGAATATCTACAGCCAGCTTACTAGGGAAGAGGAAGAAAAATTGATAGTTGTTTTGCAGAAGCATGTTCATGCTTTTGCTTGGAACTACAAAGATATGTCAGGAGTTCATCCTGATATATGTACCCATAAGATCTATACTGAAGAAGTCAAGCCAGTCAGACAATTTCAAAGAAGATTGAATCCTGCCTTAAGAGATATTGTGAAGGAAGAAATTGAAAAACTCCTGGAAGTAGGATTCATTTACCCAATTTCTGATAGTCAATGGGTTTCTCCATTGGTAATAGTTCCTAAGAAAAATGGAAAAATGAGAGTATGTGTAGATTACAGAGAATTGAATAAGGTGACATACAAAGACCATTTTCCATTACCTTTCATAGATCAAGTGTTAGATACTCTTTCTGGAAAAAGATACTTTTGTTTTCTTGATGGATTCAGTGGGTATAATCAAATTCAGATTGCACTCGAAGATCAAGAAAAGACAACTTTTACATGTCCATGGGGAACATTTGCCTATAGGGTTTTACCTTTTGGTTTGTGTAATGCCCCAACAACTTTTTAGCGAGCAATCCTAGCAATTTTTGCTGATCTAACCACCAAAAGTGTTGAAATTTACATGGATGATTTCACAATATGTGGACAAACTTTTGATTTTACATTGGAAAATCTTGACAAAGTCTTAACTCGTTGTGAAACATACCACTTATCCTTAAATCCAGATAAATGCTTCATGATGATGAAGGAAGGGATAGTTCTTGGTCATCACATCTCTCCTGAAGGGATCCAAGTTGATCCAAAGAAAGTTGAAATTATCAAGAACCTCCTTCCTCCTAAAACTCAGACTAATGTCAGAAGTTTCCTAGGACACATTGGTTTTTACCGCAGGTTTATTCCCAACTTTAGTACAATAGCCAGTCCTCTGTTTGCCTTATTGACTAAAGATTCTGAATTCTCCTGGACTGCAAAGTGTCAGGAAGCATTTGAAGCTCTGAAAGAGAAATTGATAACTCCACCTGTGCTTAGAGGACCTAATTGGACATTACCATTTCACATTCAGATCGATGCCTCCAATACAGACAATTGGAGCAAGCATTAGGACAAATTGATAATGGTGAACATTATACCATCTACAACATTAGCAAAAACTTGACGAGAGCAGAGAAAAATTATACAACAACTGAGAAAGAATTCCTAGCGGTGATTTATGCCATCAACAAATTCAGGCATTATATCACAGGTTATCAAATATTTATTCACACAGATCATACAACCATTAAGTATTTGATGAATAAACCTATGGTAAGTGCAAGAATTATTCGTTGGTTGCTGTTGCTACAAGAATTTGATATCACCATAATCAACAAACCAGGAAAAGCTAATGTTGTTGCAGATTTCTTGTCCAGGTTGCAGAACACGGATGAAGGGGAATTAGTTGATGACACTTTTCCTGATGAAAAACTATTTGCTATATCAGTTCAATCACCTTGGTTTGTAGATATAGCCAATTATTTGGTCACAGGGAAAGTTCCTCCACATTTCACCTCAAAACAGAAAAAAACAATTGATCAAACAGAGTTCTTCTTTTGAATGGATTAAGGGTATGCTTTTTAAGTGCAATCCTGACCATGTGTTACGTAGGTGCATCCGAAAGGATGAAGTGTATGATATCCTTAGAGCTTGTCATGATGAACCCTCGGGTGGACACTATTCTGTAAAAAGCACAGTTAGAAAAATCTTGGGGATAGGATATTATTGGCCATCTCTTCACAAGGATGTGAAAAAGTACATCAGGCATTGTGATGCATGCCAAAGAATGGGGAAACCCACTCATACAAATGAGATGCCACTGCAGCCTCAAATGGTTTTAGAACCATTTGAGAAGTGGGGGCTTGATTTTGTAGGACCTATTGATCCACCTTCTCAAGGAAAGGTGCATATTCTAGTATGCACTGATTACCTGACAAAGTGGGTAGAGGTGCGTGCTTTCAAACATGCTCGTGAAGAGAAGGTCGTTGATTTCTTGTACACTCAGATTTTTCAGAGATTTGGAGCTCCACGGTCTATCACCACAGACCAAGGACCCCAATTTGCATCCAAAGTCATAAAAGTATTTACAGAATTATATGAAATCAAACATAGGAAATCATCACCCTACCACCCACAAGCAAATGGCCAGGTTGAAGTAACAAACAAGGAACTAGAACGCATCTTGACAAAAACAGTAGCTTTTCATAGGAAAAATTGGCTAGACAAATTACCTGAAGCAATTTGGGCCTACAATACCACTTGGAAGTCCACTACTGGATTCACACCTTATGAACTAGTCTTTGGTAAAAAGCCTCTTTTACCTATTGAATTTGAGTTACTAACATTGCGCACAACATTGGAAATTGGAATTGACTTGTCGCGAGCACGGACAGACGGGATTTCTGTCGCTGAATGCATTGGATGAACTTAGATTGGATGCTCTCCACCAAACCGAGGTAATTCGAGAGCGAGAGGAAGGCTGTGGCATGACAGATCACATTCAGCAGAGGAAACTTCAACAAGGAGATTGGGCTTTCTTGTTCGATTCTCAATATGAAGACTTCCCTGGAAAATCGAAAACTAGATGGTTGGGACCTTCATTGGATTGAAGAGGTATTCAACAATGGAGCGAGCTCGTTTATCCCCCATTGATGGGTCACGAAGAAAGTTGGTAGTGAATGGACATCGCCTCAGGGTATACCATACACCTCTGACTAAAGAAGAGTTCTTGCAGCAACTTGACAGTTTGGATACACAACAGGTGGAAGAGATTCCTTCTTCCACTTCAAAACAATCAATATGATCAGTGGATTTCAAGAAAATAGAAAATACAAAAAAATCAGAAAAATAGAAAACAAAAAGATGAATAAATTATGAGTATGAATTCCTTCATGGGCATGGTTTCAGGGGAAATCATGAAATTCCTTCATGGGCATAGTCAAAATCAAGAAAAAAAAAAGAGAGAAAAGGAGAGGTAAAAAAAAAAAAAAGGGGAAAATCAAAAAAAAAAAAAAGAGAAAAATGAATAACTCGACAGTGAAAACCTTTTCTTAAGGCACTACCGGGTTGGTATGCATGAAAACCAGTTTTACGGCATGCATAACCTTGAGAAATTTTTGAACCATCATTGTACAAATTCACCTAGTGCACTTGTTTTGAAATGTTGCAGAAAATCTCAGCAGAATATCAACAAAAGCAGTCATTCTTCAAAACTGGCATTAACTGTTTTTATCAGGTATATATTTCTTACATTTCTTCATTGTAAAATGATTGGTATATAGTATGTGACAATTAACCATTAGCATAAAAGGTATTCATAAGAGTTGGCATACTTAAAAACATGTTTTAAGAATGACAATATTGATTTCTGCCTAATCTTCGAAACAAGAATGCCAAAAACAGTGCCTGCTGTATTATCTTCAGAATGAAATTGTCTTCAGAATGACAGAAAAATGAATGTTGCATCTTGTCTTCAGAAAGAAAAATTGTCTTCGGAAATGACAATTTGTCTTCAGAATGAAACTTGGTCTTCAGAATGACGACTTGCTGCATCATCTTCGGAATGAAGATATGTCTTCGGAATGAAGATCTATCTTCGGAATGAGGGTATGTCTTCGGAATGACGATTTACTTTCATAATACAGCCTGATCTTCGGAATGAGGATTAATCTTCGAAATGAGGATTGATCTTCGGAATGAAGATCTATCTTCGAAATGAAAATTCTGCAAAGAGGATTTGTCTTCGAAATGAAGACCTGTCTTCGGAATGAGGTCATAATCTTCGGAATGAAATTTTATTTGCATTTTCGGAAAGAACATTTCCACGTGGCGTCCAAGAAAACAAGGTACGACAAAATTAAGATTTTTTCTTAGTTGCATGCGAGGAAGGGACACGTGTCAATCAGCACATGGTCTGTTTTTGCACTCATTGGAAATACGAAGAATCTGCAACCATATGCCACCAGTTTTTAATGTCAATTAACATGCACGTGAGAATCTACAAAACTGATGAGGTGGATCTGACGGCAAGGACATCCATGCAATTATCAACGAACAGGTGTACAGTGCAGAAGTAGATATGTGTGCCATCTTTCTTTTCGAAGACGTGTTGCGAGGTACAGTGCACAGAATACGGCTCATTCCGAAGAAGAAGACGCGAAACAGGGCAACGAGGGTTCTAACTTAAAACTCTACAAATTTGCAACAGAAAATAGCCAAAAAATCCTGCAGTAGGACAGCAGCCGCAGTGTACAAGTTTTAAACAGAGAAAAATGGGGCGAAAGATCAGAACAGAGCCGAAAGATACCAATTTCCTCCGAGAAAATCCGACAGTTGTGCAGATTTTTGAAGACGGAGGGTTTATGACGTTTCTGGACAAATTCAATGGGTCTTCTGAAGATTTAGCTGGCATGTTTGCCCATACATTCAGAAACAACAGAGCACATGTCAATGGCATGTCTATTGAGGTAAGCCCTAAAATTTTAAGTCAGATTACAGAGCTGCCATTAGAGGGAATTTCAATTACTAGATCTGGCAAGAACACATTAGCAAATGTAGTTAATCAGTTTGTAGAAGAAAATGATAGGGAACTCGAATACTTAACCCATAACAACACATGCAAAGGGTTAAAAAGGGCCAGCCTGCAAGAACCCTGGGATGAAGTAGCCACCTAGGTGATTAAGTTTTTGACCTGTGAAGGGCAGTATGTGTTGTTATCAGGGCATCATCTACGAATTTTAAACCATCTCAGACATGGTAGACAACAACCAGAAGTTAGGGTTAATCTTCCCCTGTATTTGTATCAAGAATTAAAGAATATGGCAAAAAGATATCAGGAGGGTAAAGGGAGCCTTCGCCATCATGGCCTTATCAAATTAGTTTGCCAACATCATTTTAGAGGAAACCCTAGGAGTTTTGACAGGTTTTACTCTAACCTAAATGATGTCATTTTTGGGGATGAAAGTGAAGAAGAAGAGGAGCCAAGTACTGCTGATGTTGTTGCAGAAGAGGAAACAACTGCTGCAAAAAATGTTGCAGAGAATGTTGTAGAAGATACCCCTGAAGCTGCTACAGAACTACACCCCACGACGAGCAGTAAAACCTTGCTCCTGAGCCTTCAACTTCACAGGCTAAGAGACAAAGGAAAAGAGGATCTGGAACTAGCAGCAGAGCAGAAAAACAAAAGAAAGTTCGGTTTGCTGAAGCTGCAACTGACTTGTCAGAACAGAGAAGTGAAACAAGGGAAACAGAGGCATCAAAAACTGACCCCATGACCCCTGTTGTCACCAAAAAATAGAGCAAAAAGAAGAAGTTTGCATCTGGAACTAGGAGGTCTACAAGAATCCATTTGAAAGAAACTGCAGAACAGGTCATGGAGGAAGAAGATAGACCAAGTAGCCCAGATGTCACAGAAATACAACCAGCATCTGATAACTTTCCAGAATTCCCTGAATAGATGGCTGAGGCAGAAACTGAGCAAGTTGGTTTGGAGGAGGCTACAATTCAACAGGCTACAGATATGGTAGATATCCTTATAGACAGTCTCACAGAGCCTCCTGAACAAGAACAAAATGTTGCAGCAGAAGAGGAAAATTTGGTTGAACAGCCAACTACAACTGATTTGTCTGCATCAACTTCTGAAGCAGAAACAGAAGAGGAAGACATCACTGAGCAGCTGAGGGCAGCAAGAAGTGTTGTCAAGACACAGACCAAATGGATCACAGAGAAAGAAAGCATCATTGAGATGCAAGAAAGAAAAATTGCAGAACTTCAGCAGGAAGTGGCAGAACTAAAAAAGTTGTTGTCATAATCTGAAAAGCAACCAACTGTATCCCATGATGAAGATAATTTGGCTCAATTGCTTCTGGGTTTATCAAGAGCAGATGACTCTGTTGAGGCGGACATAGAAGTTCATCTTGAAACAACACTCCTTCATTCTGAAGAAGTGTCTCATTCGCTTATTAAGTGCCTTCTTGTTCTAAAGATGCTTCAGAAATGGTGAGAAATATTGCAGAGGATGTTGAAAATGAGCCACCAACACAAGAACAGTCCCAACAGCAAGAAAATGCTCAAGTAAGTACTCCAACTGAGGTCCCTGCATTTCAACTTGTTACACTTCCAGTAGAAACAACAGATAAGGGGGTACAAGTAGAAATACTATCTGATGACAACCCCATAGAAATAGCAAATAAGGGGGTGCAAGTAGAGATATTGACAGATGAACAGCCAATGGAAGTGGCAGAAAAAGGAGTTCAGACAAATCTGGTGCCTAGGATTCCCCCTGTAGTAAGACCACCTAATACTGTGTCCCTAGAGCAGTACAATGCAGACATAGCTAGCTGGATGATTAGATATGAACAGCTTGCCAGTAAAACTAAAAAATTCAAACTGGAGGCAAAACAGCTAGAAGCCAAGGACACAGAAATTCAGGCATTGAAAGAAAAGGTATCTGACTTGTGCCAAATTGCTGAGTTTTTAGTCCAATTTAGACGGCCAGCCAGATTTTACAGCCTTATTTTGAAGGAGAAATACCTTAGATGGCAGGTCATGAGGATTACTTCAAACCTTCCATACAAATTGGACACTATTGAAGATTTTTTGGAGGCATATTTTGACAGTCCTTTTGAGCAGAAAAATCTCCTGTGTGAACTATTTTTGCATAGTTTCTTCATACCAGAGGAAGTTGACTCTCATCCTCAAATCTACATTGGAGATGTTCAGTTGAGAGCATTTATGTCTACCTTGCAAAATCAGCTTTATTGGGATCATGAGAAAAGGCAGAATAAAGTGGTTGAAACAAGGGCTGAGTTGTTAGTCAGAGCAATCCAGCCAAATCACCTAAATATCACTCAGCAACACTTCTCAATGATGAACAGGGATGATATCAAGAGAATGTACTTGAACAATTTGAGGGACTGTGTGACCAGATTTAACAATTTCTGTGATCACAATTTCTTTCCAGCATTGTCAGTATGCAGAGACAGATGGAATGAACTTTCCATGTCTTTAAGGAAAAGAGAACCTATCTCCCCCATCAATCTAGAGTGGTCCAGAAGAAGAGCAGAAGGTGTAGTCCAACTGATCCAGATCATGCAACATAACTCGGATAGGTCTCAGGTTCAGGCCTCCAACCATCATTACTCCAGTTCCATTTTACTTTGAGGAAAATGAACAGCCTGATGAACAATTTGAAGATTGGCTCAGAAACATTCAGGAAAATAGGGGATATTACATAGGCAAGAAGTTATTCTACAGGTCATGGAATCTAAACATGGACATATGTGATTCCATAGCCCAACAGAATGCATGAGGGCATGCATCAATATAAGTTGGGGGGAAAATGATGAGGCCTGGAAATGCCTCAATTATAACATGTTTTGTACACTAAAAATGCCTATAAACTCTTATGTTTTATCTGATATGTTAGTTAAGTTGATTTAATATGCTGTATATTAACCATTTTGCATGATCAATGTATTTGAGATATTATATGTTGATTTTACAACTTTTTGCATAGTTTTGTGCTCTTTTTGTTATGATTTGCTACAATGGGATATGCTTAGAATAATAGCAGCATTTCACTAATCATATTCTGATTTGTTTCAAGCATTTACTTCACCTAAATCTGGCAACAGTGCAAGCAAACTGTTGCTGTGCAGCAAAAATTGGTCTTTCCCATATAAATTCCAGCCAACTTGTCCATAAATAGCAAGGCATGGAATTCACATGAGGAAAGGGATGAAGACCATTAGAATTTGATCTTAGGAGATAACCCACCTGAGAGATGCAGAAGAAACCAATGGAAAGCATACATTTGTTCATTCCGAAGCATCTTCGGAATGAACAGATATCTTCGAAATGAAGAAAACACAGCATCTTCGAAATGAGCGGATCTTCGGAATGAAGAATGCAACGTCTTCGGAATGAGCGGATCTTCGGAATGAAGCATGCAGTATCTTCGGAATGAGCGATCTTCGGAATGAGAATGCAGTATCTTCGGAATGAGCGATCTTCGAAATGAAAACTGCATTGTCTTCGGAATGAAGCCACTTATCTTCGGAATGAAGAACAGAATGTGATTTTGACCTTTTTGACCGATTTTTGAAGACAAAAAAAGGGAAATAAAGGTTGGAAAAAGTAAAGAGAAATATCCTCCATCTGTTTTTGCCGTCATTGCCGACCAAATCCATCATTAAGGGAAAGATCAGGTTTTAGTCCTCTTCTAGGATAAAACCAGAATTTGTTGCAGCATTTTAGGATTAGATCTTTTGAGATATTCTTTGTTTGTAATCAGATCATAGGATAGCTATAAATATTGCTCCCATTCAGGTTGAGCTAGGTAGAGAGAGAGGTAGAGAAATAGCAGATAGATAGAAAATAGAGTAAGGAAGCTAAATACAGAGTATAACTAGGAATTGACTATTACAGTCATGTAACGACTTTTTAGCATAATTCTTGTAATCATGTCTTTTGATCAATAAAGTGCACCAGTTCTATTTCAAATTACTTGTAAATGAGTGTGATTAAGATTTAGAAAGAGAGAGAGACTTACACCTTCTTCTGGACAAAGAGGTTGGCCACTTCCAGACCTAGGAGGAGGACTAACAGAACAGGTTTTTATTCTGATTTTGCTGCAGCAGAATGAGTTGCAGAACTTGTTATGTAAATTGCTTGTGAATAGTTGACAATATTTGCAGTATTAGTTTATTTATGCTAAGATAAATCTTTGTGCTTAATGTTTTAGTTGCAATCTTACTTTCACCAAGCTTTCACTTTATTTTCGAACTGTTATTTTCAGAATTTACTGTTTTTCAGCAATTTCCTGCATTTTTATGTTTTGCTGTCAAAATCTGAACAGAGGATTGACAACCTTCTGTTACAAAATTTTGATAGTTTTTATTTCCACATTAGATCTAGACTTTCATTACTGCAAAAGTAATTAGATTTCCTTTCTGCAATTAGAATCAGACTTTCAATTCTGCAATCGTTAATTTTGCAATATAATTAGGTCTTATTCCGCAATTGTAATTAGGACTTCATTTCTGTAGTTAGTGATTAGTTTCCAATTCTGCAACTTAGATTAAGATTTAATTCATGCAATTTAGAGATAGGAATGTTCCAAAACCCCCCACAAAACCGGTTCCACCAATAAGACTTGTTGCCCTAGATTGACCTAAGTTATAGCTGTTTCACTTCTTCTCCCGTAGATAGCCTTGTACACTGCCCTGGATTGACAGATTCATTGAGAATTAATGATGGTATAACGACTACGCATCATTTTGGCACCGTTGTCGGGGAATAGTGTTGTCAGAAGAAAACAAATAGTCCAATAGTTGTAATCAGACTAAACTGTGAACATTCAGGTTAAAATCTGAATATAACAGCAGAGTAAGATAACAACTATTGACTTAATTTATGTCATTTAGGAGTAAACATGAATGAGTAAGTCTAGGGAGACCCCAAAGGATCCCTGGCTTGTCCCATTAAGGAGATCTTCACGCCTAAGGGGTGAATCACCTGTGTTTGAACTACCTGAAAGATTGATAGAAAAATCACCAGTCTCACCATCAGTAGAACATTTTGAGAAAGGAAAATCACCAATTGTATCAACAGAATATCTTAAGGAAGATAATTCATCAAACTCATCAACAGAGAAGCTTGGACCTCTTGAGAGAACAATTTGGGAAGCTTTAACTTCTCCTAGGAAACAAGAAACTATGGCAAGGAGGCAATGCAGATGGCCGACATGGCTATGTTCATAATGAAGGGGATGATCGGGATATACTCCAACCATCCGAACATTTGAATATCCTATTCATCCGAATCCAACACAAAACTCTCCCATGAAGACCATTTCACCTTCGCATACTTCCCACCTTCCGAGGTGTTGTATCTGAAGATCCTGACCAGTTTTTGTTTGAATTCAAGGTAGTGTGTCAGACCTATGATTATATAAATGACAATAAAAAACTTAAGGTTTTTCCCTCAACTCTCAAGGATTCAGCATTACGTTGGTTCATGAGCTTAGAGCCAAATTCCATAAGAACCTGGGATCAAATGGAGACTGTCTTTTTAGACAAATATCAGGAATACTGCCGTGTAAGGAATAGAAAAGATGAGTTATTTAGAATCAAGCAGGAAGATGATGAGACCTTGGAAGATTACCTTGATAGGTTCTCCTTTGTTCAAAGGAGATGTGGACTAGTAGAACCAGAATTGTGTAAAACTATCTTTTTGAGAGGATTGCAAGATGAATCCAGAGAAGTTCTGGATTTGATGGGAAAAGGGGATGTAACCACTCTCAGTAATGAGGAGATTATGGATCTCTACGGGAATTACTCTCGCACTAAGCGAGAGAAGAAGAAAAATCCGCACAAATGGCACTGATGTAAAGGACCTGATAGAGGAACTTGCAAATTTCAAAACTGATATCCTAGTGCATCTAAACACTACTTTAGGGGAAATCTCTACAAAAGCTAAAAACACAGAACCTTTGGCAATTTATTGCCCAAGATGTAGAAGTAAACATGCTTTGCAGGAATGTCCTTTGAATAAAACAACCATCTCAGCCATTTGTAGTATCTGTTCAAAAAGGCATTCAACTGATCAATGCCACCTGCTACCACAACTCAAAACTGTGTTAGAAAACCAGATTGAGGAACTCAACTATATTGGACCAAAACAAGGGGGAAATTTCTCTCAATATCAAAATCCCCCTCGTTTTCCTACAAATTGGGGGCATAATCCTGGTACTATGCCTTGGGGACAATCAGAACCACCCCAACGTCCTTGGAATTATCCTCAATGGACAAATTCCCAAGAATGGCCACAATCAAATTGGAGTAATCCAGCCTGGAATCAGAATCAAAACAACCCCTCATGGAATCAGAATCAAAACAACCCCTCATGGAATCAAAATCAGACTAATCCACATTGGGTGCAAAACCAACCACAATGGAATCAGCAATACCAGTCCTATCCAAGGCAGCAAAGGAATCAAGGTCAAACTCAGCATTTGTTGCCTGCACCTAATCAAAATTTTCAAGAAAAATAGCAAACACAGCAAGTGAAGCAACCTCAATTGCCAGCTCAGCCAATCACTAATCCAAACAGTGTAAGACAGACACCTCCTGTCTATGTGGCTGAAGCTGAAGAAAATATTGAAATTAATGTTCTTGATTGTAGTGATATTCAACTCCGTTCAGGAAAAGTTGTACCTGAACCAGTTTTAATAGAAATCAAAGATAATGAAGAGCAAGAATCATCAGAACCAGAGAGAATCCAACCAACAAAAGAAACAGAAAAATTGGATCCAACAATAGAAAAAGAGACACAAGCAGAACAATTACCAAGGATAGTTCCATATCCTGAAAGACTTAATGCAATACCAGAAATTTCTGAGTCAGAATTGGTCAAAGAACTAAAAAAATTGACTATCTCATTACCCTTATTGCAAGCCATTAAGGAAATACCAGAAATTAACAAGATGCTGTCCAAAATTTGTGCATTAAAAGAACAGGGAGAAAGAAGAAAGCATTCCCCAAGACTATGCAGGTTGAAGGGAAGATAGCTGATCTCTTATCTGGAAAACTACTACCTCCAAAGTATAGTGATCCAGGAAGCCCAGTTATCACAGTCACCATAGGTTAAGTACCAATATCAAATGTTTTAGTGGATCTAGGAGCTGAAATAAATGTCATGACTAAAGATACAATGGAACAATTACAGCTCAAACATCTCAGCCCCACATTTACAGTTTTAGAAATGGTCGATAGGTCGCTTGCAAAACCCGAAGGAATCATTGAAGATGTCCCTATAGAAGTTTCTTCTTGGGAATTCCCTGCAGATTTTCTGGTTTTACAGACCAAGAAATTCAGCACATGGATATCCCATTATTTTGGGAAGACCTTGGCTTGCAACTGCAGCAGCCTTCATAGACTGCAGATCTGGAAATATGACCATTTCAAATGGTATTGAGCTGAAACAAATTTCTTTATATCCTCCTGCAAAACCATCTAGCAAATTTTCAGGTCAGTTATGGTTTTCTGACTCAGATGAGGAACCGGAAGAGGTCATCTCTACACTAGCTACCTTAGTAGTAAGAGAACACACAGAAGACCTCAGTGACACAGAAAACTTAGAAAATGAAACAATCCTGATGAATGTTCTGCATGAACAAGGTTTAGAAGAGGAAGCAACAAATATCCAACAAATGATAAGTAATGAGGAGAATCAAAAATCTGAAGATGAATCATCTGTGCTATCACAAGGAAACTCTGTTTCACTATCACATGGATGGCACCATCATCTGATTTTTCCTTCTCACTGTTCCATACAAGAAATGCTTCCCTCAAGCAGCAATGAAACAGAAACTGCTTCGTTTCTCCAATCACAGCAATGTCCTCTTAATCCCTTAATCACCAAGTATGAAGGAGTGAATTCAGTCCTTCTAAATACAAAACAAATAGAAGTCCAGCCAGGCAAATTTTTGAATATCTACAGCCAGCTTACTAGGGAAGAGGAAGAAAAATTGATAGTTGTTTTGCATAAGCATGTTCATGCTTTTGCTTGGAACTACAAAGATATGTCAGGAGTTCATCCTGATATATGTACCCATAAGATCTATACCGAAGAAGTCAAGCCAATCAGACAATTTCAAAGAAGATTGAATCCTGCCTTAAGAGATATTGTGAAGGAAGAAATTGAAAAACTCTTGGAAGTAGGATTCATTTACCCAATTTCTGATAGTCAATGGGTTTCTCCATTGGTAATAGTTCCTAAGAAAAATGGAAAAATGAGAGTATGTGTAGATTAGAGAGAATTGAATAAGGTGACATACAAAGACCATTTTCCATTACCTTTCATAGATCAAGTGTTAGATACTCTTGCTTGGAAAAAGATACTTTTGTTTTCTTGATGGATTCAGTGGGTATAATCAAATTCAGATTGCACCTGAAGATCAAGAAAAGACAACTTTTACATGTCCATGGGGAACATTTGCCTATAGGGTTTTACCTTTTGGTTTGTGTAATGCCCCAGCAACTTTTCAGCGAGCAGTCCTAGCAATTTTTGCTGATCTAACCACCAAAAGTGTTGAAATTTACATGGATGATTTCACAATATGTGGACAAACTTTTGATTTTACATTGGAAAATCTTGACAAAGTCTTAACTCGTTGTGAAACATACCACTTATCCTTAAATCCAGATAAATGCTTCATGATGATGAAGGAAGGGATAGTTCTTGGTCATCACATCTCTCCCGAAGGGATCCAAGTTGATCCAAAGAAAGTTGAAATTATCAAGAACCTCCTTCCTCCTAAAACTCAGACTAATGTCGAAGTTTCCTAGGACACATTGGTTTTTACCGCAGGTTTATTCCCAACTTTAGTACAATAGCCAATCCTCTGTTTGCCTTATTGACTAAAGATTCTGAATTCTCCTGGACTGCAAAGTGTCAGGAAGCATTTGAAGCTCTGAAAGAGAAATTGATAACTCCACCTGTGCTTAGAGGACCTAATTGGACATTACCATTTCACATTCAGACTGATGCCTCCAATACAACAATTGGAGCAGCATTAGGACAAATTGATAATGGTGAACATTATACCATCTACAACATTAGCAAAAACTTGACAGGAGCAGAGAAAAATTATACAACAACTGAGAAAGAATTCCTAGCAGTGATTTATGCCATCAACAAATTCAGGCATTATATCACAGGTTATCAAATATTTATTCACACAGATCATACAACCATTAAGTATTTGATGAATAAACCTATGGTAAGTGCAAGAATTATTCGTTGGTTGTTGTTGCTCGCAAGAATTTGATATCACCATAATCAACAAACCAGGAAAAGCTAATGTTGTTGCAGATTTCTTGTCCAGGTTGCGTGAACACGGATGAAGGGGAATTAGTTGATGACACTTTTCCCGATGAAAAACTATTTGCTATATCGGTTCAATCACCTTGGTTTGCGGATATAGCCAATTATTTGGTCACAGGGAAAGTTCCTTCACATTTCACCTCAAAACAGAAAAAAACAATTGATCAAACAGAGTTCTTCTTTTGAATGGATTAAGGGTATGCTTTTTAAGTGCAGTCCTGACCATGTGTTACGTAGGTGCATCCGAAAGGATGAAGTATATGATATCCTTAGAGCTTGTCATGATGAACCCTCGGGTGGACACTATTCCGTAAAAAGCACGGTTAGAAAAATCTTGGGGATAGGATATTATTGGCCATCTCTTCACAAGGATGTGAAAAAGTACATCGGGCATTGTGATGCATGCCAAAGAATGGGGAAACCCACTCATACAAATGAGATGCCACTCGCAGCCTCAAATGGTTTTAGAACCATTTGAGAAGTGGGGGCTTGATTTTGTAGGACCTATTGATCCACCTTCTCAAGGAAAGGTGCATATTCTAGTATGCACTGATTACTTGACAAAGTGGGTAGAGGTGCGTGCTTTCAAACATGCTCGTGAAGAAAAGGTCGCTGATTTCTTGTACACTCAGATTTTTTAGAGATTTGGAGCTCCACGGTCTATCACCACAGACCAAGGACCCCAATTTGCATCCAAAGTCATAAAAGTATTTACAGAATTGTATGAAATCAAACATAGGAAATCATCACCCTACCACCCACAAGCAAATGGCCAGGTTGAAGTAACAAACAGGGAACTAGAACGCATCTTGACAAAAACAGTAGCTTTTCATAGGAAAAATTGGCTAGACAAATTACCTGAAGCAGTTTGGGCCTACAATACCACTTGGAAGTCCACTACTGGATTCACACCTTATGAACTAGTCTTTGGTAAAAAGCCTCTTTTACCTATTGAATTTGAGTTACTAACATTGCGCACAACACTAGAAATTGGAATTGACTTGTCGCAGGCACAGACAGATGATTCTACAGCTGAATGCATTGGATGAACTTAGATTGGATGCTCTACACCAAACTGAGGTAATTCAGGAGCAGAGGAAGCTGTGGCATGACAGTCACATTCAGCAGAGGAAACTTCAACAAGGAGATTGGGCTTTATTGTTCGATTCTCAATATGAAGACTTCCCTGGAAAACTGAAAACTAGATGGTTGGGACCTTATTGGATTGAAGAGGTATTCAACAATGGAGCAGCTCGTTTATCCCCCATTGATGGGTCACGAAGAAAGTTGGTAGTGAATGGACATCGCCTCAGGGTATACCATACACCTCTGACTAAAGAAGAGTTCTTGTAGCAACTTGATAGTTTGGATACACAGCAGGTGGAAGAGAATCCTTCTTCCACTTCAAAACAATCAACATGATCAATGGATTTCAAGAAAACAGAAAATACAAAAAAATCAAAAAAATAGAAAACAAAAAGATGAATAAATTCTGAGTATGAATTCCTTCATGGGCATGGTTTCAGGGGAAATCATGAAATTCCTTCATGGGCATAGTCAGAATCAAGAAAAAAAAAAGAGAGAAAAGGAGAGGTAAAAAAAAAAAAAAAGGGGAAAATCAAGAAAAAAAGAGAGAAAAATGAATAACTCAAGCAGTGAAAACCTTTTTTAAGGCACTATCGGGTTGGTGTGCATGAAAACCAGCTTTTCGGCATGCATAACCTTGAGAAATTTTTGAACCATCATTGTACAAATTCACCTAGTGCACTTGTTTTGAAATGTTGCAGAAAATCTCAGGAGAATATCAACAAAAGCAGTCATTCTTCAAAACTGGCATTAACTATTTTTTATCAGGTATATATTTCTTACATTTCTTCATTGTAAAATGATTGGTATATAGTATGTGACAATTAACCATTAGCATAAAAGGTATTCATAAGAGTTGGCATACTTAAAAACATGTTTTAAGAATGACAATATTGATTTCTCCTAATCTTCGGAACAAGAATGCCAAAAACAATACCTGTTGTATTATCTTCGAAATGAAATTGTCTTCAAAATGACAGAAAAATGAATGTTGCACTTTATCTTCAGAAAGAAAAATTGTCTTCGGAATGACAATTTGTCTTCAGAATGAAACTTGGTCTTCAGAATGACGACTTGCTGCATCATCTTCGGAATGAAGATATGTCTTCGAAATGAAGATCTATCTTCGGAATGAGGGTATGTCTTCGGAATGACGATTTACTTTCATAATACAGCTTGATCTTCGGAATGAGGATTAATCTTCGAAATGAGGATTGATCTTCGAAATGAAGATCTATCTTCGGAATGAAAATTCTGCAAAGAGGATTTGTCTTCGAAATGAAGACCTGTCTTCGGAATGAGGTCATAATCTTCGAAATGAGGATTTGTCTTCGAAATGAAGACTTGTCTTCGGAATGAGGTCATAATCTTCGGAATGAAATTTTATTTGCATTTTCGGAAAGAGCATTTCCACGTGGCGTCCAAGAAAACAAGGTACGACAAAATTAAGATTTTTTCTTAGTTGCATGCGAAGAAGGGACACGTGTCAATCAACACATGGTCTATTTTTGCACTCATTGGAAATACGAAGAATCTGCAACCATATGCCACCAGTTTTTAATGTCAATTAACATGCACGTGAGAATCTGCAAAACGAATGAGGTGGATCTGACGGCAAGGACATCCATGCAATTATCAACGAACAGGTGTACAGTGCAGAAGTAGATATGTGTGCCATCTTTCTTTCCGAAGACGTGTTGCGAGGTACAATGCACAGAATACGGCTCATTCCGAAGAAGAAGACACGAAACAGGGCAACGAAGGTTCTAACTTAAAACTCTGCAAATTTGCAACAGAAAACAGCCAAAAATCCTGCAGTAGGACAGCAGCCGTAGTGTACAAGTTTTAAACAGAGAAAAATGGGACGAAAGATCAGAACAGAGCCTGCAGATACCAATTTCCTCCGAGAAAATCCGACAGTTGTGCAGATTTTTGAAGACGGAGGGTTTATGACGTTTCTGGACAAATTCAATGGGTCTTCTGAAGATTTAGCTGGCATGTTTGCCCATACGTTCAGAAACAACCGAGCACATGTCAACGGCATGTCTATTGAGGTAAGCCCTAAAATTTTAAGTCAGATTACAGAGCTGCCATTAGAGGGAATTTCAATTACTAGATCTGGCAAGAACACATTGGCAAATGTAGTTAATCAGTTTGTAGAAGAAAATGATAGAGAACCTGAATACTTAACCCATAACAACACATGCAAAGGGTTAAAAAGGGCCAGCCTGCAGGAACCCTGGGATGAAGTAGCCACCTGGGTGATTAAGTTTTTGACCTGTGAAGGGCAGTATGTGCTGTTGTCAGGGCATCATCTGCGAATTTTAAACCATCTCAGACATGGTAGACAACAACCAGAAGTTAGGGTTAATCTTCCCCTGTATTTGTATCAAGAATTAAAGAATATGGCAAAAAGATATCAGGAGGGTAAAGGGAGCCTTCGCCATCATGGCCTTATCAAATTAGTTTGCCAACATCATTTTAGAGGAAACCCTAGGAGTTTTGACAGGTTTTACTCTAACATAAATGATGTCATTTTTGGGGATGAAAGTGAAGAAGAAGAGGAGCCAAATACTGCTGATGTTGCTGTAGAAGAGGAAACAACTGCTGCAGAAAATGTTGCAGAGGATGCTACAAAAGATGCCCCTGAAGCTGCTACGAACTACACCCCACAGCAGCAGCAGAAAACCTTGCTCCTGAGCCTTCAACTTCACAGGCTAAGAGACAAAGGAAAAGAGGATCTGGAACTAGCAGCAGAGCAGAAAAACAAAAGAAAGTTCGGTTTGCTGAAGCTGCAACTGACTTGTCAGAACAGAGAAGTGAAACAAGGGAAACAGAGGCATCAAAAACTGACCCCATGACCCCTGCTGTCACCAGAAAATAGAGCAAAAAGAAGAAGTTTGCATCTGGAACTAGGAGGTCTACAAGAATCCATTTGAAAGAAACTACAGAACAGGTCATGGAGGAAGAAGATAGACCAAGTAGCCCAGATGTCACAGAGATACAACCAGCATCTGACAATTTTCTAGAATTCCCTGAATAGATAGCTGAGGCAGAAACTGAGCAAGTTGGTTTGGAGGAGGCTACAATTCAACAGGCTACAGATATGGTAGATGTCCTTGTGGACAGTCTCACAGAGCCTCCTGAACAAGAACAGAATGTTGCAGCAGAAGAGGAAAATTTGGTTGAACAACCAACTGCAACTGATTTGTCTGCATCAGCTTCTGAAGCAGAAACAGAAGTGGAAGACATCACTGAGCAGCTGAGGGCAGCAAGGAGTGTTGTCAAGACACAGACCAGATGGATCACAGAGAAAGAAAGCATCATTGAGATGCAAGAAAGAAAAATTGCAGAACTCCAGCAGGAAGTGGCAGAACTAAAAAAGTTGTTGGCACAATCTGAAAAGCAGCCAGCTGTGTTCCATGATGAAGATAATTTGGCTCAATTGCTTCTGGGTTTATCAAGAGCAGATGATTCTATTGAGGCAGACATAGAAGTTCATCCTGAAACAGCACTCCTTCATTCTGAAGAAGTGCCTGTTCATTCTGAAGCGTTCGAGGTGCCTTCTTGTTCTAAAGATGCTTCGAAAATGGTGAGGAATATTGCGAGAGGATGCTTGAAAATGAGCCACCAACACAAGAACAGTCCCAACAACAAGAAAATGCTCAAGTAAGTACTCCTACTGAGGTCCCTGCATTTCAACTTGTTACACTTCCAGTAGAAACAACAGATAAGGGGGTACAAGTAGAAATACTATCTGATGACAACCCCATAGAAATAGCAAATAAGGGGGTGCAAGTAGAGATATTGACAGATGAACAACCAATGGAAGTGGCGAGAAAAAGGAGTTCGGACAAATCCGGTGCCTAGGATTCCCCCTGTAGTAAGACCACCTAATACTGTGTCCCTAGAGCAATACAATGCAGACATAGCTAGTTGGATGATTAGATATGAACAGCTTGCCAATAAAACTAAAAAATTCAAATTGGAAGCAAAACAGCTAGAAGCCAAGGACACAGAAATTCAGGCATTGAAAGAAAAGGTATCCGACTTGTGCCAAATTGCTGAGTTTTTAGTCCAATTTAGACGACCGACCAGATTTTACAGCCTTATTTTGAAGGAGAAATACCTTAGATGGCGAGGTCATGAGGATTACTTCAAACCTTCCATACAAATTGGACACTATTGAAGATTTTCTGGAGGCATATTTTGACGAGTCCTTTTGAGCGAGAAAAATCTCCCGTGTGAACTATTTTTGCATAGTTTCTTCATACCGAGAGGAAGTTGACTCTCATCCTCAAATCTACATTGGAGATGTTCGATTGAGAGCATTTATGTCTACCTTGCAAAATCAGCTTTATTGGGATCATGAGAAAAGGCGAGAATAAAGTGATTGAAACAAGGGCTGAGTTGTTAGTCAGAGCAATCCAGCCAAATCACTTAAATATCACTCAAGCAACACTTCTCAATGATGAACAGGGATGATATCAAGAGAATGTACTTGAACAATTTGAGGGACTGTGTGACCAGATTTAACAATTTCTGTGATCACAATTTCTTTCCAGCGATTGTCAGTATGTGAGAGACAGATGGAATGAACTTTCCATGTCTTTAAGGAAAAGAGAACCTATCTCCCCCATCAATCTAGAGTGGTCCAGAAGAAGAGCAGAAGGTGTAGTCCAACTGATCCAGATCATGCAGCATAACTGGATAGGTCTCAGGTTCAGGCCTCCAACCATCATTACTCCAGTTCCATTTTACTTTGAGGAAGATGAACAACCTGATGAACAATTTGAAGATTGGCTCAGAAACATTCAGGAAAATAGGGGATATTACATAGGCAAGAAGTTATTCTACAGGTCATGGAATCTAAACATGGACATCTGTGATTCCATAGCCCAACAGAATGCATGAGGGCATGCATCAATATAAGTTGGGGGAAAATGATGAGGCCTAGAAATGCCTCAATCATAACATGTTTTGTACACTAAAAATGCCTATAAACTCTTATGTTTTATCTGATATGTTAGTTAAGTTGATTTAATATGTTGTATATTAACCATTTTGCATGATCAATGTATTTGAGATATTATATGCTGATTTTACAACTTTTTGCATAGTTTTGTGCTCTTTTTGTTATGATTTGCTACAATGGGATATGCTTAGAATAATAGCAGCATTTCACTAATCATATTCTGATTTGTTTCAAGCATTTACTTCACCTAAATCTGGCAACAGTGCAAGCAAACTGTTGCTGTGCAACAAAAATCGGTCTTTCCCATATAAATTCCAGCCAGCTGTCCATAAATAGCAAGGCATGGAATTCACATGAGGAAAGGAATGAAGACCATTAGAATTTGATCTTAGGAGATAACCCACCTGAGAGATGCAGAAGAAATCAAAGGAAAAGCATACATTTGTTCATTCCGAAGCATCTTCGGAATGAACAGATATCTTCGAAATGAAGAAAACACAACATCTTCGAAATGAGCGGATCTTCGGAATGAAGAATGCAGCGTCTTCGAAATGAGCGGATCTTCGGAATGAAGCATGCAGTATCTTCGGAATGAGCGATCTTCGGAATGAGAATGCAGTATCTTCGGAATGAGCGATCTTCGAAATGAAAACTGCACTGTCTTCGAAATGAAGCCACTTATCTTCGGAATGAAGAACAGAATGTGATTTTGACCTTTTTGACCGATTTTTGAAGGCGAAAAAAGGGAAATAAAGGTTGGAAAAAGTAAAGAGAAATATCCTCCATCTGTTTTTGCCGTCATTGCCGACCAAATCCATCATTAAGGGAAAGATCAGGTTTTAGTCCTCTTCTAGGATAAAACCAGAATTTGTTGCGACATTTTAGGATTAGATCTTTTGAGATATTCTTTGTTTGTAATCAGATCATAGGATAGCTATAAATATTGCTCCCATTCAGGTTGAGCTAGGTAGAAGGTAGAGAAATAGCAGAAGATAGAAAATAGAGAAAGCTAGCAGAAAATACAGAGTATAACTAGGAATTGGCTGTTACAGTCCTGTAACAGCTTTTTAGCAGAATTCTTGTAATCATGTCTTTTGATCAATAAAGTGCACCAGTTCTATTTCAAATTACTTGTAAATGAGTGTGATTAAGATTTAGAAAGAGAGAGAGACTTACACCTTCTTCTGGACAAAGAGGCTGGCCACTTCCAGACCTAGGAGGAGGACTAACAGAACAGGTTTTTATTCTAATTTTGCTGCAGCAGAATGAGTTGCAGAACTTGTTATGTAAATTGCTTGTGAATAGTTGACAATATTTGCAGTATTAGTTTATTCATGTTTGTGCTTAATTTTTTAGTTACAATCTTACTTTCAACCAAGCTTTCACTTTATTTTCGAATCGTTATTTTCAGAATTTACTATTTTTCAAGCAATTTCCTGCATTTTTATGTTTTGCTGTCAAAATCGAAACAGAGGATTGACAACCTTCTATTACAGAATTTTGATAGTTTTTATTTCCACATTAGATCTAGACTTTCTTTACTGCAAAAGTAATTAGATTTCCTTTCTGCAATTAGGATCAGACTTTCAATTCTGCAACTGTTAATTCTGCAATATAATTAGGTCTTATTCTGCAATTGTAATTAGGACTTCATTTCTGCAGTTAGTGATTAGTTTCCAATTCTGCAACTTAGATTAAGATTTAATTCATGCAATTTAGAGATAGGAATGTTCCAAAACCCCCCACAAAACCGGTTCCACCAATAAGACTTGTTGCCCTAGATTGACCTAAGTTATAGTTGTTTCACTTCTTCTCCCGCAGATAGCCTTGTACACTGCCCTGGATTGACAGATTCATTGAGAATTAATGATGGTATAACGACTACGCATCATACAAGTTTCTTGTTAAATTGATCACCTACATCAACATTGGTTGATAAAACTTCGTATGAGGCACAAACTGGTAAGAAACCCTCTCTTGAATATCTTAGAGTTTTTGGTTGTGATGCTTATAAAGATGGGGGAAAAGGCTATAATATTTAGAACCCACAAACTAGGACAAATTCTTATAGCCAAGATGTAATATTTAGAGAATTTAAAATTACTTCCAAGCAAGAATAACAACCAAGAGAGGAAGAACCCAAAAATATGTAGTTTGAGTTCATGGATGAACAATTTGACTCAACAAAAGATGATGAACCAAATCCTCAAACTTCAGTCTTGACAAGATCAACTTGAGAAAGAAGGAAACCAAAAAGGTACAGTTCACCTGATTTTTAGTCTATTTTTTTTTTATTTGTTACTAATGATGATCCTAGAACTATTAAGGAGGTAGTTAATGCAAAGGATGGTAAATTTTGGAAGAAGGCCATGGATGATGAGATAAAATATTTAGATAAAATAATACATGGGACTTGGTGAAGTTGCTACTTGAAATAAAACCAATTGGTAGCAAATGGGTCTTCAAGAAGAAGTTTAATACATAAGGTAAAGTAAAGAAGTACAAAGCTCAATTGGTAGCAAAGGAATATTCCCAAGTACAAGGAATTGATTTTGGTGAGGTTTTTTTCCTTGTTGCTAACTTCTATTATATTTATTTTGTCTATTGTTGTTGCATTTGATCTAGAAGTAGAGAAAATGGATGTGAAGAAAACATTCCTACATGGGGATCTAGAAGAAGAAATCTATATGTCTCAACCAAAAGGTTTTATAGTAAAAGGAAAGGAAGACTTGGTATGTAGGTTGAAGAAATCTTTGTATGGTCTAAAACAATCACCTAGGATGTGCTATCAGTAGGGACTTGGTTTTTCATGAAGTAAAGTTGATCACTATGTGTACATAAAATAGGTTGGTGATCACTTTATTATTGTGGCATTGTATGTTTATGATATGTTGTTAATTGGAAATAATAGGGAAATCATCTAGAATTTTAAGTCTTAGTTGTCATCTCAGTTTGATATGAAGGATCTTGGTCCTGCAAATTTCATCTTGGGCATGCAAATTAAGAGGGATCGATCAAATAAAACACTTTGGTTGAATCAGAGAAAATATATTGAGACAATATTAAAGATATTTAATATGCATGATTGTAAACTAGTCAAGACTCTCATTCCTTTAAGTGTAAAGTTATTTGTAGAACAGTGTCCAAAGATACAAGAAGAGGAAGAGAAAATATATCGTATTCCTTATACAAGTGTTATTGGGAGTGTGATGTATGTCATGGTATGCATCAAACCAGGCATTGCCCATGCAGTGAGAGTTCTGAGTAGATATATGTCAAATCCAAGGAAAGAACAGTGAGTTGTTGTAAAACAAGTTTTTAGATACTTGCATGACACAACAAATTATGCAATCTGCTATTATGAAAGACTTGAACCAAACAAGGTATTGAATGTACAAGATTTTGTTGATGCAGCTTGGGCTAGAGATCTTGATCATGAAAAATCCACAAGTGGTTATGTATTTCGCTTGTTTGGTGGAGTGGTCAACTAGATGAGCAAGAGGTAAGTTGTAGTGGCACTTTCAGCTACAAATGTTGAGTACATAACAACAACTTATGCAAGTAAGGAAGCAATATGGTTACAAATATTGTGTGTTGATGTTGGGTTCTTACAAGGAGTTGTAAGGATAAATTGTGATAGTCAAAGTGCAATCTATCTAGAAAAGAACCTTGCTTATCACTCTAAGACAAAGCATATTACAATATAATACCATTTTATTAGAGACATGGTTGAAGACAAGAAGGTTTCATTGGAGAAAAATGATACTCTAAAAAATTTTGCAGATTCATTAACTAAGCTTGTGAGTACTGAGAAGTTTTCTTGGTGCAAGGAGACATTGGGCATAGTTGCCCCAAGCAGTTAAATTTGTGTTTTTTGTATAGGTCCCATTGCATAGAATTCAACAAGTGGGAGATTGTTGGATGCATTGTATCCTTTGAATGAAAAACAATGCATGGGTAGCCCATGGTCTTATTTGTAGGTAATACCCTTAAATCAACATGCATGGGTAGCCCATGGTCTTATTTGTGGACAATATTTTTAAATTAGCATGCATGAATGGTTTTAGCTCATGGTCTTATTTTAGCCCATGGACTTATTTTTGGGAAATATGGGATGTCTATATGTATTGTAACTGCTTTGTAAAAGGGCACAAGAATATGCACCAGATGTGCATATGAATAATAAAGAAGAAGAGCAAGAGGAGTGGCTTTGGTTTTCTACTGGTTTTCTCAATCAAGGGTTTCTAGGATAAATATCCATGTTCATTGTGTGTGCATATTATTTTTCCTTCTATTTTATACTTATATTTGCACTAATATCCCAAGAATAGGTTTATCAATCTCTTCATCTGATATCAGAGCATGGTTATTGGCTTCAGGGGGATGCATTTGTTGCTAGGGTTCAAATCAGTTTGAGAAGAGCAAGGGTATCTTGGGTTTGTGATAAACCTATTTTTGAGTGGGAGTTTTGTGTAGGTGAATTCAATGTGAAGGAAAATGGCTAGCAATACAAGGATTGAGATCAAAAAAATTAATGACAAGAGCTTTGAGTTATGGAATCTAAATATGGAATATATACTTGAGGATAGAGACAAATGGGTTGTAGTGTCAAGAAAAATACCTATGGCTATGACACAAGAAGAGTGGGAGAAGCTGGATACGAAATTTACATCAAATAAAATAATATAAAGCGATAATGAATGAATACACAATGATAGAACAATGTAAAATAAGACAAATCCTTTTATATCTTTGTATTGTCTTTCAAAGTGTTACAATCAGAATCCCCCCTTAGGGGATGCTACCAAATCAATACAATAATTTACAACATCATGAATAAAGTCTCTTGGTATAGTAAAAAAATCTTCTTGCTAATGTAGTTTGTGAGGGAGCCATTTTTTTAGGACCGTTGTGTGAGTGTTGTATCCAATGTCTTTCACTATCTTCGAACATATAACCTGCACACAAAGAAATAACATCAAATTAGTAGCATGTGCAGGGCCCACCAAAGTTAGACCCATCTTCAATCGAAAAGTGTAAAATGAAGAAAAAGCAAGTGCATGTATACGATAAAATAAATATAAGTTGTTGCAAAACAATAAAATAAGTAGATCTAACCTAAGATGAAATAAAAATAGAACAAATCACTTGACCATGACCATCTCGGGTCAAGACGGTTTCATCTATGGACCATCGTGGGGCGAGACGATCGTTGTTGTGGGCCTATGTTTCTTTGTCGCCAAGCTCGAGCGATGTTTGGGATGACCTAGAGAGTATTGTCAACAAAATTTCATTGTGGGGACGTGAGTTTAATGAACTTGAATATTCACTATAGTGAGGGTTATTGGTTAGGCGAGGTAGCAAAGTGCAGTGTTCAATCCTTTGCAGTAGTCCAACAACATAGTATTAGCAACGGTAAAACCTTACGTATTAATTTTGGCAACACTTCGTTGCACAGATTCAAAAACTTCTCTCTTCAAAACTGGGGGGTGAGTACCATTTTATAGATCTCTTGATCAAAGGCTAGGGCACTACATGAAAAAGCAAAGGGACAATTTGCATTGTAAATAAAGATGCATGCCCTAAAATAGCTGAATGAAATAAACTTGAAATTACCTCATGCAAGGCATCTAAAATTGGCACAAGATCATGTGTGATACTAACAGTCAGTTTTGGCTGCCAGCTATTTTTTATTTATTTTTTATTTTTTATTTTCTGCCATCATCTCAGTTCAATATGGTCGCGGTCCTAAAGACCGTTTCGGGTCGATACGATTAGGCAACTTATAGAAAAAGTTGCACAATGTTGGTAAAAACCATCAAATTAGCCCTAAGGCTACCCAAGGTGTACTGTGGGGGGTAGGAAGTAGGTCTTTTTGTAAGTCTCCTTAAAAGAACATATTTTAGGTGTCTAGAGATGCCTCTTTTTGGGATGCTTTATGTGTAAGCACAATGTTGAGTAAAAATAGATAATCTAAAACGGTTTTATTGATTATGGATGATATTTATTGAACAAATCAATGTGAGATACCCCAATTATGGAAAGGGTGCACGTCTCTGAGTCATTGCTTCCAACACATTGATGGACTTAGGTTTGATCTTGGTGACTTTTTTAGCCATCGATAGATATTAGGAGTCTATGTAACTAGTCTTTAGGTACACCACTAATCTAATCTTGATACACTTTTAGCCATTGGTAGATACTAGGAGTCTATGAGGCTAGGCCTTAAGTATACCAAGGGCTTGTTTGATTAAGGTTTTTGCTTTTACCCTAGCAAGGAGGGTATATGATTATTTTTGGCAATGATTCTTGGACGAATGCTATTTACACTTTTGAGTGTTTGATTATTGATTTGATCTTGAAACATGAATTTTGCATTTATCTAACTACCCCTTCAAGCGACGAGTCGATGGAGGAGACATAAAATGATGATAGCGATGAGTCGTTTGACCATAATGAAGTTATTAACTTGGGTGCTTTTGGAAATTGATGATTTTTAAGATTGTCTTGATCCGAGATAGTGGTAGGTTAACTGATTTTTTTTTGAAAAATTATAGTCATCCCAGATGGTCGTGTGTCATCACACGATCAACTCGAATAATCACAGTTGTGATGGTCTATAAATAGCCAATTTCATGTTTTGTGGGTCATAATCACTATGTGAGACAAGGAGCGAGTGATACGGGGAGGAGGACAGTAATTTTATGAAGCAAAGTGCTACTAAAAACTCAAACGACCAATATGACTGACCCATGAGGTGCCTCAATAAGTGAAGGAGTAGGTGCGAGTTATTCAATTCCCAAATCAATTTATCCTTGGCTCCCCTCAAAATAATCACTATTGTTATTTTCTACTCAATCGCCTCCTAGCATCAATGTCTTGTATACTTGTAAAAAAATCTTATTTCCATTTGTATATTCCTTCTTGATCCTTGTACAAAATTTTTGAAACCCTATCACCATATTTGTCTTGAAGTAATCTCATCCACGGTTTCAAAATTGGATCTAGATTGAGTGGTTTTTTATCACACCAAGTATACATCCAAATAGAACATTTATCTCCAGTTTCCACCACCCATATTAAACCTTTAATCACTAGATCAATAGATTATTTTAAACCATTCTAAAGTGCATAACCATTTGGTAGATAAAATGCAATAAATATTAAGCTTGGGTCATTGGGCTCAACATACCTAGAAGAATTATTTCCCATTGTCTTTAACTCTCTTTGTACAATCTCTAGATTACTTTCGCTTTAAGAGCTAAGTTTGCATCTGTACGAACTCTTAAACCGATACCTCCCTTAGTTTTATCATCACACATCTTACTCAATTTCACCAAAGGAAAATTTATTTTATCATGTAAACCTAACCACAAAAAGGATCACATAATATAGATTAAAATTTTTTCTATTGATTATAATTTGGCATAGTATACAATGACATAATATGTTGGAATGGCCTGTAAGACTGACTTAATTAGTTGCACTCTTCCTGCTAACGATAACCATCTACCTTTCCATGCTAGCATTTATTTTTGAAATTTACTTATAATTGGATTCCATAATTATATCCTCATTCTCCCCTCAAATAAGGGTATCCCTAGATAAGCTGCCAGTAAATCTGCCTCCTCCATTTTAAGTAACCTACAAATTCTTGCTTTGATTTTAGATGGAGTATTTAGGAAGTAATTTTTTTATTTTGTCCTATTAACTTTTTGCCCTGATTCTCTTTCATATTCCTTTAATAAGTTATTCAAAGCTTTGGCCTTGTTTATCCTTGCCCTTCCAAAAAGGGTTGTATCATCTACAAATTGTTGATGGGTGATGTTGTCGATGTTATTACTAGCCTTAAGTCCACTTATAAGCCCATATTTGTTAGCCTTATTCAAGTTCCTACCCAAAATATCTACCATAATAATGAACAAATATGGTGATAGAGGATCTCCCTATCTAAGACCTCTCTTGGCTCTAAATGATTTTGTTACTAACCTATTGACCAATACTGAATATGAAATTGTAAAGACACAAGCTTTAATCCATCTAACCCATTTCTTCCAAAATACAAACTTTTCTAATACTGCAAAAAGAAATCTTCATTTAACCCTATCATAGGCATTACTCATATCAAATTTTAAGATCATTGTTTTCTCTTTTCTTGAAGTTGTTGAATGTATAACTTCATAAGCTACTATGATCTCGTCCAAAATTTGTCTCCCTTTCACAAATCCTCCTTGCTCTTCTGAAATAATTTTGTCTAACAATGGTCTTAATCGATTCACCATCACTTTGGAGATAATCTTATATACCATATTACATAGGCTTATGGGTCTAAATGAATCAAACAATTCAACATCCTTCTTTTTTGGAATCGGGGTAAGATATATTGCATTTATTTTATAAGGTATGTATTGTTTTACCTTAAGACTCTTCCACTGCCACAAATAAAAAATCCTTCACTATATCCCAATTATGTTGGTAAAATGTTGTAGAGAGTCCATATGGACTCGGAGATGTATCCTCATTAAAAGAGAAAAGACCTAAATGAACTTCTAGAGTAATAGGCTCCATCAGTTTCCTATTGTCTTTATTCATTATAATTGAAGGTACTTCTTGAAAAAGTTTATCATTAAGAACTTCAAACTCCTCCGATCCTATAATATTCTAATAAAAAAATCGTCTCTTTTCTAATTTCACTATGGTATTCAGTCCAAACCCCTTCTATTTATTTAATTCTATTAATTCTAGATGTTGATCTTTGTAGTATAGGCGTCCTATGAAAAAACGTTGTATTTCTATCTCCTTTTAACTAAGTCTGTCTTGATTTTAATCTCCAAAATTTCTCTTCTTTACTCAAAATATTATGATATTCACTAAGCAACTCCCTTTCCTTTGATCTTGAATTATTATGATCACCTTTTTGGAATTTTGAAATTTTATCTTTTAGTTATTCTTTCTTTTCAAAAATGTTTTCAAAAGTGTTATTGTTCCATTATTTTAATCTAGATGTCATTGATTTAATTTGTTTTGAAAGTGCATACAACCCACCATTTCCTAAAGAATTCCATATTTGTGCTATAATATCAACAAATTGAGGATGGTCTTCCCATATATGCTCATATTTAAAATATGATTTTTTTTAATTCACTTACCACCATTTTAACTCTTATTGTCCAGTGATATTAACCAATACTTGTTAAGGTATTAATTTTAGTACAAGTTCCTTCATCTAACCAATGATTTGAGAGTATGCATCTATCTATTTTTTTTGCTATTAGGTTATGGCCTCTCTAATTGTTGGTCCATGTATAGTGTCTTCTTCAAACTCAATTTCCCATAGATTATTGTTTTGAATAAAAATTAAGAAATCTCTCATACTTTGGGTTAATTTCCTAATTCCCCCAATTTTTCAACCAGCTTGGTTATGGCATTAAAATATCCTATGATCATGAATCGGGTTTCTTGGTCTTTACTTCTCATAAAGGCTTCAATCCCACTCCAAAATTCTAATCTACCTGACTGAGTTGTATGTCCATAGACATTGATAAGAATGAAACAAATATTTGCAACGTAGCATGTGACTAAAGAGGTTATCCAATGGCTAGTTTTATGAATGGTTACACGAGGTTCTAGAAAGATTCCAACAAGTTAGAATTCCCCATGTCGCTCCTTTAGAATTTTTAGCATCCCATTCACATCTCGTCCATATTGCTTGCATAGTTTTTGAAACTTCTTTTGTCATTTTAGTTTCTTGGATACATAGAATATCAGGCTTATTACTTAAACAGAGGTCCTTGATACACCTCTACTTTAAGGAGGCATTCGCACCCCTTATATTCCATGAGATGATAATCATATCTCATAATTGACCCCGCCTGCGAATTATCAATATCGTTTTGTTGTTTGGTAAAGAGAAGTTCAACCAACTTAATTTGTCTTCCTTTCTCTATGTTTGCTCTTGCTTCCTTGGATCTTGTTTGATAATTTAAGAATTTTTCTCTTTTTGCCTTGCATGTATTAGGAATAAGTATAATTATTCTATTTCTCAATATTCTTTCAAAACTTTGTTTTTCATAAGATTTATCCTCTCCTGGCTCTGCTATAATAACTTTTGACTTGTCCTACTCATTTTCTAGTATTTCCTTATTAATGGTAGAGGTATTAACTTCTAAAACTGCATTTTATTTACCAATTTTTTTCTTTTGAATGGTGCATGGTACTTTTAGAGAGTCTTCAAAATCTGATGAGACACATTATTTAGGTTCATCAAGAATGTTCATCCCTAAATCAATATCATACTGAATAGACAATTCCTTGTTAATATGTTGAATATGTTGTATTGTGTCCTCTAAGTTTTGATCTACTTTTTCTTCATAGACTAAAGCCTCAAAAGAGTTGGTATTTCTTCCAATATCCTTCCTTATTGGTCTCCACTCTTTATTTGCTCTCCTTTTTCTAGATCTATTTTTTGAAAGTTGAAAACCGTCTTCATTCATATCCATTTGTAATTTTATCTTATGATTTTCTACATATGATTTTGTTGGGCTATTCTCAGGACATGATCTCTCAATATGCCCAACTTCATGACATATTCTACATCTAAAAGACATGTTTTCATAATCTATGGTTTGGGTCCACATATTATCCCCATACATAAGATTGATTGATTATGGTAAACATTTACTTATATCAATCACGACCAATATTCGAGCATAAATAGCCACACATCCATCTTTTATAGTATCTAAAATCTCAAGGAATTCTCCTAGAGTGTTTCCTATTACCTTGAAGGTATCTATTTCCAAAAATTCAATGGGCAACCCATACATCCTAACCTAGACTGGTACTAGGGATAGGTTTATATTTTCAAGTGAAAAGTCTTCATACCAGCAGGTAAGGAAGAGTCTTGTTCTTATCATAAACCAATGACCCCCTTTTAGGATTATATCTCTTTCTTCCCTAGAACAAAAAATTTCTAGGAAGAAACCTTTGGGAAGAAAGGATAGAATCACTCCTCGAGACTTCCAACTCCTATTAATCCATTTTCTCAAGGTTGAAGCCCCTGGCCAATACCCATTAAATTTACCAAAAACTGCCCTATCTTCGAGCAATGAGGATCAATCATTTGTGGTGCGCTCACTAACCTATACCACTAGAGATGATTCTAAGGATTTAGCTATAAATCGTTCCATGGAAAGGAAACTAAAACTCAAAATCTATTGAATTTTTTTGGAATATTCTATAGCAAATATAATATTTGATAAATAATTTCTAATAATTTGCATGCAAAATTTCTAAGATAAAGAAGGGAAAAAAACTTAGCTGAAAAATTCTATGCCCAGATAGAATGTCTTGCGTCACTGAAGCCCTCACCCTTCATTGCTCCTCCTATCATTCGAACCCAAGCCAACAAATATTTGCAATTTTATTTTTCGCAACTTGAAAAATCATCATTGTCCTTGTTTTAGATGGTTGACTTTACATGGTTGTATCTCCCTCAATATTTCTCGGATTCCTTCATATGACCACTCATTTTAAAGCTATTCAAATTCCACATAAGTTGGTCCAAGAATCAGTTGAATCGAATAACCCTTCATGAAGATATGGCTCCTAAAAGATGAGACATATTTCAAAAAAATGTCCTAATCCTTTGGGAAGAAGATGGATTCATTCCCTCTCAATAAAGTATTAAATTATAATAAACACTATAATATTAATTAATAATAAATTTATTTGATTTAAGTTTGACAAGTAAAAATTTGTGGGTTTAAATAATTTATGTAGGGTTACAAGTACGAGCCAGAAGCAAGTGCGCACCACGAGTGAGCAGGAGGAAGTGTGATCAAGAAGTAGAAAGCAAAGTATGATCAACAAAGAAGTGCCACTAATTGTTCTAGATCTTAGGAAAAACTTTAAAGGGTTCATGTGAAGAAAATCTAGGTAACGTGGCAAAAAAGTCATTTTTAAAAGTCTTTGTTGAAAATAAGAATGACCTAGCTGGAAGTAATGATGTCTTAGTTGGAAGTATGGATGCCCTAATTAGCAATAAGAGGAAGAATGAATCTATAATAGACCCTGTCCAAGTAGTAGTTACTACACCAAAAAGGATGAGATGATTGAGCATTATATAGTGGTCTTAAAACCAAAGGGTAAATATGTAAGTTCCATGGATACTGGTCAGGTTTTTATGAGATTCAAAATTGGATCAAGCTGAAGTGGGGATTGAATTCAAATTACTCCATGACTTTTCTTCCAATATTAGTTTTCCTCATTATTTTCTCCAATTTAAAATTAAGGGATAAAATAACGGATGGAGGCCCTTCATTTAGGCACAAAGATGCATTATATTTAAGACTTTGGAGTGAGAATTTTTTTGTGGAGATAGAGACTATTAAAAGGCTTCCAATATGGATTAGGCTTTTTGGACTTCCTTATTAACTTATAAATAAGGAGGTTTTGAAGAATATTGGTAATATTGTAGGTGAATTTATCTAGGAAGGACCGACTACTAAGGAGAGAAAGCATGTTGTATACACTCAAATATGTGTTGCCATGGATATTTCAAAACCTTTACCGCAGTCCATTAGGATTAAATTTGAATCAAGAGAATGAGATCAACAAGTGGATTATGAAAATATTGCATTCCAATGTTGCAATGACATGGAACCAGGCACATGGATATTGCAAAGGAAAAATAATGGAGAAAGAGATGGAAATTTTTGGGCATGATAGTAGCTTCAATATGAAACAAGGAGATCATATCATAGGGGAAGCTAGGTCAAATCAAGGATTTTCCACTCATAAGAAAGTGGAAAGAATAACCTCTCTACATCATCAAAGAAAAAAGGTCATTACATTTCACTTGAGCAAACAATTAGAAGAAAAAATGATATGAGGGATGATCAAGTACAATGCACAAGTTCAAATATAGGAGCTAAATGTGTGAAGGAAGAAGAGAAGGTAAATTTTAAAGCAAGGAAGAGGGGGTGGTAAATTTTAAAGCAAATGAGGTGAAGGAGGTCAAGCTTCATCTAGGTAAATTTATGGTTTCTAAAGCAATACAATAAAAAAATAAAACATATGGAGGATATCTAAGGAAATTTATGGTTTCTAGACCAACATAAGAAAGTAATAACTGTGGAGGATCATCTGTGCACTTTAGGGTTTTCAAAGCAACGTAACGAGAAAAATGCTAAGAGGCTATTTCTTGCACTTTAGATTCTTTAGGGCAACATAAATATGTAGAACATAAGTCTCATTATGAAAAATATAAAAAATAGAAGAGATTGATGAAGATAAGAGTGTTGGTGGGAATAGAAAAATGAGAGGAAGGTCATCAAAGCATGAACAAAGAGAAAAAAAAATCAAAAGGATATTGATCTAGGAAGCCAAATAAAAATATCATAGGTGTTAACAAGAAGTGAGGCTAAGCCCACTAATAAAAATAAAAAATGTTGATGATGAAAATGATATCATGGAATATTAGGGGTATGAATAAGACCCCTAAAAAAGAGTTACTAAGAAATTAATAGGTTTTTGTAGGCTTGAGTTTGTTTTTATACAAGAACGAAAATTAAGTAGTGAGGACAGTAAGGATGCTTTAAAGAAGATTTGGAAGATGGGTGATTATCTACCAGTTTCTTCTATAGAAGCTTCAGGCATTATTGCAATAATATGGGACAAAAGCAAACAGGATGGGTGATTATTAGAAGCAAAAGTTATTGGGTTGAATTATTTTACAGGAAAGAAAAAAACATCAAAGTTGGGGTTATGAATATATATGCTCCAACAATAATTACTCCTAAAAGATGATGGGAGGACCTTAGCATAAATCATAATTCATTATGATTTATGGATTCTTAGAGGTGATTTTAACACTGTTCAATCTCCTTTGGAAAAGAAGGGTGTTATTCCAGGATGGTCTAAATCAATGCAAGATTTTACTTCTTTTGTCAATTAAAATGACCTTTGGGACGCCTTCAAGTTTTCAATATACATGGGATAATAAACGCATTGGGTAGACTCGTATAGTAGAAATATTGGATAGATTCTTGTTATCCAATAAATGGTTGCAAACAAAGTATACAATCTCTTCAAATATTTTATTGTGAGCAAGATAAGATCACAAACCTATTCTTTTGACTTATGATTTACCTAATAATGGTCATCCAAAGCCATTTTGCTTCCTATCTATGTGGCTTTAAGACCTTGATTTTTTCTATATGGTTATGTTATGATAAGATGAACCAAAATTTGAAAGATCATGTATGTCTAGGTTTGTTCAAAAGATGAAATATTTAAAGGAGCAAATGAAGATTTAGAATGCCAAATTGGTAACATTTTTAAAGAAAATAAAGACTGAATCCAAGCTCAAAAATTTACAAGAGATGGTACAAATTAATGGAATAGATCAGGATTATTATTTAAAAGAAAAGCAATTACTTTTTTATTAACATAATGCATTGAAAAATGAGTCATATTGGTTCCAAAAACCTAGAGACAAATAGGTCAAGGCAATAGAAATACAAAAAAAAAAATCATGCTACAACGAAAACCAAATTTTCCTTTTGTCACATCACAAATAATTTAACTCTAGATGGAAAAAGTATTGAGGATGAAGAAGATATAAGGAAGTAAATAATTATTTCAAAAATATTTTGTCAAATACTAAGCAAGATAAGAAGGCACAAGATATGATTTTGCAAAATATTTTATCAATTATAACATAGGGACAAAAAATAAAAGCTTGATGAAGAAAATATCTATGGAGGAGCTCCATGAAGCAATTTTCTCTTTCTATCCTAACAAGGCACTTGGCCTTGATGGATTTCTTGCAATTTTATTTCAAAAAATCTGGGATATATTGAAGAGTGATATGTTAGTTGTGGTTGAATAGGCCTACAAAAGGAAGGCTATAATAAGTGGGATCAATGTCACTTTTATTACATTGGTTCCCAAGAAAGGCAATAAAATATTTTGATAATTTTCGTCCAATAAACCTTTGTAATACGATTTATAAGGTCATTTCAAAAATTATGGAAACAAGTTGAAGGGCATTCTAGGTTATCTCGGAGGAACAAGGTGGTTTTGTTCATGGTAAACAAATTCTTGATGGTATAATTATTGCACAGGAGGCCATACATTCTCTTTATTCCATGAAAAAACCAAGTATGCTTATGAAATTAGATATGAACAAAGCATATGATAGGGTTTCCTAGAATTTTCTACATGTTATTCTCATAAAATTTGACTTTGATTTTAGTTGGTGTGAATGGATTAAATGTTGTTATAACACTGCAAAATTTTCTATTTTGATTAATGGTTCTCCTGATGGTTACTTCAAGTCATCTTGTGGACTTCGTCAAGGTGGTCCACTATCTCCTTATATATTCATTATTCTTGTGGAAGCATTAGAGAGAGGTTTCTCAAAGGAAAAAATTAAAGGCATTCAAGTTGCAAAAAAATGGTCCCTTCAAATCTCATCTCCAATTTGTTGATGATATTTTTCTTTTGGGCCATCCCTTAGTGAGGCCATGGAGTCTCAACCAATGTTATCATGTTATAAGAAGGCTACTGAACAGTTGGTTACTAGTACAAAATCCATAATTTTTTCCATTAATACTACCCTAGATTTACAACAAATTATTGTGAATATTTTAGGGTTTAAAATTGAAAAATTTCCATCAACCTAAGGTATTATTGTGAAATATAAAAGAGCTTTGGATCTTTTTTTAGATAGAATGAAAGCTTGTTTGGCAGGTTGGTAATGTAAGCTCTTAATCATAGCAGAAAGGCTACAACTCATAAAAATGACATTGCAATCCATCCCTATTCATAAGATGTCACTTTCAAGATTGCCAGCAAGTATAACATTAGAAATTGATAAAATTCAAAGACTATGGAAAGCTTGTGAGGAAAAATTTAGGTTTCCTCTTTGTAAGTGGGATAGAGTTTGCAAAGGAGAGAATATTGGAGCAGGCTTGCGGAATCACAAACTTATGAATTTGACATTAGGGGAAAAGCTTGGGTGGATATTATTTAGAGATCAAGGAAACAAGTGGGTAAATATATTACTTTAAAAATATATAGGTTCTCTTGATGGAAAGGAATTATTTACAAAAAGAACCCTACCCAAAGGATCGTCAACATGGAACTTCATATTATATAGTTTGCAATTGATAAAGAAACATATTAGATGGTCAGTCAACAAGGGGAGTTATGCAAATTTTTGGTTTGATGCTTGTTTGAAGCCTTATCCTCTTATCTCTAACTCAAAATGATAGTCATTGGCTCAAGCATGCCTAGCATGTAAAGATCCAAAGGTCAAAGACTATATTAATATGAGCAACAACTCTGTATCATAAATTTATTTTAGTAACATGGTTGAAGGAGAGGAACTCAAACAAATTACAAATGAACTTCAAAAGATGCTTCAATAGTTGTATTTGCCGATTTTTACACAAAAGGACAAGTTGGTTTGGAATTTAACAAAGGATGGTGGATACTTGATCAATTTGGGATATGAAGGTTTAGATCAATCAAAATTTCCTTCTCCCAAAGAGTTTCCTTGGAAGAATATTTGGTCATTAGAGGCTCTCCCTAAGCCCTCAACATTCCTTTGGTGAGCAATTCAAAGTAAGATTCTTAGAGATTCTAGAAAGAAGAGGATATTATGGACCTTTTAGATGTGCCTTGTGTGAGAAGGATTTAGAATTATCAAACATTTTACTTCTTCACTGTCCCTTTGCTCACATCATTTGGGGTTACTTTTTTTTAAATATGAAATTATATTGGGTAGCTCCATCAACATTGAAAGAGTTGATAAAATGTTGTATTAATTATTTCAAAGCTAAAGCATTATGTATTATGTGGAGGATTGGCCTTGTCATTATTTGTTGGAATTTATGGCTTGAAAGGAACATAAGAATTTTTAAAAATAAATCTCAAAATCATGTCCAAGTTTCGAATCGTATTATTGCCTCTTGCAAAATGTCTACAAATATGGTGCTCATCATGGGAAGTTTCAAATACAGAAAAAGAGTGCTAATAACTTGGCCACAAGATTTAAACATGCATGGAAGAGCCATCAACGAAAATGGAATTAAAACAAAAGATCTACTTCAATTTAGGATAAAAAGGAAATGTCTAGAAATTAGGTTTATCAAACTTAATTTTAATGGTGCTTCTAAAGAAATTTGGAAAAAGTTGGTGGAGGTGGTATTTCTAGAAATAGTGAAGACAAAATTCTACTCATTTAGAATCATATAGGACTTTAACTAACAACTATGTAGAGGCCAAGGCACTTTTTATGGGGAATAAAATTGCAATAGGAAAATGATGGAAATATATTTCAATTGAGGGGATTCACAAATTATCATCAAAGCTATTACCAAAACTGGATGTAACAAAACTGGATGTGGAGACTGATTAAAAAATAATATTATTGTTGATGTTCATCACCTATTACTAGAGGCAATCTCTTGGAAGTGTGAGCATATTTATAGAGAAGGAAATTGGGTAGTAGATAATTTAGCCAATTGTGGTGTTGATCTTCATCTCGGTGAAATTCAAATTTTAGAAGGCATCTAGCCAAGTGAGATTTTATCTCTTAATCAAATATAATTATCTTTTACACTTGATATCACCATATTTAAATTGCTTTATTTGAATTATTTTTAGATACAAAGAATTCAAGTTATTCAAGTTGATCTTTAAATTTAACAAATTGTAAACATTATCAATCCAATATTATGTTAATTATCAAAGGAGAGAAAATGATTATGAAAAATATAACTTCTATTAATAGTTATATATGTAGCATTTTACCTGTGAGGAATACCCTAGTGGTAATTCCTTGGGTTTTCATCCAGGAGACCCAAGTTCAAACCTTGATACGAGGGGACCAAGACCCCTCATAAAACCCTGTGCAATCTCAATTTTTTTATCAAATGGCATTAGCTCAATGTGTTAGATTCTTCAACATTTAAGGAAGATACCCAAATTTGAATATTGTCGAGCAATACATAGATAATAACCAAGTTGTTCTACTACTATGTGGTAATGATGTAATACGGGTTTGACCCATTTCAATCCCATATAACCAATTGAAAAAAAAACATATTTGTAGGATTTTGTATAGCATAATATATATATATATATATCTAGGCTTTTGTATTATCTATAAGCAAATAAGAAAGTTGCATCATACCTTGCTATGCAAAGAGGGCTTTCATCCATAATTTTACAAAAGATCAACAATTATGGCTTTAGTGCATCCTACTATTACAAAGACAAAGAAATCTATGGATTTCTTCTGAGTCACAACATATAGGAACCAGAGTTATCAGCATCAATATGTAGTATACAGTATAGATCTTCCCTAGTTTTATGCATCCATCATTGTGGAGGATCTCCATAACAAGTTAGATCTCCGCAGTCTAAAGCCTAATTTAGCATATGCAATCTTATTTTGTTCTCGAGTAGCATGATGAAACTCTATTGTTTTGAATCAAGACTGAAGTGCATGTATCTTGTCAATCATCCTTTGTAACATCCAATCCTGAGAGGAGGTTATAATGGATGCCTTTAATTGATTAATAGTTACTTGTGAGTCTGATTCTACTTGTACTGCAAACCAACCAACCTTAGCAACTTCTTGAAGGCCACAAAGGATAACACATGCTTTTGCTATATTATTAGAGAGGATGTCAAGATTCTTTGTAAAAAGAAAAGCATGAGTACCATCTAAGAATCTTCCTATGCCTCCTATACTTACCCTTCTTGGATTACCTCTTGATGCACCATCAGTGTTGATCTTCCCCATACCTCTGGGAGGGGCTTACCATGGTCCATCCCTCTAAATAGTAGGTCGAGGACCTTATGGATGCCTACATCTTCATTCATCCACAAGGAGTTGAAACCTGGACACTAAACTATGCCATTGCTGAGATACTATGGAGAGGGTCTTCAATATATGCAGAGTAGTTTACCTAATATTGGCTACAGTTTTTCCCAAACATATTGAATAATATGGTGAATTCCTTTAAATATTCTTTTATTCTTTCTTTCGACAGATTCCAAAGCATCAAATATGTACTAAACAAGGCCATATGTTTCATTGAACTGTTCAACCCATTCACTCTGGGCCAAGTCCTCCATGCCTGCTCAAGAGAGGTAAATTTCCACAATTGAATGGCCAAGGGGTAGACGAAAAAAAGGTGGTCCCAATTATCATTCTCTAAACAACATAACTTACATCTAAACGGACCATAAAAGCCTCATTTCATCAATTGATCTCCTGTAAGAACCCTCTTGTGGAGTAGAAGCCAAATAAAAAGTCTCACTTTAGGCCAAGTCAAAAGTTGCCAAATCTAGTTGAAGACATCATTGAGTGGATTTTCTCTATGATGAGTGAGGGATGAATATCCTAGAGCTGCAATATACACCCCATTAGAATGTGAGCCCCATTCCAACCTGTCTTTGCGTTTTGGCCAAGAAAGTGACTGTCTTCTAAGAATCTGATGAATAGCCTCCTTGGCATCCTCTATTGATAGAATTGGCCAATCCCTTTCTAGAATCCATACTCTATCCTCCAAATTCCGTTCCCCACAGTTTCTATTATAATGTGATATCTTTGATGTCTTGCCATTCTAGAAATTGTTAAGATAATAAAGGCAAACCATCCCAAGCATCTGTCCAAAAAATTGCATGATGGTCATTCCCCACTATTCAAAACAATTGTGGTTTTATAACTGTCTCCTCTATCCTTAATACCTCAAGAATTGAAGATCCTCGTCGAGGAAGTTGATATCTAGTAAAAACTTTTGGAGCTCAATTTTTTGCATACTTGGCTCTTAGGATATGCGCCCATAGCTTGTTAGGGGAAGTAATTAACTGCGAGTATATTTTTGCTACCAAATCTAAGTTGTTTTTGTTAGAAATATTATCCTTGATTTCCACTCTCTACTCAACTGCGCTCCGAACATGGGTGCTGTCGAACTGCGCTCGCCAAAATCAGCGAAGTTGGGCGTACCGACAAAATGTATGATGCAACGTCGCACGTGTCCTGTGTCCAATCAGCATTGATTTCCTTCGTGCGAGGTAGGTGATTGGTTCGTCTCGCTCGACTATTTAAACCCTAGCTTGGATGGCATTTTAAGCAATTTTTTTGTGTGTGCGAGAAGACAGAGCGGGCAAGAGCAGAGTAGTCAATTTGCAGAGCAGTTTAGTGAGCAGAGAAGCTCATCTGATTCAACTCCGAGCAGCAGTCTTGAGAGTTTAGACTTCTTAGTTTATCTTGCAGTTTTATCTACAGAAGTTTGTATATCCTCAGACGAGGATCCTTGTCATCCGTTTTTCTTTGATATATGAATATTGCCATTGTTCAGGCATTCTATTGGTTTTTTGTCTCGCTCCCCTGCATTTCTTTTGTTTATTCTGGTTGTTGTTTCATTACAGTTTTTCCTCATAACTTGTTGACTATTTACCCTCATTGACGGCGTTCTCTGTTCCTTCTTTGGAACCTCTACAATCGTCTCCTAACGAAGCAATTTCAAATCTCACTAAGACTTGGTACTCAACGTTTCCAGATTTAGGGCTCTTCTGCTGCCGACACAACAATTTACGTGCGAAGCCAAGCGTCGCCCCATTACGCATGCCCTTGGACCACAAGGTTCATTGGGCGAATTTTGATTAAGTTTGGGCCTGCTCGCCCGACCTCGCAATTTCTAGGGTGCGCCGCCCAACTTCGGGAATCCTCCCTGCGCAACCTGACTTCGGGAGTAAATGCTTGCGCTGTCCAACAGCCTCTTTGGAAATTTCACAAGTGGTGGGTGAGTCATCCGACTACGCTGTGCAGTGCAACGGCACAACGTTGACCCCCCAACGTTTTCTTTTGTCTAGCCGAGTGAAAAACTAGAACCACCCGTTGTCTCACACTTGGACCGCACAACCCAACGTCGCGCGATTTCTCTGCGGACTCGGGCGGCTTCGAACATCAACCAAAACTACAAATTGGTATCAGAGCAGTAGTGCCATTGACCCGAAGACAGCAGAATGGCTTCCGAAAACAACCATTCTCTGCAGTTGCAGATCTCGCGCTTCAACAAGAATTACGATTACTGGAGCATCCAGTTGAAGATCCTGTTTGGATCTCAGGAGCTGTGAGAGTTAGTCGAGAACGACTACCCAAAACTGGCATACGCAGCAGCACTGGCCGCCCTCTCCCGAGCAGACAAGGACCTGTTGAAGGAGAACACGGAGAAGGACCAGAAGGCCCTCTTCTACATCATGCAAGCATTCGAGGAGACCATCTTCTCGCGGATTGCATCAACCACCAAAGCGAAGCAGGCATGGGAGATTATGGCCAGCTCGTATCAGGACACCAACAAGGTTAAGTTGGTGAAAATGTAGATGCTCAAGAGAGAGTTCGAGAACTTGTAGATGAGTGAGTCCGAGTCCATGAGCGACTTCTTCACCCGAACGACTGACATCATCAACCAGATGCAATTGAATGGAGAAATCGTGTAGAGCCAGAGAATCGTGGAGAATATTCTCATAAGTTTGTCTGTCAAATTTGACTCTGTCGTGATTGCGATAGAAGAGTCGAGGGATTTGATAACCCTCTTGACAAACGAGCTCATGGGTTCTTTGCAAACACATGAGCAGAGGTTGAGTCGTTCATCTCAGACCTCTTTAGAGTAGGCATTCAAGGCTGAGGTCTCATTTCGAGACAGTGAAAGACAAGACTCCCACAAAGGCACCTCTAGTTCTCAAGGAGGAAGAGACAGAGGCAGGCGTGGGAAAGGCAACAAGTCAGGAGGACGGGCAAAACCTAGTGAGGGAGATACCAACTGCAACTTCCATCAGCAAGGAGGAAGAGGCAGTGGGAGAAACCAGCAAGTCGGATTTGGTCAGAAGGACAAATCCAAGGTCCAGTGTTATTATTACAATAAATTCGGCCATTACATCTCCGATTGTAGAAAACGGATGGCCAAAGAGAATCAGCAGCAGGCCCATTACACTGATGAAGCCGAAAATGCGGCAGGAGGGAACGTGTTGCTGACTTGCATTATTAAGGAGGAAAGCCAGAAGAACGTCTGGTATTTGGACAATGGGTGCAACAACCACATGACGGGGAACAAGGAGATGTTCTCACAACTGGATGAAACAGTCCAGTCCGAGGTCAATATGGGGAACAACAACAAGGTTCTCGTTATGGGCAAAGGAAAAATCCTCATCCGCACCAGGCATGACGAACGGAAGCAGATCTGTGATGTCTACTATGTGCCTGGTCTGAAGCATAACCTGCTGAGCGTTGGACAACTCGTGCAGAAGGGACATACGATCCAGTTCAAAGACGGAGTATGCACCATCAGAGACAAGTCGCATGGGCAGATTGCAACTGTGTCCATGACGAAGAACAAAATGTTTCCCCTATAGAATCAGAATGAATCGTTGATGTCTCTGAGTGTAGTTGTGAAAGATGCTACCTGGTTGTGGCATCTAAGGTTCGGTCACCTGAGTTTCAGTGGCCTGAATCTGCTACACAAGAAGTAGATGGTGAAGGGTTTACCCCTCATTGAGCAGCAAAATTAGATTTACGAGGGTTGCTTAGTCGGCAAACAACATAGGGATTCGCCCTTTCGGGCAGTCTTGGAGAGCATCATAGTCATTAGAGCTGGAGCACTCAAACATTTGCGGTCCGATGTAGACCAGCACATTTTCCGGCAACAAATACTTCATGACCTTCATTGATGACTTTAGCCGCAGACGTGGATTTATTCCATCAAGCTGAAGTCAGAAGCATTTTCCAGATTCAAGGAGTTCAAGGCTCTGGTGGAGAAACAGAGCGGCTATCAGATTAAAACTCTCAAAACGAATGGTGGAGGTGAATACGTCTCCAACGAATTCCACAACTTCTGCAAGCAACACAAAATTCGAAGGCAGCTTAGTGCCAGATACACGCCGCAACAGAACAGCATAGTTGAGAGGAAGAACCGGACCATCATGGAGATGGCATGCAGCATGATGAAGGCGAAGGGACTACCGCACGAGTTCTGGGCAGAGGTTGTAACTTGTGCAGTCTACCTGTTGAACAGATGTCCCACCAAAAGTGTGAAGGACAAAATCCCTCAAGAGGCCTGGAGCAGTCAGAAGCCATGTGTGGCTCATTTGCGTGTGTTTGGGTGCATTGCATGTGCACATGTTCCAGAAGAGAAGAGATAAAAGTTGGATGATATAGTGGAGGCCTCCACTTGCAAGCAGAATCCAGAATTTGGTCACACCTACGAAGACAAGGAGCTTGCAAGATATTTACGAGGCAACCCGAACTCATCAAGATGAGGAATACTCTGACTTTGCATTCTTTACTGAGGTTGATCTAGTTGAGTTTGAAAAGGCAAGTCAGAATCATAAGTGGGTGAAGGCGATGGACAAGGAGATAGACGCCATTGAGAGAAATGATACATGGCAACTTGCAGATCTTCCAAAAGGGAAGAAGACCATTGGGGTCAAGTGGGTGTATAAGACGAAGTTCAACGCCCAAGGTGAAGTTGATCGGCATAAGGCCAGATTGGTGGCAAAGGGCTACAAGCAGAAGTCAGGCGTTGACTACCATGATGTGTATGCGCCTGTAGCCCAACTTGACACAATGAGGATGATCCTGGCACTGGCAGCTTAGAAGGGCTGGAGTGTTTACCAGATGGACGTCAAGTCAGCCTTCCTCAACGGTGTGTTGGAGGAGGAGGTCTACATAGACCAGCCACCAGGTTACGAGTTTGAAGGTCAGGAGGGCAAAGTCCTAAAGTTGAAGAAAGCCCTGTACGGGTTGAAGTAGGCGCCCAAGGCTTGGTACAGCCGAATTGACGGCTATTTTCAGGAGAATGAAATGCCCATATGAGCACACCCTGTACATGAAGACCAATGAAGCAGGTGAGCTCACAATCGTCTTCATGTATGTCGACGATCTGATTTACACTGGCAACAACACATTACTGTTTGACCAGTTCAGAACAACCATGAAAGAGGAGTTCGAGATGACGGACTTAGGGCTAATGAAATACTTCTTAGGCATTGAAGTTGACCAATCGGCAGATGGCATCTTCATTTCTCAGGGCAAGTATGCGAAGGATGTCCTAAAGCGATTCAAGATGGAGGACAACAAACCTACCATCACACCTGTTGCCACAGGATTGAAGCTTAGCAAGTTGGACTTTGGCAGAAACGTTGACCCAACCTTGTTCAAGCGGCTGGTTGGCAGTCTAATGTATCTGACTACAACTCGGCCAGATCTGATGTTCGGAGTCAGTCTGATCAATCGTTTTATGGAGAATCCGAAGGACACGCACTGGCAAGAAAGCAAGCGGATCTTGAGCTATGTCAACGGGACGCGAAACCATGGCCTATTCTATGCAAGACGAGACCAGTTAGATTTGGTCGGCTACACAGATGGCGACTGGGCTGGCAGCACCGACGATCGAAAGAGCACCTCCGAGTATGCTTTCCATCTTGGACCAAGGGCAGTCTCATGGGCGTCCAAGAAGCAACCTATCGTTGCATTGTCCACTGCCGAAGCAGAGTATGTCACCGCCGTGTCAGCCGCATGCCAGGCAATTTGGCTGCGAAGAGTTCTGGGTGAACTGAACCATCCTCTGGAAGGCGCGACAACTGTGTTTTGTGACAACTCTACCATTGCATTGTTGAAGGATCCAGTGTTCCATGGCCGGACGAAGCACATCGATATTCGTTATCACTTCATCAAAGAGCTGGTGAAGTTCGAAGAAATTCAATTACAGTTTTGCAGATCCAAGGAGCAGTTGGCAAACATCTTCACGAAGTTTTTGAAGGAGGAAGACTTCAGCAGATTGCGAGAGCAACTTGGAGTCAAAGCGCTCGTGAAATCAGGTTTAAAGGAGGGTGTTAGAAATATTATCCCTGATTTCCACTCTCCGCCCAACTGCGCTTCGAACCTGAGAGCTGTCGGACTGCGCTTGCCAAAATCAGTGAAGTTGGGCATACCGCCAAAATGTCCGATGTGACGTCGCACATGTCCTCTGCCCAATCAGCATTGATTTCCTTCGTGCGGGGTAGGTGATTGGTTCGTCTTCCTCGACTATTTAAACCCTAGCTTGGATGGCATTTTAAGCAGGTTTTTTGTGTGTGCGAGAAGACAGAGCGGGCAAGAGCAAAGCAGTCATTTTGCAGAGCATTTTAGTGAGCAGAGAAGCTCATCTGATTCAACTCCAAGCAGCAGTCTCGAGAATTTAGACTTCTTAGTTTATCCTGCAGTTTTATCTGCAGAAGTTTGTATATCCTCAGACGAGGATCCTTGTAATCCATTTTTCTTTGATAAATGAATATTGCCATTGTTCAGGCATTCTATTGGTTTTTTGTCTCGCTCCTCTGCATTTCTTTTGTTTATTTTGGTTGTTGTTTCATTACAGTTTTTCCTCATAACTTGTTGACTGTTTACCCTCATTGACGACGTTCTTTGTTCCTTCTTTGGAACCTCTACAATCGTCTCCTAACGGAGCGATTTTGAATCTCACTAAGACTTGGTACTCTACGTTTCCAGATTTAGGGCTCTTCTGCTGCCGTCACAGCAATTTACGTGCGAAGCCAAGCGTCGCCTCATTGGCGCATGCCCTTGGACAGCAAGGTTCATTGGGCGAATTTTGGTTAAGTTTGGGCCTGCCCGCCCGACTTCGCAATTTCTAGGGTGCGCCGCCCGACTTCGAGAGTAAATGCTTTGCGCTGTCCAACAGCCTCTTTGGAAATTTCACAAGTGGTGGGTGAGTTGTTCGACTACGCTGCACAGCCCAACTGCGCAGTCGTTGACCTGCGTAGTCCGATGGCGCAGCGTTGACCCCCCAACGTTTTCTTTTGTCTAGCCGAGTGAAAAACTAGAACCGCCCGTTGTCGCAAATTTCGAACCGTGCAGCCCGATGTCGCGCGATTTCTCTGCGCACTCAAGCAGCTTCGAACATCAACCAAAACTACAGTTTTGAACTGCTGACTGACGGCCCAAGGCTCCCTCTTTTTTTAGAAGAAAAGTTAAATATTTTTAGTTCAACTAATTAAATTTATTAACTTTCAATAAGGAGACCATAGTTTGAACCTTGACATGTAATATATTGCTATAATACTATTATATGATCATGATGTAATATTTATCAATATATATATAAAAAAAAAAAAAATCAAATGTTCTTAAATTTAAAAAGGATGCTAAAAAACCCTAAAAGCGTACACACTAATCCATAGAAGAGGCCGAGTTTATATGATACACTCTTGAAAAGCAATGGTTGGTGTTATATTTTCTGAATACATGACAAACTTGGATTGTAATGCTTAGCTCTGTTATGGGCTGCATGTTTTTAATATTTATATTTTGAAGGGGCAGGAAATTTTGATAAAATAATAAGGGTCACTTCAATTTCCAGGATTAAAATTAGGCACCAGGTTCCTGAGGGTGGCAGGTCTGAAACATTTAAGTTCTGCTGTTTCTTATGGTTTTGCATACCTTTATGACTTTTAAATATCATTCCTGAGACATGCTAGTTTCAGATCGTACAACGATGGATGGCAGTATGCATGCCTGTGGAAAAAGATGCCTTAATTATGATTTAAAATATTTTTGCATACCTTTATGACTTTTAAATATTATTCCTGAGATATGCTAGTTTCAGATCGTACAAGGATGGATGGCAGTATGCATGCCTGTGGAAAAAGATATCTTAATTATGATTTAAAATATTTGGATTAAGCATGGTGCAGAGTGGATGGCACCTGAACTCCCCTACCTTGATCCAAGGATCTTATTTGTGTCTTCTGTATACCAGAGAGCTCTTCAATTCCACATGAACAAAATTAAATCAAATGTTTCAATGTCCATTATGAGTTTTTAATCCAATTAAAGGTTGCTCTTAATTGAAGAATGTCACAAACTTTTGTTGGTCAACTTTCAAAGAGTGCCAATGCGTGCACTATGAAAGGTGGTTTTTTTTTTCCAAAGGTAGTATCAGTTAGTATGCTTGATGCTGTATATATGTATTCCAAGACGTATTTGGCCATGCTATGTCAGTATTGGAATAATAAAATATTAGAATCTATTAGGCTACAAAAAGAAGAAAAAAGTAAGTTTCAATTGAAAGGATACCAAAACGGTAATTATTTTGGATTTCATGGTACCAATATTAATCCCCCAAAACAAAAGATTAAAACAAATTCACGAAAAAGCGGTCAATCTACCACTGAACCTACATTTCTTTATTTCCTTTAAAGTCATAACAGGGTGTTTTGATGCTATTCAAACAAATTGAACTCTAGTTCCCTCTGTTAATTTTAATTTACAATGTAGTGCTTGGATGCTAACCAAATTTAGAAGTGGCTGAACTAGTGTATTTGTTAGTCATGGACATCAACAACAAGAGATGTCTCCAGGCATAATCTGTACATGCCATAAGCTCAGTTGGCATTGGACAAAACCTGGAACTGCCATTGATATGGGTTTCTTGTAGGGCCTTCTTATGGTATTTATGTAAAGGCTAGATTGAGATATGTTGCAATGTTCAAAGCATTAGAAAGTGTTGGCATTCTCAATATAAAACTCTTAAATGCATTTTATATTTTAAAAGAGGTTGTAAACAAAAAATCTGCAAGGGATTTGAACCCCCATCTCCTCCATAAAGAAGGCGTGTTTCCAGTTACACTACTAGACTAAGTCAAAATAATTTAGAAGCCACCTAGTTTGTGTCATTACGGTTTGCTGATATTCTTACATTATCTATGTATTGATATTCTGCTATTCCTTAAACAACTGCAACTTTTCAATTATCTTTCACATAATATTATAAGAAGTCCCTATATTATAAAAATTTCAAGATAATCTTACATTTTAGAAAAATAATAGACAAATTAAAAGATGGCACCAGCCCACCAACCACACAGATCATGGTCTGCATTCACAGTCCCCTATTAAATGCATTTTATTCCTTCTCTATAATCTTTTCAAAGAAGTCATTGATGCCTCTAAACTATCGCTTTGCTTTAGATTTCCAAGTTACCATGAACACCTACCTTACTGAAAGAGGGATGCAAAGATTTTCCACATGCCAAGGCACTTCAGACACAATATGCCTCAACTAACCTCTATAAGCTATCACGTTTAAAGCTTGGTCAACTGAATCAATGTCAATACTATCTAATGCAGTTGCCAATATTCCTTATTTAATTGATTGAAGATTAACAAAATGCCAAGAAACAAAGTGCAAAGTTCTCCAAATACAATCTGGAAAAAATATTATTCATTGTCATTGTGAACGATTAATTTACATAGTAAAAATTATGACATTGATTTTTCTTAGTATACAGCAAAAGTTAAACCTTGAATACAGAAGAACAAAACAGCTTACTTCATTAGGCACTTTTATAGTGAATTTATTTAGTCAAATTTAAGCCCTGCAAGACTTACAACTGCCAGATCAATGCATAGAGAATTTGTCAACTTATTGTTGGCAATTTTGGGTACCTTGGGTACATTGTCGTTGCTCACGTGTAGATGTTGTCATTGATGTCAAGAAGCTCTTGAAGGAATTTGATTTAATGTCAAGGAATTTGTTTTGATGAAGGTTTTTCAGAGTATGATCAGTGAGTTTCCAAGAAGTCCTTAGTGGCCCTTTTGCAAAAGATCAAAGAAAAAGACAAGTTAGAAAAAGTATGCATCAGGCAAGAAAAACAGTCGCGATTTCGCGACATGTTAGAGGAGAGAGAAAGTGCTGGCAAAACCGGCCGATTTCGCGACATGTTAGGGGAGAGAAAGTGTGGCAAAGCGCCGCGATTTCGCGACATGTTAGAGGAGAGAAAGTGCTGAAAAAAGCTCGCGATTTGCGACATGTTGGAGAGAAAGTGGGAGGGGGCCGCGATTTGCGACATGTTGGAAGAAGAGAAGGGATAAATTGTCTCGATTTAAGTGTGGGAAAGTTGATTTGGAGGTGGCGCGATTTGCAATTGTGGGAGAAGGAGAAAGGGGTGATTGTCGTGTGGGGGGGTGGGTTGATGTCGCGAGTCTGGGGGAGTGTAGGGGGTGGGAGGGTTCGTGTCAAGTTTTTTTGTGTCGCGATTTTGCGACATTAGTAAAGATGACATCAGCAGAAGCAGAAAGTGTCGCGATATCGCGACAGCAGGCAAAAGAAGGTGTACGGTAGGCAAAGGTGTCGCGATATCGCAACATGTTGTAGTTTCGCGGCAGAAGCTACAGAGGAGTTGTAGAGGCAGTGAAGCGACAAAGTTAAATTTGGGCCGACGAAGATTAGGGTTTGCAGCCGACGTAGTTTGAGGATGTGCAGCCGACTAAGATGAAGGTTTTAATCTTGAAAGTATTAGTATAAAAGGAGGGCTGCTTGGAGAGTTAAGTATCGATCGAAGTGTGCGTTCGAAGAGCGACGTTCGCAGATAGAGTGCAGAGGTGAAGTTCGATCGCCGAGAAGCAGAGTGCGAAATTCGATAGCAGTGTACTAAGTGCATTTCGTCGAATCTTCTAAGTGAGAGAGATTGCAAGGAAGCAGATTGCGCGAACACGTTGCTGCTGTGTTTGCGCAGAGGTGCAAAGGTCGAAGTTCGATCAAGTACAGCTGTGATTGCGCAAAAAGAGCGAAGGACTGTGTTTTGTGCAGAACAGAGGAAGAGGACATTTGTGCCAAACCGAAGGACTGTGTTCGGTGCGAGATCAAAGAAAGAGAAAGAGGACATTTGTGCTAGACCGAAGGATCGTGTTTAGTGCAAATTCGAGGACCAACTTTGAGGTGATAGAGTTGAGGACGAGGTCTCCAGCAGAGCAGGGGAAGACAGTGTCTTACGTGGATAGAGTTCCATTTGCTAAGGGCAGCGGAGGCAGAGGTCTTCTAGAGGATCACCAGTTAGAGCAGAGCTAGGGGAAGGTATCACCTTTGGGTTGGTGCCCATAAATATTGTAATTGGGAAAGGTATTCCCAGAAGGTTGATTGATAAAATTTAGTGAAATATTTTATCCGTGGAGTAGCCCACTTTGGGTGAACCACGTAAATTGCTGTCTCTATTGTGGATGGTGTTTTGTGCATTGCTTTGATTACTGTTTTTGATACTGCTATCTATTCACTGCATAATATTGAATTGAAAGTTGAAGGAAAAAGTATAAAGTGGTCTTATACTTTTCACCCCCCCCTCTCAGTATAAGCTTGTGTTCTTCACTTATCCTAAGAGTAAGATGTTTATCTATTTTAAGGATATACCAACTTCTCACTAAAACCACAAGATCCCAAGATATTAGGGCCACCTTCATTTAGTTGATGAGTTCATAGAAGAGAAAGTAAAGCAGGGCTTTTAAAACTCACAAAATATATAGACAATAGACACTTTTAGAAATATTAGAAAAAAAAAAGTGATAAACCTCCACTAACTAAGGAATAATTTGATTGTTCTTAAATAAGCTACTACAAAAGTGGGTCTCCTCTGCAAAACAATTGAGCACTATCTCATTTGTATAAAACATTACAATCTTGGAGCTGCAAGATGACTACTATTTGGAGTCCGAACCCATGAAGATAATGAAGTTACCCTTCTATTCTGCTTCAGAATTGCACATAAGCAACAATGTTTTGATCTCAGAAATTCTGCTATATATTTCCTGATTTACAACTAGTAAACCCGTCATCTTCACAATGAATGTATGTAATTATGTTCTACAATAAGACAAAAGTTTCTAGTCAGACTTTTCTGTTCTATCTTAAATGTGATTTTCTCATGATCTCACAATGTTTATGGTTTTTTAACAATCAAATTTAGATTGATGCCACATGTTTTGTAAAAAGAATAGAAGAGCAAACAGGTCTCCAAACCAGAGCTACCTAATTAAATATCTCTTTACTAGAAATATGTGATGCTTCAAGAATTTGAGTGGCAATCATTTTCCTACAACAAATTCTATATTAATGGAAGCTCTACGTTTGGGTCCAACAGATTTTACCCTTCACTGACATTTCCAAGGCCCTCCAGCAATTCCACGAAACCAAAACATTATTAGCACGAGTATAACTAGGAAACTATTATGACATTCCTTTTCTGTTTAAGAACATATGTTGATGCACAATTCCAGCATTTGGAGAATAGAAGATTTGAATATATGGAAAACCTCTGGTCTAACTTGAGCTTGACATTAGAAGAAAGGGAAAAACCAACCAAAGTTGAGAAAATTGGAACGGCAAAAAATTGGCATTTTTTTTTTAAATTGAGCGAAAAACCCCTTGGGGGCCGCCTTGGTCTGAAAACCACGACCAGGGGGTTCTACACCGTCAAAATCACCCGAGAGTCACGCTTGGCCCTGACCGCACCAACATAATCAACTGGATTTTGGGTACCCAATGTGCGTTTGGTAGGGTGGAGATTCGAACCAGGGACCTCCCTTAGAGGATTGCCCTACCCTCTCCAACTCACCTACAGCATGTGGGTAAGAATCGACATTTTTAAAAATCACAAAAAATCGGGAATCGGTAAAAAATCGAGGAAAGAACCGGCAAAGAATCGGTAAAAAAAAAAAAACAGAAGAAAATAAAGGTTTTCATTAAATTTTTTTTCTTTTTTTCATGCATATTACAATGAATTAACATTATACAAATCAAATATTGCAATAAAAGCAACAATTCATATCATGTCAAGACATCATACAAGGCTCAAGCTTTAAGTACACATGAAAGTGACCAAACACATCTTGTATTGCTTATAATATGAAAAGGTACAAATTACAAAATATGTCAAAATGCCTCAATAGGCCCACACACTAATGTCTTGCAACTCCTTTGCCCCTTGTCCTAGCATAAGCCCTAGTCTCTCTTGGTCAATGTATTCTTGTAGTTGCCTACACCACTTCTTGTGCTAAGGCCTCTTGTTGGTCCCTTGTTGCCATCTCCTCCACTAGGTTCTCATAGTTTTATAAATCTTCTATGGTGAATAGAGGCTCTTGTTGTTCTTGTTGCTCTTGTGCTACATCTATAAACCATTCAGATGATGGATCAATGTAACTTAGGTCAATGGGCTCAATGTTCGTTTTTTCAAAAGATTTTTGGTGGAGACGAAGATTGTAATGCACAAACACAAGATCATTTAACTTTTCTTGTGTAAGTCTATTATGCTTCTTGGAGTGTATGTGCTCAAACATACTCCAATTGCGCTCACAACTTGAAGAGCTACATGGTTGAGATAAGATTCTAACCACCTTATGCTGCAAATTAAAAGACAACAAAAAATAAGATAAGATTCTTCCCACCATAAAATTCTTCCCACCATAAATCTAGAAGTAGAAACAACAAAAAATATATAAATATATATAAATATATATATATATATATATATATATATATATATATTTCACATATAGCAACTTAAAAGTTTAAAACAAAATCAAAAGACAATAAATAATAATTCAATGAGGGTTACTTGGCCTCAATATCTCAATAGCATTTATGCATTGCTCAGATGGAAATTGGCGACCATGGTGTGCCTTATAATCTTGTATCTCTACACGTGTTTTATCGCATAATTGCTTACTCGCTGAGAACACGCGGTCAATGCAATCTTGAAGGCCAAGCTTCACCTCATAATCAGCACGAAATGAAGCATTATAAAAAAGTTTGGGGTTCAAATAGTAACTGTTGCCACATTTTGCACGGGGTGCCATGTTTTCAATTTTTACAAGAGTGCTGCTCTCTCTTCTTTCCCTCCTCCTCTTTTCCCCTTTCTCCTTGCAGTTCCATTCTTCCCTCTTCCCATTGAATCCCCTTCAGTCAAGTTTTCAGAACAGTGCAGGTTTTCCTGAAAAATTCTAAGTATGGGGGCGCAACCCGACTTCGCAGCGAAGTCGGACTGCGCCCTCCAGTTGGAGCGCAGCAGGAAACGGCGAAGTGCGCAATCAGAGCGAAGCAGGAAAATTGACTAAGTGTCCGGGCGCAACCCGACTTCGCAGCGAAGTCGGACTGCGCCCTTCTTCCTGGGCGCACTTGGAAACAGTCTGGCAGAGAAATTGACTAAGTGTTGGGGCGCAACCCGACTTCGCAGCGAAGTCGGAGTGCGCCCCCTTGTCTGTGCGCAGTGCGAACAGCAGTGAGAATCAGCAAGTGCCGGTGCGCAACCCGACTTCGCAGCGAAGTCGGGCTGCGCCCTTTGACCGGTGCGCAGTAGGGAAACAGGCCCAGAAAAATGACTAAGGCATGAAACCCTCCCCAACTGCGCTGTTTTTCACCTGCGCAACCCGATAGCGCTCCAACCCTGGGCGAAGTTGGATAAACTGCCTTTCAAGGCAAGCACGTGTCAAGCATCAGCATCCGACAAGTGTCCAACTCCGGGATCCGAGCCGAGACGTGACGGGAGCAAGGACAAGCATGGACAGCACTATCTACGCCAGCTGCCGCTTTTAAGGCTGATGTGAGTTTCCACCTACCTCAGCTACCCGCATTCTCGCCGATTTGAAGTTTCACCCGACGCGCAGCCACGTAGCTGTCCTGCCTTCAGGGAGACCACGCCTCGAGTACAGTCCTGCCCGACAGAAGTCAGCATCAGCAGCTCCATGGCCGCTTTTGTCAGCTATTGTTTGGTCTGGGACTTTGTGCCCATGATTGTAATCGGGGGGAACTTGGGCTATAAATAGCCCCCACATTCTCATTGTAAGGTGGTGGAAGGGGAATGTCTGCTAGGGAACCATTGTAGCTGTGCGTCTGCTTCTTTATATAAGACATATACTTGGCTCTGTCTACTGCTTTTATCTTGTATGCTGCCTCTCCTTGTCATTTCTGCCTCATGTTTCTTGTATCATTGCTTGCTGTTGTACTGAACTCTGGACTCTGGCATTTGGTGGTCAAGTATTCCTGGAATGCATAGATAGAGGATACATAGGATAGATGTTAGTAGCAGTTTCTATAGTTATGTTTTGTATTTATATTGTTGTTAGTAGTGGTGATTGATGCGTTGTCGTACTGTTAGTTCCCCCCACCCAACTCCAATCACATTTGGAATTTCTTTCTGCATTTTTATCTCTTTCCCTGCACTCTTATCTTAAACACAAAAACCCCACAGGAAGCCGGCCTTCTCCGGAGATTGGCACGGAAGGCATTCCTTCCTTCCGGCCTTTCAATCTGGTGGGCGAATCTGGGCGCATTATATAAAATCCTTTCCTCATGGCAGATTCGTAACCAACAGTTTCTCTGGCACGCCCGGTGGGACATGGTAGTTTCCCACCCCCAAACAGAATCGAAGCACTGGTGTTCGCTTCATTGCTGTTCAAAATCAGAGCACCTGGCGACTCTGCACGTACATATTCTCTGAGTCCGAAAGACCGGTCCTGACGCCTTCATGCAAACAAGAAGGTGGCGAGCAAGGAATCCGGGAAACCCGCCTGACTTTTACGAACTTGACATTGACGCTCCAGGCGAGCGCGTCAGGCTGGCTGATCAACAAGCTCGCGTCGAAGAAGCCGAGGCTGAAATTCAAGAAGAAGCCGAGGCTGAAATCGAAGAGGCCGAGGACGAAGAGCAATCTACATCCTCGGAAGGTACCGACACCGAGTATACAACCGACGGAGGAGAAGAAGACATGGCTGCCCAGCAGCAGAATGATGATGATCTCTTCCCGGCGGTAGACTCCACGGGGCCCTTGGCCCTGGCCGGACAGCAAGTTGTGCCCCCTGCTGCCTTAAAATCTATCCCTACGTATGACGGCTACGGCAAGACGGCGTACGAGCACATCCAGGACATTCTTGCCCTGGCTGCATTGCACTCCATCACCGACGAAAGTGTGAAGACCCGTCTGCTGGCCCTTTCCCTAAGGGGAAAGCTTCTCTACTGGTGGAGATCACTGCCAGAGGGATCAATCACAGGGTGGCGCCAGCTCGCCGGTAGACTCGTGAAAGGATGCAACGAGTCTGCTGATCCCTCTTCTCTGCTGCATCAATTCCAAAGTATTCAGAGACACCCCCAAGAGGAGGTGTCAGACTTCAACATCAGGTTTGCGAGGTCCTGGAAACGGGTACCTCGCGAACTCCGACCTTCAGCAGGTCAGGCTGCCCACTACTACCTGAGATCCTTCAACTCAGACATTTGCCTGCTGCTGAAGATCGCCAGAATAGACTCGTTTCCGGCTCTGTACGAGGCTGCCCAGCAAGCTGAAATGGACATCATTTCCATTGGCAGACTCCCGCACAGGGTGCAGGAGCCCATTTATCCCGACTTTCCCAGATCTCAGTACCCATCAGCCTCTGGAGGCGCGCCGTCCACTTCAGGACAGCAACCCCAGCAGCAATGGAATCCGGCGCCGGTCGTGAACCCTTACGGCCCGCCGCAGATACATTATCCTCACCCGCCTCCTCCTCCGCATTTTCCAGCACTTCCTGCTCCCCCGCAGTATGCACAATATTCCACTCCTCCATTAGCTGCATTGCCTCCTCCGGCACAGTTGCCGCCTCCTGATAATGATATTCAAAATAAAATCCTCCAGGAGGTACGAGCTTTGGCCTCCGGATATCACACCATGTCTAACGACATGACCATTCTAAAGAAGAAGCAGGCCCAGATGGACCTCGCTCCAAGGAGGCCATATCCGCCCCCGGCACTGACAAAGGATAGAACTCCGGAGCAGCAATTGCAGAGGCGTCCGCCTCCGAGAAATGCCGCCATTGAAGACCAACCTGGTACTTCTGACCAGGTCAACTGGTGCACTACGTGCAATGACCCGCATTCGGAGGATGACTGCACACTGCACCAACACTACCTCCAGACCTTGGCCGGCAGCGCCATAGAAGATGAAGAACTCTACATGATCCTGGACGACGAAGGCAACTTTGCCGTCCCAGAGGAAGATCTATTGCCGCCCGCCACCAAGGAAGACAAAAATCCTGCCGAAGCTGCAAAGCCCTTGAAGGTATACGCCAGAAGAGATAAGGCGCAACCTGCTGGGCTGCCACCATACAAGAGGTTGTGGCCTTACACAGCCCAGGAAAAGGCAGCCAAGGACAAAGCTCCCGCGGTCAAGCCGCTTGTAGCCAAAGCAGCTCCTGCTCCGGCTAAAGCTCCAGCACCTCAGCCTCCAGCTGAAACCAAAGAACAAGCTCAGGAGAAGCTGAAGTATCCGTCTCTGACAAAGAGACAAAGAGTTGAGGCCACTCAGCAGTACCGGACGAAGTATGAGCCGGCGAAAGAAGCCGAAGGAGCTAGCACCTCAGGCTACAACATAGTAGACGAGCTGAAGAGAACCCCCGCTAGAATCAGCATGTATGATGCTCTTCTGCTCCCAGGCCAGGTGGATCTGCTGCAAGAATCTCTGAAGAACATAAAGAATGGCAAGCAGATACAACCCGCTGTCCCGGTTCAACCTCTAACAGTCTCAGCCATCGGGAAGAACAGACCACCTCCCTTCTATCTGTCATTACGGATGCAAGGGTACATAGTACACAACTGCATGGTGGATTCTGGTGCTTCCACGACCGTTATGCCGAGAGCCGTCTGCGACGAGATCGGGATGGAGTACACAAGGAGCAGCCAAGGCGTGCTGCAACTGGACGGCACCCCTGTCAAGACAGTCGGTGTCATTAAAGACATCCCTATTCGGCTGCACAAAGCTCTCGACATCGTGGTCATCCAAGAGGTCGTGGTTGTCGACTTGGCTCCCTACTTCGGCATGTGTCTCTCCCGGGAGTTCACTGCGAAGCTGGGCGGGTACCTGTCTCTAGACTACTCACACATGGAAGTGCCCTTCAAAGGAAGGAGACTGAAAATCTTCAATGAGAAGCCTTCCACCTTCCTAGTAGAGAAGATACCCGGAGAAGAGTCGCAGGACTGCATGGTCCAGCTGACGGAGGAAGAACTGGTGACAGTGGACATGACGGAGCAAGCTCTCGAAGTGCTGCAGCTCGAAGATGAGTTCTCCTTGCGGGACTTCAATGCCGTAATCGAGACCGAGCAAGGTTGTTACACCATCGTACAGCCTGAGAGGCTTGACCAGTCAGCTCAGAAAGAAGTGGGACCTGCACCCGAAAAGCTGTGGAAGCTTTTCTTCGACGGCGCACGATGCAAAAATGGCGCCGGTGCAGGAGTACTCCTGGTTTCTCCAACCGGGATCCAGAAGGACTATACCTACAGGCTGGCCTGGAGCTGTACCAACAATGCGGCGGAGTACGAAGCCCTATGCTTGGGTTTGAGAAAGGCGGAGAGGTTGGGGATTAAGCACCAGCAGATCTTTGGAGATTCAGAGCTGGTGTGCCACCAGATTACGAACAAGTGCGCCTCCAAAAGCACTATCTCAAGGCGTACCGTAATCGGGTGTGGGACCTGATGGAGTCGTTTGACTCGTTGAATGTCAAGGCGATATCGCGTGAGAAGAACAAACACGCTGACATTCTGGCGTCTGTTGGAGCCAGGTACGTTCTGACCGACGACGTTGTCCAGAAACCGAAGCCGGTTCGCACCATTTATAGGCCTTCTGTGCCTGATAAGGACACCCATTGGCAGGTGTTCGATTGTGACGAGGAGATCGTCACATTTTTGGTTAACGAAGCGTGTTCAATCGAAGGTAGAGACCCTGATGACGAGCAATATGAGGGGTTGATACAGTTGAAGAATAATCATGTCCCAAAAGGACTGATTACACTTGAGAGTCTATTTGATCAGAATGACAGGGCAATATCACACAGGATCAAAGTAGACCCGAAGCAGTATGCCGACCTGGAGCTTGAGCCCGGAAAAACAATCAAGGTCGGGACAGACTGCACCACAGAGGAACTCGAGCAGATCAGATCATTATGCCGAGAGTTCCCTGACATAGTAGCCTGGTGCTACCAGGACTTGAAGGGGTATGACAGAGATGTAATCCAGCATACCATTGAGCTAGAAGATGGCGCCAAGCCATTCCGGCAGAAGCAGAGGGCCGTAAATCCAAAAATCGAGGCCATGATGAAAGCCGAGCTCCTGAAGATGCTGGAGGCCAAGATCATCTACCCCATCAAGCATTCATCCTGGGTTGCGAACTTGGTTCCTGTGAGGAAGAAGAACGGAGACATTCGTCTCTATGTGGACTTTAGAAATCTAAATCAGGCCTCCCTCAAGGACCATTATCCGCTTCCCCAAATCGATCAGATTCTCCACATCGTTGCCGGAGCCCAGAGATTCTCACTCCTAGACGGCTTTTCCGGCTACAACCAGATTTGGGTCAAGGATGAGGACCAGCACAAAACGGCGTTCACCACCAAATGGGGAACGTTCGCGTATCAGCGCATGCCTTTCGGCTTATCCAATGCTGGCGCCACATTCCAAAGAGCCATGGACCTGGCCTTCCGAGAGCTGCTCAACAAGATCATTGTCATCTATCTCGATGACATGACTGTATTCTCTCACAGAAAGGAGATCATGTTTCCCACCTGCGGCAAATATTTGAGAGGTGTCGTGAATTCGGCATCTCCATAAACCCGAAGAAGTCTGTCTTCGCGGTGAAAGAAGGTAAGCTGCTGGGACATGTAATCTCGGAGAAAGGCCTCGCCATTGACCCTGATAGAGCAGAAGCCCTCCTCCGATTGCCAGCTCCAGTTGACAAGAAGGGGCTGCAGTCCTTCTTCGGCCAAATTAATTTCGTGCGGAAGTTCATCCCGGACTTCGCACAGGTGATCAAGCCTATGGCCGAACTGCTAAAAAAGATACAGTTTACGAATGGACTGATGAGAGAGGGCAGGCCTTCGAGGAAATCAAGGCCCGAATTGCACAAGCTCCGGTGTTGATAAACCCGGACTACTCCAAGGACTTCATCCTGTACGCGGTGGGAGAACCGGAAAGTTACGCCGCAGTCCTGACACAGAAGGGAGACGATGGCGAGGAGCGCCCCATAGCGTTCCTGAGCCAAGTGATTCAGCCGCATGAAGAGAAATACAACTTTATAGAGCGGCAGGTTCACGCGGTCATGAAGTCTCTCCGGAAGTTCAGGCACTTTGTCTCCCAGAGCAAAACAACCGTCTTTGTGATTCACCCGGACGTTCGAAGCTTCATCATACAAGGAGAGCCGGGTCACAAGAGAGCAGGATGGATTGCTAAAATCCAGGAGTTCGACATCGAAGTGCGGCCAACCAAGCTTATCAGAGGCCGAGCCTTGTGCCAAGAACTGGCCCGAAGCGCAGCAGCCGGAATTTCTGCCTGTGAGTGGGAGGACCCAGCAACAAGCACCAACCTAGCCAACTCCTTATCGGAGGAGAGTGACTGGACAGATGAACTGGTGAAATACTTCTGCACCGGGAGATGTCCAGACCACCTGAACGCCTCACAAAGAAGGAGGTTTCGGCTAGGTGCACTCAAGTACACTCTTCGCCCCGAGGGGCTTTACTTCAAAAACATTGACGGCATCCTGTTGCGGTGCGTCAAGAAAGCAGACCAATCCAGGGTCCTCGGAGAATTTCATTCCGGGATGCCTGGAGGTCATCATTCTGCAAGGCCTACGGCCTTGAAAATAATCAGAGTTGGGTACTATTGGCCCACTCTCTTCACAGACGCTTATGCGGTCTGTTCAAAGTGTGATCAATGCCAGAGGTTTGCCGGCAGAAACAGAAAAGCACCCCTGCCCCTTCAACCGATCCAAGCCGAGACTCCGTTCCAGCAATGGGGTCTGGACTTCATTGGGGTGATTACGCCAAACTCCTCCGCCGGACACAAGTTTATCCTTACAGCCACCGACTACTTCACGCGGTGGGCGGAGGCGATCCCCACCAAAAACGCGGACCAAGAGACGGTCATCGGGTTCCTTGAGAGCCTGATTACCCGCTTCGGGGTTCCTGAGTCAATAGTGACGGACAATGGTCCGGGGTTCGCAGGCGCTGTACTCACGGAGTACACTGGCAAACTTGGCATTTATCACAAAATGTCTTCAAATTACTACCCGCAGGGGAATGGCCTTGCCGAGTCCACCAATAAGAACCTCCTGAAGATCATCAGGAGGACGATAGAAAAGAACAAGAGGACTTGGCACTCGCTCCTGAACCGGGCGCTATGGGCGGACAGAATTTCATTCAAAAAGTCCATCAAAACGTCCCCCTATGCGCTCGTCTACGGCAAAGAGGCAGTCATGCCCACCCACATTGAAATTCCCGCTCTCTGGATGTTGGACGAAGAGAGAGGCAACGGGGATCCGGTGGATGACAGACTGTGCCAACTCCTGCAGTTAGAGGAAGACAGAGAAAAAGCATACCAGGCCTTCACCAAGCATGCTGAAGCCACTCAAGGCTGGTTTGCGAAAGGCACCACTGCCCGAGTTTTTGAAATCGGGGACCTGGTGCTAAAGTGGGACTCATTAAAGGCGAAGCCGGGCAACCACGGAAAATTTGATGCCCTCTGGGAGGGCCCTTACCAGATTGCCCGGGTGAATCAGTTCAATGCATTCGTGCTCCGGGATATGGAGGGTCAGCTCCTCCCTATTCCTGTCAACGGGTTCCACTTGAAAATTTACCGCTGCTGAAGGTGCCCAATGGGCCCTTCCTTGTACAAATTTCCCTTCTGCATTTTAATTTTCAGCATGTATAGTTTTCAGCTTTCAGTTTTTTAGTATTAAAGAGCCCAAGTAGGACTTAAGGAAGACCCCGACTTCGCAGCGAAGTCGGGTGTCGCCCCTTAGAAAGTGCGAAGTTCGTAAAGGAGCCGCCAAGAGCAAAATGGCTAAGTCTGGGTGCGCAACCCGACTTCGCAGCGAAGTTGGGCTGCGCACCATCCAAAGGGCGCAGTTGGAGAGCAGGAAGCAAAAGAGCTAAGTGTCGACTCGGATGCGCAATTTTGAGAGCGAAGTCCGATCGCAGGCGAAGTCCGGAGTGCGCCAATTTTGGCGAAGTCCGAGTGCGCCTTTCGGGCGCAGCTTGAATGGTCCATCGTGAAAAATCAAAAAATATTCTAAGTGTGGGCCCAGGACGAGTCGAAAAGCGAAGTTGGGTATCGAGCCAAAAGTGTGCATAACCTCTCCTAAGTGTGCCCAGATAACGGCGGTGACGTCAGCAAAGGCACGACGTCCAAAGGCAGTTTTAATGATTGCACAACCTTCAAGGAAGATGCAATTAAGAAAGCAAGGTGCGGCGACTAGGGTACATTTTTCAAAGAACATTCCCATGCACGGCCACCAAAAAACATAACACTTCCACCAACTGGCCGACCTAACCCCTCTTTTGCACCTTTAATGTTGCAGTCATTGTCTAGAAAAGGGGGTCTGGCGCACCCAGACAGTTCAAATCGTGCAGACTGACTCTGTGACTGCGAAATCCTGTGCTGACATCCAGAAGTCGTAATTACTGTTGTTTCGAAAGAATGGACAAAGGGAAAATGCCGGTGCAGGCACAACCCAGCGAAGGGCGCGAAGCTGAAGATTTACCGGAGTCAAGTGCTTTTGAGAGCGAAACACCGCAAGACCAGAAGATAAAGACCCGGACAAAGAAAATTCAGCGTGGGCAAATTCCACTGCCGCCTGTCAATTACCTGTCCGGGCACAAAGACGGCTCGTTCTCCATCAGCCTCTCCAAGCTGCGGCTAAGCGTAAAAAAATGGGCTGACAAGGTTTCCTCGCACCATTTCGAGGCGCATACAAGTCGAACTCGTATTGGTTCTTGTGCCCTCTGTTCACCGATGCCGAGGGTCGACATAATTGTCGGACATTACGGACCATCCAGTGCAAGGAAGGCCCTTGTTCACACTCTTGGAGAGAACCGTCAGCCGCCTTTGCTCCGGCTGCAGATGACCCCACGGATTGTCGAAAGATAAATTTGGATGAGCAAGCGGGCGCTTTAGGACAAAGAGAATGAGGGAATTCCTCAACTCAGAGCTGATGACCCCCTCACTGTGACAATGGCCGACGGCCCCATACCCCTGGAAAGGTTTGAAAATAAATACGTCTACGTCATCCTGGCATGGGTCCTCGGCTGCGACTCTGACAAGGTGGTACGGCCGTACTAGCTGGCGCTGGCAGAATGCCTCATGTGCGGAGAATTTTATGACTCATCGAAAGCGGAGCGCCCAATCTTCTTTGATGGCGGATGCCTAGCATACGCCATTCACTCTATCCTTGTCAGGCTGCAACAAAAACAGACAACTGAATTTCGGTTCAGTTCTTTCCTGGCTTGGCTATGCTTGTACCACATGCACCCCCATATGCAGATTCCGAACTTGAAAAGGGTGAGCGAGAAGGGAGAGCCGCTGCCTGTCTATGAGTGGACGAGTGACCTATACCGGAAAGGGTCTTATTATAAGTTCAATTTCAACTTTCTCGGTATGGTCATGTCAGTCTTCAATGATGGCGAGATTCCTCGCCCCCAAGCCATGACAACTTCTAAAACACAAGCAAGGGGATATCTTCGATCGAGGATGTGGTTGAATCTACGGATTCAAGGGCAAGCCTTTCTCGCCCTACTGGTGCACGGATCATCGTTGGATGGAGGTCGCGCGGATGGATTATGTTGAAGAGGAGTTCGTCGGGCAAGAAAAGGGGCATATTTTTCAATATCCACTTCTGGCGAACATCATGAAGAGATAGGACAACATGTCTATCTCGAGCGGGAGCTCGATGATATGTGATAATGCGGGAAGTACGATCCACTTGGGATCGGGAAGTTTACACATATCCCCCGAGATAATAAGACAGTGCGACATGATCGATGTTGACCTCGACTGGGGCATTGACTTGATGAAATCATGGCCTCCGTGGCATGAATTGTACTGTGAGGTCACATATGATCCAGAGCGAAACCCGGATCACGGGTTTACTTCTGCGGGTTTCAAGAAACTCATCACCAAGCTGGCGGGCCTCAACTGGCAAAGAGAAAGTTGTTGAATGCTGGAAGATGAGGTGTCACACTCAACACGACAAATCCGTCGAAGGAATTTGGCCGTTGATGATGAATTTTCGGCCTTATATGACCAGCACATTGCCAACTGGTGGCCTTTCGCATTTCGAGATTACGTTCCCCGAGGTCCCTTCGAGGAGTATATAAGGAGGTCCCCTCCCAACAGTTGCCCACTTCCGCAACTTCCAGCGCGACTCCAGCAAGTAGTCAAGTGGGCCCAATGCAGCCTGTAGCTTCTAAGGCGGTGCCCAAAAAGGCGCAAAGCTCAGCAAAGTCAACCCCTGAGGTGGTCCCTCAGGCAGAAAAGGCGCCAACACCGCCAGCTAGCAGGCCGGCCGCGGATTCTCCCAGTCAAACCCCGGTACAAGTTTACCGTGGGAACTTCTGCATCTGTCGCCCCGATCTCATCTCCTTCCCCTGGACCAGCCGCTGCAGCAGAAGAGAAAAAGAGGAAGCGAGTTGAGAGGGTCAAGCGACCTAGTGCACCTGTGCAACAGTCAGCCGCAAAGCAGCCGCGCCAGATATTGTTTCTCTGGATAGCCCTGAGCCTGAAGCAGAAGTAAGAACCGCAAGCGTTCCTCCAACGTCGGCTCAGGCGGAGCCCGCAGGTACGTCCGCTGCCCCACTTCCCCAAATTCCAGTCGGCGTTGCCTCAACTCCATCTCCCGTCTCATCAGGGCAAGCCGTGGCCGCATCTTCTTCCCAAGCTACCCAGCCATCAAGCGGCCCACATTCCTTTGACCTGTTTGCTCAGGATCCCAACGCCTTCCTATCCCTGAGCCAAACCCTAGACCTTTCACCCGCAGACAGCGTTGAAGCTGCAACCCTGTCCCCACGCTCCTCACCTCAGCCACTCAAAAACCCTCCAACGCCGTTCACTCAGCCGCCCATTTCCCAGTCGCCCCTAAAAGCGGCCGCTCCTTCCGAAATACCTCCCGTTTCTCCCATTTCTCTGTTTGCAGGGAAGATGCCGCAACAGGACCCAATGTTGGAGGAACTGGACCTCATGGGCGAACTTCAGAGCGCAGATGACCTGCCTTTGGCAACAAGAGCCGTAGAATGTTCTGCCTCCTTTCTCCAAGGCGTGAAGCGGAAGAGAGCTGAGGGGATTGCCGCCCCGGTAAAGCGCACTAAGTTCGACTTGGACAGGAGAGTGCTCACAACAGAAAAATTAATACCAAAGGTGAAGAAGCCTCTCCGAGAGATGACCGAGGCGGACTACGAACATCAACGAAAGGAGAAAAGCTTTGATGATATCAACGAGGAATACGAGATTCGTGGTATTCGTCGTAGAACAGACAATCTCCTTGTCAAGCATCTGGAGACCCAAGAAGAGTTGTTCCAGTTGCAAAACAGAACAAGGCAGCTTGAAGAGGACCTGGCTAGGGCCACCGCGCAGCTGGGGTCTGAGCAGCAGGAAAATGAAGAGCTTAAGGCCCAGTTGGCCGCCTCTCGGAAGAGAAGAAAGTGGCACTAGAGCAGGTTTCTCAGCTCCAGGTTTCTTTGAAACAAGCGCAGTCGCAACTTGCGGAGAAAACATCACAAGCGGCGGCCTTTTCAAAGGACAAAGTCAAGGAAATGCGTGCAAGTCTGTTGCGGGGATGCAAGCCCTACATTGTTAAGTCCATGTCGGTCCTGGATTTCGCGTCCAGGATTCAAGAAGTTTCTGCCCAGGGAAAGCCTGTGGTAGAGGAGGCCGAAGACCAGGCGAGGCAATGGCTAGACCTGGCCATAAAACTTGAAGAGCATGAGCGCAATGGCCTCCAATTTCCCCCAATATCCCAGTTCGCCTCAGAGTGGGCAGATGCAAGGGTAACCTTGCATAAATATTTTGAAAAAGTAGAGAGGGTGAGAGCTGCCAGAAAAATGCTAGATGCATTAGAGCAAGAAAAGGACATTTGTCTGGCCCCCTTTCACACTCTGTCAGAGCAAGGGTACCCGAGCTATGTTGAAAAGGGCGAGTTTCTCGCCATAGAGCAGGTCAAGAAGAATTGGCTGTCCTTTGAGGCAGACACAGCTGAGATTGATAGCTGGACAGAGCCAATTCAAGAAGCTCAGGTCACCCAGATGGTGTCCAAGTGCTGCAAAATCAACTCCTCCTTCCAGGAGTTGGGAAAAAGATATCCCACCATCGACCTGCACGCGGTCGCTGCATTCCACGCAGCACTAGAAGAAATCAGCGACCTTCGTCCCTTCCAAGAAGCAGTCTGGGACCAAGCCCAGGCTGCTTACGAACGCATTTGCAAGTCGGAGGCCGACGCAGAAGAGCATTCAGATTCAGAAGGCGAATCCGAGGAGGCAACTGGAAGCGAACCTGAAGAAGAACAGTTGCCACGAGGGAAAAATCCAGAGCAGCAGAAGGCAGGGGAAGGAAGTTCCTCTGCACCCAATGGATGAAGGCATGGTTCTTTGCGTCGAGGCGAGCTCGACACCCCGTGAGCCGCCAGGAATGTTGCCACATTTTGCACGGGGTGCCATGTTTTCAGTTTTTACAAGAAGGCTGCTCTCTTTTCTTTCCCTCCTCTTTTCCCCTTTCTCCTTGCAGTTCCATTCTTCCCTCTTCCCATTGAATCCCCTTCAGTCAAGTTTTCGGAACAGTGCAGGTTTTCCTAAAAAATTCTAAGTATGGGGCAACCGACTGAGTCGGAGTGCGCCCTCCAGTTGGAGCGAAGCAGGAAACAGCGAAGTGCGCAATGGAGAGAAAATTGACTAAGTGTCGGGCGCAACCCGACTTCGCAGCAAAGTCGAACTGCCCTTCTTCCTGGGCGCACTTGGAAACAGTCTGGCAGAAAAATTGACTAAGTGTTGGGGCGCAACCCGACTTCGCAGCGAAGTCGGAGTGCGCCCCCTTGTCCATGCGCAGTGCGAACAGCAGTGAGAATCAGCAAGTGCCGGTGCGCAACCCGACTTCGCAGCGAAGTCGGACTGCGCCCTTTGACCGGTGCGCAGTAGGGAAGCAGGCCCAGAAAAATGACTAAGGCATGAAACCCTTCCCAACTGCGCTGTTTTTCACCTGCGCAACCCGATAGCGCTCCTAACCTGGGCGAAGTTGGATAAACTGCCTTTCAAGGCAAGCACGTGTCAAACATCAGCATCCGACAAGTGTCCAACTCCGGGATCCGAGCCGAGACGTGACGAGAGCAAGGACAAGCATGGACAGCACTACCTACGCCAGCTGCCGCTTTTAAGGCTGATGTGAGTTTCCACCTGCCTCAGCTACCCGCATTCCTGCCGATGTGAAGTTCCACCCAACGCGCTGCCACGTAGCTGTACAGCCTTCAGGGAGACCACGCCGCGAGTACAGTCCTGCCCGACAAAGGTCAACATCAGCAGCTCCTCTGCCGCTCTTGTCAGCTAATGTTTGTCTGGGACTTTGTGCCCGTAATTGTAATCGGGGGGAACTTGGGCTATAAATAGCCCTTAGCATTTCATTGTAAGGTGGTGGAAGGGGAATGTCCTGCTAGGGAACCATTGTAGCTGTGCGTCTGCTTCTTTATATAAGACATATACTTGGCTCTGTCTACTACTCTTATCTTGTATGCTGCCTCTCCTTGTCATTTCTGCCTCATGTTTCTTGTATCATTGCTTGCTGTTGTATTGAACTCTGGACTAGGCATTTGATGGTCAAGTATTCCTGGAATGCATAGATAGAGGATACATAGGATAGATGTTAGTAGCAGTTTCTACAGTTATGTTTTGTATTTATATTGTTGTTAGTAGTGGTGATTGATGCGTTGTCGTGCTGTTAGTTCCCCCCACCCAACTCCAATCACATTTGGAATTTCTTTCTGCATTTTTATCTCTTTCCCTGCACTCTTATCTTAAACACCAAAACCCCACAGGAAGCCGGCCTTCTCCGGAGATTGGCACGGAAGGCATTCCTTCCTTCCGGCCTTTCAATCTGGTGGGCGAATCTGGGCGCATTATACCAAATCCTTTCCTCATGGCAGATTCGTAACCAACAGTAACCCATTGCATGAAGAGGGCAATGGATTTGTGATGGCCATCGATTATCAATTATAGAGCAAATGGCATCATATTTGGTGCGGACATGTCCATAAAATGCAACAATGGCTTCTTTTGCCTTGTCCATAGCCTCATATACATATCCCATTGGAAATTGTTCTCCATCAACAAGATGATGAACCCTCACCAAAGGCTCTGAGACCTGAAAATAAATAAATAAATAATTTAAACTTAAAGACAAATATTTTACAACATATATAAAATAAAATAAATTAATAAGTGTAGTCTTGTACCTTGATGGCCTCATCCATGGCCATCCAAAAGTCCTCAAACAAATAAGTATAGACATTATGCCCCTCACGTGATGTTCGGTATCTTGCAGCTGGTTCAAAATTCCAATCATCACTCACAAACATTTGCTTCAGTGACCCTCTTGCATCATAAATGCTTTATAATATCACAAAGTTTGTGGCGAAACATGTAATGTCAGGCCGCACTAGCTCCCTCCCATTAGTAAATCCCCTCATGAGGCTAAGGACCCATGAATGGTTGTAAATAAATTTTGTGATGGCCTTAGCCTTCCTTACAACCTCTACCACCCAGGGTAATTTCCCAATGTCCTCGAGGAGCAAATTGAGACAATGTGCTGCACATGGGGTCCAAAAAATTGTGAGGAATCTCTCCTCCAAAATCCTCCTGGCTGATAATTTCGACAACATTCTCCTCCCCAACCTCCAACACAACCTCCTCCAACAACCCTACAAGCATTTCGGCATTCTTAACATGTGTCAATGCATCTACTGACCTGAGGAATGTAATTCCTTCTGCAGATGAAACCAAAAAATTAATCAAGGTTCTTCTCCTCCCATCTGTCCAACCATCAAACATTATAGTGCAACCCTTGCTCCTCCACACCCTACGTTGGTTGTCAAGCACAACCTAAAGTATAAAAAAAAATTTAGTCATGCACATTGCATTTTGATTTTATCATATTAATATATATAAAAAAAAATTAGTCATGCCATATATAAATTTTGTCATACACAATGACACAACCTGAATGTTGTCCACAGATTGTCGAAGGAGAGGGCCCCTAAGGTCATCATAAGTCGACACCTTAAATCCTGTGCTGCAACTTGCGACGGCATCTATCATGCGCCGTCAGTATGGAGACCTTGCCACATTGAAGGGAATGTCAGAATAGTACCAAAAAGTGGCAATGGTTGTCCTCTCTGCATTGTGCTTCTCTTGGTTCCATGCAGCCATACCCTCAAGTGTGGATTGTGCCCCTAGCACGGAATGGTCTACAAAATAGGACTCTCCCGTCCCACTAGTTGCTTGTGCACTTGAACCACTCAAATTACTCTGTTGAAACCGGCTCAAGCCGCCACTAGTACGAGCAACTCCAGAGGGCGGGATGAAATTGTATCGCTATTACTTCTTTTGAGTGTAGCATTTTCATCTGCTGCAGTGATCATGGTGTTTATTTTATTTTTAATTTCTTCTGGCACCTTATCGCATACCTTGACATTATTTTTAGGTATTTGTGCCAAATGGAATTTGAGGGAATAAATGCCTCCAGTAAAATTAAAGGCACAAAAATTGCATTTAAATCCCCTTTTCTTGGCCCTGGCATCACATACGCCCATGTTGGATCCAATGGTTTCATTTTTTATATGCCTACACATGGAAACAAGTTAGTAACAACAAAGTTACACCGCAGCAAAAAGAGGAGGAAAAAACAAAAACCCAAAACCCTGGGGCCTAGGGTTTAAACTTCAAACTTTCAAACATTAACAGCTGAAAAATAGGCTTCCACAACAATATTTACTTTAAAAGAGAAGAAAAAACAAAATCCTAAACCCTGAAAAAAACCAGGGTTTAATGTTTAACAAATATTGATAGGCAGCAATATTTACTTAAAAAGAGAAGAAAAAAATCCTAAACCCTTAAAAAAAAACCCTAAACCCTAGACTAGGGTTTAGGGTTTAATGTTTAACAAATATTGATAGGCAGCAATATTTACTTAAAAGAGAGAAAAAAAATCCTAAACCCTTAAAAAAAACCCTAAACCCTAGACTAGGGTTTAGGGTTTAATGTTTAACAAATATTGATAGGCATTGCTAATAATTTGGCTTGCATATATCAATTTAGTATCTACTTAAAAGGAGGGAAAAAAAATCCCTAAACCCAAAACCCTAGACTAGGGTTTTGGGTTTTAAAGTTGAGAACAGCCTTAACATAATTTCAAACAGCCCTAATTTATTTTCAAACTTTGTTTTAAGTTGGAGGGAAAAAAAAAAGTTTAGTTGGAGGGAAAAAAAAAGTTTTCAAAAAATTTCTTACCTTGAATCTTCTAGGCGGTTGTTGTTGGCTATCGGATTCCTTCACACCGCAATCGCTCGCGCTCCTAGGATGCCTTGGCGTATTTGGTCGGGTGGTAGCAAGGTGGAAGAGTTTTTTTTTTTGTTTGAAAGAGTCAGCTGAGAAAATGAGAGAAAATTTTAATTTTTCTTTATATCAGCCGCAGCCTCTACTCGTGCGGCTTCAGCCGAATTTTTGCCGATCTTTTAAAAAATCGACAAAGAATCAGCCTCTCCTTGTGCGGCTACGACAGATTTTTTGCCGATCTTTTAAAAAATCGACAAAGAAACGGCGCATCGTCGATCCTTTGCCGATTGCATTGCCATAGGAAAAAATCGGCAAAAAATAAAGAAAACGGCAAAGAATCGTCCTTTGCCGATTGCCTCACCACGGGAAAAAATCGGCAATGAATCGATGCATCGCCGATCCTTTGCCAATTGCATCACCATGGGAAAATATCGGCAAAGAATCAAGAGTCCGCCGATTTTCTCAACCATGAAACCAACAATTCAAGAGGAACCATATAATATAAGGGAACAGATAATAAAAATTTGAACAAGTGACTAGAACATTCTAAAAGGAGGACAGAGTGGTAAGCCATTGAACCTTTGGCAGTGTGCTCCCGAGATCACTCTATAAGAGCATTATGATATTAAGCTCACACAAATGTGTCTTGTTGGAGATGAATAATCCACTCTCATTATGCCTTATAGAAGGAATTGATATCATTGTAACTAGCATACTAATAAATATTCAAAATAATCTTGAAGTTTATAACTTCCAATAAAAATCTTAAACATGAGAGTGACAGGGTACATGAACATGGATGCAAGTACTCGTACATATGATCAAGTAGATACAATTTTTCACTAGCTGCGTTTCTAAATGCCTACAATGCACACATGTTATGATCAATCATATCCAAGATATTGTCTTAATGGATCATCTCAAAATATAATTTCAAGGTATAGTTTATTACAATGAAAATATGTGCATATAAGTAAAAATCCATGACACGTTATTCAATAATAAACTCAACATACGATCAAGACAATTGCTGCCAAATTTTATGCTGATATATGCAATTAACATGCCAACAAACAACCATACTTTGGTAGAATGAAACACACATACAATAGAAATTTTATGGTTTAGAACATGCAAGCAGATGCAGTTAGGATGCCAACTGTGAAATTTTTTTTTTACATTCTGCTGTCTTAACATGAAAGTGTTTTTCTTTGATGATTACCTTTCTCTTGTTCACTAATAGTATGGGTGGCTTTTTGTACACCCTCCCCCAACTCTTTTGGGTTCTCTTTTTTCATGTAAGGGATACCTGTATGGTAACCATGATAGAGCCCTCAGCAAGCATCTACTCAAGTCTTTCTACCCATCTAATGTACTGAATGTCTACCAACAGCTGCAGATGCACCATATAAAGTTAATCATTTTGTAATATAGATGAAGAGATCATGCAATCTTTACATGCATGTCAAATAACAGGTTAGTAATATTAATAATAAATATTAAACAGTGCATATGAGAATAAACAACAAAAAAAATTAAAAATCACAATGTAATTGCCTGTTTACTTTCAAATTAATTGATGTAATGATTGTCCGTGTTTCAACTTGGTAGCAGATCAAGAATAACTAGTGAAACGACTGTATTATACACATGAATATCATATTGCAGGATCCTAAGATATATTTAATCAATTCCATTTATTAAAAAAGGGCAAAAACAATGTTCAATTTTGTTCAAATATGTTTTAGTGCCTCCATTGAAATGAAATGAAATGAAATATTATTAATGTCTGCGGTGGGCCAAAATAAGACCCAAGGGACTATAAGAAGGACAATAATGACTGCTAGCTAGCAGGCTAAAAAGCCCTACAAAGAAAAGAACTAAGATAAATACAAGATGAAACCTGACAAACGGGCTAAAAAGAAAGGGAAAAGAAAAGAAAAGGGAAAGCAGAGGTGGGGAGGACTGGAGCCCAACAAAGAGGAGTGCACGCCAAGAAGAACGGAGAGAGAGGAGAGGGGAGGGAGCAGCCCAAGAGGGGCAAGCTCCGAGAACCCCCCAGAAACTAATCTCTCCTAACAGTCAAGGCCGAAGTACCGGAGCTGAAGAAGTCCATGATATGTCTCTGCCCATTGCTAGTTCGGAACCCTGACAAACTGTTGGTGCGCTGTCTAGTGACCCTGCTTCTGTTAGAACTGGATGATGTGGGGCATTTTCGATCGAAGTCACCTAGTCCATCGGAGTTGGTGAAGTATGTTGTGATGAGCCGATGCCGAGGAGGGTGAGATCCATTTGGAGAGCTTTTATGTCGTCGAAGTTGAGTTATCTCCCTAAGAAAGAGTGCGAGGCAACGCTGGTCCGGGTATCTAAAGAAGGTAGAGACAGATCGAGAGTTGTCCCTAAAAAGGCAATGAAAACTACCTCGGATATCATAATAAATGGGACATCAAAAAATAAAGTGATGAGGGTTTCAACTTCACCCAAGGAGCAAAACAAGCAAATCCACTCCTCCAAGTGATATTCAACTTGCACGAGGCTACATAAGAAAATCAGATAATATATATGTTGTGATGACCCTTAAGAATAAAGTATGCACATCAACCTACTAAAGACACTGTCAGTTACCTGACTTTCATTCTGTATGCATTAATCGTCTTAGTCTACTACCTTGACACAAACAGCATAAAAAATTTACCTGCTTTGAATGCAACATTTTGTGCAAGTGATTCCAAAGGACTTTTTTTACTGCTCACCAATAACATGGCATTTTGTTATGCAGATAATTACTCTTGCGAAAATAAACATTCTCCTAGCTACCCTACAGTATCAAGGGAGAGATGTCAAATTCAAAAACCATACAAAGTGAACAAATCCTAGGGGTGTTCGTTTCAAGCACTAGTATTTTTCAAGGAAGAGTAAATTGTGAGGAGTGGACCTCATTTCTAGGTGCTTTTGCCAGCAGTATTTGCATTAACAAAGGGTAAGGCTTTAAGAATGAAGCAAAGAGTTGGAACTTCATGCCTACATTTCTATGTCTGATTCGGAACCACAATCAATTTGACATTGATAGGCAGCTGATTTTTGAAGGGCAGAAATGCATCAAGAAGGACCATTTTATGTTTGAAGTGCTTGTGGCAGCATAAAAGGAAGAGAAAACAATACAATAGCAATTTGACATTCTAAGTAATGTTTTAACTTGCTTGTAATGTTCCTGTGTCTTTTTTCTAATATTTATAGTTTGTGGAGGTAGTGGTTTTCAACTCATTTTTGTTTTGGACTTTTTGAGTAGGGACCATCTCCATATCGATATGGATTTTGGCTCATATTGGGTAGCATATTTTTGCTCCTTCTCTAAGACCATGTAATGTTACATGTCGCAACTTTGGAGAATGCAACTGAAAACCACGATCAATATGACAATGATAAGCAGCTGATTTCTAAAGGGCAGAAATGCATCAAGAAGGACCATTTTATGTTTGAAGTTCATGTGGCAGCATAAAAGGAAAAGAAAACAATACAATAGCAATTTGACATTCTAAGTAATGTCTTAACCTGTTTATAATCGCTTACATTATGCTTCATGTTCCTGTGTCTTTTTTCTAATATTAATAGTTTGTGGAGGTAGTGGTTTTCAACTCATTTTTGTTTTGGACTTTTTGAGTAGGGACCATCTCCATATCAATATGGATTTTGGCTCATATTGGGTAGTAGATTTTTGCTCCTTCTTTGAGACCATGTAACATTACATGTTGCAACTTTGGAGAAAGCAACTGAACTTGAGGGTTGCATGTGTGACAATACATCTTGGGTGAATTGACTGCCCAATAATATACTTGTTTGATCTCTGCCATTTCTCTGCAACGTCTTGTGTTCTTTTCTTGGAACAAATTGTTTGTTACTTACTTAGCAACCTCTAAGCAGTGTGAGGTGCAGGGCACCTAACTCTAGAAATCCACTAGCATTCATTGTTCTCAAAAGAAAGTATGAGATTTCACATGAAGAAGACATCGACACAATTATCACCTACGATATACTAAGATATTTGCTTCTTGATGCTAGGAGAACATTTCCTCAAGACACATGAGGATAAGGCTTAAACCATTGATATGGTGATTGGCAGGGTTACATTAAGTCCAGAAGGAGGGGTCGTGCATTTCGTATGTAAGGAAAGGTCTCTTCTTAGTTGAGATAGAATTGATGGTAGCAATATTTTGTATAGTTAGTGACAAGGTTCAAAATTTCAGATTCATATCTGGGGAAAAAATAATCAAAAATTCAAAATTTAAAAAAAAATCAGAAAATCCAAATGATGCTGAGAAAAATAAGAATATGTATCAAATACAAATGCACAATAGTTCATTAGCATAACTTTATATAAATGTATTATTATATAGTGCATAATATAATTATATACAACAAAATCTCAGAGCCCCATTCATGTTCGGATTCGTATTGTTGCCTCTCTTAAGGAATGTTTAGAAGCATGGTGCCCATCATGGGAAGTCTCATGTGTGGAAAAAGATGTACTAGCCTCTTGGTTACAAGATTTGAAGATACATGTAATGGTGATCTACAACAATGGAGTTAATACAAAGGATCTACATCAAACCATGGTAAAATAGAAATGTCTAAAATTGTTGGAAATGGGATAGGACAAACATAGCAATATTTCAAACAATTTATTTCATAAAATATTCTCACATTATTCCAGCAATATTTTCACATACAACTCTTCCAATCTTCGCCAGCATACAGCATGCATATTTAATACAATCAACGTCTCTTTGATTCAAGAGACCCTTGGTGTTTCACTCTCAACTTTTATCTTTTCATCTCCTCAAATTCTCATGGGAGATGTTACTATTCAATTTTCATATGGGAGAAATAATTACCCACTATGATTCCAAGGGTGGTACACTAGAACTAGTCTCTAGCTCTAGCTTTTCTGGATCTAGATAATCTCCACTTGGTCTGCCTCTTTGGTCAATCACTGGGTTATTGTCTCAGGGTCTTTGCCTTTGGGTCATCTCAGGTTCATTGCCTCTGGGTCACCTTTGGACTAGGTCGTTGCCCCTAGGTCGCCTCTAGGTCACCTTTTCACCTTTGGGTCGCCTTTGGGTTATCATTGCCTCTAGGTCACCTTTGGGTCATCATTACCTCTAGGTCAACCTCTGGATCTACCATTAGGTCATCACCTTTGGGAAATTGCCACTGAAATATATCATTGGAATCTTCCACATCTTCAAAATCATCCACATAATGTTTTGTTGCAGGTCATTGTCATTATAGGTCTTCCAAGTATTGCTATACTTCAGATATTGAAATCACTTATCTCAAGTTTCCCAAGACATTTTTCCATGGGAAAACTGAATTTTTTCTGGACTTTTTTCTTTTCCTTTTTTCTTTTCTTTTTCTTTTTTTTTTCTTTCTCCTTTCTTTTTCTCTTTTCTCCCTTTCCTCCTTTTTCTCTTTTCTTTTCCTTTTTCTGTTTATTCTCATTTTTTGTTTTTTCTTTTTTTTTTTTCCTTTTTTTTTTTCTTTTGCTTTTTTTACTTTTTTTCTTCTTGCTGCCTTGTTGTTTCTTTCTGTTTTCTTTTCTTTGTGTTCTTGTTCCTTGTCTGTGTGTTTCTTTCTCCTTTTTGTGGCTCCTTTTTCCTGTCTTCTCCCCTTTTTTTTATTTTTCCCTTTCTCCATGTACCTTGTAATTTTGTCCTCCATGACCCTTAGTGTATGGATGCTTCTTCTCTAATTTGGTCACTCTCCAAATGTGATAAGCAAAGTTCCTTGCATCTCCTTCATACTTTTCGTTGGCGGGGGGGTTCCCTGTCCCCTTCTTCCACCATTCTATCCAATCTTTTAACATACCCAACCTTTGTAGCTCGAGCTAGTCCTCTCGTATTGGAAGGTAGAAGTGGCTATATACTTGGATTTTCTCAATTTCCCCCCCCCAGCTCCAACTCAACCAAATATTACTCTCCTTACAAAAATATTCACTATCAACTAAAGGACCCTAATTTCAAAAATTCAAAAAATTTCAATTTTCTCTCAAATATTTATCCCCCCTTTTTTAAGATATTTAAATGACAACTTTCCTTCAAAAAATTGCCCACACTTAGAAAATCACCTACACACCTTTTATCTCACTAAATTATTCTTTAAATTTCTTTCCAGTTGTTAAAAAAACTTTTTCTATTCTTCACTTATCTCTCCCTATAAAATTTTCAATTCTCTTTTTAACTTTTTCTCCTAAAACAGTAACTTTCTTTTACAAAATTGCCTCTTAGTGGGAATTAGACTCGAAACTCTTTAATTACAAAATTTTAAACCTGCTTGCGATGACCAATATTCCCGCTATGCACTTTATGACAAATAAATGAAAAGCAAATGTTTTTAGAGGATGTTGTACCTCATATTTGGGTGCTCTGCATCCAATTCAAAAACACCTACCAAGTCTTCTTTAGCTGTTTGAAAAGATGCCCATTAAACCGTCTCTGCTCAACCAATTAGGAGATTCGCTTTTTGATATGGTGTCTTGTCGAGTCCTTTCTAGTGCTCAAAAATCAACACAAATGATCCCATTTATTGATTGCGTAGCCTCCACATATTGACCACGTTGCCTCATGGAAGAATTGCTATCAAAATTATGCCTTTCCATCGTTGATTTGAATTATTCTACGTATATAATCCTCTTCACATGAAAACATTTTTCTAGCCTTCATGCATACAAGTTTGCTTCTGCCTCAAATGGCAAGTCTGAGCACACCAACTCTTGTTCTATCATCAAAGTAGAAAGTATGTATATATATATTCCAAGAGAAGAGCCACGCCAATTTTTAGTGGCAGATAGAATGTCAAAAGCCAACACGTTTACTTTTTATGAGAATTGCACACAGGTTTGTTACTTAATGCTTAGAAGGAAAAAGAAATGGCTGCACCTAGAATGGAAAGAGAGATAAAACGCCTACTCTTGTGAGAATCATCGAGTTTTGAGCAAGGAAGAAAACAATACTTCAAGCACTCGTGGTGTTTCTCAAGCCAAACAACTCAAGCGCCTATGGAATTTTACCGAACACGTCCTGACTTCTTCACTATCGCTCTCTTAAGCTCTTCTAGGAATTCTGCTACGTCTACTTTCTTCTCAAACATTCACCTTTAGCAAATTCTACTGGTAACGTCTCAATCCAGGCTCAAATTCACATCAAACCTACTCATTTCTTCAACTGAGACCTAGACAAAACAATCTATAAGGGCATATCGTCGAATGGCAACAATTGTCCCTTCTCATAAACCTCACAAACTCTCCAATGCTGGCTTTGATACCGAATGTTGGAAATGGGGGAAGGCAAATGCAACAATATTTCAAACAATATATATTTCACTAAATATTCTCACATTATTCCAAATTTCCAATAATATTTTCACATACAACTTTTCCAATCTTCGCTAGCATACAACATGTATATTTAATACAATCAGTGTCTCTTTGATTCAAGAGACACTTGGTGATTCACCTTCAACTTTTGTTTGTTCATCTCCTTAAATTCTCACGTGAGATATGACTATTCAATTTTCATACGGGAGAAATAATTATTAATCCCCCAATAATTACAAACATCAAATGATTACATAACTCCAAATAATGTAATATGTCTAACAAAAAGTTGGATTTGTTACACATAACTTTGATGGTGCTTCCAAAGAAAACCCTAGAAAAGTTGGCCGAGATGGTGTTTTGCCATATAATGAAGGCAAAATTCTCCTTGTCTATGTAGAATCATATGCAACTTCAACAAACTATGCAAAGGCTACGACACTCCTTATAGGGATCAAGATAGCCATGGAAAACGGATAGAGACATAATTTTAGTGAGGAAATTCACAGATTATTATTAATGTTGTATAAAAAATGATGCAGGGAATGAATCAACAATGGTATTATTCTACATGCCCATCAATTATTGATGGAGGTAAAATATTGGAAATGCCACCATAACTATAGAGAAAGAAATAGGGTGGCAAATAATTTAGCCAAACATAGGGTTGATCTTCATCTTCGTAAACTTCAAATTTTAGAAGGCAACTAGCCAAGGGAAATTCTACCTCTTAATAAAAATGATATCAAGAATTTGATAGAGGAAAATCAACAGCTTAAAAGAGATGAAAAATACCTTAGTAGAAAGGCAAGTTAGATATGGTCTAATTAACCTAATAGCAAATGTAATGTTTTAATATTACACTGCATAATGTATTATGAAGTGAAAATTTAGAATTTTTGTTGAAGCATCATAGTTAAGCCTAGTCAATCATGCATACTACAATTCACAAGCAGGCTTTTGTGGTGTGAAGGAGGATATATTGCAAATGGCAGCCCTCTCTTTCTAACTTTGTCCAAGGCGAATTGCAAATCAACAATCTGAAAGGGATGAGAGGTATACCTTATGCTCATGCACAAAGAGTTCTAGGTCATTTTTCTTATAATTTTGGGGCTTTTATTAATATTAGAAATTATTTTTTAACTTTCCAAAGCTACAAATCCAATCAGATCAATCCATATAGTCTGGAAAACTAGGGTCTGAACCAGATTTGGTCACAATCAGGCAAGATATGGTAACTACGGGATGTACACATATGTGAGACACACGCAAACACACAATGTTTCTGAGAAATGTGATTTTGCTTACAGACTAGAAGGTAAGATAGTCTCAAAAACAACCAAAAACAGCCACAAAAACAAGTAGTTATCTGCAGCAGTTTTTAGAAACATCTGAAACATTCCGGAGAAATTTATGGAAACTACTAGGAAACTCTAGCATATACATTGGACTATATATTAAGGAGTACAAATATTGTTGCACACAAAAGTCTGCCAAAGCCCTCATTTTCTGTTTTAGGCATTCCTTTTAAAAAAAAGGTAAAACTGAAACTCCTCAGAATGTTTGGAAAAGCCAAGATGCTTCTAGAAACTTGCTGGAATATTGGATGGCCGGGCACCTCCCTAATTCACTAATATATAAACATTGCTACTAACCTAGCATAAAACTATCCCTATTAGCCAATACCCCCCCTCCCCAACATATCACTCACAAAAAGAAAAACAAAACCTAAAACTTCTAAGTTCTATTTTATTTTTCCATCCTCCATTGCTACTGATTTCTTTCAAAGTTTGATTCTAACAACAGGATTTGCTTTTGCTAAAATTCAATTTGTGAAGTGTAAACTTTAAATAGCTATTTCTAGTTTTACTTCTAAATTTTCTAAACTATCATACTCATAATTCTTATTTCGCATATAATTATGAGAAATATGTGTTGTATATGAAATGTATATTGTTTTGTTTTATGGGTGTGTCTATGCCATTTCATATTTGGGGGTTTGTGGGTCCCAGTTTAAAAATTGTTTCCTACTCTGGTTTTCATTTTCTAGTAACTAAAGGCATAACATTTGAATGAGGTCCCAAGCAACAAGAAGCATTTAACAAATTAAATATCGTGCTTATCAATGCACTTACACCACAATGCCCAAATTCAAAAAGAGACATATAGGTGATGTCTTGAATCATCCAACTAGATGCATGTTAAAAAATAAAAAGCGTATGCACTAATGTCAGCATACTCAAATTGGAAAAGAGTTCCACATACAAGTGATGCCTCAAATTACACTATTGAATGCAGACTTGAACGTGAAGGAATTCGTTTAACAAACTAAAGAAACTTAGAGACCATTGTACAACATTTGAATTAAGGTCTCAGCAACATGAATCATTTAACAAACTAAAGTTCATGCTCGTCAATGCACTAATATCAACATACCCAAACTGAAAGAGAGTCCCATATATATAATGGCTCGGATTAAGTTACTATATGCATGCTAGCAAGGGGCATATATTTAAAACTGTCTGGTAGTAGTCCCTTACATTAATTATGTAAAACTATGTATGGCATCACTCGCTTGAATTAATGTTCATGTTAACATTATTGACGCCATCCAAATAATTGCATTGTTTGATGTAGCAAGTAATGAGGAGTTAAGAAACAGATGAATGTTTGTGCTCCTCGGAACAGGCTTTAGAAAAGTAAAACTATAAAAATAAGAGATGATTGTTCGAGCCACGGAGTCAGATCATAAGATCTAATAGACTAAATAATAAATGGAAAGAGATTGACATTTGTGATCTACACATTTCCTGATTATATATATATTTAAGGTTCTACATGTCAATTTTTTAATTTTTCTTTGCATAGTATGTATGTGATGCTTCTGCTTAATTTTTTTTGGTTGATAAAAGTGCTTAGTCCCAAGTTGTTGGCTTTCTGCCAGCATTCACCAATCAAGAATATCAATATCCACCACTTGAATAGTGAAAGAAAATAGTCAAGAGAAAGCGTTTATTGATCTAGTCCTAGCGGCAGCAAGTTCAAATTTTGGCAAAGGAAGTTAAAGTTGTGAATAATGTCACTGAAATTTCAAGTAAAGATGGGGACAGTGAAGAAAGGCAGACCACTTGAACCAAAATATACATAAATGGAAAAGCGAAAGAAGGATAGGATTAGACTGGTACTATGGAGAGGAGCACATGTCTGGGGGCCAAATCTTCTTCTGAAATCTACATCTTCTCTAGAGATATTTGCTTCTTTACAAAGCATAGGAAAGAAATAACATCTATTGAAATTTGCTTATTTACGAACAATCGGACAGGGAAAACGAGTAAAGACTTGTGGACAACGCAATATCTTATTATGTGCTTAAAAGTAGAAATAAAATTAAAAAGAGCAGGGGCACTGCAGAACATGCATCATATCGTTCTCCCGACTTTCAATCGGTTTGGCGTTGATAAGCTTCATTACACTCGCCCGAATCTCCTCCAATACCACACCATGGTCTTTACATGATCTCTGCAATATTAAAACATGGAATAACATTTAATATAGATTTGGAAAGCAAAAAAATTAATTAGATAATATTTGAGTATTACCCTCCAACCCTAAAGCCGTGATGATAGAAACCCTCCTAGGCGGAATCTCCATTTTTCTACAGTCTCTACAATTTGAACAGAGCGATGTTAAGGTCCACATTCGTCTTCCATGCGGACGTGGGAGAATCTCACAAAAAACTAGCGATATGTACGGAGTCTGTGCGAATAGAGAGGGGAAAGATGTCACCATGTAACATGGCCTTGTTGTCCAAAAAAACTTTGAGCCGTCTGTGAGTGAAAAAGACTTTGAGCCGCTGTAAGTGAGGTCGTGGTAGATAAGACAGCCGATATTGACCTTCACGTCCCTGCCACAATGACAGGTAAAAACATCTTGTGAAGGCCGCAGTATTGGGCTGCCATGCTAAAAAATCGGGTATGACAGTCAACGTGAGCAATGGTGAAATATCCGAATTTCAGCATGGGAGGGCAATGGTGAAATAGCCACATTTTCAACATGGCAGCACAAAGCCTCTTCCTTCACAAGATGTGATCTTTTTAATAATCATTGTGGCAGGGAAGTGAAGTCCACTCTCGCCATTCTTATTTACCACAACCTCACCATTCTTATTTACCACAACAGGGCCCAAAGTCTTTCTGGACAACAAGGCCATGTTACATAGTGATGATTTTCTCATCGCTATTCACACAGCTATTTGCACAGCCTCCGTACATATCGTTATTTTTTCAAAGCTCTACGCAGAATCCGCATGGTGTCTTCATAAGCTATGTATGATGGTCGAAAGCGGTGCTCTCATTTTTCCAGTCCTTTGTGAGATCAGCCTCCGTAAATATTGTTATTTTTTCAAAGCCCTAGGCAGAATCCGCATGGTGTCTTCATAAGCTATGTTTGATGGTCGAAAGCGGTGCTCTCATTATTCCAGTCTTTCGTGAGATTCCACCTTCCAACCGCATCGAAAGCGAAGGTGACTGCATCGAAGCTGTCCGAAAACTGCGCTGAAATCAGAGACTCTACAGAAATGGAGAGCCACGCTTACGAGGGTTTCGTTTTGAGTATAATTAACTTTTTATCTTCAATGTATTCCATGTTTTAATATTGCAGACATACGCATGTTTTTTTTTCCTTTGTATTGTTTGTGATATAGAAAAGTTGTTGAAAAAATGTTTCTTACAAATACTTACCAATCTACTAGCCCACTATGTGATATAGAAAAGTTGTTGAAAAAATGTTTCTTACAAATACTTACCAATCTACTAGCCCACTAACCCTCCTCTTAGACGACATGAAATGCCATTGAAGGGGATTTCACGAGTGTAAATATCAACGCCTAAAGGAACGGCGATAATGAAGCTTATCAACTCCAAACGGCGAATGAAGGTACGGAGAACGCCCTGTTTGTTTATTTTATTTTTGTTTTAAATGCCTTTAATGGTAGGCTACTCTTATTAATTTTTTTTTACTTATAAGCTCTTAATAAATAGATACGTATTATTTGTTTTCCCTGTCTTTAAATAAAAAAATGTTAAAAGATGTTATTTTTGTCTTATGCTATTTAAAAAAGTATTTTAATAAAGAAGTTGCAGAATTCAAAGGAAGGTTTGGAGTTTTGGATTCCAAACATGTACTTCCCCACTATAATTTCTGATGAATTTTATCCTTCTTTAATTTTTTAATCTAACATGCATATGTTGGTTCAAGTTTATCTGTCTATTATTTTTAAATTCTAGTTATATTGTTCACCATTTTATTTTTCATATTCTTTGTTAAAATTTAAACTTGGATTTTTAACAGTTTGAATTTATATTATTGAATTTGGATCTGATGAAAGATTTTAATTACGTCCGCGAGACCCAAATATGGTCTATGGGACCTCAAATATGGAAGTACAACTGCTCAAATCATATCATATGATCTTTAATATCTTTGAGAAGGTTGTTCCTTCTCCTGCTGATTTGGGTTAGCAATTCCCCAACTTTTTTTATTTTATTGTCTTCAAATAACTCTGTCATAGACCCGTTTCCAAGTGTTTCTTTGTATTTGCCACGGATGTCTGAAAAACTCGGGCACTTATAGATGAAGTGTTCCTCTGTCTCTACTGCCCCTGTGTTGCATAAAGTACATATCCTTTCTTCCCATTGTTCTTTGGGTGTTGTCCATCTCCCTGTTTCACATCTAAGCCTATGAGAGCTAGTCCTTATCTGAGCAATGAGGATTTTTTCCTTCCACTTGATTTCAGCGCCTATATATGCTTTTTCCTTGTGATCATATGTTGGGTTAAACTTTGCAATATAATATTGTCTTTTCCTGCTTGCATTTTTCCACATTCCACTTCTAAACTTTTCATTCACATAGCTTTTGATGTCTTTGTTGAAATTTGGGCATTCATTTATGTTGATTTCCCAACGTTTCATCCATTTCTGATTTTGTTTCATCCATGTGTTCTTCCGCCTATGCAACTCTTCGTCCTTAGCTGCCCTTGGCCATCTGTCGTTTTTCATGTTTTCTGTTTTTTTCAAGTAACATAACAACTTGGTCATAGCAATTGCTTCTAAAGGAAACATTCCAGTTTCAGCTAGAATAATTTCATAAGGGGTTGTGGCCTTAATTTTGAGAAAATTTGTGATTAGATATTTTTGAATCCTTTCTATTTGCCTCCATTTTGCCTTTGTTGTGCCACTAGCCCACACCTCGCAACCATACAACAAAACCGGTGTAACAAGTAGGCCAAATAAAACCCTGGTGGTCTTCCAGTCCCACAACTCGGCATTCCTACACCTATTTTGAAGTGCATACAGTGCTCTCCAACCGCTTTGAGTTCTTTTCATCCTACATGTATTCCAATTGAGTTTGTCATGAAAGTCTATGCCCAGGTATTTGTATTCTACTACTACCTCAAGTGGTTCTCCTGCAAACTGAAATTTGAGTTGTTGCTTCTTCTTTTTGCTGAAAAAATCATGATTTTTGTTTTGCTTGTGTTTACCTGCATCCCAACTTCCTTACAAAAGAGTTCTAGAGCTCGAAGGTGATCTCCTAGATCTTTGGTTGTTTTGGCCACAAGAATTACATCGTCTGCATACATGAGGAGTTTTACCACATATTTGGCTAAGTGCACACCCTCTCCCCCAAATTTGTTTATCCATTCTTCTAACTTGTCAATGTACAACCCAAATAAGGTAGGAGATAGAGGGCAACCTTGTTTGACACCTATGTCACTACCAAAACATTCAGATAACCCTTCATGTGTTCTGATTCTAGCTTTTACATGCTCATATAATCTGTGAACTGCTGCCCTGTAGTGAATTGGAACCTCTAGCTCTTCCATTCTGCTCCATAATTTTTTCCTTGGCACTGTGTCAAATGCCTTTTTGAAGTCTACAAAACAACAGAAAGCCTCCTCTTTTTTGTCCCATATTTTTTCCACTATGTGTCTGAGTGTGATACAATGATCAATAGTTGAGTGCTTGGGCCTAAAACCTGCTTGTCCCTTTGCTCTCTTTCCCTTTTCTTCTGCCCATATACTGATCCTACGCTCTATCATACTCCCAAACAACTTTGCAAAGAGAGGGTTGATCATGATAGTTCGATAGTTTGAGGGATTATTTACATCTCCACTTTTAAACAAAGGAATGGTCAAGCTAGTTGTCCACTCGGTAGGGAAACCATTTTGTATGACCTCATTGAAAATTTCTTTGATCTGCGGTGCTAGAATATCTACCCCCCATTTTATATGCTCTGCTTGAAGATTGTCTATGTCACGGGCTTTACCAGTTGCTAACTTTTTTATCCCTTGAATAATGTCTTCATTTGTGAAAAGTTCTTTCTTGACAGTGATAATAGGGGGTGTCTCCTTCTGGTTACTACGTTGATACAATTGTTTTGAATACTCCAACCACTGATTAACTGTTATGCTATTTTCAGCTTGCATCCTTTTTATGCTTAGCTCCTTCCAAAATTTCTTTGGTTCATGCTTCCCTAAGTAAATCAGTTCTTTCCTCCTTGTTCTAGTGTATTCTTCTTTTTTTGCCCTTACCAGTTTCTCATATGCTTTTCTGTTTTCTCTTGTTTTACCCGTTGGTTCCTTTAGTAATCTTCGCGCTTCTTTGCAATCTTCATCGAACCATGGGTTGGTTGGGAAGCTATTCCTTTCTTTCTTTTGAGGTTTAGCTCTCTTGCATTTGTTTAGAGCTTCTTGGATAATGTGCATTAACCATTCACTCTTACTGTAATCCCTGCTACTATGAGGTAGTTTCTCCCTTTCCTGTAACTTGTTATTTAATACTGCCCTAAAATTCTATCGATTTTCATCTGTTAAGAGAATGTTTCCCTTGTGAGGATATTTGTTTTGATTGCTTTGCAAGTGTTTTTCCCTTGGTTTGTCTCCTTGCATTCGAAGTTTCATAACAATTGGGTTGTGATCTGACTTAAGTTCCACTGGAGAATCTTCCACTTCTAGCTCCTCTATTTTTGGTATGTAATTTTGTGAGCATATTACATAGTCTATTACACTTTGTCCCTTATATGTTTTGCATGTATACCTTCCTGAATTTTTCCATTTGTTCATCCCATTGCAAATAATCAAGTTGTGTATGTTGCAGAGGCCTAACAACTCTTCTCCATATTGCGTGATAGCCCCATGCTCATCTTCTGAAGTCCTGGTCCACTGCTGATTTTCCTCTTCTGGCATCCAAAGAGGATTCATCTCAATATCTTCACTTCCTTCTAGAATGTTAGCTTGCTTATTTGTTGTCCTTGCATTGAAATCTCCAATTAATATAATCTCCCCCAACTTACTGTATATTGAAATATCTCTTTTTAGGGAGGAGTATGGATCTTCTCTGTTAAGGTCATGTTTCTTATAGAATTTAGAATTCTTGGGAGCAAAATAACATGTTGCTATGCTAATAACTGACTTATTTTGTAGGATCTTTATCCAGATGTACTGTTTGTTTTCATCCTGTTTTTCAATTTTAATGACCCTATCCCATTCCTCTTTTATTAAAACCATAATACCCCCATGCCCTTTGCCATTTTCTGTTGCTTTATTCCATACTGCTATTTTTTTGTATCCCACAAATTCTGGAGTCCTACATCCATCATGTTCATGTGTTTCCGTCAGGATGATTATATCTTTGTCTCTAGCAATGGGCCCTAACCCGGGTCCTCTTCTCCAAGGGTAACCTCTACAGTTCCAGCTTACCATCGTAAGATGTTCCCGGGCGGGCCATACTCCCTATTTGTTTTGTTTAGATGTGATGTATGCCTTTCCATTTCTTAAATATGCCTGTTTCCCTTCATTCCTTGTTGCCCTCACCTTTTCCCATTCCTTGTTTCTTTCTTCCTACTGTAAAAATGTTAGGTCATCATCTAAATAGAATTGTGACCCTCTCAGCATGCCTCTGTTTTTTAGTAACCTTGTTTTGTCCTCGTAGCTCATCAATGTGACCCGGATATGCCTATCTCTGCCGCCTTCTCTCAGCCTGCCAATTCTGCTTGTTTTTTTATTTGACCTTTCCATTGTAACCGATCTGACAAGAAGTCCCTGGTTAAACGGTTTGTGTCTTCCCTATCCCCATAATCTTTCAACCCTTTGATGATTATATTTGATAACTTCTCATGTCTTTCTTTCTCTTCTGTTATTTGAATTTTTACTTGCTTCTCTATCAACTCTTTTTGTTGATTGACTGGTTCTTTTACTACTTGAGACCATGTCTTTGCCTTTGCTAATTCATTTCGCAACTCATTTTCTCTTGTTTCCATGTTTTGGAGTGTTTCTCGTACCTCTTTTATTTGACTTGCATTTGTTTTTCCCACCTCTATTGCATCATTGTTTGGGGGGTGGATGGCTTGTTTGAGGACATGCCATTCACGCTGACCCATGTTCGCAAGGTTTTGTAGCTTTGACACCTGCTCCTTGAGTTGGTTGTTTTCCTTTTCCAGCCTCTGAATGGTGTTTATAATCTCATGTGATTTAGTATCTCTTAATTTCTCCCTCCTTTCCATGCTTTCAAGTTTCTCTTTCATCTTCATTAGCTCTTGCACATAAAGTCTTGGTGCCCACATAAGTGGTGTGGTTGTGGGACTGTAAGTTTCTTCCTCATCTGAAAACTCATTTTGGTGACCTCCACTTTCCATGTTGAATGCTTTCTTGCAGTTATTTTTTATTTTTTTCTCCTCGCTTGTTTTTCCTTCTATATTTCTTTTATCTTCCTTTTTTTGTCCCCTCTGTTGGGCTGACTGATCTCCTCGTCCGATGATGGTTAGTGCCTTTGTTTGTTCTTTATTCTCCACATGTTTATGTGGTAGAATATTCTTTATTTTTATTTTACAATTAGTCCTCTTCATTACTGCTGCCCTTGCTCGAGCTTGTCGACGCTTTATTATCCTCCAGTACTGTTTCTCATTGACATATATTGGTTCTTGCAATTGTTGCTTCCCTTCTTCCATTGTTGAACCCCCTATATTATTGATTCGATGAAATAGATATGTAATAAAACCTTCTGCCACAAACCCTCCTCTGCTGCAAACCCTCCTTCGCTACAAGCCCTTGTCAAACCCCCTTATACTATTGATCTGATGAAATAAATATATAATAAAACCCAACTCTCCTTGCTCTGCAAACCCTCCTCCACTGCAAACCCTCTACTTGCTCTGTCTAACAATGTTTTACTTAAATTGTTTTATTTATCGAAAGAAGAAGGAAAATGTGCTTACTTAAATTGTTTTATTTATCTACATCTAATAAAGTAATGTTTGTTTTTATTTTTAAGTTTATTTTAAAATTTAAACCATAAAATTTCTTTAAAAAGATGAAGGATTATATTAGAATATTTTAATATTGGTCTTGAAATAGATAAAGGAGAAATATTAGGGTGTTTATGAAGCTCAAGGCTTTTTATCAATCTACATAACACCACAAATTAACTTTTACAAAGGCACTTAAGGACCCATCCTCCTCCAAATTGTGTCTCACTATGAAGCTACCACCTTTTACAATTACATAGGATTACTACTTGAATACTTATCTTAGACATATAATATCAGGATATGCATAATTAGAGAGTGCCACCAATCCATGACAGATTAATATTGTTTATTTTAATATTGTTTTAAAGTTATATGTATTTAAATTTTTTTATTTATTTATTTACAGAGTGGAACCGTAGCTGCTACAATGATCCGGGCGTGCTGTAAACCTTTATGGCTGCCATGATATTCCGTGTTGTCTACCTTGGAAACCACCACATAGTACTCCACACAGTCCACCCCTAAAACTGCTATGCCACATTCATTTTAAACTTTTTACATCATCGAAAGCACTAGGAAAGGGACAAGCGTTTAGTCTAAGGAGGCTCGAGATTTGATAAAAAAAAAATTTGGATGAAAAAGCCATTATATTAATAAAATAATGTCTATCATACAAAAAAAGGGCAGGTAGGATTAGCACACCCCATAAACCAACACACTAACCACCGTGGTTAGGAGTACATAAGAGTGTCAGAAACAGTCCACAAAAAGCCAGATAACAACCACCAAAATAGTGTCAAATATGCCGACTCATAACGTAGGGCATATTCTCCCAATGCTCCATGAGGGTACGTAAGTACTGCAGCTCCACATGTACTTTTTCAACCTGTACTTGAATCTGTAACCAGCAATCAAAGAATATAGCATATTTATCAGCAACAGAGAAGACACGCCCGACATCTTGCTGAGAAAAAACAACTCTATTCCGGGACTTCCAAAGATAAAACAAGGTACCAATTCTAAAAATATTCCAAACAACACCCAATTTGAAGGATGCACCCAGGTAAAATCCTCTTGCATAAAAGGTCTGAAAATTTCAAGAAGCCACTCCTAGGCCGATTGAGCTCGATCACAAAACCAAAAAACATGTCGACCTGTTTGCAAATCGAGCAAATGGGATTATGAACACCCAAATGCTTGAACCTATTGCCAACAGGCAACCCCTAGTGCAAGAGGCCCCAAGAAAAAACTCTGTTTAGGTTCAATATAAGTAGCCCAAGCAATCTGAAACCTCTTATTCCATTGGGAGGGAAGAGAGACTAAGTCCCATCTCATTATGAGCTTATCAACCATTGGAACTTGCGAGGTGAGCCATTTGTAACCTAGATGAGCTTTATATTGCAAAACAGGAAGCTCCCTAGGCCAACACCAATCTGACCACCAGGGTTTTTGAAAATTCTTATGCAGTTTGCATCAAATAGAAAATGGAATACTATCAATAACCACCTCATAAGTATCTCTATCACTAGGATTTAAATTGTGAATTTGACGAAAAATTTCTCAGGGTATCCAACTCCTGGTATGTCGGGAGAAGAAATAAAAAATAGAAGCAATACCACGCTTATAGAACCTCTACGCTCTGACCCACTACACCAAAGCTAGAGGAGAGCCCTGCCAAGTGATAACCGGAGACCACCAAATATTTGTGGACGGCAAAGAGGCACCTACTTTGCGGAAACTCCCTTTCCAACTGAGCCAGGGTTTGAAGGCCTCCCAGGCTTTCCAAATACTCTGAATGACAAAAGAACCTTTAACTTTAACAGGGACAAGGGCAGTAAGAATGGATTGCAATCCCACCCCTTTCCAAATTTTCTTCCCCTAAAGCAAACCAGAAGAAATGCAATGCATGACCAACACTTTCCAAGATTCATCCCCAATTAAAGATCGGGTGATCCATTTAGCACAAAGGGCAAAACCTTGTCAGTGACAATCAAACAAACCCATGCCTCCACAGTCTTTGGGCAAACAACAAATTTTCCAAGCTACCCGATGAAAACCTCGTTTGACAGAGTCTTTGGCCCACAAGAAATCTCTCAGAAGCTTATCCAACTTTTTATAACAAGATTTGGATGGAACCCAACAAGACGAATAATAGACATGGGTAGTGGCTAAAACCTTAGAACAAATCTAAAATTTTCTTGCTAGAGAAAGTTTCTTACTAGTCCAGTAAGAAAGTTTCTTGTCCACTTTCTCAATAACATATTGCCACAATTGAGCAGAGGAACCATGAAACGCAAAAGGAATTCCAAGAAATTTAAACACCTCACTCGGTTGAATCCAAGTCCATTGGAAATGATGCAGCCAACATGGTAGTTGGGATTGAGATTGCCAAAAACATGAGGTTTTTTTCCATTGAATAGAAGAACCAGAGGCTAAACAAAACACCTCTAAGCAACTAATAGTTGAGGAAAGGGATTGCTCATATTCTTGAAGCATTAAAAAAGAATCATTAGCAAAATGACCATTGACCAACTGACGGTCAAAATTGGGGAGAGCAATACCCTTGATTAATCCTTGATCCACCTTATGGGCCAACAAATAGCCAAAAGCCTCTCAAGAATTAAAAGAGATGGAGCAAGAGGGCACCCCTGTCTTACAGAACGACCAAGAGAAATTGACTGAGATTGACTATTATTCAAAGTAAGAACAACTGAAGCATCTTGAAATAACATAAGAACAATGCTCACAAACACTGGCCCAAAGCCCAAAGCCTGGCAGTGATGAAGTACCACTCCATCTTATCATAGACTTTCTCAAAGTCAATCTTAATGAATAAATCATCTTGTTCAAAATTTCTTGCCCACTCCATACCTTCCCAAACAACGAGAACATTATCAAGAATGTATCTTCCCTAAACAAAGCCAGGCAGGAGAGATTTAAGCTTAAGCGCAAGGGCTTTGGCAATAATATTATAGCTCACATTAAGTAGGGTGATCGGCCTCCAATTAGTGATGAGCTCAGGATCTCTAGACTTAGGAATAAATTTAACATTGCCTTTGTTAATAATGGAACCCAGTGAACCACATTGCAAGGCTTAAAGATACACTTTGTGGAGATCAAAACCAAGCATATCCCAAAACTCTTTGTAGAATTCACATGGGAAGCCATCAAGACCAGGTGCCTTATCATTGGCCATGAGTGACAAGGCAATTTTTAGATAAAGAGGAGTGTCACAAAATATCATTTGCTCAGGAGAAAACTTGTTGGGGACAACAGCGGTACAATCAGCTAGAGCTTTCCTTCTAGCATCATCAAGGGGTTGAGAAGCAAAAACACCTTGATAATGTGAAACAAAGGCTTTGACAATGTCTGGAAGGTCTGTGAATCTCTGCCCATCAACTTGAATGGCTTGAAACTGAGAATACTGGGCAGGAGGTCTAAGGCATTGAAAAAAATCTTTGGTCACTTTGTCCCCCACTTTGAGCCAATGCATTCGAGCACGTAATTGAGCACCCTTGGCTTCATACAAATCAACTTTTTTTAGCTCATGCCGAATGGAAGAAACTTGGGACTAAGCAAGAGAGTTGAAAGGAGAGGCTTCAAGCCTGAGATAGGCTTTGGATAGCTCACTCTGCAAGGCAAACTTAGCCTATTTCCATCACTTTGCAACTTCAACACCCAGAGTCTATAGCACCTTAGTGGTTCATTGAATGGCAGCATTCCACCACTCAATCCTTCCAGAAATACCATCAGGTCTAGGAATCAAATTCCAAATGCGACATATATGAGCTTTCATGCTAAAGCTATGCAAAAAAGAAACATTCAGGTAAAACTGTAAAGAATGCACTTTGGCTTGAAAGTTTAACTTTGCCACCGAGAATAAAATAGGTGAAAAACTAGACAATGTAGTACCAGGGAAAGTCAGCACATACGATGAAGAAGGCAAAAGATGGGAGAACTGAAAGTTGTCACACTCAAAAATCATGGCTCTATCCAATATTTCAAGAACCCTCGCAGAAGCAACCTGAAATCTGGACTAGGTGTACCAAAGAGCCTGAGGGAAGTTAGAAGGCGAGAAGCGAGAATTAGGGTCATAAAGGCAAAGCTTATTTTTCATAAAAAACTAAGCTTCCCTTTCACCTAAGCACCATTGCATCGGAGCATGACTGACCTTGTCAGAAGTTTTCTCCACCATATTAAAATCTCCACAAAGCACCCAAGTGGCAAATGGCAGATTCATGGCAAGCCATCTCCACAACTCACATCTATCAGAAGCGATGTTCGAGGCATACACATTAACCACCCCAAATGGTTTTCCATAGATCTCGAGCAAAATCCAAACAACTTGATTAGATGGGTCAACACCCTTAGTCACAACATTCTTCTGTAATCGAGGCGCAAGGATAGTGACGGCTCCCCATTTTCCCGAGGAATGCTTCATGGCAAAAGAGGCACTTCGTGGCCACAAAAAGTCACATGCACACCGCAGATTGAAATCAAAAATCTTAACTACTTGCAGACATAGAAAATTTTATTTTTGAATATGGGTCGCATTGTTGTTGTATATGGTTAAGTTGCCACAACCATAGTTGGAAAAATAGAAATTGTTGGCAAATTTTGAAGAGTGCTCAGCAACTTGGGAAAAGCTCACAAAAAAATAGAAGAAAATAATTAAATCCATAACAAATATATTTAAAAAAAAAAAAGATAAGTAGTTAGTTTTCAATGAGGCTTTCATAAAAGAATATAATTATAGTTCATGATACGAAATAATTATGGATCATCAAAAATGAAAAAAAACAATAAACTCAAGCAATATTAAGGCTCCTTAGGTACCTCTTCCACTAACATTGTGGATTTTGTTGCTTGCCTATCAAACTCCTCAATTTCCTCTTTAGTGAATATAGGATCCACATCTTTGGCAATCCAATTTAAAAGTGGGTCCATCTCATTGAAGTCATCATGTCATATGATTCAGCCCCTGCACTTGTTTAATGTGAAACCAAAGATTGTATTGCACAAATATGAGGTCATCGAGGCACTCTTGGATCAAATTGTTGAGCTTCTTGGCATGTGTGGTCTGACATAGAGACCAATAGCCCTCACATTTAGAAGTGCTACAAGTTTGACTAAAAACATGGACAAATATTTTGAAGATTTGGTGCTCTAGCACCACAATGTACCCACCATAAATCTGCAATATATTTCTATATCCATGTCTATCTATCTATAAACTATAAATTTATATATTGGTAATTAAAATATTACCTGGCTATAGGGTTATCCTTGATTGAATACAAAATTTAGATGAAAACACCCTTCCCTCAACTTGTTTGTAGGCCTTCAACTTGGTGTGGATTGGGTGTCCTTTCTTCAAGTCGATTATCATCTTCCCAATGCAAGTGTGAAAGCCATCCATGACCTCTTCGTCATGGTTATAATTGGGTCTGGAATGGAATTTGGGGTTCAAGTAGTACCCCACTACGTTTAAATGTGGATGGAGTTGCACTGTCCATCTCTTATTAAAAATTCGTCAAAAGGGATCAAATGTGTGCCTATCTCTATGATAATTTTCAATGGCATCTTTTGCCTTGTCCATGGCCTCATACAAATATTCTATTGGCAATTGATCTCCATTTGACCAAAGGTTCTTTTACCTTAAGTTGAACAATGATCAATTAATCATCATAAATAAATTTACTTAAGAATTACAAATTCAAAATTTTTATTTTTAATTAAATTCATATTTTTAGATTAAAAAAAAATAATGGGGCACTTCTCTCCAAGTAGTCTCTTTGTAGTTGCTACATTATCTGTCACTACTTGGACAATGTTCTTCACTCCTAGTTCAATCACCACCTCCTCCAACAAATGTGTGTTCTTCGCCTCTAAAGAGGCATTGACTAACTTCAAACTGACCATTGATCCACCTAAAGCCACTAAGAAGTTGATGAGGGTGCAGTTACTCATGTTTGTCTATCCATCGCATAAAATGCTACACCCTCTTTTGGTCCATAATAGTGTTTTGCTCCTCTACAAGAGCACATGTTTGTAATAGACTCCTCCAATAAGGACTTGTTGAAATCTTTTGCAGTAGGGTCTTTATCCTTCTACCAACTACGTCAAGCATCATCACCAAGGCATTCCAATAAAAAATGCTTTCAACTTGAAATAAAATGAGGTGGTAATACCAAAAATTTGTTGTAGCCATTTGGGCTTCGTTGATCATCTCCTTTCCCCAAGCAATACTCTCAAGGGTAGCTTGCATATCTGTGCAAGGGAAAAAAAAGGTCTCTTTTGTTGGTCGTACTCTAGCTCTTCCCAGAAGAGTGTTGGATGCAATGGCCAAGGATAGACTTTGAAGTAGTGGTAGGGCTATTGTTGACATCAACATGGAAACATCAACTCTATTTTTTATCTTCTTCTATTCTTTAGTTGCAAGCCAAACACTTGTTGTTTGATGCCTTCCTCCACAATTTTGCACACCCCTCTACATTGCGGCCAAAAACCCAAACAAGATGGAATCTGAAATAATTAATGCCATGTCTTTCCTGCAATATTTAGAATAACCTAATTCGGTAAAGAAGCCTTTATGCCAAGTATCTAACATGGGTCCCTCCCTAGACTTCAAGTCCCACCACCACTACCAATTCTCTGAACCTCAGCCAAAGAGGCCTTCAAAAATCTACAGCCAAGAGTTGGAGAGAGGAAAAAGAAAAAAAGAGATTGTTGCCACATTTTTGCTAAGGGGTAAAATTTTGGAAAAATTGAAAAAAACTATTGCATTTTTAGGACCAGATCTTCTCCTCTCCTCCTTTCCAAGCTATCGGTCCAGGCGATCCTCGGGATTGCATTTTCAGGAGCCACAAGGTTCAAGTTTTCAGTTTTCAACAAGCTCCGATGAAGTCTAGGAAAATGCCAAAAAAATTCTAAGGCATGGGAACTCCCGGGTTGCATTCTTTTTGAGCGATTCTGGGAGTCGCTCCACTTCTACGACGATTCCCAGCTTCTCCCTATCCCCAAGCGACTCCCGTCAACACTCGAGAAATCCGACGAAATGCAGAGAAAAACTTGGAAAATTGACTAAGGCAGGAGGCCCATGGGTCGCTCCATTCTAGAGTGACTCCCGTCGTCGCTGCGCCCAAAGAGAGACTCCCGTTGTCGCTGCGATTCCCAACGATCGCCAGGAGGTCTCAAAGCTCTAAAGATTAACAAAGGCATGGAGCTTCCAAAATTTGCTCCCCCAACGAGCGAACCCCGAAATCGCTCTGCCTGCCCGACGATTCCTGTTGTCGTTGCATTTTTTGGCGAACCACGGCAGAAGGGTGTTTGAATCTTTCTAAGGCGCAAAACCCGTAGGTCGCTCCATCCCGGAGTGACTCCCTTTGTCGCCATTGTAGCCCAGCGATCCCCGTCTTCGTCTCGGTCTCCCGCGATCGTCGGCAGAATTAAAATTGAAAATTTGTCTAAGGCACTATGCGTGCCGCAGTTCACTCATTTTCATGAGCGACTCCCGGGTTCGCTCCACTCTGGAGCGACCCCCGGATCGCTCCTATCCCAAAGCGACTGCCCAGTTCGCTCCTTCATCGAATGACCCTCGTCGCCCCCTCCCCCATCGTGACGAATTTTGGCTGTCAAAAATTGAGGAAGACAAAGAAGTCCCCTCAAGTTCGCCTCTTCCCCCCAACGATTCCTAGCATCGCTTCTACCCGATAGCGAACCTCAGATTCAAGTGAAAGCGGACGATTTTGGGGATTTGGTCGAGTCTAAGCAGGGCTACAGGTGGACCTCAAAAGCAAGGTAGGTGAACATTGATGACATGTGCTCAAGGGCAAACTGTACTACACCTACCACATTAACAAGACATGCCTTCTCAACCACCAGATCCATCCAACGCCGTACCAGACCTAGGTGAATCATGTTGTAGGTACGCTCATGGCCAGCAAAGGTCAAATCTCAGCAGTTGTCGTAGTTTTGGGGTTCTGTGCTTTAATGTAATTTGGGGGGGATAAATTCTGCAACTTTCATTGTAAAAGGGAGGGAATATATTGCTAAAAGAGTTGTTGTAATCAAACATTTGCTTCAATCCAAAGCATCATTGGCTCTAAATCTTGTCTCTTTCTTTCATGCTGCCTTCTGCAAATATTTTTGCTTCATGTTCATTTATTTTTCGGATTGCTGTAATTCTACACTCTAGATTAGGGCATTGGAAATTAAGTGAATATGGAATTCTGGCTAAAGGATACATAGGAAGGAATCGCAGTGTTAGTTTCTATTACATGTTTTGTTTTGATTGTTGTTGGTTTGGGTATTAGTTAGTGATTGTGCTGCTTGTTCTTCCCCACCATTACTGCAATGCTATTTACATTTCTTTCTATAATTTCTCAATTTCTTTCCAGTTCCCTTATCTAAAACCCCGATTAGTGTAGTATAGGAGCCGGTCTTCTCCGGAGATTGGCATGGAAGGCATCCCTTCCTTTCGGCCTTTCAATATATTGGGCGAGTCTAGGGCGCAAAAGACCAAATCCTTTCCTAATGGCAAATTTGTAACCAACTGAGACATTTAATGCTTTTATGCCATTTTCAGCAATTCTTTGTATGCAACCAATGTTTTGTGAATTTTGTCAGTTTTTCGGTGATATACTTGCCAAAGTTTAGCTATGATTTTCTATTCTTTTTTCTTGTTGTCAGGGAAAACTTATGAGGTTTGCGAGTACTCACAGTTACGGGTGATTTACAAAAACTAGTCATAACCTCAACAAGGTATTCTTTTGAGTTATGATCTACAAATGCACTCAACTAAAATGCAAGTATAATTTTAAACAAATACGGAAGTTATTTTGTTCTAGAATTTAATAAAACTTGAATTTATAATTAATTTTGTTTGTGGTAAATGGTCACTGAAATTTTGTAGAATGATTGTCTATTTTATTTAAATTTTTAACATGAAAGTTTTCACACAAGTGAAATTATTGTTTTTGTTGTTTTTTCATAGATTTTACTTAATTAATATTAGTCATAACTCATAACTAAAATGACCATTTTTCATTAGATACTTCTCAAAACGTTTTCAATCATTTCCCGTGCACATGAAAACTTAATTATTAAGATATAAACAATGTTGAATAGACCTTCTTTCATAACCCTTTTGAGATATGATAAGCTTATAAAGCATAACACGCACCAAAAATCTCTACCAATCTAGAAGCAACATTTGGGTGAAGGTTCTTGATGTTGATGCTAACATCCTAACAACGTTTAGAGGTGCTCGTGTGCATTAATAATTATTACTCAAATGGCTTAAGTTTAGTAGCATAGTTTCATTTTTCCCTTGATAACAAAACATTGAACATGTCTTGTGATGTTTATTGACAAATCATTCATTTATTAGCATAGCTTGAGACATCAAAATGTATGTGGAATGATTTTAAATTTGGGTATGACGATATTAATGCATTGATAAGCATGACCTTCATTTGTTAAACGCTTCCTTATATTGTACATGTTTATTGTTGGCAAGAAATTCAACTATTCAAGATGGAGCATCTTATCACCAAAAAGCAAGCAAAAGCATCACATGCATATACAAAAGAAAGTTTATTCAACAGAGGTAGAAGCTTGGGATTTTAGTGAATGCCTTGCTATTTTTTTTTTTTTTTAACTATGGACATGCATATCCTTAAGTTAGTCGACAGGTTATAAATACAAATGTTTAGAATTTCTTGTTGGAACATGGTGTGTATCTCAAACTAGTTCTCAATCACCAATTGAATCTCATCTCTCAAGTTATCAGTCTTCATTTAGTTTTATACTGCTAGTATGGGATGTAAGCAAAGAGTTCACTAGATGTAGCATGGTATTAACTTATGCTTAAGACCTCTTTAACTTGTTAAATTCTTTCTGGAATGGCTGCAAGAGTTGTTTGGTGGCATCCAAAGTTTTGAACCAAGAAAAATTTTGTTTGAGCCTTTTGTTGCAACCATTACACTAGTTTTTGAATCTCTTGTTTGATCTATTGGAAATTTGGACCCTAGAAATTTAGTTGGGCCATTCTGGCTAGTGCAACCTGTTGATCTTGATCACTAGCCTTGTTGGGAATAGGTGTCATACAACTTTCAAACATTAACTGTTTCTTGTCTTAAGAGTATATATAAGGAAGAAAAATTGGTGAACTATACCATGCTTTTACTACAAGATAGCTACAATATTCCAAGTCTATTCCCAACACTATGCACTACATGACTGCAGGTCTATTTCTAACAATGTGCATTACAGGACTGCAGGTCTATTTCCAACAATGTGCACTGCAAGACTGCAGGTCTATTTCTAGCACTGTGCACTGCAAGACTACGAGTCTATTTCCAACACTATTCACTACAGGACTACTACAATATTGCAAGTCTATTTCTAGCATTGTGCATTGCAGGACAACAAAAATACTGCAAGTCTATTTCCAACACTGTGCACTATAGGACAACTACAATACTATAGGTCTATTTCTAGCACTGTGCACTACAAGTCAACTGCGTTACTGCAGGTCTATTTCCAACTATGTTACTGTCTATTTCTAGCTTTGTTGATAAATAGGACTAAAGAAGTGGATGCTCGTGAGGGAATTGTATTGTAAAAAGGAGATTGCAAATTATTTAATAATACAATTTCTTAGTGCTCCTTGATTGTTGGGTTTTTCCCAAAAGGGTTTCCTAGGGTATATGTTGCTTCCTATGTGAGTGTTGCATTCATTCTTATCTTGTGAATATCTCATTGCAAAGTTCTCTAAGAGAGGGCCTTGCAAAAACTGAGTTTTATGTGATTTTGCTTGTTGAATTAAAAGTCTAGGCCTGTTTTTGCACTACTTTCCTCTAAAGATTAAGTAGGAAGTTGTTCCGCATTTGTCTAACTTCTTTTCAATTGGTACCAGAGCTTGGCTAGCTTTTGAGATCCTTAGTTAGGAAAAAAAATTGCTATTAATCTTGGTTTGAGTGGAAGTGATTTTATTTTAGATTGGCAAGTACATCATGGTTGGAGATATAAAAATTCAACGGTACAAATTTTGAGCTATGGAAGCTTAAAGTGGAGGATTTTCTCATAGATAGAGATCTATGGGTTGTTGTTTCTATAAGTCAACCTGCTTCTATGATGGATGAAGAATGGACGGTGATGGATTAGAAGGCACAAAGCCTTATTCGATTATGCTTGGCCAACTCCGTGCTCTTGAATGTTGAGTGTCCTACTATTAAAATCTTATGGGATAGGTTGGCTTCCATCTACCAAACCAAATCCCTTGTGAACAAATTGTTCTTGAGAAAGAAATTGTATTCCCTAATCATGGGGGATGGAGATTCCATAGCAGCACACTTGAACGAATACAACATTATCATTGCGCAACTAAGATCTATCAAAGTAAAAATGGACGATGATATAGAACTAAGATAACACACAGGAAATTTACCCAACTTCAATAACAAAGGTCTTTCAATTCGAAAATACAGCAATTCTATTCAAAATGGCCAAGTCCCTCTTACAATGCATGCGCGGCCTTTTTATAACAGACCCCAGCCTCTTCCGACATCATTACACAAAGTGCGAGATTCCCTGTCACCATCCGCACGAATGTTCTGTTGCCGCCTGCAAGATGCTGCCAGTTGCCCCATATCATCATGGTCTGTAATGGCGGAGTGCGTTGTAGCCGCCTGTCCATCGGCCTGCCGAATCATCATTCATACGAGCGCCCTACAGCCATCTGTAGCTTGTTGCCATGTGTCCTTCTTCTAGGGTCTTTGTAACCGCTTAATACAGCATGGCCACCTGTGATTCGCTGCCATGTGTCCTTCGGCTATGATTTCTGCAACCGTCGGCCAGTCTGGAGTCGTGAGCATTTTGTCACGATATTGTGACGTGTTTGCCTCTTTACGCCCTCTCTCTTTTTCGATCGCGATATCGCGACGTTTTGGTTGTTCGGCTTCTATTTCTTCTTCGGGCCACGAAATCGCGACATGTCGCGATTTCGCGACCATTCTACCTCTTAGTGCCTTTGCCCCAAAAGCGTCGTGATTTCGCGACCACCTTGCGCCTTTAAGCCCTTTTCGTGACCATTTTACGTCCAGGCTGCTTTGATTCGAAAACGTCGCGATTTCGCGACCATTTTGCGTCCAGACTGCGTTGCTTCAAAAATGTCACGATTTCGCGACCATTTTGTGCCTTGGTCTCTTGGCTTTGAAAATGTCGCGATTTCGTGACCATTTGGCGTCTTGGCTTCTGTGCCTTGAAAATGTCGCGATTTCGTGACCAATTTGCGTCCAGGCTGCGTTGCTCCGAAAATGTCGTGATTTCACGACCATTTTGTGCCTTGGCTGCTTTGCTTGGAGAATGTCACGATTTCGTGACCATTTTGTATTCAGGCTGCTTTGCTTCGGAGATGTCACGATTTCGCGACCATTTTGTGCCTTGGCTGCTTTGCTTGGAGAATGTCGCGATTTCGCGACCATTTTGCGCCTTGGCCCCTTTTATCAAAAAGCGTCGCGATATCGCGACAGTTTGGCCCCTTGGTGCCCTTCTTCAAAAAGTGTCGCGATATCGCGACCGCTTTGGCACTTAGAGAAAAAAAAAAAACATTTTTTTTGTCTGATGCAAGATTGCTCCTTCGCCTCCGGATGCTCCTGCATCAGACACCCGGGGTGAGTTTGAGAAGTGACCTTCACTTCTGATCTGTCTGAGGTAGACCCAGGCGATCAACCTCTGCCTTTGACAACCAAGTCGCATCTTCTATGGGTCTGCCCTTCCATTTGACTAAATACTCAGAATAACTCCTGTTTCGAGTACTTCGGCCCTCACGCGTATCCAGGACTTCTTCTATTTCGTCTGCGACAGGAGTGACCGCAGGGATGCTCCACAAATCCGGGCTTGGTGTTGCACTGTTATCTCCTTCATGAAACTCGACCAAATCTGAAATGTTAAATACCGACGAGATGTTAAGTTCACTCGGCAACTCCACCTCATAAGCATTGCCCGAATCTCGTTTCCCAATGATCCTGCATGGCCCAAATTTCTTCATCTTCAGCTTGTTATAGGTCTTGGCAGGAAACCTCTCTTTTCTTAGGTGGACCATGACAGAATCTCCTACTTCAAACTCCTTAGCTCGGCGTTTCTGGTCTGCCCTTGCCTTATACTGAGTATTCATCTTAGCAATGTGCCGTGTGACCTCCTCATGCACTCCCTTCAGGTGTTCAGCAAAGTCTTCTGCCTCGGCACTGCATTTTTCTCTGGTATCTATTCTTCTCAACTCTGAAGCGTTTCTTGGGCTGCTCCCATAGATTATCTGGAATGGCGATTTATTGGTACTTCTGTTGACAGAGTTGTTGTAAGCGAATTCTGCCTACGGTAGAACTAAATCCCATCCCTTGGGCTTGTCCCCTACCAAGCATCATAGTAGATTGCCCAAACTCCTGTTAACCACCTCTGTTTGGCCATCTGTTTGGGGGTGGTATGCAGAACTGAATTTTAAATCCGTCTTCAGTTTCTTCCACAGGGTTCTCCAGAAATACCCTACAAACTTGGTATCCCTGTCCGACACAATGCTTCTTGGCAGCCCATGAAGGCGTACCACTTCCTTGAAGAACAAACCAGCCACATGGACCGCATCGCTAGTCTTCTGGCATGGGATAAAGTGAGCCATTTTTGAAAACCTGTCCACTACCACAAATATGGAGTCGTGTCCCCTCTGCGTCCTGGGCAAACCAAGCACAAAATCCATACTAATATCCTCCCATGGCCTTTCAGGTATAGGTAGTGGTTGATATAAACCAGTAGGCTGCCTCACACCTTTTGCCATCTGGCATATCCTACAACTCTGCACAAATTTTGCCACATCTTGTTGCAATTGCGGCCAATAGTAGTTTTCACTAACAAGGGAGATGGTCTTGTCACGACCAAAGTGTCCAGCTAAACCTCCACTGTGCTTTTCCTTGATGAGATTCTCTCTCATTGAGCTCCTCGAAATGCATAATTGGTTCCCCCTGAACAGCATTCCATCTTGAATCAGATAATTCAACCACTTAGTCCTGTCCAACGTAACCGACGTAGTGCAGGCTTTCCAAGCTTCTACGAAATCGGGGTCTACAGGGTATAAACCCTTGAGCTCAGCAAACCCTACAACCTCCACCCTCATTTCCATCATCAGACATTGCCTCCTACTCAAGGCATCGGCCACCCTATTGGACCTTCCGCTCCGATGCTTCAGCACAAAGGTATAGCTCTACAGGAATTCTACCCATTTCAGATGCCTCTGATTCAATTTCCCTTGATTGTTAATATACTGCAGTGCCTGATGATCGGTATAAAGAACAAACTCCTTTGGCAACAAATAATGCCTCCATTTCTTAAGTGCTTGAACTATGGCATAGAACTCCTGATCATACACCGAATACTTCCTTCTGGCATCATTGAGCTTCTCGCTGAAATAAGCAACAGGCCTACCCTCTTGGCTCAATACGGCTCCTATGGCACTGCCACTCGCATCGCAGTCTACCTGAAACACCTTATTGAAATATGGAAGTGCTAAGACAGGTTGCTCAGTGACCTTCTTCTTTAGCATAGCAAAGCTTTTGTCTGCTCCAGCTGTCCACTTGAATTCCTTCTTGTTCCCCTTCATTGTCTCCGTAAGAGATGCGCAAATACTGCTGAAGTTTCTAATGAACTTTCTGTAGAAACTGGCCAGACCATGAAATGATCTAACCTCGGTCACACTTCTTGGAGCAGGCCATTCTAGGATAGCCCTCACCTTTTTGGGGTCCATTTTGAGACCATCTGCTGAGATAACAAATCCCAGGTATACTAGCTCCTTCTTCATGAAGTTGCACTTCTTCAGATTGATCAGTAACTGCTCCTCCCGTAGTTTCTCAAAAACCCTCCTGATGTGCATCAGGTGCTCCTCTAGGGTTCTGCTAAAAATCAGGATATCATCCAAGTAGACAATAACAAATTTGCCTAGAAATTCCTTTAGGACTTCATTCATTAACCGCATGAAGGTACTCGGTGCATTGGTTAGCCCAAATGGCATAACCAACCACTCATACAGCCCCTCTCTGGTTTTAAAGGCTGTCTTCCACTCATCCCCTTCTCTAATGCGGATCTGATGGTAACCACTTTTCAAGTCAATCTTTGTGAAGTACTCAGCTCCACTTAAACAGTCCATGATATCATCCATCCTTGGTAGTGGGAATCTGTATTTGATGGTGATCTTGTTAATTGCCCGAGAGTCTGTGCACATCCTCCATTCTCCATCCTTCTTGGGTGCTAGTACTGCTGGTACTGCACATGGACTAAGACTCTCCCTAATCAGCCCTTTCTTCAACAGATCTTGAACTTGCCGATTTAACTCCTCAGTTTCCACAGGCGTCATTCTATGTGCAGCCTTATTTGGCAAGCTCGATCCAGGCACCAAATCTATGTGGTGACTGATCTTCCTAACAGGTGGTAAACCTTCAGGAACATTATCAGAAATGATATCTGGGAACTCCTCTAACAGTCCCATGACTTCCACTGGAGTTTCCTTGCATTCTTCTTCCCTAACCCTAGGGATTATTGCATAGCACATATGATCTGGCTTCAGGCCTTCCAAAAATCTTCTGCCATCAACTAGACAGACTCGTGCACTACTGCATACCTTCTCATCCACCTCCTTCAAGGGTTTCAACTTGTGGCGAACTCCATTCTTCGACAAAGAATATGTGTTGGCTCGACCATCATGTACAACACTTCGATCAAACTGCCATGGTCTCCCAAGCAACATGTGACATGCATCCATAGGCAAGATGTCACATAAGACCTCATCTCGGTAAGTTCCAATATTGAACTTCACCAGGCATTGCTCATTGACTAGCACCCGATGGTCCTTTTGCAACCATGCAATTCGATAAGGGTGCGGGTGTTTTCTCCTCTCCAGCTGTAGCTTGGCAACCATTTCCTTAGAAACCAAATTGTCAGTGCTTCCATTATCGATGATGATGTTACAGACCTTGCCTGCGCACTTGCATCTTGTTCGAAATAGGCTGTTCCTTTGGTCTGCCTTTTTCTCTTCACTCAACAAGACTCTTCTGATGATCATTGCTTCTCCTCTTTCTGCCTCCTCAGAGTGCTCAGATTCTACACCTTCGTCTGCTACAGCAGCTCGGGCCTGACCCTCAGGTCTTCGATTTGGCCTTTCTTGATGCTGCGGGCAGTTGTATGCCCTATGTCCTTCTTCTCCGTAGTTGAAGCAGGTTCCTCGAAAGACACCTCTTCCAAACCCTCGCCCAGGCCTACCTCTTCCTCTCGGGTAGTTGTTGTTCTGATTGCATGGGCGTTGGTTGTTCTCCTCCTTCTCTTCTTTCTGTCTCTGGCTACTGCTAGCTTCACCCATTTTCCCCAAATCTCTGTACCTTCCTCCATTGGTTCTTCCACCAGCTCTTCCACCCCTGTCCTTTCCTCTCTGCTTTCCATCAAATCTCCTATTCAGTTTCTCCTCCACTTTTAATGCAAACTGGTATGCATCCTCCACCGTGCCCATCCTAACCAGCCCTAGCTCTTCTTGAATGCTGGTTCGCAACCCATTGATGTATCGTGCGACTTTCTCCTTATTCGCTTCAGAATGGCCGGTCCTAATCGAGATCTGATAGAACTCCTCCGTATACTCCTTGACAGATTTACTTGCCTGTCGAAGACTCTGCATCTTTCTCAACAAATCCAACTCATAATCTGTAGGGATGAACTGCCTCTTCAATTTCTCCACCATCCTATCCCACCTGGTGATCTTTTCCTTTCCCCTCCTGTTCCTTTCCAGCTGCACTCCTTTCCACCAGATGCTAGCATGTCCTTTCAGCTTGGTTTTCGTGAACCTGATCCGATTTGGGTCTGAGATCTCTTCATACTCGAAATACTCCTCCATGTCGTTGATCCAGTCTATCAACTCCTCGGGGTTGAGGTTCCCAGAGTAAGTAGAGACGTCAAATTTTGGCTTCTTCCCGATCTGGGATATGGCCCTATACAGCCTAGCCTCTGCTGGATCCAATGCTTCTTCCTCATCAGATGGACCCTCTTCTTCCCAAACTTCATCCTCACTGGGTTCCTCCCTTCTTGGCTCAACTCCCCTTCTGATTTCCTCCTGCAGGGCTTCAACTTGCCTCTGCAAGGCTCTAAGATCGACCTCTGCTTGTCTGTTCCTCACACCACCATGGTTCCTATGCGGAGGCATCCTGCTTCTTCTTCACAACCCACAACCACAATCCTGGCGCAAACTGCCTCACTGTCGACGATCGGTTTGCACACTCAGAACCTTCTGGCTCTGATACCACTTGAAGCAGAACTAAGATAACACACAGAAAAATTCACCCAAATTCATTAACAGAGATCTTAAATTCGGAAATACAGTCGTTATATTCAAATGGCCAAGAACCCCTTTACAATGCGTGTGCGGCCTTTTTTATAACAGAACCGACCCTCTTCGGACATCATTACACAGAATGCGGGATTCCCTGTAACCACCCGCATGAATGTTCTGCCACTTCCTGCAAGATGCTGCCAGGTACCCCGAACCATCATGGCTTGTAATGGCGGAGTGTGCTACAGCCTCTTGTCCATTCTCCATCGAGTCATCATTCATAGGAATGCGCCCTACGACCATCTATAGCTTGTTGCCACGTGTCCTCTCCAGTGGTCCCTGTAACCGCTTAGTGCTCTATGGCCACCTGTGATTTGCTGCCACGTGTCCTTCGACTATGATTTCTGCAACCGTCGGCCAATCTGGAGTCATGAGCATTTTGTCGCAATATCGTGACGTGTTTGCCTCTTTACGCCTTCTCCTTTTCGGTCGCGATATCGCGACGTTTTGGTTGTTCGACTTCTATTTCTTCTTCGGGCCGTGAAATCGTGACATGTCGTGATTTCACGACCATTCTACCTCTTGGTGCCTTTGCCCCAAAAGCGTCGCGATTTTATGACCACCTTGCGCCTTTAAGCCCTTTTCGCGACCATTTTGCGTCCAGGCTGCTTTGATTCGGAAACGTCACGATTTCACGACCATTTTGCGTCCAGACTGCGTTGCTTCAAAAATGTCGCGATTTCGCGACAGTTTCGCACTTTGGCCCCTTTGCTTCAAAGATGTCGCGATTTCGCGACCATTTTGCGTCCAGGATGCTTTGTTCAAAAATGTCGTGATTTCGCGACCATTTTGCGTCCAGGCTGCTTTGCTTCGGAAACGTCGCGATTTTGCAACCATTTGGCGCCCAAGCTGCTTTGCTTCAGAAATGTCGCGATTTTGCGACCATTTGGTGCCCAAGCTGCTTTGCTTCGAAAATGTCGCAATTTCGCGACCATTTGGCGCCCAAGCTGCTTTGCTTCGAAAATGTCACGATTTCGCGACCATTTGGCGCCCAAGCTGCTTTGCTTCGGAAATGTCGCGATTTCGCGACCATTTTGCACCTTGGCCCCTTTTGTCAAAAAGCGTCGCGATATCGCGACAGTTTGGCCCCCTTAGCATCCTTCGTCAAAAAGCGTCGCGATATCGCGACAGTTTTGGCACTTAGAGAAAAAAAACATTTTTGGCTAATGCAAGATTGCTCCTTCGCCTCCGGATGCTCCTGCATCAGACGAGGAGGACCGATGCATCACTTTACTATGTTCGTTACCCGATTCTTTTTTTTTTTAGTGAAAAACCCCTTGTGGGGCCGCCTTGGTCTAGGAGACCACAAATAGGGGGTTCTACACCATCAAAGTCACCCGGGAGTCGCGCCCGGCCCTGCCCGCACCAACATTATCAATTGGATTTTGGGTACCCAATTCAACTTTTTTGGTAAGGTGGAGATTTGAGCGTAGGACCTCCCTTGGAGGATTGCCCTCTCCTCTCCAACTCACCTACAACACCTGGAATTTTGCTACCCGATTCTTGGGACAACATAGTAATGGCTATTAGCTCCACTAGTATCAGGTTGAAGATGGAGGATATAGTCTCTACCTTGCTTTTAGAAGAGATGTGGATTAAAACCATGGAAGGCATTAGAGATGTATTGGTTGTTTGTGGTAGATCCAAAGAAAGGAACAAGGGGAAGAAGAAAGTTGACCGATCCAAGTCCAAGGGAAGATCCAAGACTCCCACTCTAACAAAGATCAAATGTTGGAATTTTGGGAAGAAGGGGCATGTGAAGAAAGATTGAAAAGAGAAAAAGCATAAGAACTAGCATGAATCCAATGAGGATTCCAATTCTGTCTTCTAGGAAGAATGCAGGAGATGCATTTGTGGCTGCCTTTTCCACTCGCATTAGGGATGTCATTTGGTTGATTGATTCAGGATCGTCATACCAAATGACTCCACATCAAGAGTACTTCTTGGAGAACAAGGACAGTGATAGTGGGAGTGTGTATTTGGGGGACAACTCATCCCTTAAGGTTGCTAGTAGAGGGAGATTTTATTTACAACTCTCAAATGGGATGACCAAGACCTTGACTAATGTCTTGCATATTCCTGGTTTGGCATAAAACCTCATTTTCATGATTAGCCTGAATGACTTGGGTGTGCAAGTGATCTTTAACAAAGGAGGATTCACTATGGTTTGCAAATCAATAGTGCTTGCTAAAGGAGTACGTGATGGGACATTGTTTCGTATTGATGCTAAGATGATTGCATGCAATAGTACATCAATTCTAGATAGCAACTTAATGAAAGATAAGACTATATTGTGGCATTATAGGCTTCATCACACTGGTGAAAAAGGTCTTAAAACCTTGGTGAGTAAAAACCTCATTGAGGGGATAAATGATGTTTCCTTTGATTTCAAGTTTTGTGAACATTGTCTTAATGGAAAATAAAATTTAGTTAAGTTCATTCACGGATGACATGGATTTATTTTCTAAGAAGGAAATCTGAAGTGTTTGTTAAGTTCAAAGAGTTCAAAGCTCTTGTTAAGAACCAAAGAGGAAGAAAGATTAAGTCTCTTAGAACACACAATGGAGGAGAGTTTTGTAGTAAAGAATTTGATAGTTCTTGCAAGGAGCATGGAATTAAGCAGTGTAAGACAACTCCTTATACACCTCAACAAAATGGAGTTGTTGAAAAGATGAACAGGACACTGATGGAGAGAGATAGGAATATGTTAAGCAATGCTGGTCTAGAACAAAATTTGTGGGTTGAAGCAGTTAGTACAACTTGTTACCTAATTAATAAGTCTCCTATATCAGCTCTTGTTGATGAAACCCCTATGGGGGTTTGGATGGGCAAAAATCCCTCATTGAGACACCTTAGAGTGTTTGGTTGTGAGGCATATATGCATGTGCCTAAGGAAAAGAGATCAAAAAGTGATTACAAAGCAAAGAAATGTATTCTCATTGGCTACAACGATGGGATAAAAAGATACAAGCTTTGGAACCTAATCAGAGAGAAGGTTGTTTGGAGTTGAGATGTGATCTTTAGGGAGATCAAAGATTCTTCAAAGGAGCAACAAATTAAAACTTCAAATTAAGTTGTGCAATTTGAACCAAAAACAAGCAAAGAAATTGCACATGAAGATAATGGTTTCCATGATGATGATGATGATGAGCATGATGTTTATGATAGGCCTAATGAGGAATATCTTTCAGATAGTCACAACGAGTCTAATAAGGATCAAGAGCCTCAACCTCAACCCCATTGGGCTAGGAGGTCCACATTACCAAGAAAGCAACCAAATAGGTATAGCCCACCTAGTTTAAATTGTATTTTTGCTTTATCTACTAACATTGATGAGCCTAGAACTGTGAAGGAGTCAATGGAGATGACAACGAGTCTTGGAAGATGGCCATGGATGAGGAGATGACATATCTAAAGAAGAATGACACATGGAATCTAGTTCAATTGCCTAAGGGAAGGAAACCGATTGGCTGCAAATGGGTTTTCAAGAAGAAATTCAGTTCTAAGGGATATTCCCAAGTGGAGGGAATAGATTTTGGTGAGATCTTTTCTCCAGTTGCAAAGCTTACATCTATTAGATTCCTTTTATTTTTTTTCTCCTGCATTTAATCTCAAGGTTGAGCAAATGGATATAAAGAGAACTTTCTTGCATGGAAACTTGGAGGAAGAGATCTACATGAAACAACAGGATCACTATGTGGAAAAGGGTACGAAAAACTTACTTTACAAGTTAAAGAAATTTCTTTATGGTCTTAAACAATCTCCTAGAATGTGGGCTCCCAACTGCACTAGCAAAGGGATCCTCATGTATGCTATGGTCTGCACCAGACTAGACATTGCCCAAGCAATGGAAGTCTTGAGCCGGTTTATGGCAAGGATCACTAGGCAACAGTGAAGAGGGTTTTTAGATATTTTCAAGGTACTTCTAATTACTCTATTTGTTATCATGGATCCTGTTGGTTACGAATCTGCCATTAGGAAACGATTTGGTTAAATGCGCCCCAGATTCGCCCACAAAATTGAAAGGCTGGAAGGAAGGAATGCCTTCCGTGCCAATCTTCGGAGAAGGCCGACTTCATATGGGTTTTTTCAGTGTTTTAGCTAAGAGTGCAGGAAAGAGATAAAGTGTGAAAAGAGATTCAAATGTGATTTGAGTTGGGTGGGGGGAATAAGAAACATGACAACGATCAATCACCACTACTAACAACAATTAAATACATAACACACTATAGAAACTACAGCTATCATACATCCTATGTATCCTCTATCTATGCATTCCAGGAATACTTAATCATCAAATATTGGAATCCTGAGTTCAGTATAACAGTGAGCAATGAAATAAGAAACATGAGGCAGAAATGACAAGGAAAGGTAGCATAAAAGATGATGACAGTAAGCAGAGCCAAGTGTGTGTCTTGCATTCAAAGGCAAATGTATAGCTACAATGGTTCCCTAGCAGTATATTCCCCTTCCCCCCTTTACAATGAAGTGGTGCAGCTATTTATAGCCCAATTTCCCTCAATTACAATTATGGGCACAAAGTCCCAGACCCGACAATAGCTGACAAAAGCGGCCAAGGAGCTGCTGATGTTGACTCCTGTTGGCGAGGATTGTACTTGCAGCAAGGTCCACCTAAAATCTGGGCAGCTACGTGGCAGTGCGTTTGGTGAAACTTCTAGTCAGCGGGAATGTGGGTAGTTGTGATAGATGGAACTTTGCATCAGCTTAAATGGAGGCAGCTGGAGTAGGTAATGCGATCCATGCTTGTCCTTTTTCCCATCACATCTCGACTCAAATCCCGAGGCTGGACACTTGTCGAATTTTGATGAGGGACACATACCTGCCTTGAAAGGCAGTTTGTCCAATTTCGCCTAGGATCAGAGCGCCATTGGGTAGCGCAGGTGGGAACAATGCAGTTGGGGAGGCCTTCGTGCCTTAGCCAAATTTTGGGCTGCTTGATGGATCTTGCCCAACTGCGCATCGGTCAAAGGGCGCAGCCCGACTTCGCTGTGAAGTTGGGTTGCGCACTCTAGCACTTAGTTGTTTTGGCCGCTATTCGGACTGCGCACAAGAAGGGGAGCGCACCCCGACTTCGCTGTCGGGTTGCGCACTCTAGCACTTAGTTGTTTTGGCCGCTGTTCGGACTGTGCACAAGAACGGGAGCGCACCCCAACTTCGCTGCGAAGTCGGGTTGCGCTCCGGTAGCAGCAAAGTCGGGTTGCGCTATGGTACTTAGCTGATTTTCTGAACATTGCTTTCCAAGTGCGCACAGGAAGAAGAGCGCACCCCGACTTCGCTGCTGCGAAGTCGGGTTGCGCACTCTAGCACTTAGTTGTTTTGGCCGCTGTTCGAACTGTGCACAAGAAGGGGAGCACACCCCGAATTCGCTATGAAGTCGGGTTGCGCTCCAATACTTAGCTGATTTTTTGAACATTGCTTTCCAAGTGCGCATAGGAAGAAGAGCGCACCTCGACTTCGCTGCGAAGTCGGGTTGCGCTCCCATACTTAGCCAAATTCTGCCTCTTTTTAACCTGCTTCCGCACTTCGCATTCCCTAGTGGTCTCCAATTAGAGGGCGCACCCCGAATTCGCTGCGAAGTCGGGTTGTGCTCCCATACTTAGCCAAATTCTGCCTCTTTTCAGCCTGCTTCCGCACTTCGCATTCCCTAGTGCACTCCAATTTGAGGGCGCACCCCGACTTCGCTACGAAGTCGGGTTGCGCTCCCAGACTTAGAATTTTTCAGGGAGTGTCTGCTCTATCTTGGGAAATTGACTGAAGAAAGTACAAGGGGAAAAGGGAGGAATGAAACTGAAGGAAATGGAGAAAGGGGATAGTGGAGAAAGGGAAGAGGAGATGGAAGGAAGGAAGAGCAGGATACTTACAAAAATTGAAAACATGGCACCTCGTGCAAAATGTGGCAACATTCCTGGCGGCTTACGGGGTGTCGAGCTCGCCTCAACGCAAAGAACCAGGCCTTCATCCTTTGGGCGCAGAGGAATTCCCTTCCCCTGCTCTCTGCTGCTTTGAAAGTTTCCTCCCGGGCAACTGCTCTTCTTCGGATTCACTTTTGGCAGTTGCCTCTTCTGTTTCTCCTCCTAAACCTGAATGGTCTTGTTGCCACATTTTGCACGGGGTGCCATGTTTTCAGTTTCTGTAAGTGAGCTGCTCTTTTCCTTCCCTCCTCCTCTCTTTCCCTTTCTTCATTTCTCCCTTTCTCCCTCTTCCCTATAGTTTCATTCCTCCCTCTTCCCCTTGAATCCCCCTCAGTCGAGTTTCCAAAACAGAGCAGATTTCCCTGAAAAATTCTAAGTGTCAAGGTGCAACCCGACTTCGCAACAAAGTCGGAGTGTGCCCTCCAATTGGAGCGCAGTAGGGAACGCGAAGTGCGCAACCAGACAGGAGTAGGTGAAATTCGACTAAGTGTCCGGGCGCAACCCAACTTCGCAGCGAAGTCGGGGTGCGCCCTTCTTCCTGGGCGCACTAAGGAGGCAGTGTGGCAAAAAAATGGTTAAGTGTTGGGGCGCAACCCGACTTCACAGCGAAGTCAGGGTGCGCCCCCTTTTCAGTGTGCAGTCTGAACAACAGTGGAAACCTGCAAGCATCGGTGCGCAACCCGACTTTGCAGCGAAGTTTGGCTGCGCCCTTTGACCGGTGCGCAGTCGAGGAAACAAGCCCAAAAAAATGACTAAGGCATGGAGGCCTCCCCAACTACGCTATTTTTCACCTGCGCAACCCGACAGTGCTCTGATTCTGGGAAAAGTTGTATAAACTGCCTTTCAAGGCAGACACGTGTCAATCATCAGCATCCGACAAGTGTCCAACTCCGGGATTCGAGTCGAGACGTGTCAGGAACAAGGACAAGCATGGACCGCATTACTTACGCCAGCTGCCGCCTTTAAGGCTGATGAGAAGTTCCATCTGCCTCAGCTACCCACATTCCCGTTGATGTGAAGTTTCACCCAACGCGCTGCCACGTAGCTGTACAGCTTTCAGGGAGACCATGCTGCAGGTACAGTCCTACCCGACAAAAGTCAACATCAGCAGCTCCTCTGCCGCTCTTGTCAGCTAATGTCTAGTCTGGGACTTTGTGCCCATGAATGTAATCGGGGGAACTTGGGGCTATAAATAGCCACCACATTTTCATTGTAAAGGGTGGAAGGGGAATATACTGCTAGGGAACCATTGTAGCTATGCGTTTGGTTCTAGATATAAAATACATACTTGGCTCTGTCTACTGCATTCATCTTGTATGCTGCCTCTCCTTGTCATTTCTACCTCATGTTTCTTATATCATTGCTTGCTGTTGTACTGAACTCTGGACTCTAGCATTTGATGATTAAGTATTCCTAGAATGCATAGATAGAGGATACATAGGATGAATGTTAGTAGCAGTTTCTATTATTGTGTTTTATATTTAAATTGCTGTTAGTAGTGGTGATTGATCGTTGTCATGCTGCTTATTCCCCCCACCCAACTCCAATCACATTTGGATTCTCTTTATGCATTTTTATCTCTTTCCTTGCACTCTTATCTTCAACACTAAAAAAACCCACAGGAAGCCGGCCTTCTCCGGAGATTGGCATGGAAGGCACTCCTTCCTTCCGGCATTTCAATCTGGTGGGCGAATCTAGGCACATTATACCAAATCCTTTTCTCATGACAGATTCGTAACCAACAGGTCTTCATCGTCAGCCTCGCTCGCGGATATGATCGTATGCGGCCTTGTCTTGGTCCCAGAATGCTGCCTGAAAAGGCCCAAAGTTGCTGACTTCTTTCAGTGCTGCTCTAAATGCAACAACTGCATGTACGTCGATGGTGTTGTATCTTTCTCCCAACTCTTTGAGGGAGGTGTTGATTTTGCAATATCTTGACACCATCTGGGTAACCTGAGCTTCCTGGACTGACTCCGCACAACTATCAATTTTTGATGTGTCTGCCTCAAAAGACAGCCAATTCAGCTTCACCTGCTCAAGGGTCAAAAACTCGCCATCCTTGACGAAGCTCGAGCAACCGTGTTTAGACAGAGTGTTGAAGGGGGCCAGGAAAATGTTCATTTCGTGGTCTAATGCGTCCAGCATCTTCCTGGCGGCCCTTATCTTCTCTGTTTTATCAAAATAAACATGCAAGGTTACCCTTGCATCTACCCAATATGAGGCAATTTGGGACATCGGGGGAAATTGGAGGCCTTTGCGCTCATACTCCTCAAGTTTCATAGCCAAGTCTAGCCACTGCCTCGTTTGGTTTTCGGCCTCCTCTACCATAGGATTTCCCTGGGCAGATACTTCTTGGATCCTAGACGCGAAATCCAGGACCGATATGGATCTGACAACGTTGGCCCTGCATCCCTACAAGAGACTAGCCTGCATCTCCTTAACCTTGTTCTTTGAAAAGGCCGCCATCCGGGATGTTTTCTCTTCAAGCTGAGATTGAGCCTGTTTCAATGAATCTTGGAGCTGAGAGACCTGCTCCAGCGTTGCCTTTTTCTCCTCTGAAAGTTGTTCGGTTGTCTATTTTTGCGTTGCGGCCTCCTGCTGAGAGGCGGCCAACTGGGCTTTCAGTTCATGGATCTCCTGCTGTGCAAATTCCAGCTGTGTAGTGGCCCTAGCCAGATCTTCCTCCAGCTGCCTTGCGTTATTTTGTAGCCGAAACAGTGCCTCTTGACTTTCGAGCCGCTTGACAAGGAGATTATGGGTTCTACGACGAATACCGTTGATTTCGTATTCCTCGTTTATGTCATCAAAGCTCTTCTCCTTGACTTGGTGCTCATAGTCTGCCTCGGTCATTTCTCGGAGAGGCTTCTTCACTTTCGGGATCAACTTCTCAGTTGTCAGCACTCTCCTGTCCAAGTCGTATTTGGTGCGCTTCACTGAGGCAGCTATTTCTTCGGCTCTCCTCCGTTTGATGCCCTGGAGGAAAGAGGCAGAACATCCTGCGGCCTTTGCTGCCAGAGGCTGATCATCTGCGCTCTGCAACTGTTCTCCCATGAAGTCTAGGTCTTCCAACATAGGATCTTGCTGCGGAATTTTTCCTGCAAACAGTGAAGCAGGAGGTATTCCATAAGGCATGGTCGCTTTTAAGGGCGACCGGGTCCTAGGGGAAGCGAGCGGATGAGTGGAAGGCGTAGGCGGGGTTTTGAATAGGGGAGGTGAGCGGCGCGACGATGTATGTGTAGCTTCGGCACTGGCCACAGGCGAGGGTTCCAGGGTTTGGCTGAGGGACTGGAAGGCGTTCGGGTCCTGGGTGAACTGGTCGAAGGAATGGGGGCTATGGGATGGTTGGATGGTCTGAGACGAAGAGGATGTGACTACGGCTTGCCCTGATGCAATGGGGGACGGTGTTATGGTAGGGCCGACTGGGATTTGGGGGAGCGGAGAAGTGGACGTACCTGCGGGCTTCGCCTGAGCCGCTATTTGAAGGACGCCTGTAGCCCAGGTTTCTGCTTCTACTTCAGGGCTATCTAGCAAGGTGATTCCTGGCACGACTATCCCCGTCTGCGCTGCGGTCGTCTGCTGTACATATTCCTTAGACCGTTTGGCCTTTTTGTTCCTCTTCCTCTTCTTTTCTTCTAGCGTTGTAGCTGGTTCAAAGGAAGGAGAGGAGGTTGGGGCGACAGGCAGTGATGTTCCCACGGTAAACTTGTACCTGGGTCTAGCTGGGAGGATGCCTGCCTCGACCGTTCTACTAGCTGGCTGTTCTGGCGCTTTTTCTGCTTGGGGGGCCACCTCAGGAGTTGACCTTTCTAACCCTTGTTCCCTTTCGGGTAATGCTTCAGGAGCTGGAGGTAGCATTGGGCCCACTTGACTGCTCGTTGGCATCGCGCTGGAAGTCGTGGGAGTAGGCAATTGCTGGGATGGGGACCTCCTTCTATACCTTTTCCTGGCGCCTCGGGGAACGCAATTTCGAAATTCGAAAGGCTGCCAGGTGGCAGCGTATTGATCATATAGGGCCGAAAACTCATCATCAACGGCCAACGTTTTTCGGTTGGATTTATCATGCTATGTGCGACACCTCATCTTCCAACATTCAATGATTTTGTCTTTTTTCCAGTTGAGGGGCGCCACCTTGGAGAGGAATTTCTTGAAGCTCGCTGATTCCAACCGGTGATCTAGGTTTCGCTTTGGATCATACGCCACCTCTTCATAGTAAAAATCATGCCATGGAGGCCATGATTGCATCTACTCAATGTGCCACTCCAGGTCTGCACTTGTTCTGTTGCATCTTTCCTGCATGATCTATGCTCGGGGGCAGATGTGCACGAACTTACCCCTGACCCCAATTGGGTCATACTCCCAACGATGAGGAAGCAGTATCAGACCCATGTCGATGAGTTCTTGCTCGAGGTAGACGTGTTGTCCAATCTCGTGCACTCGGATGTTCGCCCAACAAATTGGATACTAAAAAATATGGCCTTTCTTTTTGCCCTGGCCGAACTCTTCTTCGACATAGTCCATCTGGCATGCAATTTCCATCTCGAACTGGTGGTCAGTGCAGAAGTAGGGCAGCAGGAACGACTTCCCCTTGAATCCGTAGATTCTGACCACAATTCCCTGTGTCAGCCGGAAGGTATCCCCGCACTTATATTTTATCAAATAATTTGTCATGGCCAGCGGCGGGCGGGATCCTTCGCCATTGAACAATGACAGGACCATACCCAGAAAGTTGAAATTGAATTTGTAGTATGACCCTTTTCGGTACAGGTCTTCTGTCCATTCGTACACTTGCAACGACTCTCCTTTTTTATTCACCTTCTTCAAGTTAGGCACTTGAATCCGGTAGTGCGTGTGGTACAGGCACAATCAGGTGAGGAACAAACAGAACTGGAATTCTATCGTCTGCTTTTGCTGTAGTCTGACTAGGCTTGAATGTATTACATATGCCAGCCAATCCGCCCAGTCAAAGAAAATAGGGTGTTTCCCACTCCTTTGCACCGTGGAGTCATAAAACTCCCCATGCAGGATACATTCTGCTAGCGCCAGCTGGTACGTGTGTACCACTCTATCAAAATCGCAGCCGAGTACCCATGCCAGGATGACGTATATGTACTTGTTCTTGAACCTGTCCACGGGTATGGGGCCTATCGGATACTGTCCGGCTGCCAACGGAGTCTTCAGCTTTGAATCGAGGAATTCTCTCATCCTCTTTGTTTGCGTGAATCTGCCCGTCTGTTCATCCAGATTAATCCTCCTGACAATTACGCCAGGGTCGTACTGAAGCCCTGGGGCAAAGGCTGGCTGGACGCTCTCCCTGAAGAGTGTGAACAACACTCTTCCCTTGTGGTCATAGACTTGATGGGCAGCTGGTTTTTAGTATGCTACGATTGATTCAATCAACTCCGAGCACTGGTGAATAGGAGGGCATAAGAACCAGTATAGGTTCGATTTGTACGCAGCACCGATATGGTGTGAGGGCGATACCTTGTCAGCCCATTTTGCTATGTTTGGCCGCAGCTTGGTGAGGCTGATAGAGAATGAGCCGTCTTTATACCCAACCATGTGATTGACGAGCGACGGTGGAACTTGTCCTCGACTTCTCCTCGCCCGGGTTTTCCTTTTCTGCTTTTGTGACGCTTCACTCTCATGAGTGCTAGATTTCGTCTATTCCTTAGCTTCGCGCCCTTCGTCGCTGGATTGCGCCTGTACTGGTGCTTTCCCCTTGTCCATTTTCTCTGTTCGAAGTGGCAGAGATGGGAATCTGGCTTCTAATTTCTTAGTTCTGTGCTTTGCAATCTCGGAGTCAGCTCGACAATCTAGATTTTCTGAGTATGCCAGGGCCCTTTTTCTAGGCAAGGATCACAGCATTAATGGCGCGAGGGAGGGAGTTAAGGTGGTTCAATTGAAGTTGGTGGAAGCGTTATAATACTTTGGTGGCTATGCGTGGGTTTAACCTTGAAAAGCGTACCTTAGTTGCAGTTGGTCCTAATGCGCCTTGCTTTCTTAATGACATCATTTTTGAAAGTCGTGCAATCATTAAAAATTCTTCGAACTTCGTGCTTTCGATGACGTCATAGCCATCTCCTAGGCACACCTTTTGAGGGAGAATTTCGGGCCCAGGGCTTTAAAGACGGACGCAACCCAACTTCGCTCTATGCCACACTGTGCTGTCCGGGCCCACACTTAGAAATATTTTGTCATTTTTCCTTGTTTCCCGTGATAGGTCATTCAGGGTGTGCCCGAAATTGAGGGCGCACTCGGACTTTGCCCAAAAAACGGGCGCACTCCGACTTTGCCCAGACTTCATTGCGCAGTCAGACTTCGCTCCGAAAAGTTGCATAGTCTGACTTGACACTTAGCTGATTTTTTGCTTCCTGCTCCCCGACTGCGCTCTCAGAATGGTGTGTAGCCCGACTTCTCTGCGAAGTCGGGTTGCACACCCAGCACTTAGTCAAACTCTTGCCCCTTTTGTCAGTTGCTTTCTCTCAAATGTCGCACTATCCAAGGAGCGATACCCGACTTTGCTGCGAAGTCGGGGTTTGCTTTAAGTTCTACTTGGGCTCTTGAAAACTAACAACTAAAATGCAAAAAAGAAAATTGTACAAAGAAGGACCCTTGGGTGCCTTCAGCGGTGGTAAAATTTGAGGTGGAACCCGTTGACGGGAATGGGGAGAAGCTGTCCCTCCATGTCTCGGAGCACGAATGCATTGAATTTATTCACCCGAGCAATCTGATAGGGACCTTCCCAGAGGGCATCAAATTTTCCATGGTTGCCCGGCTTTGCTTTCAGTGAGTCCCACTTCAGCACTAGGTCCCCGATTTTGAAAACTCGAGCGGTGGTGCCTTTTGCAAACCAGCCTTGGGTCACTTCAATGTGTTTAGTAAAGGCCTGGTATGCTTTCTCTCTTTCTTCTTCTAACTACAGCAACTGGCACAATATGGCATCCACTAGATCCCCGCTGACTCTTTCTTCATCCAACATCCAGAGTGCGGGAATTTCTATGTGGGTTGGCAGGACTGCCTCCTTGCCGTACACGAGCGCGTAGGGGGATGTATTGATAGACTTCTTGAATGATATGCGAATCGCCCATAGCGCCCGATTCAGGAGTAGGTGCCAAGTCCTCTTGTTCCTCTCTACTGTCATTTTGACAATTTTTAGTAGATTCTTGTTGGTGGACTCAGCCAGGCCGTTCCCCTGCGGGTAGTAGTTAGAAGACATCTTATGATAGATGTCGTACTTGCTGGTGTACTCCGTGAGTATAGCACCTACAAACCCCGGACCGTTGTCTGTCACTATTGACTCTGAGACCCCAAAACGGGTGATGAGGCTCTCGAGGAACCCAATGACCGTTTCCTGGTCTGCATTCTTAGTGGGGATCGCCTCTGCCCATCTGGTGAAGTAATCGGTGGCGGTAAGAATAAACTTCTATCCCGTTGCAGAGTAGGCGTGATGACCCCGATGAAGTCCAGAACCCATTATTGAAATGGAGTCTCGGCCTGAATTGGTTGGAGGGGCAGGGGTGCTTTTTTGTTTTTGCCAGCAAATCTCTGGCATTTATCACATTTTACATAGACCGCATGTGCGTTTGTGAAGAGGGTGGGCCAATAGTACCCAGCTCTGATGATTTTCAAGGCCGTAGCCCTTCCAGAATGGTGTCCCCAAGGCATCTCGAAGTGAAATTCTCCGAGGACCCTGGGTTGGTCGGTTTTTTTGACGCACCGCAACAGGATGCCGTCAATGTTTTTGAAGTAAAGCCCCTCTGGGCGAAGAGTGTATCTCAAGGAATTTAGCCTAAACCTCCTTCTTTGTGAGGCGTTGAGGTGATCTGGACATCTCCTGGTGCAGAAATACCTCACCAGGTCATCTATCCAGTCACTTTTCTCTGATAAGGAGTTGGCTAGGTTGGTAGTTGCTGTCGGATCTTCCCACTTGTAGGCAAATATTTTGGCCACAGCGCTTCGGGTCAGCTCCTGGCACAAGGCTCGGCCTCTGATCAGCTTTGTTGGGCGTACCTCGATGTCGAACTCCTGGATTTTGGCAATCCATCCTGCTCTCTTGTGACCCGGCTCCCCTTGTATGATGAAGTTTCGAACGTCCGGGTGTATCACGAAGACAGTTGTCCGACTCTAGGAGACGAAGTGCCTGAAATTTCGGAGAGACCTCATGACTGCGTGAACCTGCCACTCAATAAAATTGTACTTCTCTTTGTGCGGCTGAATCACCTGGCTTAAGAACGCTATGGGGCGCTCTTCACCATCGTCTCCCTTTTGGGTTAGGACTGCGGCGTAACTCTCGGGTTCTCCCACCACGTACAGGATGAAGTCCTTGGAATAATCTGGGTTTATCAACATTGGAGCTTGTGCAATTCTAGCCTTGATTTCCTCGAAGGCCTACCTTCTCTCGTCAGTCCACAGGAATTCGACATTCTTTTTCAACAGTTCGGCCATAGGCTTAATCACTTGTGCGAAGTTCGGTATGAACTTCCTCACAAAGTTGATTTGGCCTACGGACTATAGCCCCTTCTTGTCGACTGGGGTGGGCAAGCGGAGGAGGGCTTCGGCTCTGTTAGGATCCACTGCAAGGCCTTTCTCGAAGATGACATGTCCCAGCAGCTTACCTTCTCTTACCGCAAAGACTTATTTCTTTGGGTTGATGGAAATGCCGAATTCACGACATCTCTCAAATATCTGCCGCAGGTGGGAAGCATGGTCCTTTCTTTTGTGAGAGAATACAGTCATGTCATCCAAGTAGATGACAATGATCTTGTTAAGCAATTCTCGGAAGGCCAGGTCCATGGCTCTCTGGAATGTGACGCCAGCATTTGACAGACCGAAGGGCATGCACTGATAGGCGAACGTTCCCCATTTTGTGGTGAACGTTGTCTTATGCTGGTCCTCGTACTTTACCCAGATCTGGTTGTACCCAGAGAATCCGTCTAAGAGGGAGAATCTCTGTGCTCCAGCAACTATGTGGAGGATCTAATCAATTTGGGGAAGTGGGTAATGGTCCTTCAACGAGGCCTAATTTAGATTTTTGAAATCTACGCAGAGACAAATGTCTCCGTTCTTCTTCCTCATAGGAACTAGATTCGCAACCCAAGATGAATGCTTGATGGGGTAGATGATCTTGGATTCCAGCATCTTCAGGAGCTCGACTTTCATCATGGTTTCAATATTTGGGTTTACAGCCCTCTACTTTTTTTGGAAAGGTTTCGCACCATCTTCTAGCTTTATGGTATGCTGGATTATCTGTCTGTCATACCCCTTCAAGTCCTAGTAGCACCAGGCTACAATATCAGGGAACTCTCAGCATAATGATCTGATTTGTTCGAGTTCCTCTTCAGTGCAGTCCGTCCCGACTTTGATTGTTTTTCCAGGTTCAAGCTCTAGGATGACGTACTACTTGGGGTCTACTTTGATCTTGTGTGATATCGCTCTGTCATTCTGATCAAAGAGACTTTCTAATGTAATTAGTCCTTTTGGGACATGATTATTCTTTAACTGTATCAACCCCTCATATTGCTTGTCATTAGGGTCTCTACCTTCGATTGTACATGCTTCGATAACCAAAAAAGTGACGATCTCCTCGTCACAGTCAAACACCTGCCAATGGGTGTCTTTATCAGGAACAGAAGGCCTGTAGATGGTACGAACCGACTTCGGCTTTTGGACAATGTCATCAGCCGAAACGTACCTGGCTCCAACAGACGCCAAAATGTCAGCGTGCTTGTTTTTCTCATGTGATATGGCTTTGACATTCAATGAGTCGAATGACTCCATCAGGTCCCAAACTCGATTACGGTACGCCTTGAGATAATGCTTCTTGGAGGCTCACTTGTTCGTAATCTAGTTGCACACCAGCTCTGAGTCACCAAATATCTGTAGATGCTTTATCCCCAGTCTCTCCGTTTTTCTCAAACCCAAGCACAGGGCTTTGTACTCCGCCGTGTTGTTGGTACAGCTCCAAGCCATAGATTTTTTGGTGCAAGTCCTACCTCCTTCTTGTCTGACTGGTCAAGCCTCTCAGGTTGAGTGACGGTGTAGTAGCCTTGCTCAGTCTCGATCATGGCGTTGAAATCCAGCAAGGAGAAGTCATCTTCTACTTGCAACAGTTCAAGTGCTTGCTCTGTCATGTCCACCACCACCAGTTCTTCCACTGTCAGCTGAACCATGCAGTCCTGTGACTCTTCTTTGGGTATCTTCTCCACTAGAAATGTGGAAGGCTTCTCGTTGTAGATCTTCAGTCTCCTTCCTTTGAAGGGCACTTCCATATGCGAGTAATCCAGAGATAGATACCCACCCAGCTTCGTAGTGAACTCCCTGGAGAGACACATGCCGAAGTAAGGTTCCAAGTCGACCACTATGACTTCTTGAATGACCACTATGTCAAGAGCTTTGTGCAGCCGGATCGAGATATCTTTAATGACACCGACTGTCTTGACAGGGGTGTCGTCTAGTTGCAGCACACCTTGGCTGCTCCTTGTATACTCCATCCTGATTTTGTCGCAAACGACTCTCGACATAACAGTCGTGGAGGCACCAGAATCCACCATGCAGTTGTGTACTATGTACCCTTGCATCTGTAATGATAGATAGAAGGGAGGTGGTCTGTTATTCCCAGTGGCGAAGACTGTCAGGGGTTGAACGAAAACAGCAAGCTGTATCTGCTTGCCATGTTTTATGCTCTTCAAGGATTCCTGCAACAGATCAACTTGCCCCGGGAGCAGAAGAGCATCATACATGCTTATCCTTGCAGGGGTCCTCTTTAGCTAATCCACTATGCTGTAGCATGAAGTGCTAGCCCCTTTCGTTTCTTTCGCAGGCTTGTACTTGGTCCAGTATTGCTGTGTGGCTTCGACTCTCTGTCTCTTTGTCAGAGATGGGTATCTCAGCTTCTCTTGGGCTTGTTCTTTCCTCTTAGTTGGAGGCTGAGTTGCGGGAGCTTTCATTGCGGGAGCTTTTGCTACGGGGGGCTTGACTGCAGGAAATTTTTCCTTGGCCGTGTGAGGCCACAACCTCTTGTCAGGTGGTAGCCCAACAAGTTGCGCCTTTTCTCTCCTAGCGTATACCTTCAATGGTTTTGCTTGGGCCACAGCAGTTTTAGCAGAACTTTATGTCTTCCTTGGCAGGGGGCAACACTAGATCTTCTTCTCGGACGACAAAGTTGCCTTCATCGTCCAGGATCATGTAAAGTTCTTCATCCTCTATGGCGATGCCCGCTAGGGTCTGGAGGTAATGCTAGTGCAAAGGTGCAATCTTCTTCTGAATGTGGGTCGTTGCACGTGGAGCACCAGTTAACCTGGTCAGAAGTGCCAGGTTGGTCCTCAATGGCAACATTTCTTGCAAGGGGGTGCCTTTGAACTTGCCGTTCTGCGGCTTGATCTTTTGTCAGTGTCGGAGGAGGATATGGCCTCCTTGGAACAAATTCCATCTGGGCCTGCTTCTTCTTCAGTATAGTCATGTCATTTGACATGGTATGATATCTAGAGGCCAGAGCCCGTACCTCTTGGAGGATTTTGTTCTGAATATCATTGTCTGGAGGCGACAACTGAGCTGGCAGAGGTAATGCAGCCAATGGAGGGAGTGTAGAATACTATGCATACTAAGGGGGAGCTGGGAGTGTTGGATAATGCGGAGGAGGAGGCGGCGGGTTAGGATAATGAATTTGTGGCAGGCCGTAGGGGTTTATGACTGGCATCGAATTCCATGGCTACTGGGGGTGCTGACTTGAATATGACGACATTACACCAGAGGTCGATGGGTACTGGGACCGAGGAAAGTCGGGGTAAATGGGTGGCTGTACCCTATGCGGGAGTCTACCTATGGAGATTATATCCATTTCATCTTGTTAAGCAGCTTCGTACAGGGCAGGGAATGAATCGACTCAGGTTATCTTCAGCAGTAGGCAGATGTCTGAGTTGAAAGACCTTAGGTAATAGTGCGCAGCCTGACCTACTGAAGGTTGCAGTTCGCGAGGTACTCGTTTCCAAGACCTCGCAAACCTGATGTTGAAGTCCGACACATCCTCTTGGAGGTGTCACTGGATGCTTTGGAACTGATGCAACAGAGAAGAGGGATAAGCAGACTCATTGCATCCTTTTACGAGCCTTCCAGCCAGCTGGCGCCACCCCGTGATAGATCCCTCTAGCAGAGATCTCCACCAGTAGAGAAGCTTTCCCCTTAGGGAAAGAGCCAGCAGACGGGTCTTGACGCTTTCGTCAATGATGGAATGTAGCGCAGCCAAGGCCAGAATGTCCTGGATGTGTTTGTACGCCGTTTTTCCGTAGCCATCGTAGGTAGGGATGGACTTCAATGCGGCAAGGGGCACAGCTTATTGCCCGACCAAGGCCAAGGGCCCCGTGGAGTCTACTGTTGGGAAGAGATCATCATCATTCTGCTGAGCAGCCATTTCTTCCTCTCCTCGGGTAGTGTACTCGGTATCGGTACCGTTCGAGGATGTAGATTGCTCTTCATCCTCGGCCTCTTCGATTTCAAGCTCGGATTCATCTATGCGAGCTTGGTGGTCAGCCAGCCTGACGTGCTCTCCTGGAGCGGCAATGCAAATCTCGTAAAGATCAGGCTGGTTTCCCGAATTCCTTGCTCTCCACCTTCTTGTTTGCATGAAGGCGTTCAGACCGGTCTTCACGGAATTAGAGAGTATTCAGGTACTTGCAGAGTCGCCAGGTGTTCTGATTTTAACAACAATGAAGCGAACACCAGTGCTTCGATTCTGTTTTGGGGTGGAAAACTTCCATGTCCCACTGGTTACGAATCTACCATGAGGAAAGGATTTGGTATAATGCGTCCCAAATTTGCCCACCAGATTGAAAGGCCGAAAGGAAGGAATGCCTTCCGTGCCAATCTTCGAAGAATGCCGGCTTCCTATGGGTTTTTTCGAGTGTTTCAACTAAGAGTGCAGGAAAGAGATAAAATGTAGAAAGAGATTCAACTGTGATTTGAGTTGGGTGGTGGGAATAAGCAGCATGGCAACGATCAATCACCACTACTAATAGCAATTAAATACAAAACACACCATGGAAACTACAACTATCATGCATCTTATGTATCCTCTATCTATGCATTCTAGGAATACTTAATCATCAAATACTGGAATCCAGAGTTCAGTATAACAGTAAGCAATGAAATAAGAAACATGAGGTAAAAATGACAAGGAAAGGCAGCATAAAAGATGATGACAGTAAGCAAAGCCAAGTATGTGTCTTGCATTCAGAAGCAAACGTATAGCTACAATGGTTCCCTAGCAATATATTCCCCTTCCACCCCTTTTACAATGAAGTGGTGTGGCTATTTATAGACCAATTTCCCCCCGATTAAAATTATGGGCACAAAGTCCCAGACCAGACAATCGCTGACAAAAGCGGCAAAAGAGCTGTTGATGTTGACTCCTGTTGGCAAGGACTGTACTGGCAGCAAGGTCCACCTGAAGACTGGGTAGCTACGTGGCAATGCGTTTGGTGAATCTTCTAGTCAGTAGGAATGCGGGTAGCTGTGGTAGATGGAACTTTGCATCAGCTTAAATGGAGGTAGTTGGCATAGGTAGTTCGGCCCATGCTTGTCCTTTTTCCCATCACATCTCAGCTCGAATCTCGAGGCTGAACACTTGTCGAATTCTGATGAGGGACACATGCCTGCCTTGAAAGGCAGTTTGTCCAACTTCGCCTAGGATCAAAGCGCCATCTGGTGGTGCAGGTGGGGAACAGCGCAGTTGGGGAGGCCTCCGTGCCTTAGCCAATATTTGGGTTGCTTGATGGATCTTGCCCAACTGCGCACCGGTCAGAGGGTGCAGCCCGACTTCGCTGCAAAGACGGGTTGCACACTCTAGCACTTAGTTGTTTTGGCCACTGTTCGGACTGTGCACAAGAATGGGAGCGCACCCCGACTTCGCTACGAAGTCGGGTTGCACTCCGACACTTAGCTGATTTCTGAAAACACTGCTTGAAGTCGGGGTGCGCTCCGACACTTAGCTGATTTCTGAAAACACTGCTTCCCAAGTGTGCACAGGAAGAAGAGCGCACCTCGACTTCGCTGCGAAGTCGGGTTGAGCTCCCATACTTAGCCAAATTTTGCCTCTTTTCAGCCTGCTTCCGCACTTCGCATTCCCTAGTGCGCTCCAATTTGAGGGCGCACCTTGACTTCGCTACGAAGTCGGGTTGCGCTCCCAGACTTAGAATTTTTCAGGGAGTGTCTGCTCTATCTTGGGAAATTGACTGGAGAAAGTACAAGGGGAAAAGGGAGGAATGAAACTGAAGGAAAGGGAGAAAGGGAACAATGGAGAAAGGGAAGAGAGATGGAGGGAAGGGAGAGCATCATACTTACAAAATTTGAAAACATGGCACCCCGTGCAAAATGTGGCAACAGGTGGATTTCTAGAGTTAGGTGCCTTGGACCTCACACTGCTCAGAGGGTGCTAAGTGAGTAACAAACAATTTGCCTACAAAGAAAAGAGCACAAGACATTGCAGAGAAATGGCAAAGATCAAACAAGTATATTATGGGGTAGTCAAGTCACCCAAGATGTATTGTCATACACATACAACCCTCAAGTTCAGTTGCATTCTCCAAAGTTGCAACATGTAATGGTACATGGTCTCAGAGAAGAAGCAAAAAGCTACTACCCAATATGAGCCAAAATCCATGTTGATAGGGGTATGGTCCTGTTGGTCATCAAATCCGCCTAGGTAAGGATTTTGGGGAAGTGTATGCGCCCTAGACCTGCGACCAACGTTGAAAGGCCGAAGGGAAGAGATGCCCCTCGTGCCAATATTCGGAGAAAGGCCAGCTCCTATACTAAACTACTTTTGTGGGTTTGAGATAAGGGTGCAGGAAAGAGATAAAAGGAGTTAGGGTTAGAGAAAGAAATAAAAAAGGGTAAGGGAAGAGAGATCGCTGATTTAAAGTGGGAGAGAACAGGAAGCACGATCACTGACAGACAACTTGAATAGAAGCAAGGAATACCAAGAATAAACGAAAGAAACGCCACATCAACCTCCCCATGTATCCTCTAGGTGAATTTCAGGCTCAGAAATCACAACCCACCGGGCAGCATAAAAGAAAGACAATATGACGTTTTTCCTCTCCTATGTATCCTTCAGGGCGAATTTCAGGGTACATTCCCCAACCACACATCGAATTTAGGATTCAAATTTTCAGCATGTAAATGAAGAAAGACAAAAGAACTGCACAGAAGGCATCATACAAGAGAGAAATAGAGCTCAAAGATCTTTAGTATTAGAAGCAGGACATCAAGTTACAGCAGCTTTCTTAGCAGAAAGTTCCCCCCATTTTACATTAAAAAGCCTGGGTTTTTATAGAGGACCCGACCCTCTGAGTCATTATCACACAGAATGAAGAAGTATACCCTCGAAACCTGAGAAGTCGGCTCTTTGCGGTTCTCGTGACTGAGCTTTCAAATCCTTTACCAGAACTAGCAACTACAACCAGTTCAGCTGGGGAAACAAGCATTTAATGAACCGTCAGAATTGTCCTCAGCCTCTGGGTGCAGTGCTCGAGTGGCCGCCATGATCGTCGGGATCTTCTTCAGAAACTGATACCTCTTTTCCAATTGCCAAAAATGTGCAGCGAGCTTATCGGGCATGAAAAGATGTATTTATGAGGCACCTCGGGAAAATACCCGGCTTGGAGCGCGTGCCGCTTTTGAGTCACGAAAAAGCAACATGTCGCGATATCATGACATTTCTATGTTTCAGCTTGGTTCTTCTTATTGCATTGTGAAAATAAGACATGTTGCGAAATCGTGACATTTCTATGTCTTTGGCTTCTTTTGTTGCTTTTGGCACGAAAACACATGTCACGATATCATGACACTTTTCTTCTTTCGGTCGCGAGAGCACAACATGTCGCGATATCGCGACACTTTTCTTCTTTCGGTCGCGAGAACGCAACATGTTGCGATATCGCGACGCTTTTGCTTTCTTGCTCTTCTCCTTACTTTCGGCCGCGAAACTGCAACATGTCGTGATATTGCGACACTTTTTTCCTTTTGTTCTTTCTCCTTGCTTTCGGCCGCGAAAACGCAACATGTCGCGATATCGCGACACATTTTCCTTTTGTTCTTTCTCCTTGATTTCGGCCGCGAAAACGCAACATGTCATGATATCGTGACACTTTTTCCTTCTGGCTTTCTCTTGTCGCTCTCGGTCGCGAAACCGCAACATGTCACGATATCGCGACACTTTTCTTTCTAGAGCCTTCTTGCTGCTTTCGGTCACGAAATTGCGACATGTCGCGATATCGCGACACCTTTGCCTTCTTGCTTCTTCTTCTTGCTTTTAGCTGCGAAAATGCGACATGTCGCGATATCGTGACACTTTGGTTTCCTTGCTGCGAGGCTATCTTCTTTGGCTTGTTTGGCAGTGAAGCTCCTTCATCTTCATTTTATGCATGAGGGGATGGCAGAGAAAGCCAAAATTGCTGCAACTTACAACTATTTTCAAAGAGAAACAACAAAAAGAAATACTTCACGAAACAGAAACACTATACAAAATTTTGATTTTTCTACCCCTTGTGCAATGTGACAAAATTGTCAACAGGTCCCTACTCAAAAAGTCCAAAACAAAAATGAGCTAAAAACAGCTACCTCCACAAACTATTAATATTAGAAAAAGGACATAGGAACTGTTGCCACATTTTGCACGGGGTGACATGTTTTCAGTTTTTACAAGAAGGCTGCTCTCTTTTCTTTCCCTCTTCCTCTTTTTCCCTTTCCCCTTGCAGTTCTATTCCTCCATCTTCCCCTTAAATCCCATTCAGTCAATTTTTCAGAACATTGCAGGTTTTCCTAAAAAATTCTAAGTATGGGGGCGCAACCCGACTTCGCAGCGAAGTCGGACTGTGCCCTCCAGTTGGAGCGCAACAGGAAACAGTGAAGTGCACAATTAGAGCGAGGCAAGAAAAATTGACTAAGTGTTCGGGCGCAACCCGACTTTGCAGCGAAGTCGAACTGCGCCCTTCTTCCTGAGCGCACTTGGAAACAGTCTGGCAGAAAAATTGACTATGTTAGGGCGCAAACCGACTTCGCAGCGAAGTCGGAGTGCGCCCCCCTGTTCATGCGCAGTGCGAACAGTAGTAAAGAGCAGCAAGTGCCGGTGCACAACCCGAATTCACAGTGAAGTCAGACTGCGCCCTTCGACCGGTGCGCAGTAGGGAAGCAGCCCCTAAAAAATGACTAAGGCATGAAACCCTTCCCAACTGCGTTGTTTTTCACCTGCGCAACCCGATAGCGCTCCTAACCTGGGCGAAGTTGGATAAAATGCCTTTCAAGGCAAGCACGTGTCAAACTTCAGCATTCGACAAGTGTCCAACTCCGGTATCCGAGCCTAGACGTGCCGAACACAAGGACAAGCATGGGCTGCACTATTTATGCCAACTGCCGCCTTTAAGGCTGATGTGAGTTTCCACCTGCCCCAGCTACCAACATTCCTGTCAATATGAAGTTCCATCCAACACGCTGCCACGTAGATGTACTGCTTTCAGGGATACCATGCCGCAAGGACAGTCCTGCCCGACAAAGGTCAGCATCAGCAGCTCCATGGTCGCTTTTGTCAGCTAATGTTTGATTGGGACTTTGTGCCCATAAATGTAATGGGGGGAAACTTGGGCTATAAATAGCCCTTAGCATTTCATTGTAAGGTGGTGGAAGGGGAATGTCTGCTAGGGAACCATTGTAGCTGTGCATCTGCTTCTTTACATAATACATATACTTGGATCTGTCTACTACTTGTTTTCTTGTATGCTGCCTCTCCTTGTCATTTATGCCTCATGTTTCTTGTATCATTTCTTGCTATTGTACTGAACTCTGGACTCTGGCATTTGGTGGTCAAGTATTCCTAGAATGCATAGATCAAAGGATACATAGGATGGTTGTTAGTTGCAGTTCCTATAGTTGTGTGTTATGTTTATATTGCTGTTAGTAGTGGTGATTGATGCGTTGCCGTGCTGTTAGTTCCCCCCACCCAACTCCAATCACGTTTGGAATTTCTTTCTGCATATTTATCTCTTTCCCTGCACTCTTATATTAACCACAAAAACCCCCACAGGAAGCCGGCCATCTCCGGAGATTGGCACGAAAGGCATTCCTTCCTTTCGGACTTTCAATCTGGTGGGCGAATCTTGGCACATAATACCAAATCCTTTCCTCATGGCCGATTCATAACCAACAGTTTCTCTGACATGCCCAGTGGGACAAGGAAGTTTCCCACCCCCAAACAGAATCGAAGCACTGGTGTTCGCTTCATTGCTGTTCAAAATCTGAGCACCTGGCGACTCTGCATGTACATATTCTTTGAGTCGAAAAGACCAGTCCTGATGCCTTCATGCAAACAAGAAGGTGGCGAGCAAGGAATTCGGGAAATTCGCCTAACCCGTACGAACTTGAAATTAATGCTAGAGGCGAGCACGTCAAGCTGGCTGATCACTAAGCTCGCGAAGAAGAAGTTGAGGCTGAAATTCAAGAAGAAGCTGAAGCTAAAATAGAAGAAGCCGAAGACAAAATAGAAGAGGCCGAGGACGAAAAGGAATCTACATCCTCGGAAGGTACCGACACCGAGTATACAACTGACGAAGGAGAAGAAGACATGGCTGCCCAACAGCAGAATGATGATGATCTCTTCTCGACGGTAGACTCCACGGGGCCCTTGGCCCTGGCCGGACAATAAGTTGTTCCCCCTGTTGCCTTAAAATCTATCCCTACGTATGACAGCTATGACAAGACGGCGTACGAGCACATCCAGGACATCCTTGCCCTGGCTGCATTGCACTATATTACTGATGAAAGTGTGAAGACCCGTCTGCTGGCCCTTTCCCTGAGATGAAAGCTTCTCTACTGGTGGAGATCACTACCAAAGGGATCAATCATAGGGTGGCACCAGCTTGCCCGTAGACTCGTGAAAGGATTCAACGAGTCTGTTGATCCCTCTTCTCTGCTGCATTAGTTCCAAAGTATTCAGAGACATCCCCAAGAGGAGGTGTCTGACTTCAACATCAGGTTTGCGAGGTCCTGGAAATGGGTACCTCACAAACTTCGACCTTCAGCAGGTCAGGCGGCCCACTACTACCTGAGATCCTTCAACTCAGACATATGCCTGTTGCTGAAGATTGCCAGAATAAACTCGTTTCCTGCTCTGTATGAGGCTGCCTAGCAAGCTAAAATGGACATCATTTCCATTTGCAGACTCCCACACAGGGTGCAGGAGCCCATTTATCCCGACTTTCCCAGATCTCAGTACCCATCAGCTTCTGGCGGTGCGCCGTCCACTTTAGGGTAGCAACTCCAGCAGCAATGGAATTCGGCGTCAGTCGTGAATCCTTACGACCCGCCACAGATACATTATCCTCACCCACCACCTCCTCCGCATTTTCCAGCACTTCTGGCTCCTCCACAGTATGCGCAATATTCCACTCCTCCATTAGCTGCATTGCCTCCGCCGACACAGTTACTGCCTCCTGATAATGACATTCAAAATAAAATCCTTCAGGAGGTAAGAGCTTTGGCCTTCGGATATCACACCATGTCTAATGACATGACCATTCTGAAGAAGAAGCAGGCCCAGATGGACCTTGCTCCTAGGAGACCATATCCGCCCCCGGCGTTGTCAAAAGATAGAACTCCGGAGCAGCAACCACAGAGGCATCCGCCTCCGAGGAATGCCGCTATTGAAGACCGACCTAGTACTTCTGACCAGGTCAACTGGTGCACTACATGCAATGACCCGCATTCGGAGGATAACTGCACACTGCACCAACACTATCTCCAGACCTTGGCTGGCAGTGCTATAGAGGACGATGAACTCTACATGATCTTGGACGATGAAGGTAACTTTGCCATCCCAGAGGAAGATCTATTGCCGCCCGCCGCCAAGGAAGCCAAGAAGCCCGCTGAAGCTGCTGAAAAACCCTTGAAGGTATATGCCAGAAGAGATAAAGTGCAGCCTGCTGGACTGCCACCCTACAAGAGGTTGTGGCCCTACACAGCCCTGGAAAAAGCAACTAAAGACAAAGCTCCTGCGGTTAAGCCGCCTGTAGCCAAGGCAGCTCCTTCTCCGGCTAAAGCTCCGGTACCTCAGCCTCCAACTGAAACCAAAGAACAAGCTCAGGAGAAGTTGAAGTATCCGTCTCTGACAAAGAGACAGAGAGTTGAGGCCACTCAACAGTACCGGACCAAGTATGAGCCAACGAAAGAGGCCGAAGGAGCGAACACCTCGGGCTATAGCATAGTAGATGAGCTTCTGCTCCCAGGCCAGGTGGATCTGCTGCAAGAATCTCTAAAAAACATAAAAAATGGCAAGCAGATATAGCCCGCTGTCCTAGTTCAACCTCTGACAGTCTCAGCCACTGGGAAGAACAGACCACCTCCCTTCTATCTGTCTTTACGGATGCAAGCGTACATAGTACACAACTGCATGGTGGACTCTGGTGCTTCCACGATCGTTATGCCAAAATCCGTCTGCGAAGATATCGGGATGGAGTACACAAGGAGCAGCCAAGGCGTGTTGCAACTGGACGGCACCCCTGTCAAGACAGTTGGTGTCATTAAAGACATCCATATTCGGCTACACAAGGCTCTCGACATTGTGGTCATCCAAGAGGTCGTGGTTGTCGACTTGGTGCCCTACTTCGGCATGTGTCTCTCCAGGGAGTTCACTGCGAAGCTGGGCGGATATCCGTCTCTAGAATACTCACACATGGAAGTGCCCTTCGAAGGAAGAAGACTAAAAATATTCAATGAGAAACCTTCCACCTTCCTATTAGAGAAGATACCCGGAGAAGAGTCACAAGACTGCATAGTCCAACTGACGGAGGAAGAACTGGTGATAGTGGACATGACAGAGCAAGCTCTTGAAGTGCTGCAGCTCGAGGATGAGTTCTCCTTGCGGGACTTCAACGCTGTAATCGAAACTGAGTAGGGCTGTTACACCATTATACAGCCTGAGAGGCTTGACAAGTCAGCCTAAAAAGAAGTGGGACCTACACCCGAAAGGCTGTGGAAGCTTTTCTTTGACGGCGCACGATGCAAAAATGGTGTCGATGCAGGTGTAATTTTGGTTTCCCCAATCGAAATCTAGAAAGATTATACCTACAGGCTGGCCTGGAGTTGCACATACAATGCGGCAAAGTACGAAGCACTGTGTTTGGGTTTGAGAAAGGCAGGGAGGTTGGGGATAAAACACCTGCAGATCTTTGGAGATTCAGAGCTGGTGTGCCACCAGGTTACGAACAAGTGCGCCTCCAAAAAGCACTATCTCAAGGCATACCATAACCGGGTGTGGGATCTGATGGAGTCGTTTGACTCATTGAATGTTAAGGTGATATCGTGTGAGAAGAACAAACACGTTGACATTCTGGCATCTGTTGGAGCCAGGTACGTTTCGGCTAATGACGTTGTCCAGAAACCGAAGCCGGTCTGCACCATCTACAGGCCTTCTGTGCCTGGTAAGGACACCCACTGGCAAGTGTTCGATTATGACGAGGAGATCGTCACATTTTTGGTTAACGAAGCATGTTCAATCGAAGGTAGAGACCCTTATGACGAGCAGTATGAGGGGTTGATATAGTTGAATAATCATGTCCCAAAAGGACTGATTACATTAGAGAGTCTATTTGATCAGAACGACAGGGCTATATCACACAAGATCAAAGTAGACCCGAAGAAGTATGCCGACCTACAGCTTGAGCCTGGTAAAATAATCAAGGTCAGGACAGACCGCACCACAGAGGAACTTGAGCAGATCAGATCATTGTGCCGAGAGTTCCCTGACATTGTAGCCTGGTGCTACCAGGACTTGAAGGGGTATGACAGAGATATAATCCAACATACCATTGAGCTAGAAGATGGCGCAAAGCCATTCCGACAAAAGCAAAGGGCCGTAAATCCAAAAATTGAGGCCATGATGAAAGCCGAGCTCCTGAAGATGTTGGAGGCCAAGATCATCTACCCCATCAAGCATTCATCATGGGTTGCAAATTTGGTTTCAGTGAGGAAGAAGAATGGAGACATTCGTCTCTGTGTAGATTTCAGAAATCTGAACCAAGCCTCCCTCAAGGACCATTATCCGCTTCCCCAAATCGATCAGATTCTCCACATCATTTCTGGAGCCCAGAGATTCTCACTTCTAGACGGCTTTTTCGGCTACAACCAGATTTGGGTCAAGAATGAGGACCAGCACAAAACGACGTTCACCACCAAATGGGGAACGTTCGTGTATCAGCGCATGCCTTTCGGCTTATCTAATGTTTGTGCCACATTCCAAAGAGCCATGGACCTGGCCTTCCGAGAGCTGTTCAACAAAATCATTGTCATCTACCTCGATGACATGACTGTTTTCTCTCACAGGAGAGAAGACCATGTTTCCCACCTGCGGTAAATATTTGAGAGGTGTCAAGACTTCAGCATCTCCATAAACCCGAAGAAGTCTGTCTTCGTGATAAAAGAAAGAAAGTTACTGGGACATGTCATCTCTGAAAAAGGCCTTGCCATTCACCCTGATAGGGTCGAAGCCCTCCATCGCTTGCCTGCCCCAGTTGATAAAAAAGGGCTGCAGTCCTTCTTCGGCCAAATCAATTTCGTGCGGAAGTTCATTCCGGACTTCGCACAAGTAATCAAGCCTATGGCCGAACTACTAAAAAAAGATACAGTTTATGAATGGACTGATGAGAGAGAGCAAGCCTTCGAAGAAATCAAGGCCCGAATTGCACAAGCTCCGATGTTGATAAACCCGGACTACTCCAAGGACTTCATCCTGTACGTGGTGGGAGAACCAAAAAGTTATGCCGTAGTCTTGACACAGAAGGGAGACGATGGCGAGGAGCGCCCCATAGCGTTCCTGAGTCAAGTGATTCAGCTACATGAAGAGAAATACAACTTTATAGAGCAGCAGGTTCACGCAGTCATGAAGTCTCTCCGAAAGTTCAGGCACTTTGTCTCCTAGAGCAAAACAATCGTCTTTGTGATTCACTCGGACATTCAAAGTTTCATCATACAAGGAGAGCCGGGCCACAAGAGGGAAGGATGGATTTCTAAAATCCAGGAGTTCGACATCGAAGTGCGGCCCACCAAGCTTATCAGAGGCCGAGCCTTGTGTCAGGAGCTAACCCGAAGCACAGCTACTGTGATGTCCGCTTGTAAGTGGGAGGACACAAAAACAAGCATCAACCTAGCCAACTCCTTATCGGAGGAGAGTGATTGGACAGATGAACTGGTGAAATACTTCTGCACTGGGAGATGTCCAGATCACCTGAACGCCTCACAAAGAAGGAGGTTTCGACTAGGTGCACTCAAGTACACTCTTCGCCCCAAGGGGCTTTACTTCAAAAGTATTGACGACATCCTGTTGCGGTGCATCAAGAAAGCAGACCAGACCAAGGTCCTTGGAGATTTTCATTTCGGGATGCCTAGAGGTCATCATTTTGCAAGGCCTACAACCTTGAAAATAATTAGAGCTGGGTACTACTGGCCCACTCTCTTCACAGACGCGTATGTGGTCTGTTCCAAGTGTGATCATTGCCAGAGGTTTGCTGGTAGGAACAGAAAAGCACCCCTGCCCCTTCAGCCGATCCAAGCCGAGACTCCATTCCAGCAATGGGGTCTGGACTTCATTGGGGTGATTGCGCCTAACTCCTTTGCTGGACACAAGTTTATTCTTACAGCCACCGACTATTTCACGCGGTGGGCAGAGGTGATCCCCACCAAGAATGCGGACCAAAAGACGGTCATCGGGTTCCTTGAGATCCTGATTACCCGCTTCGGGGTTCCTGAGTAAATTGTGACGGACAATGGTCCGGGGTTTGCAGGCACTGTACTCACGGAGTACACTGGCAAACTCGACATTCATCGCAAAATGTCTTCAAATTACTACCCGCAGGGGAACGGCCTTGCCGAGTCCACCAACAGGAACCTACTAAAAATCATCAGGAGGACAATAGAAAGGAACAAGCGGACTTGGCACTCGCTCCTGAACTGGGCGCTAATGGCAGACAGAGTATCTTTCAAAAAATCCATCAAGACAACCCCCTACGTGCTCATCTATGGGAAAGAGGTAGTCTTGCCCATCCACATTGAAATTCTCGCTTTCTGGATGTTGGACGAAGAGAGAGTTAACGAGGATCCAGTAGACGGCAGACTGTGCCAACTCTAGCAGTTAGAAGAGGACAAAGAAAAAGCATACCAGGCCTTCACCAAGCACACTGAAGCCACTCAAAGCTGGTTTGCAAAAGGCGTCACTGCCCGAATTTTCGAAATCAGGGACCTGGTGCTGAAGTGGGACTCATTAAAGGCAAAACCGGGCAACCACGAAAAATTTGATGCCCTCTGGGAGGGCCCTTACCAGATTGCCCGGGTGAACCAATTCAATGCATTCGTACTCCAGGATATGGAGGGTCAGCTCCTCCCTATTCCCGTCAACGGGTTCCACTTGAAAATTTACCATTGCTAAAGGTGCCCAATGGGCCCTTCCTTGTACAAATTTCCCTTCTGTTTTTGTTTAAATTTCAGCATGTACAGTTTTTCAGCTTTCAGTTTTTCAGTTTAAAAGAGCCCAAGTAAGACTTAGGGAAGACCCCGACTTCGCGGCAAAGTCAGGTCTCACCCCTCAAGAAGTGCGAAGAAGCTACTTGCCAGAGGGGCAAAATGGCTAATTTTGGGTGCGCAACCCGACTTCGTAGTGAAGTCGGGCTGCGCACCATCCAAAGGGCGCAGTTGGAGAGCAAGAGGCAAAAAAGAGACAAGAGTCAGTTCGGAGTGCACACCTTTTAAAAGCGAAGTCTGACTGTGCGGGCTAAGACGGAGTGCGCCTAATTTTGGGGCGAAATCCTAGTGCGCCCCGTTTCCTGGGCGCAGCTCGAATGGTCTATCACGAAAAAATCTAAAAATTCTCTAAGTATGGCCTAGGGTGCAGTGTGAAAAGGTGCAAAGTTGGGTCTCAGGTTTGAAATCATGGGCCATAAACCCTCCTTGAATAGTGTGTCCAAATATCGGTGATGATGTCAGCAAAGGCATGACGTTTAAAGTCAATTTTAATGATTGCGTAGCCTTCAAGGAAGATGCAATTAAGAAAGCAAGGTGCGACGATCGGGGTACGTTTTTCAAGAACATTCCCATGCACGACCACCAAAAAACATAACACTTTCACCAACTGGCCGACCTACCCCCTCTTTTGCACCATTAATGATGCAGTCATTGTCTAGAAAAGGAGGTCTGGCGCACCCAGGAAATTCAAATTGTACAGACTGACTCTGTGACTGCAAAATTCTGTACTGACATCTAGAAGTCGTAATTCTAGCTGTTTCAAGAAATGGACAAAGGAAAGTTGCCGATGCAGGCACAATCCAACGAAGAACGTGAAGTTGAAGATTTACCAGAGCCAAACGCTTATGAGAGCGAAGCGCCATAGAACCAGAAGAAAATGACCCAGACGAGGAGAGTACAGCGTGGGCAGATTCTGTCGCCGCCTGTCAATTACCTGTTCGGGTACAAGGATGGCTCGTTCTCCATCAACCTCTCCAAGCTGCGGCTAAGCATAGAAAAATGGGCTGACAAGGTTTCGCCCCCACACCATTTTAGGGCCGCATACAGGTCGAACCTGTATTGGTTCTTGTGCCCTCCTGTTCACCAATGCCCGAAGCTGGTCGATACAATTGTTAGACATTACATACCAGCTTCCTGGCAAGTCTGCGACTGCAGCAGAAGGCCCTTGTTCACACTCTTTAGAGAATCCGTCCAGCCAGCCTTCGCTCTAGGGCTGCAATATGAGCCATTTTCAGAAAGATAAATCTTTATGAGCAAGCGAGGCTCTTTATGTAGACAAAAAGAATGAGGGAATTCCTCAACTCAGAGCTGATCACCCCGCTCGCGGTTGGACAGTGGCCGACTGGCCCCATACCCATGAAAAAGTTTAAAAATAAATACGTCAACGTCATCTTGGCATGGGTCCTCGGCTGCGACTCTGACAAGGTGGTATGGCCGTACCAGCTGGCGCTGGCAGATTGTCTCCTATGCGAAGATTTTTATGACTCATCAGCGCAAAAAAGCGGGAGGCGCCCAATCTTCTTTGACTGGGCGGACTGGTTAGCATACGCCATTCACTCGAGCCTGGTTAGGCTACAAAAAAAACAGACAACTGAATTCCAGTTCAGTTCTTTCCTGGCTTGGCTATGCTTGTACCTGTTGGTCATCAAATCCACACAGGAAAGGACTTTCGGTGGGTTTGCGCACCCTGGACCTGTGACCAACATTGAAAGGCCAAGGGGAAGAGATGCCCCTCGTGCCAATCTCCGGAGAAAGGCCGGCTCCTATACTAATCTACTTTTGGGGGTTTGAGACAAGAGTGCAGGAAATAAATAAACAGAGTAAGGGTTAGGAAAAGAAATAAAAAAGGGTAAGGGTTAAAGAAAGAAATAAAAAGAGTAAGGGTTAGAAGATGATGATTTAAGGTGGGAGAGAACAGGAAGCACGATTACTCGCTAACAACTCGAATAGCAGCAAGAAACACCAAGAATAACACGAAAGAAAGGAAATGTCGAACTTCCTATGTATCCTCTGGACGGGTTCGCAGGGTTCTCCTCTCTCTCTCTCGCTAGAATTCAGGGTTCAGAGTAACAACGATTGAGATAAGGGAATAACAGAAACCTCGATCCACCAGGCAGCATAAAGGAAAGCGACAAGGCATTTTCCTCTCCTATGTATCCTTTAGGGCGAATTTCAGGGGTTCAGTCCCCGATTGCACACCGAATTTAGGATTCAGAGTCTTGGTACGCAAACGAGAAAAGACAAAAGAATTAAGCACAGAAGGCAGCATAAAAGAGAGAAATGGAGCACGATAGATCTTTAGTATTAAACGCAGGACATCAAGTTACGACAACTTTCTAGCAGAAAGTTCCCCCACTTTTACATTGCAAAGTCTGGGTTTTTATAGAGGACCCGACCCTCTGAGTCATTATTATAAAAACGACGGAGTACACCCTCGGGCTCTGAGAAATCGGCTCCTTGCGGCTGCTACGGTTGAGTTTTCAAATCAGTTGCCAAAACTGGTAACTGTGACTGGGTTAACCATGGAAATATTCATTTAATGCGTCGCTCGAGCGTCCCTGGCTTCTAGATGCTGTGCTTGAGTGATCGTTACACCCATCGGGTTTTACTTTGAGGACTGCTACGTCCCTTTCGTTTGCCAAAATTGGTCAGCGGACTTATCGGGCAAGAAAGGGGGTATTTATAAGGGGCTTTTGATCACCTTGGGAAGCTGCCCGCCTTGGAACATGGGCCAGGCAAGTGCTTCGCTACATATCCGCCCCACCAAAGCCTTGGGCCGAAGTAGATTCTCCTTGATTTGTTTTTTGCAAAATAATGCTTCGTAGAAACTACTTCGGGGATGTTGAGTGTCAAGCGGATTTCATCTTTGAAATGGGGCTCTTTGTCCTTTGCTGGCGAAACTGCTTCGACTGGAAAATGTTTTGGCCCGATTCTTTCTCAAAACTGCGGTTCGGGGAATATCCTCCCGAAGCACTCTTCTGTTTCTGACACATTGTCATTTTGCTTCGGGCACCGCTACTTTAGGTGAAAACTGGCCGAAGTAGGTGTCAGAAATACTTTGGGCCCGAAGTAGTTTCCTTGCCTTAGTTGATTTCGATTATGCTTCGCAAAACTTTTGCCCGAAGCGGTTGCTGAAAATGCTTCGGGTGCGAAGCGTTATCTTTGTATTTTCTTCGACGAAATTACTTCGCAAGGTTTTCGCCCGAAGTGGTGATTTGAAGTGCTTCGGGCCCGAAGTTCTTTTCACATTCTCCTTCTTTTCTTTCGGCGAAGCTATTTTCCTCAGCCTGTTTGGCAGCCAAGCTCTTTCTTCTCCATTTTAAAAAGGGGCGATGGGGAGAACCAAAAATTGTTGTAACTTAAAATAAAAGAAAAATTTTCAACAAAGAAGTATTATACAAAAATTATACTATTCTTCTACCCCTTGTATAATGTGACAAAAAGTGTCAACATTCTTGGCGGCTCACGGGGTGACGAGCTCGTCTCGGCAAAAGAACCCTTTAGTCTTGATCCATTGGGCTGCAGAGTTACTGGTCCTCCCCAGACCCTGCTTCTGCAGTCTGTCCCTCTTCTTGTTCCTCTTCTCCTTCTTCTTCTCCTTCTTCCTCTTCTTCTTCCTCTAGCGCGGCTTCTGGCTGTGGCGATGGTTCGAGGTGATCACGGATGCGCTTCATCGTTCTTCGGATATGAGTCCAGGCACTCTTTTGGAATGGTTCTTGATCTTGTAATGCCTTAACCAAAACGCGAAATCAATCAATTTGCCCGATGTCAGCATGTTTGGCCCTAAGGAATAAATCATTTAGGCATGCGACCATCTTGCAGTATCTCAAGATGAAGTCGGTCACCTGCCCTTCTGAGATCGGCTCCGCCCACCCGTCTATCTCCGAGACATCGCCCTCGAACTGGAGCCATACTGGCTTGAGGTCATCTTTAGTCAAAATGTTCCCGTCATCGTCTGTGAAACTCGAGAAACCCAAGGAGGAGAGGTCCTAAAAATAATTCATTGAGGCGCGCTGCTCGTTGTCGAAAATGTCTTGGAGTCTTCTCGCATTCTGAGCTTTTCGCACCTTGGAAAAGAAGGCGCGAACTGTGGCCTGAGCCGTGGACCAATCCCTAGCCATCCGAGTCATTGCAGTGACCTGCAAGTCCTGATATTTCGCATTCTGGACGTCGAAGGCTAACTTGAGTCGGCGCCTGGCTTTCTATGTTACTTCATCAATGATTGGCCCTCCTTCGACAATAGCGAACTGGGCTTCAGTGACGAAGGTTAGTATCGTGAGGGCGCTGGAACACCGAGACCTGAAATTCTTAAGCAAATGGGCACGAATCTCCTTAATTCTGCTCTTGTCAAACACTGTCAGGTCTTCCTTCTCGTACAGCTGGGCCTGCATTTGTGCAATTCTGCCTTCCAACTCTTTGGCCTTTAGATCATCTTCGGCTTGTCTCTACGCCTGATTTTATTCAGTATTCTGGAGCTGTAGAACTTGCAGCTTCAGGGCGCGTGTTTCCTTTTTCATGGCCTTCCACTGTTCCTCGGCCTCTGCCAACTTGGAGCAGACCCTCGCCAAATCTTCTTCTAGCTTAACATTGGCAGCCTCGGCATCAATCCTGCGCTGGTTGGCGATAACTGCATGAGCCTTAAAGGTCTCAATTCGGACATGCATGGATGCCGATTCGTTGTCTACATTTAGATGCACTAGGTCCTTAGGCGTTTCTTGGTAATCATAGTCTGCTGGAGTCATTTCATCCAGAGGCTTCTGTACCTTAAGGACCTTCTTGATCTTGTGCATCTTCCCAGCTTTCAAATCAAACACGACGCATTTTTCAACTTGAGCCGTCGCTCGCCCTCTTTTCTTTCTCGTCTCCTTCAGGATTTTGTCGGTATTCTGTCGAGCTTGGAGCAGCTTCTCGGCAAGGGGGCGCTCTTTAATCAAGGACATCTCAGACTCAAACAAGGCTGGGTCACCAGCCGAAGGAGTGAACAAATATAGGGAGTGTATGGGGGATGCTTCACAAGGAGGTTCGGTGGTGGGGCTCGACGCCAAAGCGATACCTCCGTTTTTGCTCAGAATCAAGGGAATGGCAGCGTGAGTGGGCGGAGTGGCTTCAATGGACTTATCCCGGCCAGAATTGTGGGATGGACTTGGACTAGCCACGGGTGATGCATGAGGGGATAAATGGCCCTGCGGGGAAGACTGATGGGAACCTTCGGCCATGGTCGCAGGGGACATGGGTGATTCTTGAGCAAGGGGTGGAGAATGCGTACCTAAGTGCCCTCCTGGCAAAGCGACAGTGGTGACTCCTAGTGCAGCCTGATGAGGCCCAAAAATACCTCATTATTGCACAATGTTTGAATCATTATTGCACAATTTTTGACTACCATATGATAAGTTAATTGCCAAATAGTTGACTAAAATATACTATTTGTTAAGTGTGCATGATTTTATGTTAGGAATACTATATCTCTGTTTTTGACTATTTTCAGCATTTTGTGACTGATTTTTCTTGATTAAGTAGCAAGTAAGAACATGCATTTCAATTAACCAAATGTGGTATGCTGATATCCATTAACTTCTCAATGGTTTTTGAATGTTTTCCTGCCCTTCAACTTGTTTCAAATCCACATTGAAGACAAAAGTTTAGGACTGTCATAAATCTGAAAATCTGGAAAAAACAGCCATATAAAAATCAGCAAGTTTGTCACTTTATGGAAACACCTTGAAGTTGTCAAGAAAAGCATGAGGATATGGATGGAATGAGTTCAGAAGGACTACGAAAGACATTTGAACTATTTAGAAGCATTCACACATGGTCTAAATAGACAGACAACGAGGTATAACGGAGCGGGGGCAATTGTGCAGACATTTGTTGCACTATTTCAACATGGTTACTTGGTGAATGAAGTGTATAAATTTAGTAGCAGCTTGATGTACTCCTTCATGTTGATATTTTAATAAGTTTTACATGTTCTAATTTGATTGAATTTGCAAGAAATGCCAATATTCTACAAGCTGTGCGTAGAACTGGAAAATGCAATAATTTACCATGTAAATTCCAGCAAGCTACCAATGAATGGCAAGGCATGAAATTCACATCCAAGGAAGAATGAAGACTATTGCAATCTGATCCTAAAGGCTAATCCACCTTAGAAATGCAGCCAAAAGCATTTGGAGTCAACACAGTTGGTATTTCTAAAGATCTTCGGAATGAACACAATGTCTTCGGAATGAGAATTGCAGTATCTTCGGAATGAGCCACTTATCTTCGGAATGAAAACAGAATGTACTTTTTGACTTTTTGATTGAATTTTGGCGGTGGAAAAGGGGATAAGAAGGTTGATAAAGTTAATGGAAAATATCTTCCATCTAATTTTGCTGTCCTTGCCGTCCAAAGCCACCATGCATGGAAAAGATCAATTTGATCCTCTTCTAGGATAAACCCAGAAAAACTGCAGCATAATAGAAAGTTGTTTGCAAGATAGGAATGGCATATTATGAAGTGGAGAATGATGTGTGAGATATTTCTAGACTCCTCCAACGTACTCTCACCACTGAAGATGCTTTCTAAGGGCCAATGACTACTACTGCAGCATAAACTGTCCAGATTTGCATTTATTTCAGATCCCAAATTATTGGAAAATCATCGTAAAGCAAAGCACATAGGCTAATTTGAGCATGGGATATGTTGTAAATATTTATATAAATAACACGAGCTCCCTCCTTGGTTGAGCCAATTAGGAATTAGAATAGAGGAGAGTTTTCAGTAGCAGCAATTAGGACCGTACAGTAATTTTCTGTAACAATTTTCAGCATGTTTTGTCATCAATAAAAGTGCAGTATTTTATCATTTTATGTTTTGAGTGTTATTAGTTAAGGAGGGCTTTTCACCTCCTTCTAGATCAGGAAGTATGGGCCCACTTTCAGATCTAGAAGGAGGGATTTTATGGCAGGTTTTAATCTGTAATTTTGCTACAGCAGAATTAATAGATTGCTTACCAGATTTCATTTTATTGTTTTTATTTTGTATTGTGTGATTTATGTTTCCTATTATGTTTGTGTACGAGAATTTGTGTGTATGTCAGCTGAAAAATTATATTAAGCATTTTCCTTTATGTTTTCCCCCGCTTTCTATTTTAGCAAATTTCCATTTTCAGCATATTTCATTTTGTTGTCAATTCCTGTAGCAGAAGCTTGACGACCTTTTGTGGCAAGGCATTGACAGGTGTTTTAGAATAAGTTTCAATTCTACAAAATTAGATTAGATTTCAATTATGCAAAAGTAGATTAGATTTCAATTTAGCAATTTCAATTATGCAAGAGTAACTAGATTTTAATTATGCAAAAGTAACTTAGGATTTCAATTTAGCAATTTCAATTCATGCAATTGTAGTTAGATTTCAATTATTGCAACTTAGATTTAGTTTTCAATTCTTGTAATTTATTTCAGTTTCCATTCTTCAGACTAGGTTTAGTGTGACACCAAAAGGCTAAACCAAAATCTGCTTCACCAATAATTGTTTGAAATCTGGCCTGAATTGTACTTTGCCCTAACCTTCTATCATAGACAGCCTTGGACACCACCCCGAATTGATAAATCATTGAGATTAAATGATGAGACTCAATGACACTCATCACAGCCATCTCCTGTCCTTCCTCGGCTTTGACATTTCCAACCTCCATGGTTTCTGCCTCGACGTCCCCTTCGGATTGGAGGAGTTCCTCCACATTGATGACATTGATATTAGGGACGGTCTCGACGCTTGGTGGCGCTACGCCCTCAATGTTTGCTTCGGACAGACCTGGTGTAGGTCGTCCAGTGGAAGGGCTTTGAAACCCTGTACGGAGCCACTTTGGATGGCTTGGAGGCACTTGGACCGATTCTGGCCTCTTTCTTTTTGTTCTAACCAGCGGTTGCTCTGACTCTTCGAAGCTCGTGTCTTGGCCTCCCACAAGTACCTGAGGAGGTTTTCGTGGTGTGGCTTTGGCCTTCTTCTCCTTCTTTGGCTCCAGAGTCTTATTTTCTCTTCTTGGGATTTCGCCAGAACCAGGAATAGCTGGAGGAATGAGGTCGACGAAGGACAGAGGCTTCCATGTCCCGGCATTGACCTCATAGACCGCCACGAAGTATTTGTCAGATGACAAAAAACTGTAAGAATTCGTCTTCCGGTGATGGACCCTCATTATCCACCACTCTCTTAGTTGGGCCACGTCCCAATCTTTTGTTGCTTCCTTCAAATCATCTTTTGCCTTCTTCCAGAAGGTAGAGTTGGGGCTCGGGAGAGGGTACCGAACTGGGTCGTATGCGACCTCCATCGGGTAAAACTCATGCCAGGGAGGTAGCATTTCCATTTTCTCCAAATGCCACTCCAAATCCTTCCCATTAGGATTATTTCTTGCTCCACAAGTTTTGGATAGGGGCAAGCGTGGAAGTTCTTAAATTGAATATGGTCCCTCATTACCCCCAAGGGGTCATAGAGCCATTGCTGAGGAAGCTAGACTAGGCCGAAATTGGCGAGTTTCTCCTCCAAGAAAACATTTTTTTTGAGGGCAAACACCTCGATAACTCCCATTTTGAAAGGGAAATCGTAGGTGTGAGCCCACTTCTGTCCATGGCCATAAATGGCGTTTGTTGCATTGCTCTGTCGAGCGACCTCCAATGCGAACTGGTATTCAGAGGGATAGACTGGCAGTAGAAAAGGCTTCCCTATGAAGCCGAATATGAGAATTACGAGCCCCTGTGTCAGCTAAAAAATGTCTCCCCTTCTCTCTTGTACCACCTTATCCCTTAGGAGGAGGGGAACCAGAGGGGAAGACCTTGTTAGCATGTGCATTGCAGGTCCCAAAAATTGTTGGTTAAAAGAATAATAAGACTTCATCTTCAATAGGAGAGGGGTCCACTGGTATACAGGCAGAGGGCTTCCATCCTCGCCACTTTTCGTAATAGCAACATAAGGGAAACTTTTATGTACATGAAAGAAAAATAACCAAACAAGAAGAGAACAAGGCGAAAAGTACTTATTTGTCCCACCATTCTTCATGCTGGCGAGTCGGGTATGTAGGGTCCTGGCCACCCACTCTACCTAGTCGAAAAATATTGGGTTGGTGCTTGGCCTCGAAGCATCAGGGGCATAAAATTCCCCTCTGGAAATACACTCAGCCAAAGATACCTGCCACGGGTGCCCTAAAGCATTAGTAGATAGGCCTGCCACCCATGCAATGATGGAGAAGATGTCGGCATTTTTGAAGGCCTCCAAGGGTAGGGGCATTCGGGGCAATTTGCCCAAAGGGAGCCCACTTTTGAGGCTCTGCTGCAAAAAATTGATTATGTAGTTGGAGGACGCGAACCTCTCCATCTGTTCGCTAAGAATAACATTGCGAACCATATACCCCTTAGGAGGGCCCTGCTGTGGCGCAAAGGCTGCCTAGACATCTTACTTCAAAATGGAGAAAATACTGTGAGCGAAGGCGTCTACCACTTGCCTGGAGGTGGGCTGATAGTTCTACACGATGGCATCAATCAGCTCAGGGCAGTGATGTGCAAGGGGCGTCAGATACCGGTATATCTGGGAGTAGTAGGCGACAACTCTTTTGTTGTCTGTCGAGAGCCTACTTTTCATGAACTCGATGGTGCTCCTGAGTTCAACCACGCTCCTTGATAGCTTGGTGTCTCTGATCCTATCCCACCTATCGACTGGTGGTTATTTAGGCTGCTCATCCCCGAAATCCTCTCTTTCTCCCATGATTTGTTTCTCGGGGCGACGACTAACATCAACTTTCTTTGGCCCTTTGTCATGGCCCTTTGCTTTTGGCTGCTCGGGGGCCGCCACTTCTGGTTCCTTCCCCTTTTCCTTAGAGTTCTTCTTCCCCATAGTGCTAGGGGTGATGGAGAAAACAATGAGGAGGGCTTCGGGATTGGAGGCTTCGAAGCGCAAGATAGGAGAGTTTGAAGGCTAGTAGCGAAGTTTGCATGAATTATCGGGAAAATAGCTTCGTTACTGCTAGAGCCTGCGTTATATAGCCGTAGAAGGCAACCACCAGTATTTATGGCACTTGCCATAATTAACTTCACCTCGCTTCATCCAATTCGTTGCATGGTGGAGTAGTACACAGGGTTGCGTGTTATGATGATTGCGACTTTCTTTGGAAGCGTGACCCTCTACCACTTTGTACCCGAGCATGAACTTTTCTCCAAACTGAATCCTCAAAGGACGTACTCGCCACCTTTTCATTTAACTCGCCCGCTTCAGATGCTTTTGAAGGTGGCTGTCAGCACGTTCCCCTAGGCACATTTTAAATGCCCTTGCCTTTTTCGTCATTGGGTTGGTGAAGTCGAGGTCAGGGTTGAAGTGCTTCGGGGCGAACCCTTGGTGCAAGCTATTTCTTTTACGCTTCGGGCCCGAAGTGATTTCCTTCACAAGAGACTGGTTTCGAAGTGCTTTCCATTCGAGAAGTGGTTCGCCGATTCTCTTTCGATACTGCTTCGCTTGGATTCCCCTTGGAGAAGTACCTCTCGGTCCACAACCTGAGTCTTGCTTGGTGTTTTTTTTTTTTTTTATAGAGTTGCCGAAGTAAAACTCGACTTGAGCTTTTGCAACATTTTATTTATCAGCCGAACTATTTACACTATTCACAAGCTTGCGGCATAATTGGCATGCCGCTACTATAGGTTCACTTCAGGCGATTATCCGGTAAACCTGCAGTGACCCGACCAGATCAGGTTAAACTTTAGCTGACCCTCGGAGCTTGGATCATTTTTACCTGAAGTTGTCCATGCTGCGAACATGAAACAATGCAGCCGATTTTCATTTCTGCCAGTGCCCAGATTATTGGCGAAGAAGTTCGCCACTTGAAAGCCTTATTGGGGCATTGGTCTTAGGGATAGCCGAAACCAATACCAGACCCAATGCCAGAATTCTCTAGATTCTTCGAAATAAAGGTCGGGTACAGGTTCTTCCACCCCACTGATATGGTAACAAGGTTCCTCCGCCGAAGAGTAGTCTTCCAGAATCCCTTCGGACTCATCCTTTGAATCAGACAGGCTTGATGAGCTTTGGTTGAACACTTGCATGCCATCTCTTGGGATATAAAAAGGGTGCAAAAATGTGCCCTCTTTGTTCTCGGGTTCTACCACTCGAGTTTGCTTCTCTCCTCGGTTCACCTCCTGATGGAGATCGCGAGCAGCCATGTTGTTCATTAGGTGGGCCGTGCTTGCGTACTCCCATTGTTGGGCTAGTATGAGGTCTGCCTCCTGAGCTCCAAATGACTGCATCTCAGGCCTCGGCTCAGTGTGAGGAATGCCCCATGAAGAGTACTGCGTTGGCCGAAAAGGGGCAGTAATTATCAGAGGAAGCGACGAAGTTCCTCTCCACTGCCACTTTCTCGATAGGAGCAGAAGCTGTTCCGCTCGTATTGCCTCCTCAAATATTTGAGGGAACCTTCGTTCCCTTGATTGCAGTAGAATGAGGCTTACGTTTGGGTGGAAGGCCCGAACATAGAAGAGATGGGCTTGGGTGGGCGTCGGTTGGATCTCCAGCGGGATTCTCTTCCAACTTCTGCAGAATCGAACATTGAAGTCCGTGATACCTTTCGAAGGTGCTCTCTTTATGGTGGAGAGGTATGCGAAGAGATGGAAGGGGTCCTAAGAGCCATAGAACATTTCGATCAATGCCCCCGCTAAGTCATCCCATGAGTAGATGCTTTTGGGCCTGAGCAATCGGTACCACCGCAGCGCCCTTCCTTCCAGAGATAGAACAAGAAGTATGATCTTGACATCTTCATGGATAATGTCATGGAGGGTCGCTAAATCGGCAACATCTTCAAGGTGCTCTCGGGCAATTCTCGTGGTGCCGCTGTATTTTTTCAATGATTTCAAAGCACTTTTGGGAATCTCGTGGTAGCTTTGGATATTTAGGGGGCCTGGATCATTCTAGCTAGGAAAGCTTCTCCCAGCCATTACGACAACAGCCTGTGGAAATCGCGGTTGTCTCCGCTGAGTCAGAGTCGTTAGGTGGACATTCTTTCTCCGCTGATGAGGTCAAGGCTACTCATCGAACCTTGATTCCTTCGAGATATCTTCTTTCGGATTTGAAAGGCGCCTACGACCAGGAAATCTGGATCTTCAGCTCAACTGAGTTGCCAGGTGATTTTATCAGGTGAAGACAGGCCAAAGATTCATCGAACTCGGAGCTTCTTAAGACATGGGGAGCCCTGGTTACGAAAACCAGGTTTAGGGACTGGTCTTCACGACTTTTAAATATTCTCGGGTAAAATAGAGTCGTCAGATGCTAAGAGTCTTTTAGTAATGAGAGCATCAATTCTCACTACTGCTCAGAGGATGAGACTGACCGGATCTCACCGGGAACTTTGTTAGAACTACTGGCTCCGGTGAAGACGGGCTAGAAATTTTCTCAAATATGGGACCTTGTGTCCCACCGGGCATGCCAAAAATTGTTGGTCATCAAATCCACATAGGAAATGACTTTTGGTGGGTTTGCGCGCCCTGGACCTGCGACCAACATTGAAAGGCCAAGGGGAAGAGATGCCCCTCGTGCCAATCTTCGGAGAAAGGCCAGCTCCTATACTAATCTACTTTTGGGGGTTTGAGACAAGAGTGCAGGAAAGAAATAAATAGAGTAAGGGTTAGGAAAAGAAATAAAAAAGGGTAAGGGTTAGAGAAAGAAATAAAAAGAGTAAGGGTTAGAAGATGATGATTTAAGGTGGGAGAGAACAAGAAGCACGATTACTCGCTAACAACTCGAATAGCAACAAGAAATACCAAGAATAACATGAAGGAAATGAAATGCCAAAATTCCTATGTATCCTCTGGACGGGTTCGTAGGGTTGTCCTCTCTCTCTCGCTGGAATTCAGGGTTCAGAGTAACAGCGATTGAGATAAGGGAATAACAGAAACCTCGATCCACTAGGAAGCATAAAGGAAAGTGACAAGGCGTTTTTCCTCTCCTATGTATCCTTTAGGGTGAATTTTAGGGGTTCAATCCCCGATCGCACATCGGATTTAGGATTCAGAGTCTTGGTACGCAAATGAGAAAAGATAAAATAATTAAGCACATAAGGCAGCATAAAAGAGAGAAATGGAGCACAATAGATCTTTAGTATTAAATGAAGGACATCAAGTTACGACAACTTTCTAGCAGAAAGTTCCCCCCCCTTTTACATTGCAAAGTCTAGGTTTTTATAGAGGACCCGACCCTCTGAGTCATTATTACAAAAACGACGGAGTACACCCTCGGGCTCTGAGAAATCGGCTCCTTACGGCTGCTGCGGCTGAGTTTTCAAATTGGTTGCCGAAACTGGTAACTGTGACTGGGTTAACCATGGAAATATTCATTTAATGCATCGCCCGAGCATCCCTAGCTTCTAGATGTTGTGCTTGAGTGATCGTTACGCCCACCAGGTTTTACTTCGAGGACTGCTACGTCCATTTCATTTGCCAAAATTGGTCAACGGACTTATCGGGCAAGAAAGGGGGTATTTACAAGGGGCTTTCGATCACCTTGGGAAGCTGCCTGCCTTGGAACGTGGGCCCAGCAAGTGCTTCGCTACATATCCGCCCCACCAAAGCCTTGGGCCGAAGTAGATTCTCCTTGATTTTTTTTTTGCAAAATAATGCTTCGCAGAAACTACTTCGGGGATGTTGAGTGCCGAGCGGATTTCATCTTTGAAATGGGGCTCTTTGTCCTTTGTTGGCAAAACTGCTTCGGCTAGAAAATGTTTCGGCCCGATTCTTTCTCAAAACTACGGTTCGGGGAATATCCTCCCGAAGCACTCTTCTGTTTCTAACACATTGTCATTTTGCTTCGGGCACCACTGCTTCGGGTGAAAATGGCCGAAGTAGGTGTCAGAAATACTTCGGGCCCGAAGTAGTTTCCTTGCCTTAGTTGATTTGGATTATGCTTCGCAAAACTTTCGCCCGAAGCGACTGTTGAAAATGCTTCGGGTGTGAAGTGTTATCTTTGTATTTCCTTCGACGAAATTACTTCGCAAGGTTTTCGCCCGAAGTGGTGATTTGAAGTGCTTCGGGCTCGAAGTTCTTTTCACTTCTCCTTCCTTTCTTTCGGCTAAGCTATTTTCCTCGGCCTGTTTGGTAGCCAAGCTCTTTCTTCTCCATTTTAAAAAGGGGCGATGGGGAGAGTCAAAAATTGCTGTAACTTAAAATAAAAGAAAAATTTTCAACAAAGAAGTATTATACAAAAATTCTACTATTCTTCTACCCCTTGTATAATGTGACAAAAAGTGTCAACAGTACCACATGCACCCTCACATGAAGATCCCGAAGTTGAAGAAGGTGAGCGAGAAGGGAGAGCCGCTGCCTGTCTATGAGTGGACGGATGACCTATACCGGAAAGGGTCTTATTATAAGTTCAACTTCAACTTTATGGGTATAGTTATGTCAGTCTTTAATGATGGCGAGATTCCTCGCCCCCCGCAGGCCATGACGAATTATCTGCTAAAACATGAGCACGGGGATGTCTTTCGACTGACGTAGGGGATTGTGGTTAGAATCTACGGATTCAAAGGCAAGCCTTTTCTACTGCCCTACTGGTGCACGGATCATCAGTTTGGGATGGAGGTCACGCGACAGATGGATTATGTTGAAGAGGAGTTCGGCCAGGGTAAGAAAAGGGGCCATATCTTTCAATATCCACTTTCCTAGGCGAACATCGAACTGCAAGAGATAGGACAACATGTCTATCTCGAGCGGGAGCTCCATGATATTGGTCTGATAATGCTGTCGTAGCGCTGGAAGTATGATCCACTCAGGGTCAGGGGAAAGTTCACACATATCTGCCCCCGAGAGGTAGTGCAAGATAGGTGCGACATGATCAGTGTTGACCTCAACTGGGGAATTGATGCGATGGAATCATGGCCTCCGTGGCATGAATTTTACTGCGAGGAGGTGACATACGACCCGGAGTGAAACCTAGATCACAAGTTCATTTCTACGGGTTTCAAGAAGCTCATCACCAAGCTGGCGGGCCTCAACTGGCCAAAAGAAAAAGTTATTGAATGCTGGAAGATGAGGTGTCACACGCAACACGATAAATCCGTCAAAAGGAATTTGGCCGTTGACGATGAGTTTTTGGCCTTATATGACCAGCACATTAGCAGTTGGCGACCTTTCGCGTTTCGAGATTACGTTCCCCGAGGTCCCTTCGAGGAGCATATAAGGAGGTCCCCCTCCCAACACTTACACACTTCCGCGACTTCCAGCGCGACTCCAGTAAGTAATCTGGTGGGCCTGATGTAGTCTGCAGCTCCTCAGGCGATGCTCAAAAAGGTGCAAAGATCAACAAAGTCAACTCCTGAGGTGGCCCCTCAAGCAGAAAAGGCACCAGCACCGCCAGCTAGCAGGCTGGCCACGGCAGATATCCTACCAGTCAAACCCTGGTACAAGTTTACCGTGGGAACATCAGTGTCTACAACATCGACCTCATCTCCTTCTTTTGGACCAGCCAGTGCATTAGAAGAGAAAAAGAGGAAGACAGTTGAGAAGATCAGGCGACCTAGTTTGTCGGTGTAGCGGCTAGCCACAGAGCAGTCACGTCCACCCGTGCCAGAGATTTTCTCTCTGGACAGTCCTGAGCCAACGGTAGAAGATAGAACCGCAAGCATCCTTCCAACATCGGCTCAGGCAGAGCCCGTAGGTACGTCCGCTGCCCCGTTCCCTCAAATCCTAGCCGACCCTACCTCAACTCCGTCTCCCGTCTCATCAGGGCAAGCTGTGGCCGCATCTTCTTCCCAAGCCGCACATCCATCTAGCGACCCGCATTCTTTCGATCAGTTTGCTCAGGACCCCAATGCCTTCCTATCCCTGATCCAAACCCTAGACCTTTCACCCATAGCCTGTGCTAAAACTGCACATCCACCATCGCGTTCCTCATCCTAGCCGTGTGAAACTACTCCTGCGCCTTCTACTTAGTCGCCCGCTTCCCCAAAGACCCGATCGCCCTCAAAAGCGGCCGCTCCTTCCCAAGCTCCTCCCATTTCTATCGTTTCTCAGTTTGCAGGGATGATGCCACAACAGGACCCAACACTGGAGGAGCTAGACTTCATGGGCGAACTGTAGAGCGCAGAGGACCTGCCTTTGGCAACACGAGCCGTAGAACTTTCTGCCTCCTTTCTCCAAGGCATGAAGCGGAAAAGAACAGAGGAGATTCCTGCTCCAGTGAAGCGCACTAAGTTTGACTTGGAAAGGAGAGTGCTTACAACGGAGAAATTAATACCAAAGGTGAAGAAGCCTCTCCGAGAGATGACCAAGGCGGACTACGTGCATCAAAGAAAGGAGAAAAGCTTTGACGACATCAACGAGGAATACGAGATTCATGGTATTCATCGTAGAGCAGACAATCTCCTTATCAAAAATCTGGAGACCCAGGAGGCGCTTTTCCAGCTGCAAAATAGCTCAAGGCAGCTTGAAGAGGACCTAGCTAGGGCCACTGCATAGCTGGGATCGGCGTAGCAAGAAATCGAAGAGCTTAAGGCCCAGCTGATCGCCTCTCAGCAAGAAAAGAAACCAGCACTGGAGCAGGTTTCTCGGCTTCAGGTTTCTTTGGAACAGGCGCAGTCGCAACTTGTAGAGAAAACATCACAGGCGACAGCCTTTTCAAAGGACAAAGTCAAGGAAATGCACACAAATCTGCTACGGGGATGCAAACCCTACATTGTCAAGTCCATGTCAGTCCTGGATTTCGCATCCAGGATTCAAGAAGTTTCTGCCCAGGGAAAGCCTGTGGTAGAGGAGGCCGAAGACCAGGCGAGGCAATGGCTAGACCTGGCCATAAAACTTGAAGAGCATGAGCGCAATGGCCTCCAGTTTCCCCCAATATCCCAGTTCACCTCAGAGTGGGTAGATGCAAGGGTAACCTTGCATAAATACTTCAAAAAGGTAGAGAGGGTGAGAGCTTCCAGAAAAATGCTAGATGCATTGGAGCAAGAAAAGGACATTTGTCTGGCCCCCTTTCACACTCTGTCAGAGCAAGGGTATCCGAGCTATGTTGAAAAGGGCGAGTTTCTCGCCATAGAGCAGGTCAAGAAGAATTGGCTGTCCTTTGAGGCAGAAAAAACTGAGATTGATAGCTGGACAGAGCCAATTCAAGAAGCTCAGGTCACCTAGATGGTGTCCAAGTGCTGTAAAATCAACTCCTCTTTCCAGGAGTTGGAAAAAAGATATCCCACCATCGACCTGCACGCGGTCGCTGCATTCCACGTAGCATTAGAATAAATCAGTGACCTTCGGCCCTTCCGAGCAGAAGTCTGGGATCAGGCCCAGACTGCTTACGAGCGCATTTGCAAGGCGAAGGCCGACGCTGAAGAGCATTCAGATCCAGAAGGCGAATCTGAGGAGGCAACTATTGAAAGCGAACCTGAAGAAGAACAGTTGCCGTGAGGGAAACAAATAGAGCAGCAAAAAGCAGGGGAGGGAAGTTCCTCTGCACCCAATGGATGAAGGCATGGTTCTTTGTGTCGAGGCGAGCTCGACACCCCGCGAACTACCAGGAATGTTGCCACATTTTGCACGGGGTGACATTTTTTTAGTTTTTACAAGAAGGCTGCTCTCTTTTCTTTCCCTCTTCCTCTTTTTCCATTTCCCCTTGCATTTCTATTCCTCCATCTTCCCCTTAAATCCCCTTTAGTCAAGTTTTCAAAACATTGCAGGTTTTCTTGAAAAATTCTAAGTATCGGGGCGCAACCCGACTTCGCAGCGAAGTCGGACTGCGTCCTCCAGTTGGAGCGCAGCAGGAAACAGCGAAGTGCGCAATCGGAGCGAGGCAGGAAAAATTGACTAAGTGTTCGGACGCAACCCGACTTCGCAGTGCGCAATCAGAGTGAGGCAGGAAAAATTGACTAAGTGTTCGGGCGCAACCCAACTTCACAGCGAAGTCGGACTGCGCCCTTCTTCCTGAGCACACTTGGAAACAGTCTGACAGAAAAATTGACTAAGTGTTGGGGCGCAACCCGACTTTGCAGCAAAGTCGGAGTGCGCCCCCTTGTCTGTGCGTAGTGTGAACAGTAGTAAGATCAGCAAGTGCCGGTGCGCAACCCGACTTCGCAGCGAAGTCGGACTGCGCCCTTCGACCAGTGCGTAGTAGGGAAGCAGGCCCAGAAAAATGACTAAGGCACGAAACCCTTCCCAACTGCGCTGTTTTTCACCTGCGCAACCCGATAGTGCTCCTAACCTGGGTGAAGTTGGATAAACTGCCTTTCAAGGCAAGCACGTGTCAAACTTCAGCATTCGACAAGTGTCCAACTCCGGGATCCGAGACTAGACGCGCCGAACACAAGGACAAGCATGGGCTGCGCTATTTATGCCAACTGCCACCTTTAAGGCTGATGTGAGTTTCCACCTGCCCCAGATACCAGCATTCCTATCAATATGAAGTTCCATCCAACGCGCTACCACGTAGCTGTACTGCTTTCAGGGATACCATGCCGCAAGGACAGTCCTGCCCAACAAAGGTCAACATCAGCAGCTCCATGGTCGCTTTTGTCAGCTAATGTTTGATTGGGACTTTGTGCCCATAAATGTAATGGGGGGAAACTTGGGCTATAAATAGCCCTTAGCATTTCATTGTAAGGTGGTGGAAGGGGAATGTCTGCTAGGGAACCATTGTAGCTGTGCGTCTGCTTCTTTACATAATACATATACTTGGATCTGTCTACTACTTGTTTTCTTGTATGCTGCCTCTCCTTGTCATTTCTGCCTCATGTTTCTTGTATCATTGCTTGCTGTTGTACTGAACTCTGGACTCCGGCATTTGGTGGTCAGGTATTCTTGGAATGCATAGATCAGAGGATACATAGGATGGTTGTTAGTGGCAGTTCCTATAATTGTGTGTTATGTTTATATTGTTGTTAGTAGTGGTGATTGATGCGTTGCCGTGCTGTTAGTTCCCCCCACCCAACTCCAATCACGTTTGGAATTTCTTTCTGCATCTTTATCTCTTTCCCTGCCCTCTTATCTTAACCACAAAAACCCCCACAGGAAGCCGGTCTTCTCCGGATATTGGCACGGAAGGCATTCCTTCCTTTCGGCCTTTCAATCTGGTGGGCGAATCTGGGCGCATAATACCAAATCCTTTCCTCATGGCAAATTTGTAACCAACATGAACATGAAGCCTGACATAAGTGATTTGAAACAGGCTGAAACATTACTTAGAATGTCAATGCTATTGTATTGTTTTCTTTTCCTTTTATGCTTCCAAAAGCACTTCAAACATAAAATGGTCCTTCTTGATGCATTTTTGCCCTTTAGAAATCAGTTGCTTATCATTGTAAAATTGACTGTGGTTCTGAATCAGACATAAAAGTAGGCATGAGGTTCAAAATCTTTGCTTCATTCTTAAAGCCTGACCCTTTCTTAATGCAAACGCTATTGGCAAAAGCACCTAGAAATGAGGTCCACTCCTCACAATTTACTCTTCCCAGAAAAATATTAGTGTTTGAAGAGAACACCCCTAGGATGTGCTCACTTTGTATGGTTTTTGAATTTCACATCTCTCCCTTGATATTTTGAGGTCGCTAGGAGAATTTTTCATTTTTGCAAGACTAGTTATCTACATAACAAAATGCCATGTTATTGGTGAGCAGTAAAATAAGTCCTTTGGAAGTGCTTGCACAAAATGCTGTATTCAAAGCAGGTAAATATTTTATGTTGTTTGTGTCAATGTAGGAGACTAAGAAAGATGATTAATGCATACAGAATGAAAGTCAAGTAACTGACACTATCTTTAGTAGTTTGATGTGCATACCTTTTTCTTAAGGGTCATCACAACATATATATTATCTGATGTTTTTATTTAGCTTCTTGCAAAGTTGACTATCACTTTGAGTGTCTATTTTAACAAATTTCTAGTAAGGCAATTACAATGTGTTTGAACAAATTTGTGCATTGTTTTTCCCCTTTTTAATAAATGGATTTGATAAAATATTTCCTAGGATCCCACAATATGATATTAATATGTATAATACAGGTGTTTCACTAGTTATTTTTTATCTGCTACCAAGTTGAAACACAAATAATTGTTTCATCAATTAATTTGAAAGTAAACAGGCAATTTCATTGTGATTTTTAAATATTTTTGTTGTTTATTTTCATATGCACTTTTTAATATTTATTATTAATATTGCTAACATGTTATTTGGCATGCATGTAAGGATTGCATGATCTCTTCATCTATATTGCAAAATGATTAATCTTATTTAGTGCATCTATAGGTGTTGGTAGACATTCAGTACATCAGATGGGTAGAAAGACTTTGAGTAGATGCCTGCTGAGGGTTCCTCAACATTTCTTAGCCTCTGTCATGTTTACCATACATGTACCCCAAACATGAAAAAAGAAAACCCAAAAGAGTTGAGGGGTGTAGAAAACACCACCTACACTATATTAGTGAACAAGAGAAAGGAGCAGAGGTAATTGCAGGCTTTCATATTAAGACAACAGAATTGAAAAAAAAAATGCAAAGTTGGCATCCTAACTGCATCTGCTCGCATGTTCTAAACCATAAATTTTCCATTTGTATTTGTGCATTTCATTCTACAAATGTATGGTTGTTTGTTGGCACATTAATTGCATAATTATCAGCATAAAATTTTGGCATAAATTGTAGGCGGTAAATCTGCCTCTCAAAAGAAAAAGAAATAAAAAGTGTATAAATTGCGAATTTTTGACAAGTTTTGTACAATTCTGACAAATTTTTGTAAACGAAATGTAAATGAAATGATGTGTAATTAATACAAAATGCAAATTAGGCTTAAATGAAATTAGACATGAAATTAGCTGAAATGAGGAAAATGAAAGTGAAATTGAGTTTAATAAAAATTAAAATTGACATTAGGAAACATAAAGACAAAGGTCATACGACAGTTGTGGGGTGGCAGTTGTGAATAATGCACTGTCTCATGAACCACTTGGAACTGCCTATACAAGCGTTATATAGCCCCCCCTTCATTTTTTAACGATGTCCTTTTTTGTTGTGAGTATGAATCACAACAGAGATAGAGAGTAGATATCATTGCATGTGTAATTTGTAGATAGTAGTTCAAAAAAGAAATAACATATTGAACTGTCTAATAAAATGTCCTTGAAATAATTACAATTTTGATAATGTACAACAATTTTCATAATGTTTTGAGTGATTCAATGTAATATTTTGCAATGTAAATCAGCCGATCTAATGAATACGTACCGATTAGTTAAATGCACAAAAGGACAAACGTAGCTGTCATTTAAGTTAGATGTCCAATTAGTTAGATGTTTGGATTAGTTAGACATCTACGATAGTTGCTATGCCTGAAACTAATTTGTTAGGCATAGGGCGGTCGAGACGATTGAGTCAAGTTGGTTGCAATAACCGCCTGGACTTGCCTATAAAATACCCCCTATTTCATTTTGTATCTATCCATACTCATCCATAAATGCAGATCTCTTGTGCAGGAAATGTTATTCTGGATTGCATGTGTTATGTGTGATTGCATTTGGCATATAGTGTTGTGTTGCAGGTATTGATCATTGCTTGGTACAATGAGAAGCATCATTGTTGTGTTGTGTTATTGTAGGAACATGCAAGGAGAGTTGCAGACTGAAGGATGAACACCCAAGTTGCAGACGTATAGCCTTGTCCATCTAAGTCGACCCATCACACTTCCAAGCCTAGCCGTCTGACCTTGCCAACCTGGACGTCTAGCCTAGATATCCTAGACGTCTACTGTTAGACGTCTATCCCATTGACCCTATACGTCTACTACTTAGACATCTAGCCTGCTTGTTCTAGATGTCTACTTTCAAGGCATCTACTGTGTTCGCTCTAGACATCTAACCCATTACCCTAGACGTCTAGCTCGTTCTATCCTAGATGTCTACCCCCTAGACGTCTACCTGCATCCCCTAGACGTCTATTTTCTGGACGTCTACGAGTCTGTTCTAGACGTCTACTGTCCTAGACGTCTCCTGAACTCACCCGTCTACAGTAGAATAGCATGTCAAGTGTCACAAAAAAACTCATCACTTCTTCGTAATTCTTGTCACTCCCTCATCCCGGGAAATCAGTTACCCCTATCTACATTTGGCGTCGTTGCCTAAATCAAACTTTGGGTCAAGAGGCATATGCGATCAGGCAAAGAGGTGAATGACATATCCCAGGTCACTAAGTAGAAGAGGAAGGATTACGAGATCGCTAAGAAGAAGTGCGTGACTGGTGAACCAAAGAATACACAACGAGGACGAAGTTTCACAACCTAAAGTGGAAAGAGTGTGCAACCCTGTAGAATATGAAAGTTCGAGAGCAGAGATGATTGGTGACAACAGAATGCAAAGAGCAAATAGTGAAGGAAATTCTTGTTACTGGAAACAAGGATTAGACGGTAACACTCGAACCAAGGGTGATGACAATCAAAACAGTAAGTTTCCAGGTTTATGCAATAGACATTCCTATGGACTCGTTATTGTTGCCACATTTTGCACGGGGTGCCATGTCTTCGGTTTTTTTGTAAGGATGCTGCTCTCCCTTCCCTCTTCCTTCTCTCCCTTTCTCCACTATCCCCTTTCTTCCCTGCCATCAGCTTCATTCTCTTCATTCCCCCCCTCCTTCTGACTATTTCTCCAAGAGGGCAAAAGGCCCTAAATTTGACTAAGTGTTGGTATTGCGCAACCCGAATTTGCAGCGAAGTCGGTCTACGCCCTTAATTTTGAGCGCACTTGGGGAGCCAACGTGTAGAGAGTTTAACCCAATTTTTCTATGTATAGAGCAAACCTCGACTTCACAGTGAAGTCGGGCTGCGCTCTCAGTTCTATGCACACCTGGGCATTAGTGGAGCCCTAAAAATTCTAAGTGTTGGGTGCGCAACCCAACTTCGCAACGAAGTCGGGCTGCGCCCTCAAGTTCATGCGCAGTTGGGTGACTCATCTGAAGAAGCGGGTAAGTGTTGGGTGCGCAACCCAACTTCGCAGTGAAGTCGGGGTTTGCTCACTTACTTGCGTGCACTCGGGCACAGAATGTTGAAGCCAGCCCAAAAATTTTCAAAGGCACGGAGGCCTCCCCAACTGCGCTACTTCCCCCTTGCGCTGCCTGGTTGCACTCCAATTTTGGGCGAAGTTGGGCAAGAAAGGAAATATGAGCTCCTAAGGCAAATTTTTCCCCTTATCAGATTTTGACAGGTGTCCAGCCTCGGGATTCGAGTCAGAGATGTGACGGGAGGTGTGCGAGCATGAACTGAATTATTGTACTTAAGCTACCCTCAGTCAAGCTGACTCGGAGCATCATCCCCACACTGCCACGTAGCTGCCAATATTTCAGGTCAACCTTGTCGCAAGCACGTTCCATGTTGGCAGAGGTCGACTTGCCGCTTTTGTCAGCTTTGTCAGCTTTTTCAATTATTGTCAGGTCTGGTATCCTGTGCCCAACGATGTAATGGGGGGAAATTTATGCTATAAATAGCTTGACAATATCATTGTAAAAGGGTGGAAGGGGGATATATTGCTAGGGAACCACTATAGCTGTGCATTTGCTTCTAAATACAAAATATACTTGGCTCTATTGACTGTCCTTATCTTGTATGTTGCCTTTACTTAGCATTTCTGCCTCATGTTGCTTATGTTATTGCTTACTGTTATTCCACTTTCTGGATATCGGTATTTAATAGTTAAGTATTCCTAGAATGCAAAGGTAGAGGATACATAGGATGAATGGCATTGATAGTTTCTGCAACGTATTTTGTGTTTAATTGCTGTTAGTAGTGGTGATTGGTTGTTGTTGCATTGCTTATCCTCCCCACCCATAACAAACACATTTACATTTCTTTTTGCATTTCTAATTTCTTTCCTGCACTCTGAACTTATAAACAATTGAGAAAACATAGGAAGCCAGCCTCCTCCGAAGATTGGCATGGAAGGCATTCCTTCCTTTAAGCATTTCAATCTGCTTGGCAAATCTAGGGCGCATTACACTAAATCCTATCCTAGTGGCAGATTCGTAACCAACAGTTTCTCTGGCATGCTCGGTGGGACCCGGGAGTTTCCCACCCCAAAATAGAATCGAAGCATTGGTGTTCACTTCATTGCTGTCAAATTAGAACACCTGGTGACTCTGCAAGTACCTGAATATTCTCTGAGTTCGTGAGACCGGTCCAAATGCCTTCATGCATACAAGAAGGTGGAGAGCAAGGAACCCTGGAAACCAACTTTATCCCTACGAAATCGACATCAACGCTCCTAGAGAGTGCATAAGGATGGATGACTACCAAGCTCACCTAAACAAACTCGAATCTGAGATTGAAGAAGTCGAGATCGAAGAAGCTGAAGTCGGAGAGGCCGAAATTGAAGAACAACTTACAACTTCGGACAACACTGATACCGAGTATACGATCGAAGAGGAAGAAGACATGGCTGCCCAACAAAATGATGATGACCTCTTCCTAGTAGTTGACTCTACAAGGCCCTTGGCTCTAGTTGGATAAGAGGCTGTACCCCTCGTTGCCTTGAAGTCCATTCCTACTTATGATGGCTCTGGGAAAACAACATACGAGCACATCCAAGACATTTTGGCCTTGGTTGCACTGCACTCTATCACGAGTGAGAGTGTTAAGACCCATATATTGGACCTTTCTATGAGAGGGAAGCTTCTCTACTAGTGGAGATCTTTGCCAGAAGGAGCTATCACGGGATGGCCCCAGTTAGCAAGCAGGCTCGCAAAGGGATGCAACGAGTCTGCTGATCCCTCTTCATTGTTGCATTAGTTTCAGAGTATTCAACGCCACTCGCAAGAGGAGATATCAGACTTCAATGTGAGGTTTGCGAGGTCCTGGAAGAGAGTATCTTGCAAACTGTGACCTCTGACGAGACAAGCTGTGCACTATTACTTGAGGTCTTTCAATTCAGATATTTGCCTACTTCTCAAGATAGCCCAGGTCGACACTTTTCTTGCCCTATATGAAGCTGCCCAACAAGCAAAATTAGAAATAATATCTATAGATAGACTTCCACATAGAATGCAACCTCCCATTTATCCTGATTTCCCTCAGTCACAATACCCATCGACGTCTGGTGTAATGCCATCCTCGTCAAATCAGTACCCCCAGCAGCCATGGAATCTAGCGTCGGTTATAAACCCCTATGGTCAGCCTTAGATCCATTATCCTAATCTGCCACCTCCACCTCCATAGTATCCCGCACTCCTAGCTCCCCCTCATTATGCGGCATATTCTGCACCTCCACCATTAGTTGCAATACCTCCGTTGGCCCAGTCGACGCCTGCTGATAATGACATTCAAAATAAAATCCTTCAGGAGATACAGGTTTTGGCCTCTAGTTATTATACTATTTCCAATGATATGACGATAATGAATAAGAAGCAAGCCCATATGGAGTTTCTTTCGAGGAAACCATATCCTCCCCTGACGATAACAAAAGATCAAGCTGTGCAAGCACAAAGGCCCCCGATAAGGAATGCTGCCAATGAGGTTCAACCAGGCACTTCTGACTAGGTTAAATGGTGCTCCACATGCAACGATCCACATGGAGAGGAGGGTTGCATGCTGCATCAGCATTATCTTCAAACCCTTGTGGGCAGCACCATGGAGGATGAAGCATACATGATCCTGGACGATGAAGACAACTTTGCAGTCCCAGAAGAAGATCCTGTGTCACTATTGACCAAGGAAGGCAAAAGGCCCATTGAGGCTGCCACGGCCAAAACGAAGCCATTGAAAGTATACGCCAGAAGGAAGAGGACACAGCCTACTGGGCTACCACCTGACAAGTCACCTTTACCTCCTACATCCAAAGAGAGGTTCTCGATGCTCAAGGCTCCCACGATGAAGGCTCCCGCAACCCAACCTCTAGCAGAAACAAAAGAACAAGCTCAAGAGAAGCTGAGGTATCCATCACTGACGAAGAGATAAAGAGTCGCAGCAATACCGAACTAGGTATGAGCCAGAGAAAGAGATAGAGGGAGCCGACACTTCAACCTATAATATAGTTGATGAGCTCAAAAAGACCCCGACAAAGATAAGTATGTACGAGGCTCTTCTGCTCCCAGGGCAAGTAGACCTATTGCAAGAATCCTTGAAGAGCGTGAAATATGGAAAGCCGACGCAACCTGTTATGTTAACTTAGCCCTTGACAGTATCTACTATTGGGAAAAATAGGCCACCACCTTTCTATCTATCTTTGTGAATGGAGGGCTATATAGTACACAACTGCATGGTGGATTTTGGTGCTTCCACTACTGTCATGTCGAGGGTCGTCTGCGAGGAGATTGGTATGGAATACACAAGGAGCAGCCAAGGTGTGCTGCAGCTAGACGACACTCCTATCAAGACAGTCAGTGTCATCATAGATATCTCGATCCGACTGCATTAAGCCCTCGACATAGTGGTCATCCAAGAGGTCATTGTGGTTGACTTGGAACCCTACTTCAACATGTGTCTCTCTAGGGTGTTCACTACGAAGTTGGGTGGATATCTGTCTTTGGATTATTCACATATGGAAGTGCCCTTCAAAGGAAAAAGATTGAAGATCTATAATGAAAAGCCTTCCACATTTCTAGTATAGAAGATACCTGGGGAAGAGCAGCAGAACGACATGGTTCAGCTGAGAACCGAAGAACTGGTAGAGGTGGATATGGCAGAAGAGGCCCTCGAGCTATTACAAGTGGAGGATGAGTTCTCCTTGCTAGACTTCAATGCCATGATTTAGATCGAGCAAGGCTGTTACTCCATCACCCAGCCTAAAAGACTTGACCAGTCAGTAAAGAAAGATGTTGGACCTACCCGAGAAAAGCTATGGAAGCTGTACTTTGATGGCGCCCGATGCAAGAATGGCGTCGGTGTAGGTGTACTTCTGGTTTCCCCATCCAGGATCCAAAAAGACTACACTTAAAGGTTGGCTTGGAGTTGCACTAACAACGCGGAGGAGTATGAGGCTTTGTGTTTGGGTTTGAGAAAGGCGGAGAGACTGGGGATAAAACATTTGCAGATCTTTGGTGACTTAGAGCTGGTGTGCAACCAGATTATGAATAAGTGCGCCTCCAAGAAGCATTACCTCAAGGCGTATCGTAACCGTGTCTAGGATCTGATGGAGTCATTCGACTCTTTGAATGTCAAAGCCATATCTCGTGAGAAGAATAAGCATGCTAACATTTTGGCATTCGTTGGAGCCAGGTACGTCCCGACTGATGACACTGTCCATAAGCCAAAGCCGATTCGTACCATCTACAGGCCTTTTGTGCCTGATAAAGACACCCACTGGCAGGTGTTCGACTGTGACGAGGATATCATCACTTTTTTGATAAACAAAGCGAGTACAATCAAAGGTAGAGACCCTGATGACGAGCAATACGAGGGGTTGATACAGTTAAAAAATAATCATGTCCCGAAAGGACTGATTACTCTGGAGAGTTTCTTTGATCAGAACGATAGATCCATATCCCATAGAATCAAAGTGGACCCCAAGCAGTACATGGACCTGGAACTGGAACCTGGAAAAGTGATCAAGGTCAGGGAAGACTACACTGAAAAGGAGCTAGAGTAGATCAGATCTTTATGCGAAAAGTTCCCTGATATTGTGGCCTGGTGCTATCAAGACTTGAAGGGGTATGACAAAGAGATGATCCAACATACCATAGAGCTGGAAGATAATGTAAAACCTTTTCGACAGAAGCAAAAGGCAATGAACCCAAAAATTGAAGCCATGATGAAAGTGGAACTCTTGAAGATGCTGGAGGCCAAGATCATCTACCCCATCAAGCACTCATCTTGGGTCGCAAATCTGGTCCCTGTGAGAAAGAAGAATGGAGACATCCGCCACTGCGTGGATTTCAGAAACCTTAATCAGGCTTCACTGAAGGATCATTATCTGCTCCCCCAAATTGATCAAATCCTCCACGTAGTTGCTGGAGCTTAGAGGTTCTCTCTCTTGGATGGGTTCTCTGGATATAACCAAATATGGGTAAAGGACGAAGATCAGCACAAGACAGCGTTCACCACCAAATGGGGAACATTTGCATATCAGCGCATGCCCTTCGGCCTTTCTAACGTTCGCGCTACATTTCAAATGGCTATGGACTTGGCATTCTGGGAGCTACTTAACAAGGTCATTGTCATCTATTTGGACAACATGACTGTGTTTTCACATAAGAGAGAGGACCATGCCTCCCACTTGCGACAAATATTTGAGAGATGTCGTGAGTTCGGCATTTCCATCAACCCGAAGAAGTCAGTCTTTGTGGTAAAGGAAGGCAAGCTGCTAGGACATGTTATTTCTAAGAAGGGCCTTGCAGTTGATCCTGATAGAGCAGAAGCTTTTCTTCGCTTATCCATCCCAGTTGACAAGAAGGGGCTACAATCATTTTTTGGCCAAATCAACTTTGTGAGGAAGTTTGTACCAGAATTCGCATAAGTGATCAAGCCCATGGCCGAGCTCCTAAAAAAGAATGCTGAATTCTTGTGTACTGACGAAAGAAAGCAAGCCTTCAAAGAAATCAAGGCCAGAATCGCGCAAGCTCTAGTATTAATAAATCCAAACTACTCAAAGGATTTCATCTTGTATGTGGTGGGAGAGCCCGAGAGCTACGCCGTAGTCCTGACTCAGAAAGGAGAAGATGGCGAGGAGCGCCCCATAGCGTTCCTAAGCCAGGTGATTCATCCTCACGAAGAAAAGTACAATTTTATTGAGCGACAAGTGCACGTAGTCATGAGATCTCTCAAAAAGTTCAAGCACTTTGTCTCCCAGAGCCGGATAACTATCTTTGTGATACATCCGGATGTTAGAAATTTCATTATCCAAGGGGAGCCAGGTCACAAGAGGGCAGGATGGATAGCTAAAATCCAAGAGTTTGACATAGAGGTATGACCAACGAAGCTAATCCGAGGTTGGGCTCTGTGCCAAGAGTTGGCCCGAAGTGCTGCAGCTGAAATATCTGCCTGCTAGTGGGAGGATCCAATGACGCAAATTAACCTTACCAAATCCTTATCATAGGAGAGTGACTGGACAAATGACATGGTGTGGTATTTTAGCACAGGGAGATGTCCAGATCATCTCAACGCCTCACAAAGAAGGAGGTTTAGGCTGAATGCCTTGAAATATGTATTGTGCCCTGAGGGGTTGTATTTTAAAAATATTGACGACATCCTATTGCGGCGCGTCAAGGAATCAGACAAGACAAAGGTTCTCGGAGAGTTCCTGTTGGTCATAAAATCCGCACAGGAAAGGACTTGTGTAAGTATGCGCGCCCTGGACCTGCGACCAACATTGAAAGGCCGAAGGGAAGAGATGCCCCTCGTGCCAATCTCCGAAGAAAGGCTGACTCCTATACTAATCTACTTTTGGGGTTTGAGATAAGAGTGCAGGAAAGAGATAAACAGAGTAAGGGTTAGGAAAAGAAATAAAAAGGGTAAAGGTTAGAGGATGATGATTCAAGGTGGGAGAGAACAGGAAGCATGATCACTCACTAATAACTTGAATAGCAGCAAAGAACACCAAGAATAAAACTAAAGAAACACAATACTAGCCATCCTATGTATCCTCTGGACGGGTTCGCAGGGTTCTCCTTTCTCTCTCGCTGGAATTCAGGGTTCAGAGTAACAACGATTAAGACAAGGGAATAACAGAAACCTCAATCCACCAGGCAGCATAAAAGAAAGCCGATAAGGCACTTTTCCTCTCCTATGTATCCTTCAGGGCGAATTTTAGGGGTACAGTCCCCAATCGCACACCGAATTTAGGATTCAGAGTTACAGTATGCAAATGAAGAAAGACAAAAGAATTAAGCACAAAAGGCAGCATACAAGAGAGAAATGAAGCTCAAAAATATCTTTAGTATTAGTCGCAGGACATCAAGTTACAACAGCTTTCTAGCAGAAAGTTCCCCCCCTTTTACATTACAATGCTTGGGTTTTTATAGAGGACCCGACCCTCTGAGTCATAATTACAAAATCGGTGAAGTACACCCTCGAGCTTCGAGAAATCGGCTCCTCGCGGCTGCTACAAATGATCTCTCAAATCGGCTTCCAAAACTGGTAATGGTGGCCGAGTCAACCGGGGAAAGACGCATTAAATGAGCCGCCTGAGTGTCCTTGGATCATGGGTGCGGTGCTCGAGTGGCGGCCATGCTTGCCGGGCTCTCCTTCACGGACTGATACTTCGCTTCCAATTGCCAAAAATGAGCAGCGGGCTTATCGGGCAAGAAAATGTGCATTTATGAGGCTCTCTGATCGCCTCGGGAAAATGCCCAACTTGGGAAGCATGCCTGGGAAGTGCCTCGCTGATCTCCGCTTCGCAAAACTACTTTGGGGGCGTTGAGTGCCGAAGCCGATCTCCTTCTATTCTTCGTTGCTTTGCTGGCAAAACTATTTCGCTGGTGGGTCGGGAAAACGTTTCGGGCCGATCTTCTTTCGAAACGGTGGCTCGGGGGAGTTTCGGCCGAAACACTTTTATGCCTTCGAAACACTTTCTCGGCTTCTACCGCTTTGGGTGAAAACTGGCCGAAGTGGATTTTAGAAATACTTCGGGCCCAAAGTAGTTTCTCTGCCTTAGCCGATTTGGATTGTCTTTTCTTCTTCGGCGAAGTCGTTTGGATGCCGCTTCACAAAACTTTCACCCGAAGTAGCTGCTGGGAATGCTTCGGGTGCGAAGCGTTTCCTTGGTACTTTCTTCGGCAAAGTTTTCGCCCGAAGTGGTGGTTTGAAGCGCTTCGGGCCCGAAGCTCCTTTCGCATTCTCTTCTTTCCTTCGGCGAAGCTATGTTCTTCGGTCCATTCGGCAGTGAAGCTCTTTCCTTTTCATTTTATCCACAAGGGGGCGATAGGGAAAGCCAAAATTGCTATAACTTACAAACAAAAGAAAAACTTTCAACAAGGAAATATTATACAAAATTTGGATTTTATTGCCCCTTGGTGGAATGTGACAAAATTGTCAACATTCTTGGTGGCTCGTGGGGCAACGAGCTCGTCTCGATGGTAGAACCCTCAGCTTTCATCCATTGGGCCAGAGTTACCTCCCGACCCTTCTCCTTTTTCTTCTTCTGGGGGCGCTTGCACGGCTTGTCCTTCCTCCTCTTCTTCTTCTTCTTCTTCTACCTCTTCTCCCTCTATTGTTGCCATTGCTGCTGCTATGTCTTCAGGCATTGGTGATGGGGCCAGGCGTTCGCGGATGTCCCTAACGGTCCGACGCACCTGAGACCAGATGCCTTTTTTGAAAAGCTCCTGATCTTCCAATGACTTGACCAGAGAGCGAAACCTATCAATCTGCCCAACATCTGTGTGCTGGGACCTGGTATACAGATCGTTTAGGGAGGCGGCGATCTTATAGTATTTCAATATGTAATCAGCGACCTGCCTCTCTGTTATTGGTTCGGCCCACTCGTCTATCTCCGAGACATCGCCTTCAAACTGAAGCCATCTTGGCATGATCTCTTCCTTGGCCAAGGGTTTCCCATCATTATCTGTGAAGCTCGGGAAGCCTAAGGAGGAGAGATCCTCGAAGTAGCCCATCGACGCGCGCTTCTCGCTCTCGAATGCATCCAGGAGGATTTTTGCCTTTTGCGCTTTCTTTGCCATGGAGAAAAAGGCACGAACTGTGGTCTGGGCTGTTGACCAATCTCTCGCTGTCCGACTCATCGCAGGGACCTTCAAATCTTGATACCTTGCATTTTGGACCTTGAGGGCCAGCTTGAGTCGGGCTCTAACATTCTGAGTGACCTCCTCGATGATTGGTCCTCCTTCGACAGCGACAACTTGGGCTTCCATGATGTAAGCTAAAACCGAAAGGGCACTAGAGGCCCGAGACCTAAAATTCTTGAGCAGATGCGAGCGAATCTCCTTGATTTTACTTCTGTCGAGTAGCCCTAGGCCCTCCTTCTCATGTAGCTGGCTCTACGTTTGCAAGATTTTCGCTTCGAGCTCCTTGGCTCTTAGCTTGTTCTTGGCCTACCTTTGCGCTTGGTTTTCGGCTGTGCATTCTAGTTGTGCTATTTGCTGCTTCAGGGTATGAGCTTCTTTACGCATCAGCTTGCACTATTCTTAAGCTTTTGCCAACTTGGAGCGAGCCCTTGCTAGCTCTTCTTCCAGCTTGATGTTAGCGCTCTCAGCTTCAAACCTACGCTGGTTGGCGATGTTGGCATGCGCTCTGAAAGTCTCGATTCCAATGTGCATGGAGGCAGACTCCTTGTCCACATTCAGATGTTCCAAGTCCTTCTCTTTATCCTGATATTCATAGTCCGCTGGAGTCATTTCATCCAGGGGCTTTTGGACTTTGGGTATCTTCTTTACTTTGTGCAACTTTCCCGCCTTCAAATCAAAGACAGCGCACCTTTCAACCTGAGCGAGCGAGCGCCCTTTCTTCTTTCTTGCCTCTTTTAGCATCCTCTCTGTATTTTGTCGGGCTTGGAGGAGTTTTTCGGCCAAGGGGGATTCTCTCATCAAGGACAGCTCGGATTCGAACATGGCTGGATCTCCAGCCGAGGGAGTAAACAAATATAAAGAATTAAAGGGAATAGCCTCACCCGAAGGTTCGGCAATAGGGGTGACGGGGGCTTCGGCGAGTGGGAGCACGCCGTGTACAATAGGGAAATGAGCCTCGGGGTTCGGCATTGGACCACTAGCTTCGCCCTGGCTGATGACTGGAGGATTGGCGGTGTGGATGGGCGAAGTAGCTTCAACAGGTTTGTCCTGGCCGGACGACTCGGGGGAGTGGGACTAGGCAAATTAGGGTAGGCGACGGAGTCACGGGGTGGAACTGGAGTAGTTAGGGGCACGACGTAAGGAGGTGACTGACCTTGTGGGGGTAGGGTGAACTGGTGAGAACTTTTGGCCAGGACCATGGTGGACTTGCGAGCGACCAGAGCATAAGGTGAAGAAAACGTACCTGCGTGCCCTCCTGACAAAGCGGCCATGGTGACCTCCTATGTGATTGGCACCTGTTCCTCCTGGGCCTCGGTACTTTCGGCTTCCATGACTTCCACGAGTTCCTCCACGTCAATGACGTCTATGTTTAGGATCGTTTTGGCACTTGGTGGAGTCCTTCCGTCATTTGCTTCGGTCGAGCTCGATACTGATCTTTCGGCAGGGGCGCTCGGAGTGCTTGTACGAGGTCGTTTTGGGAATTTTGGGGGCACCTGAGCAGGTTCCTACTCCTTTCTTTTTCTCCTCTCGAGGGGCTGCTCCGATTCATCTATTGCTGTTTCGAGATCTTCAGACGACCTCTATAGTAAAGCTTTTGGCGCGGCCCTGGCTGCTTTTACCTTAGGGGCATTATCAGTTCTTCTCGGGCTTTCGCCCGATCTTGGGGTGGCTGGTGGAACAAAATCGGTGAAGGACAAGGGTTTCCAAGACCCAACATTGGTCTGATATACAATCGTGAATTCCCTATCCATTGTCAGGAGCCCGTAAGAATTCATCTTTCGGCGGTGGACTCTCATGATCCACCATTCTCTTAACTGCTCCTCGTCCCAGTCCTTCAACTCCTCCTTAAATCGTCCTTTGCTTTCCTCCAGAAAGTGGAGTCGGGAGTTGGGAATGGGTACTGGTCTGGGTCGAACTCGACCTCCATAGGATAGAAGTCATGCCAAGGAGGCAATGTCCTCATCTTCTCTAAGTGCCACTCCAGATCCGTACCATTGGGGTTATTCCTCTGCTCCAAAATTTTGGGGCGAGGACAGACATGGAAGTTTTTGTTTTTCAAGTGATCTCTCATCACCCCCATGGGATCGTAGAGCCACCTCTACGATATCTGAAGCAGACCAAAATCGGCGAGCTTCTCCTCCAGGTATATATTCTGCTTTAGGGCGAATACTTCGATTACCCCCATCCTGAAAGGGAAGTCGCAGGTGTGTGCCCATTTTTGGCCGTGGCCGTATATTTCATTTGTTGCGTCGCTCTGTCGAGCGACTTCCAGGGCAAACTGGTACTCCGAAGGGAAAATGGGCAGCAGGAAGGGTTTCCCTGTGAAGCCAAAAAGGTGAATCACGAGCCCTTGCGTTAATTGAAAAACATCCCCTTTTCTCTCCAGCACCACCTTATCTCTTAGGCGAAGGGGCACCCGAGGGCTAGACCCTATCAAAATTTTCATCGCAGGTCCCAAAAACTGCTGATTGAAAGGATAATAGGACTCCGATCTCAATAGGAGATGGGTCCATTGATATACAGGCAAAGGATTCCCATCCTCGTCGACTGGTGAAACATCACAATGGTGAAGGGCTTTATGTACATGAAAGAAGAAAATCCAAACAAGGAAAGAACAAGGCTGAAAGTGCGGCTCCTCGCTAGCGTTCTTCATGGATGTCAACCGTGTATGTAGGTTTTGGGCCACCCATTCTGCCCAATCGAAGAAAATTGGGTTGGTGTTCGGCCGCGAAGCATCGGGGGCATAGAACTCCCCTCTAGAAATACATTCGGCCAACGACACCTGCCATGGGTGCACCGAAGCGTCGCTTGACAAGCCTGCCACCCATGCAATGATAGAGAATATATCAGTGTTTTTGAAAGCCTCCAGGGGTAGGGGCATCTGGGGCAACTTGCCCGAAGGGAGTCCGCTCTTGAGGTTCTCTCGCAAGAACTTCAGGATGAAGTTATTAGAGGTGAACTTCTCCGTTTGCTCACTCAAGATGACATTACGAATGGTATACCCTTTCGATGGCCCTTGCGATGTGAATGCTGCCTGCACGTCCTCTTTTAAGATGGAAAATAGCTTATGGCCCGAGGAGTTGAGCACTTGCCTGGATGCGGGTTGATAATTCTAAGCAATGGCATAAATGAGCTCGGGGCAGTGATGTGCAGGAGGGACTAGATACCAGTATATGTGAGAGTAGTACGCCGCGGCCCTCTTATTCTCTATCGAGAGCCTGCTTCGCATGAAGTCAATGGTATACCGAAGCTCGGCCACGGTTCTTGAGAGCTCTGGGTCTCTGATTTTCTCCCACCTATCAACAGGTGGTTCTATGCTGGGCTCATCATCGGACTCTTCCCTCTCTTCCATCAATTGCTTTCCTGGACGCGGGGGAGGATTGACCTTTCTAGGTCTTTGTTTCTTTTCTTTCGCGGCTCTCGCCATCTCTGGAACCGTTGTCTCTGGTTCTTTTCCCTTCTGAGTGGAGTTCTTCTTTCCCATTGTGAATGGTCATAGTAGAATGACTTGTGATGTAGAAGAGTTCAGCACTTCAAAACAAGGGACAGGATAATCATGGCGAACAGTGGAATCTTCGATGCAGAAGCTTTTCAAGGTGATAGAATGCAGACTCGACTCTCACACTTGCAAATGGTTCGTTCCTAATGGGCATCTGCATTTTATAGCTTCGAAAGGCAACTTCCTGTATTTATGGCAATTGCCATAATTAATTTCATAGGCCTGACCCGAGAGTATCGCTGCGACATCCGATTGGCCATATGGCGATGTCGTACGCGGGGCCATGCAATTCAATGATTGGGTTTTGTATTGGGAATGAAGATCGCTACCACCTAGTACTTTGGCATGGCTTTTCTGTTAACAAAATTGCCTTGGGATGAGTGCCGCCTCCGCATTAAGTTCACCCACTTTGGGCCCTTTTCAAGGCTGCTGTCGACACGTTCCCCGAGGCACATTTTAAATGCGTCTGCCTCGTGTGCGGGGTTCGACGAAGCTGGAGTTGGCATGGAAAATACTTCATCGCGAAGTTCTTCTTCGGGCTAATTTTCTTCATTTTGGGCCCGAAGTTCCCCTTTGCCATGTTGTTGCCCCAGTTCATGAATACCGTCGACCGAAACCTGTTTCCTCGAGGGGGCCTCGCCAAGACTTACTTCGGACACCGCCTTCGGCACATTCCTTTAGCGAAGCATTTTCCACGTCCTTGCTTTGAATTTCGTTCAATTTTACGAGGATGAACTGCTTCGCGGTGAACTTCCCTTCGTCGGCTACTTCGGACCAAAAGCCTTCGAAGGCGATTTCGACCATGCTTTGTGAAGCCGAAGTCCAGAATCTAGCTTCTACGGTTGAAGTGGCGCTTGCCCTCCGTGATTTTTGAACAGAGTACAGACAAAAAACTGAAAATCTATATACAAAGATATACAAAACTTTTTTTGTTATATATATATATATACACACCTCAGCGATTGAAGGTCTTCAGGTGGAGACCATTGACGGAGATTGGTAAAACTTGGCCATTCGCATCTTTGAGGATGAAGGAGTTGGCCGAATTCACTTTCACTATTTCAAACGGTCCATCCCAGAACGCATCCATCTTATCATGATTTCCAGGTTTGGCCTTCCATGAATCCCACCTCCATACTAGGTCTCCCGCTTTGAATGTGCGATCGGATGATTTCCTTTTGAACCATTCTCGGGTGACCTCAGCATGCCGAGCGAAGTTCTGGTAGGCCTTTTCGCGTTCCTCTTCTAGTTGCAGCAGCTACACCAGGCGTTTCTCCATCGGGTTAGCTCCATCTTCTTCTAACAGCTGTAATGCAGGGATCTCAATGTGAGTGGGTAGGATGGCCTCCTTGCCGTAGACCAGAGCATAAGGCGAAGTCTTGATCGACTTCTTGATAGAAACCCGATCGGCCCACAAGGCCCGATCCAGAAGAAGGTGCCAAGCTCTTTTGTTTTGCTCGATCAGCTTTCTCAGCACTCTCAACAGGGTTTTGTTGGTGGATTCTGCCAATCCGTTGCCTTGCAGATAATAATTGGAGGACACTTTGTGGTATATCCCATATTTGTAGAGGAACTCATTGATCTTTGCACCTATGAAACCAGGACCATTGTCTATAATAATTGCTTCGGGGATGCCAAAGCGGGTAATCAATCCTTCCAGGAAGGTGACGACAGTCTCTTGATCAACGTGCTTTGTGGGGACTGCCTCGGCCCACCTGGTGAAGTAATCAATCGCGGTCAGGATGAATTTGTGCCCAGTGGAGGAGTTCGATGATATGGCCCCTACGAAATCTAGCCCCCATTGTTGAAAGGGTATTTCCACCTGTATCGATCGGAGGGGCATCGAAGCATTTCTACTTCGGTCGGCGAACCTCTGGCACTGCTCGCATCTACGACAAACGGCGAAGGCATCGACAAAGAGTGTGGGCCAATAGTAACCCACCTTGATTATCTTCAGCATCGTTGCTCTTCCAACGAAGTGTCCTCCTGATAGTCTCGAATGAAACTCGCCTAGGACTCTCCTCTTATCATCATATTTTATGCATCTGAGGAAAACATCGTCGATGTTCCTAAAGAACAGGCCTTCTGGGCGTAAAATGTATCGAGCGGACCGCATCCTGAAATGTCTTCGCTATGAAGCATTCAGATGTGAGGGACATCTGCCGGTGTTGAAATATTCAACTATTTCACCGACCCAATCTTTCTCGGTCTCTTCCTGATTAGCGAAGCATTCTCCTGCTGGCGAGTCATCCCACTGACAGTCTGTTATTTCGGCTACTGCGCTCTTCGCCAGTTCTTGACATAATGCGCGACCACGAACTAGTTTGGTGGGCTTGATCTCAATATCAAATTCTTGTATTTTGCTCACCCAACCAGCTCTCTTGCTTCCCAATTCCCCTTGAATAATGAAATTACGCACATCGGGGTGAATGACGAAGACTGTGGTTCGACTCTAAGAGATGAACTGCTTGAATTTCCTGAGAGACTTCATTACTGCATGCACTTGACGCTCGATGAAATTATACTTTTCTTCATGGGGATTGATTATTTGACTGAGGAACGCGATGGGACATTCCTCGCCATCTTCCCCCTTTTGCGTCAAGACCGCGGCGTAGCTTTCAGGTTCTCCTATTGCATACAGGATGAAATCTCGATTGTAGTCGGGATTGATCAAGACCGGTGCCTGAACAATTTGGGCCTTGATTTCTTTGAATGCTTCTCTCCTTTCTTCTGTCCAGACGAATTTTGTGCCCTTCTTCAAAAGCTCGGACATCGGCTTGACGACCTGGGCGAAGTCTGGGACAAACTTCCTTACGAAGTTAATCTGACCAAAGAAATATTGAAGTCCCTTTTTATCTACTGGGATTGGGAGCTTCATCAGAGCCTCGGCTCTATCAGGATCTACAGCGAGACCCTTTTCTGAAATTGCGTGTCCCAGCAGCTTTCCTTCGCTGACCACGAAGATAGACTTCTTTGGATTGATTGAGATGCCAAATTCTCGACATTTTTCAAAAATTTGTTGAAGGTGTTCGGGGTGGTTCTCCCTCCTTCGGGAGAAGACGGTCATGTCATCCAAATAGATAACGATAACCTTGTTCAGAAGCTCGCCAAAAGCTAGGTCCATCACCCTCTGGAAAGTGGCTCCCGCGTTCGAGAGGCCAAATGGCATTCGCTGGTAGGCGAATGTGCCCCACTTGGTGGTGAACGCGGTCTTGTGCTGGTCTTCGTCCCTGACCCAGATCTGATTATATCCAGAGAAACCATCGAGCAGGGAGAATCGTTGAGCTCCAGCCATCGAATGCAAGATCTGATCGATCTATGGGAGAGGATAGTGGTCCTTGAGGGAAGCCTGGTTAAGGTTGCGAAAGTCCACGCATAACCGGATGTCTCCATTCTTTTTTCTGACAGGGACCAAGTTCGCTACCCAGGAAGAGTGCTTGATGGGATAAATGATCTTCGCCTCGAGCATCTTTAGCAGTTCGGCCTTCATCAGGACCTCGATCTTTGGGTTGACCGGCCTTTGCTTTTGTCGAAAAGGTTTGACCCCTTCTTGTAATTCAATCGTATGCTGGACCAGCTGTCGATCGTATCCCTTAAGGTCATGGTAAGACCAAGCCACGATATCGGGGTACTTCTTGCACAGAGACCGAATCTGCTCTATCTCCTCCGAAGTACAATCGGTCCCGATCTTTATTACTTTCCCAGGTTCAAGTTCTAAATCTTGATACTGCTTTGCACTGACTTGGATCCTATGGGAAAGTGATCGATCATTTTGGTCGAAGAGGCTTTCAAGAGTGATCAGCCCCTTGGGAACATGATTGTTCTTCAATTGAACCAGTCCTTCGCATTCTTCTTCGTCAGGGCTTCGGCTTTCGACCGTGGCGGCTTCTTGAATCATGAAGTTGACAATCTGCTCATCGTTGTCAAAGACTTGCCAGTGTAAATCTCTATCTGGGATAGAGGGTCTGTAGATCATCCTTACAGCCTTGGGCTTATGCACCATATCTTCTACTGGAGAATATCGAGCTGCAATGGATGCTAAGACATCGGCATGTCGATTCTTTTCTCATGGAATAGACTACAGATTGAGGGATTCGAATTGGTCGAACAGGTCCCATACCCTATTGCGGTATGACTTAAGATAATGTTTCTTTGAGGTACACTTGTTGGTGACCTGGTTGCACACCAGTTCGGAATCTCTGAAGATTAGGAGATGCTTTATGCCTAACTTATCAGCTTTCTTGAGTCCTAGGCACAAGGCTTCATACTCTGCTGCATTGTTGGTGCAGCTCCATGTCAATCGGTAGCAATACTCCTTTTGCTCACCGGATGGCGAAACTAGAAGGATCCCTGCTCCGACGTCGTTCTTGCATCGGGCGTCGTCGAAGAACAATCTCCATAGTCCTTCTTGAGCACAGACCTTTTCTATTGTTTTGGGGCGTTTCTCGATCTTGTCGATGGCGTAACACCCCATCTCAGTCTCTATCATGGCATTGAAATCTGCCAATGAAAATTCATCTTCATAACACAGCTGTGCGAGAGATTCTTGAACCAAATCCACTTGCTCTAGCTCTTTCGAGATCGCGTGCACAGGATCACTGCTCTCTTCTTCGGACATCTTCTGGACCAGAAAAGTAGAAGGCTTTTCATTGTAGATTTTCACCTTCTTCCCTTTGAAGGGGATCTCCAGATGAGTGTAGTCCATGGACAGATATCCGCCCAATTTTGTCGTGAATTCCCTCGACAGGCACATGCTGAAGTATGGCTCAAGGTCCACGACCACCACCTCTTGTATGACTATGATTTGAGGTGTCTTATGTAGCCGAATAGGAATGTCTTTGATGACTCCTACAGTATTTACTGGGGTGCCATCCAACTGGAGGACTCCATGACTGCTTCGTGTGTATTCCATGCCTATTTCCTCGCATACTGCCTTCGGCATGACTATCGTCGCGGCTCCAGAATCTATCATGCAGTTATGCACGATGTACCCTTCCATTTGTAGGGATAAGTAGAACGGAGGTGGTCTGTTCTTTCCCATGATGGATGTGGACAGGGTCTGCACTAGGGCTAGCGGTGCTGCTTCCTTTGTTTTAATCATCTTCAATGATTCTTGCAGCAGGTCCACTTGTCCAGGAAGTTGCAGAGCATCATACAAACTGATTTTAGCTGGAACCCTCTTCAGCTCTTCCACAATGTTGTAGGTCGGAGAGCTATGCACCTCAGGTTCTTTTCTCGGCTCGTACCTGGTGCGATATTGCTCTGTCGCTTCGACCCTTTGTCGCTTGGTGAGCGAGGGAAACTTGAGCTTCTCCTTGGCCTGTTCTTTGGTCTCCACCTGAGGTGGTTCGGCAGTGGCCTTTTGGGCCTTTTCTTTGACTAGCACTGGTGGAGGAGCTTCGCTCGGGGCCGAAGAGGATGATTGTCCCTTCTCAAATCGAGCGTGTACCTTCAAGGGAGCCATCTGAGTAGCATCTACCTCTATCGACCTTTTACCTCCTCTGGTAAGGACTACGACTGGCTCTTCCTCGCCGATTGATAGGTTCTTATCTGACTGTCTGATGACGTTGACTTGACCGCCTTGACTGTTGCTTGCTAGCGTCTGCACATAGTGTTGGTGCAGCATGCAGGTATTCTCCTCGTGAGGATCATTGCATGTAGAGCACCAATATACATGATCGAAAGTGCTTGGGGCTTCGTCTATTGCAGCATTTCTTGCCGAAGCTTTTCCTTGATGGACCGCTTGATCTCTGGTAAGCGCAGGCGTGGGATAAGACCTTCTTGGTAGAAACTCTTGTTGCGCTTGCTTCTTCTTGACAACGGTCATGTCGTTGGACAAGGTCTGCACTGTGGCATTTAGCGATTGCATTTCTTGCAGTATCTTGGCCTGCATGTCATCGGCTTTGGGAACTGATGGCAAAGAAGCCATAGTCGATATCGGAGGCAGGGCAGGATGTTGGAGGGGTGCTGGCAACATTGGGAATGTTGGAGCGATAGTGGGGGGCGTAGTTGAGAATGTGGGGAAATGGATTTGTGGAGCGGTGATTTGTGACACAACGGGGTTCGGGTTCTAAGATGAGATCGGGTATGCAGGGGTTGCAAAAATCTATGGAGCGATTACGCTCGCATACTGGGATTGAAGGAACTCAGGAAGTATGGGCATTGGCATTCTTTGGGGAAGCTTTCCCATGGCTATGAGATCTATTTCTGCCTTCTTGGCTAACCCATACAACTCGGGAAAAGTATTGACATTCGAGTACCTTATCATAAGACCGATATCGGGGTTGAAAGCCCGAAGAAAATAGTATGCTACAGCTTCGTCGGTTGGCCAAAGTCCAACTGGTACTCTTTTCCAGGTTCGAGCGAACCTAACATTGAAGTCTGTGATCTCTTCTTGTGGATGTCTTTGGATTGAAGTGAATTGCTGCAGAAGAGAAGTTGGATCGACGGACTCATTGAAGCCTTGCATCAACTGTCTAGCTAACTGGTCCCATCCCGTAATAGTGCCGGATGGTAGAGATCTATACCAATAGAGGAGTTTTCCTCTAAGGGAAAGGACCAGGAGCTTCACCATCACTCGCTCTTCTGTGATGTCATGTATCACTGCCAGGGAAATGATGTCCTGGATATGCTCCAGAGCAGTCTTCCCAGTTCCATCGAACGTCGGGAGCTTTTTAATTGTAGCAGGTGGAACTTGCCCTTGGCCCGCTAGATTTAACGGTGATGAAGAATTCCATGCCGGGAATAATCTGGGCGGCAGTTGCTGCTGCATTTGCTGTTGTTGCTATTGTTGCTATGCCATATTTGTGCCTGGGTTCTATGGAACAGAGATTCCCAAAGTCCCTCTTGGATTATTCGTCGGAAGACTTATAGGAACGGAGGCACTAGTAGGAATGGAGGCACTAGAATGCTTCGGTGAGTTGGGAGGATTCGAAGGAAAACTAGCTGTTGTACTATCGAAAGTTAGGCCTTGCTCGTCAATAGCAGCCTCTTGCGAGGATGTCCCGCGTAAGAGATATTCGGGGGTGACTAACCTAGAGTGTTCCCCAAAGGCATCAATATCAAGCTCAAAGAACTCGGTTTCCTCTCCTCTATTCCTAACTCTCCATCTTGTTTGCATGAAGGCACAAGCTTTGGTACTGGTCTTTACGACTTAAAGATTCTCGGGTAAAACAGAGTCGCCAGATGCTAAGAGTCTTTCGGTAATGAGAGCATCGATTCTCACTACTACTCAGAAGATGAGACTGACCGGATCTCACCGGGAACTTGTTAGAACTTGGCTCCGGTGGAGACGGGCTTAAATTTTCTCAAATATGGGACCTTCGGTCCCACCGGGCGTGCCAAAAACTGTTGGTCATCAAATCCGCACAGGAAAGGACTTGTGTAAGTATGCGTGCCCTAGACCTGCGACCAACATTGAAAGGCCAAAGGGAAGAGATGCCCCTCGTGCCAATCTCCGGAGAAAGGCCGACTCCTATACTAATCTACTTTTGGGGTTTGAGATAAGAGTGCAGGAAAGAGATAAACAGAGTAAGGGTTAGAAAAAGAAATAAAAAGGGTAAAGGTTAGAGGATGATGATTCAAGGTGGGAGAGAACAGGAAGCACGATCACTCACTAATAACTTGAATAGCAGCAAAGAACACCAAGAATAAAACTAAAGAAATGCAATACTAGCCCTCCTATGTATCCTCTGGACGAGTTCGCAGGGTTCTCCTTTCTCTCTCGCTGGAATTTAGGGTTCAGAGTAACAACGATTAAGACAAGGGAATAACAGAAACCACAATCCACCAGGCAGCATAAAAGAAAGCCGATAAGGCACTTTTCCTCTCCTATGTATCCTTCAGGGCAAATTTTAGGGGTACAGTTCCCAATCGCACACCGAATTCAGGATTCAGAGTTACAGTATGCAAATGAAGAAAGACAAAAGAATTAAGCACAGAAGGCAGCATACAAGAGAGAAATGAAGCTCAAAAATATCTTTAGTATTAGTCGTAGGACATCAAGTTACAGTAGCTTTCTAGTAGAAAGTTCCCCCCCTTTTACATTACAATGCTTGGGTTTTTATAGAGGACCCGACCCTCTGAGTCATTATTACAAAATCGACGAAGTACACCCTCGAGCTTCGAGAAATCGGCTCCTCGCGGCTGCTGCAAATGATCTCTCAAATCGGCTTCCAAAACTGGTAATGGTGGCCGAGTCAACCGGGGAAAGATGCATTAAATGAGCCACCTGAGTGTCCTTGGATCATGGGTGCGGTGCTCGAGTGGCGGCCATGCTTGTCGGGCTCTCCTTCATGGACTGATACTTCGCTTCCAATTGCCAAAAATGAGCAACGAGGCTTACGGGCAAGAAAATATGCATTTATGAGGCTCTCTGATCACCTCGAGAAAATGCCCAATTTGGGAAGCGTGCCTGGGAAGTGCCTCGCTGATCTCCGCTTCGCAAAACTACTTCGGGGGCGTTGAGTGCCGAAGCCGATCTCCTTCTATTTTTCGCTGCTTTGCTGGCAAAACTGCTTCGCTGGTGGGCCGAGAAATGTTTTCGGGCCGATCTTCTTTTGAAACGGCGGCTCGGGGGAGTTTCGGTCGAAACACTTTTATGCCTTCGAAACACTTTCTCGGCTTCTACCGCTTTGGGTGAAAACTGGCCAAAGTGGATTTTAGAAATACTTCGGGCCCGAAGTAGTTTCTCTGCCTTAGCTGATTTGGATTGTCTTTTCTTCTTCGGCGAAGTCGTTTGGATGCCGCTTCGCAAAACTTTCACCCGAAGTAGCTGCTGGGAATGCTTCGGGTGCGAAGCGTTTTCTTGGTACTTTCTTCGACAAAGTTTTCGCCCGAAGTGGTGGTTTGAAGCGCTTCGGGCCCGAAGCTCTTTTCACATTCTCCTTCTTTCCCTTCGACGAAGCTATGTTCTTTGGTCCATTCGGCAGCGAAGCTCTTTCCTTTTCATTTTATCCACAAGGGGGCGATAGGGAAAGCCAAAATTGCTATAACTTACAAACAAAAGAAAAACTTTCAACAAGGAAATATTATACAAAATTTGGATTTTACTGCCCCTTGGTGGAATGTGACAAAATTGTCAACAATTCCACTCTGGGATGCCTGGGGGACATCATTCAGGAAGGCCTACGACCTTGAAGATTATCAGAGCCGGCTATTATTTGCCCACCCTCTTCACAGACACACATGTAGTCTGTGTAAAATGTGAAAAATGTCAGAGGTTCACTGACAAAAATAGGAAGGTACCCTTGCCCCTTCAGCCAATTCAAGCCGAGACTCCATTTTAGCAGTGGGGTCTAGACTTCGTCAGGACCATCATGCCCAACTCTTCTGCAGGACATAAGTTCATCCTTACAGCCACTGATTATTTCACTCGGTGGGCTGAGGTGATTCTTACTAAGCATGCAGACCAAGAAATGATTATTGGGTTCCTTGAGAGCCTCATTACCCGTTTCAGGGTCCCAGAGGCAATAGTTACAGACAACGGTCTAGGGTTCGCAGGTTCTGTACTCACAGAGTTCACCAAAAAATACGACATCTATCACAAGATGTCCTCAAAATACTATTCACAGGGGAATGGCCTGGCCGAGTCCACTAACAAGAATCCATTGAAGATTATAAAAAATATAGTAGAAAGGAACAAGAGGTCGTGGCACCTACTTTTGGACAGGGCGTTATGGGTGGATCGCATATCTTTCAAGAAATCTATCAAGATGTCCCCCTACATGCTTGTATACGGTAAGGATGCGGTTCTGCCTACCCACATAGAAATTCCCTCACTCTGGTTATTAGATGAAGAGAAAGGCAACGGGGATCCAATGGATGCCAGAATTTGTCAACTGTTGCAGCTAGAAGAGGAAAGGGAGAAGGCATACCAGGCCTTTACCAAACATGCCGAGGCAACTTAGAGCTAGTTTGCAAAAGGGACCACCACCCGAGTTTTCAAAATCAGGGACAGTGCTCAAGTGGGATTCACTCAAAGTGAAGCCGGGCAACCATGACAAATTTGATGCCTTCTGGGAAGGCCCCTATCAAATCGCTCGGGTAAACCAATTCAACACGTTCGTGCTCAGGGACATGGAGGGACAACTTATCCTAATCCCTATTAATGGCTTCCACCTGAAGGCCTATCACCACTGAAGGTTGCTGAGAGGTCCTTCCTTGTACATACTTTTCTCATTTATTTCCTGTAGTTCAGTTTATTTCAGAATGTAAATATTTCTTTCAGTTATTTAGTTTCCAGCTTTTGAATTCGAAAAGGGCTAAGTGTGAGAAAAGAAGAAAATTTTTGCGCTGCTACAATTCTAACCAATGCAGAAAATCGCTCGACTTCGCAGCAAAGTTGGGCGTCACTATATGAATTGTGCGATGTTGGGAGTTTGGGAGAGAAAAAAACAAACAAAAAAGACTCAAATTTTTCTAAGTGTTGGGTGCGCAACCCGACTTCGCAGCGAAGTTGGGCTGCGCACCATCCTGGGAACGCAGTCGGGCAGTAGGAGAAGCAAAAATCGCCTAAGTGTCGAATCCCTACTGCGCAATATTTTCTAGGCAAAGTCGGATTGCGCACATTTTTTGAGCGAAGCCCGGTTGCGCACTCAGTTTTGGGCACACTTCGAACGACCCGTCAAGGAGAACAAGGGGCATGATGAAAAAGTTTCTAAGTGTGGGCCCCAGAGGGCGCACTGTGTATAGCGCGAAGTTAGACCACGTTCCTTCTTAGGCCCTTGGCCAAAGTCTCCCTTGAAGTGTGTGCCCAAGCGACAACAGTGAAGTCATTGGAAGCATGAGGTTCAAAATTTTTAAGGAATGATTGCACGGATTTCAAAGCAGATGTCATTAAGAAGTGAGCGCATTAGGACCAACCGCGTACGAGGTGCGCCTTCCAATGAAAAATCGCACATGCGACCATCGAGGAATAATGATGCTTTCTACCTACTTCGGGAAAATCACTTTAAACCCCTCCTCGTGCCATTAATGCTATGTTTCCATTCCTAGAAAAGGGCCCTGGCGTACTCAGAACACCTAAATTATTAGTGTAAATCAAAGCTGTGCGGTTAAGAGGAAGAAAGGTGCAGAATTAAGGTCTGTGGCGACTGAAATCCCTGTCTCTGCAACCATGAGCGAAGAACAGAAAATGGACAAGGGGAAAGCGCCAATGCAGCCACAGTCCAGCGATATAGAACAAGAGGCTGAGGAACGCATGAAGTCTGGCGCTCATGAGAGTGAAGCGCCACAAGAGCAAGGAAATCCAGGTCAAGGCGAAGCAAAGGGTAAGGTCCTCCACCATCGCCCGTCAATCGCCTGGCTAGGTATAAATATGGTGAGTACTCCATTAGCCTCACCAAGCTACGACCCAATATTACAAAGTGGGCAGGCAAAGTATCGCCCTTGCACCATGTCGGAGCTACGTATAAGTCGAACCTATACTGGTTCTTGTGCCCTCCCATCCACCACTGCCCGGAGTTGGTTGAGTCAATTGTGACATATTACAAACCAGCTACCCGGCAAGTTTGCGACTACCAAGGAAGGGTGTTGTTCACCCTCTTCAAAGAAAGTGTCCAGCCAGCCTTCGCCCCAGGGCTCCAGTACGACCCTGATGCCATTGTCAAAAGAATTAACTTGGATGAGCAGGCAGACAGATTCATTCAGAGCAGAAGGATGAGAGAGTTTCTCGATTTAGAGATGAAGTCCCCATTGCCAGCAGGACAATGGCCGTCAGGTCCCATACCCCTGGAGAGGTTCAAAAACAAGTACATTTATATTATCCTTGCATGGGTACATTTATATTATCCTTGTGGAGTGTATATTACATGGAGAGTTTTATGACTCCATTGCGCAAAGAAGCGGAAGGCACCTGATTTTCTTTGATTGGGTTGATTAGGTGGCATATGCCATACATTCACACCTGGTCAAGATACAACAGAAGCAGACAACCGAGTTTTGGCACTGCTCATTCCTCACATGGTTGTGCCTTTACCACACGCACTACCGAATCAAAGTTCCTAATCTAAAGAGGGTAAATGAGAAGGGAGCGCCACTGCCGGTGTATGAGTGGACGAAGCCCTGTATAGAAGAGGGTCTTACTACGACTTCAATTTCAAATTTTTAGGTATGACCCTGGCGTTGTTCAACGGCAAGGCATCTCGCCCTCCTCTGGCCATGACGAACTACCTAAGGAAATACAAATGCAGGGATACTTTTCGGTTGACTCAAGGCATTGTTATCAGAATCTACAAATTCAAAGGTAAGCCGTTCTTGCTGCCCTATTTTTGCACTGAGCATCGATTCGGCATGGAGACATCACGGCAAATGGACTATGTCAAAGAGGAATTCGGCCAGGGAAAGAAGAGAGGCCATATTTTTAAGTATCCTATTACCTGGTCGAACATTTAAGTCCATGAAATTGGGTAGCACATCTACCTAGAACAGGAACTCCTCAACATGGGCTTGATACAGTTACCACAGCATTGGAAATACGACCCGATTAGGGTTAGGGGAAAGTTTGTACATATTTGCCCCTGAGAAAAAATCATGGAGGAAAGGTGCAACAAAACAGGCGCAGACCTAGAATGGCACATCGAACGGATGCAATCATGGCCACCTTGGCATGACTTTTACTGAGTGGAGGTGGAGTATGATTCGAAGCGCAATCCAGATCACAGGTTAGACTCGACAGGTTTCAAAAACTTCTTCACAAAGGTGATGCCCCTCAGCTGGAAAAAGGACAAAACCATTGAATGCTGGAAGATGAGGTGTCACACGTAACACGATAAGTCTAACCGAAAGACATTGGCCATAGATGATGAGTTTTTGGCCTTATATGATAAATACACCAGCAAATTGGAGTCGTTCACGTTTCGATATTGTGTCCCCCTAGGCACCAAAAAGAGATATAAAAGGAAACCCCCATCCCAACAATTGTCCATTCAAAAACCTCCCAGCAAGGCGCCAACAAGCAGTCAGGTGGGCCCGATGTTCTCTCCAGCTCCTGAAACGTCGCCACAAAAGGAACAGGAGCCAGAAAGGTCAACCGGTGAAGCAGTGCCTAAAAAAGAAAAGGCGCTAGAAGGGTCAACCGGTGGGCCAGCGGCAGTGGGTGTCCCTCCATCAAAGCCCAAGTACAAATTTACCATGGGAGCACCATCGCCTGCCGCACCAACTGCCTTTGCCTCCTTTGAGAAAACTGCCGCTCCATGGGAAAAGAAGAGAAAAAGGAGCAAGAAGACCAAGACAAAGCGGCCAAAAAAAGAGGTTGCGCAGCAAACAGCTATGGCTCCACGAGCAGAAGCAGCCGCACCAGAAATCATCTCTCTAGATAGTCCAGGGAAAGAAGCAGAGGTCTGGGCAGCAGGCATCCTCCAATCATCGGCTCAGGCAAAGCCCGTAGGTACAGCCTCTTCCCTGGTTACCCAAATCCTAGTTGGCCCTACCGTAACATCGTCCCCCTCTGTATCAGGGAAATCCTTAGTCACATCATCCCTGTCGCCTATCTCCCAATCCTTTCGCAGTCCCCATTCTTTCGAATAGTTTGCCTAGGACCTGAACATTTTCCAAACCCTGGGTCAAACCCTAGACCCCTCATCTGCGACCAGTGTTGAAGCCATACCTATATCGCCGCGTCGCTCACCCACATCATTCAAAACCCCATATTCACCTCCCACTCATCCGCTCATTTCCCCTAGGACCCGGTCACCTTTGAAAGCGGCCTCATCTTCTAGAATATCTCCTCCTTCATTGTTTGCAGGAAGGATGTCGCAACAAGATTTGGCCTCGACGTACCCTATACTGGTAGAACTTGACCTCATGGGAGAGCAACTACAAATTACAGATGATCAGCCTCTAGCCATAAAGGCCACAGGGTGTTCTGCCTCTTTCCTCTAGGGCATCAAACGAAGAAGAGCCGAGGAGATAGTCACCCCAGTGAAGCGCACCAAGTTTGACTTGGATAGGAGGGTGCTGCGAACCAATAAATTGATCCCTAAAGTTAAGAAGCCTCTTCGAGAGATGATCAAGGCCGATTATGAACACCGAATCAAGGAGAAGAATTTCGATGATATAAGCGAAGAATACAAAATCAATGGTATTTGTCGCAGGACTAACAATATCCTTGTTAAGCGACTTGAGAATCAAGAGAAGTTGTTTTAGCTTCAGAACAACTCGAGACAGTTGGAGGAAGATCTGGCCAAGGCCACCATGTGGCTGGAGTCTTCCCAAAAAGATATTGAAGACTTGAAAGCTTAGCTCGCCGCATCCTAGTAGGAGGCTACAGCACAAAGGAAGACAACCGAACAGCTATCAAAAGAAAAGAAGGCAGCACTAGAACATGTTTCCCAACTGCAGGATTTGTTGAAGCAGAACCAATCTTAGCTGAAGAAGAAGGCGTCCCAAATGGCTGCCTTTTCAAAAAACAAGATCAAGGAGATGTGGGCTGGTTTGCTGCAGGGCTAATGTGGTCAGGTCCCTGTCCGTCCTGGATTTTGCATCCTTGATCCAAGAAGTATCTACCCAGGGAAAGCCTGCAGTAGATGAGGTCGAACGCCAAGCGAAGTAGTGGCCAGACTTGGCGATAAAACTTGAAAAGTTTGCACGTAAGGGCCTCTGATTCCCCCCTATGTCCCAGATTGCCCTAGATTGGGCGGATGCCAAGGTAACCTTGCATAATTATTTTGAAAAAATGGAGAAGATCAGGGCCGCCAAGAAGATGCTGAACCATGAAATGAATATTTGCCTGGCCCCCTTCAACACTCTTTCTACGCTCGGATTTTCGAGCTTTGTCAAATATGGGGAGTTTCTACCCCTTGAACAAGTAAAGCTAGATTGGTTGTCTTTCGAGGCAGATACATCAGAAATTGATGGTTGGACTGAGCCGATCCGGAGAGATGCGAGGTGACCCAAATGGTGTCAAGGTTTTGCAAGATTAACACCTCCCTTCAGGAGTTGGGAGAAAGGTATGACACCATCGATGTGCACATGGTTGCGACATTTAGAGCAACACTAAAAGATGTCAGCGATTTAGAGCCCTTCCATGCAGCGGCTTGGGATCAGGCCAAGACCGCATACAAGCACATCCACGAGCGGGAGCAACCTGTCGAGCAAGAAGGCGATGGTGGTGAGCATTCAGATTCAGAGAGAGAAGAAGAAGAGTCAGAAGAAGAGACTACTGAGAGTGAGCTCGAAGAAGAACAGTTACCCAAAAAGGGGACTTAATAGTAGCAGGAACAACAGGATGTAGGGGAAGGGAGTTCCTCTGTGCCCAAAGGATAAAGTCCTGGTTCGTTGCATCGAGGCGAGCTCAATACCCCGCGAGCTGCCAGGAATGTTGCCATATTGTGCACGGGGTGCTATGTCTTCAGTTTTTTTTGTAAGGATGCTGCTCTCCCTTCCCTCTTCCTTCTCTCCCTTTCTCCACTATCCCCTTTCTTCCCTACCATCAGTTTCATTCTCTTCATTCCCCCCTCTCCTTCTTCTGACTGTTTCTCCAAGAGGGCAAAAGGCCCTAAATTTGACTAAGTGTTGGTATTGCACAACCCGACTTCACAGGGAAGTTGGGCTACGCCCTTAATTTTGAGCGCACTTGGGGAACCAACGTGTGGAGAGCTGAACCCAATTTTTCTAAGTATAGAGCAAACCTCGACTTCGCAGCGAAGTCGGGGTGCACTCTCAGTTCTGTGCGCACTTGGGCATCAGTGGAGCCCTAAAAATTCTAAGTGTTGGGTGCGCAACCCGACTTCGTAGCGAAGTCGGGCTGCGCCCTCAAGTTCATGCATAGTTGGGTGACTCATCTGAAGAAGCGGCTAAGTGTTGGGTGCGCAACCCGACTTCGCAGCGAAGTCGGGGTTCGCTCACTTACTTGCGCGCACTTGGGCACAGAATGTTGAAGCCAGCCCAAAAATTTTCTAAGGCACGAAGGCCTCCCCAACTGTGCTACTTCCCCCTTGCGCTGCCTGGTTGTGCTCCAATTTTGGGCGAAGTTGAGCAAGAAAGGAAATACGAGCTCCTAAGGCAAATTTTTCCCCTTATCAGATTTTGACAGGTGTCCAGCCTCGGGATTTGAGTCAGAGATGTGACGGGAGGTGTGCGAGCGTGAACTAAATTATTGTACTTAAGCTGCCCTCAGTCAAGCTGAATCGGAGCATCATCCCCACATCGCCATGTAGCTGCAAATATTTCAGGTGGACCTTGCCGCAAGCACGTTCCATGCCGACAGAGGTCGACATCAGCCACTTTTTGCCACTTTTGTCAGCTTTTTCAATTATTGTCAGGTCTGGGATCCTGTGCCCAACGATGTAATGGGGGGAAATTTACGCTATAAATAGCTCGACAATATCATTGTAAAAGGGTGGAAGGGGGATATATTGCTAGGGAACCACTGTAGCTGTGCGTTTGCTTCTAAATACAAAATATACTTGGCTCTATTGACTGTCTTTATCTTGTATGCTACATTTACTTAGCATTTCTACCTCATGTTGCTTATGTTATTGCTTACTGTTATTCTGCTTTCTGGATATCGATATTTAATAGTTAAGTATTCTTGGAATGCAAAGGTAGAGGATACATAGGATGAATGTCATTGATAATTTTTGCAACGTATTTTGTGTTTAATTGCTGTTAGTAGTGGTGATTGGTTGTTGCTGTGTTGCTTATCCTCACCACCCATAACAAACACATTTACATTTCTTTCTGCATTTCTAATTTATTTCCTACACATCGAGCTTATAAACAATTGAGAAAACATAGGAAGTCGGCCTCATCCCTAGATTGGCATGAAAGGTATTCCTTCCTTCTGGCCTTTCAATCTATTGGGCAAATGTAGGGTGCATTACACTAAATCCTATCCTAGTGGCAGATTCGTAACCAATAGTTATAGGCTACAAAGATCAGCTATCTAGCTGTCATAGGTAGACGCCTAAGACTAAATGTCACAAGGCTAGACGTCACAAGTCTAGATGTCAAGGCGGTTGAGCTAGACGTCACAAGTCTAGACGTCAAGGTGGCTGAGCTAGACGTCATAGGTCTAGACGTCAAGGCGGTTGAGTTAGACGTCACAGGTCTAGACGTCAAGGTGGCTGAGCTAGACGTCACAAGTCTAGACGTTAAGGCGGTTGAGTTAGACGTCACAGGTCTAGATGTCAAGGCGGCTGAGCTAGACGTCACAGGTCTAGATGTCAAGGCGGTTGAGTTAGACGGCTGCCTAGACGTCAAGGGCTAGACGTCTACAACCCTCCGTCGTCTACTCCTTGTACCTGCAATAAACATCAACAGTTCTCGTCCTTGCTGTAACAATCGATCTACAATGCTTATTAGTATGGAAAACCTGCAACTCACACATCAATGCAATACAACCTGCAATAACATGAACTCACAACAACACCATACACAAAATAGAACATCCGCACAAGGGTATTGGCATTTGTATTCAGATGGATAATGACGATCTACAATGTTTGAAGAGGGGGTATAAATAAGGAGGCGAAGTAGTTCTTCCAACTACTTCGCTCTCAACTACCCCAACTGTCTTGCCCTTAACCATTGCTAACTAATCCTAGATGGATGTCTAACAACTGGATGCAATGGACATCTAACTAGACGTCTAACACACTAGTTAGCAAATGGTGGCTAGTTTTGTCATCTAGTGCCTTGTGCGTTTACAATCAAGCCTTCTTTCTTATTGGCTGATTTTTACAAAAATCCAATGTAACACATGCATTCCAAAATTGCTATGTACAATCAAAATTGGTGGACAACATTATTCCAGCCAGTTCTAGGGTTTGTCTTGCTTAGAACTGTTGTCTACATATGTGATAAGGCAAAGAGGTGAATGACACATTCCAGGTCAGGTAGAAGAGGAAGGAGTACGAGACCGCCAAGAAGAAGCGCACGACTGGCGAACCAAAGAACACACAACGAGGACGAAGTTTCACAACCTGAAGTGGAAAGAGTGTGGAACCCTGTAGAAGACGAAAGTCCGAGAGCAGAGACGTTGTTGGTGACAGCAGAAGGTGAAGAGCAAATAGCGGAGGAAGTACTTGTTACTGGAAACGAGGATTGGACGGTAACACCCGAACCAGCGGAGAGGAGTTGGCCGGCGGATACAGAAGTAGGAGACTTTGTACCGCAGCAACCACGTGTAGGTTCGTGGGGAGGAAGACCAGAACCACATCTCGTTTACTCGCGAAGGAGGTCGCGAAGCGGAGGCTCACGAGAGCCAGGTAGAAGGCTATTTGATCCAAATTTCGCACCATCAACAACAGAGAGGGGGTCGGACAGAACTCCACCCCGATCACCACCGAAGAGTCCGCCTAGTGGGACAGTCCCAATGGCGAACCTTGCTAACCGTGCGGGCAAACAGAAATGCCCACCCTTCACCAAGGAAGGAAAAGAAGACCCGGCCCATCATGTAGGAACTTGTATCACCATTTGGGGATCAAATGAGGTATCACAAGACACAAAATGGTTGCAATTGTTTCCAGCTACCTTGCGGGGTATGGCTATGGATTGGTATTTGAAACAACAAAATACGCAACCATTCACACAATGGACTTCCTTGAAGGATGCATTCATCGAAGAATTCCGACCATTAAGGGACGACACGGAGATCATCACCGAAATCTTCGCCACAAAACAAAAACCAGAAGAAGATGTCAAAAGCTACAATAGGAGACTGAAGCAGTTGATAGACAAAATGGAAATGCCACCTGCTGACGGAATGATAAAACGTTGGTTCTTGGATGGATTACTGCATAAGTACCGAAAGAAGATGAAGGCAGTACCAGCCTCGACGTATGCAGAAGCCCTTGAGAAAGCAAAGAACTTCGAAAGTGAGGCCAAACAAACGGCTACAGGGATCGGAGGACAGCCAAGACGCGAAGATTCCGATAGTGATGAAGAAGATAAAGTTCAAAGTGCAATACACTCCTTTCGGAAAGAGTTTGATAAAATCATAAGAGAAGTCAAAGGAGAAGTGAGGAAAGATAGGAAGGATATTTGGTGTTCCGACTGTAAAACGGAGGGACATGCAAATACCAATTGCCCAAAGAAAGCGTATTGCAACATATGCGATATTGCAGGTCACCCAGTAGCAGATTGCCCATTCAACTTGAAGGGAGCAAGGCACCAGACCCTGACAGTCCAACAAGGAGATCAACCTGATACTTCAAGAAGTGGACAAGGTGCAACAAGCAGCAGATACAGGAACAACCGCCAAGGTGGAAGACAATGAGGGCAAAGTCGATTGCAGTACGACTCTGAAGGGAGACCCATAATCCAGTGTCGAAATTGCCAAGAATGGGGCCACTTTGCAAAGAATTGCCCCAAGCCTCAAAATGCAAGCAATGCTGGTGGTAGCAATGCTACCCAAATGTGTAGGTGGTGTGGTCCAGGGAACCACAAAGAGGCTAATTGTCCAAACAAGGCAAGCTCCAGTGGTATGCAAAATGTCAATTTGTTTGACATTGGTGAAGTGAGTACAGTGATGGAGAGGGAAGAATCCCCTGATTCTACTGTCTAACCGTAACAAGAGCACAAGCTAGGAAGTTAGAAGAGTACCCAAATCCTGCCAAGGAGAAAGAGCGATGGCAGGAAGCTCAAGAATTGATAAAAACAGAACTAGACAAAGAAAAGCAGGATAGGCTAGTTCTGGAGAAAGCTCTAAAGAAGGTGGAGATCACAAATGACAAGCAAGCATCAATAGAAGGCTTGGTGACACAGGTACTGAATACGACGGTGGAAGTGAAAGTAGCAAGTCTATTCAACATAGTACCCGAGTTATATGCTACGGTTGGGGAAGTCATGAAAACAAGAAAGAAAATTGAAACCCGACAGGTAGCCCACATCAAGCAAAGTCAGTTCATTGATCCAACGATACTGATGATCGAGGCAGGGAAAAAGCCAGCTTTGGTTCACATGGAGATACTGGACCACAAGTTGAATCAGGTAATCGTTGATGGAGGATCAAGCGTGAACGTGATGCCAGAAAGGACGTGGCGGAGTATTGGCCAACCCGCACTAAGATCTCCAAACTTCAAGTTATATGGAGCAGATCAATACGACATCGAGACAATAGGCGTATTAATGAGCCAAAAAGTACGCATAGCGGAGCAGGACTTTCTATTGGATTTCGTTATAATTGCTATGCAAAAACCAGCATATGATGCATTGTTGGGACGTGGGTGGTTACGAACGGCGAAGGTAAACCACAACTGGGAGAAAGAGCATCTGACCTTCAAGAAAGGCCAGCATAAATACTTGATTAATTTAAAGAACCAGGCAGTAAGCCAAGAAATTGCAACTTTGGATGACTCAGGAGCTTCTTCCTCGGATGAAGAATCGGGATATGAACCTGATGACGAAGGAGTACTACACTTGGAAGATTGCACGGAGGATGAGTACAATGAAGACAAAGGCTTACTCCATTGGCAGCTAGAAGACTATGAAGTATTTTCTCCCCAGTGTTTTTGCATTGACGCAGGAGACGAAATCCAAGAGGATGAGAAGGAGGAACCGGAAAAGGAAGAAAGTAGTGAAAAGCAGACAACAACAGAGAAGGATAAGGAAAGAGAAAAATGGACATTCCCCAAGAACTTTGCAGAATATACGATGGGAGACGCAGTCATTGAAGACAAACCAGCTCACCCCATCGATGTTCTTAAGGCAGTAAATGAACCTGAGTCCATCAAGTATGAAGGACCTAGAATGATTCAGGTAAACTTGGGAGAAGATGGCGAGGAGAAGATGATTAAGTGTGGAGACGACTGGGATCCAATGTTAAAAGCGACGACATTTAAAATATTTTTGGAGTATAAGGATGTCTTCGCTTGGACATACAAGGACCTGAAGGGAGTTCCACCAGAGCTCTGTGTACACAAGATTCCCCTGATTGAAGGCGCACAACCAGTGAGGAGGCGACCATACAGGATGAATCCCAAGTATGCAGCCCTGGTGAATGCTGAAATTGAAAAGATGCTAGATGCAGGCATCATCTTCAAGGTTACGACAAGTGAATGGGTGTCACCAATTGTGATCACCTTGAAGAGGGAGGCAAACAAAATTCGGATTTGTGTGGACTTCCACAGCCTCAATGCCCTAACCATAAAGGATCCCTTCTCGATCCGTTTCACAGACTCCATCCTGGAAGAAGTAGCGGGCCATGAGATCTATTCATTTTTGGATGGATTCTCAGGATACAACCAGATCAGCATTGCGGAGGAAGATAAGTTGAAGACCACCTTTGTAGTAGAAAACGGGATATATGCTTATAACCGCATGCCGTTTGGATTGTGCAATGCACCGGCTACTTTTCAACGAATCATCTTATACATCTTTGATAAGATGTCCACAAGAAATTTCAAAGCTTTCCTAGATGATTGGTCGTTGTATGGAAGGACACAAGAACATTTGAAGGCGTTGGATGAATGCATGAGCTTGTGTAGGAAAGCTCGGATATCCCTGAACCCAGGAAAATGTGTCTTGATGGTACCATATGGGAAGCTGCTAGGGCATATCGTATGCCAAGAGGGTTTGAAGCCCGATCCGGATAAGATACGAGTCATACTGTTGATGGAGGAACCACATGACGTGAGTTCGGTAAAGACCTTCTTGGGAACAGTAGGATACTACAAAAGGTTCATCCGGAACTACGCACAGACTTCTCATCCATTAGATGCTCTTACACGTAAGGGTGTTCCTTTTCACTGGGCAGAGGAGCACCAGGGAGCTTTTGAGGGCTTGAAAGCACATTTGGTGAAGGCACCTATCCTAGTTTACCTAGACTGGGAGAAGGAGTTCCATGTGCACGTAGATGCCTCAAATTTTGCCATTGGCTGTGCATTGGCTCAGGAAGGCCAATTTGGGTTGGATCAGCCCATATATTTTGCAAGTCGGCTATTGTCTCGAGCTGAGAAGAACTATAGTACAACAGAGCGCGAAGCACTAGGGATGGTGTACGCAGTACAGAAGTACCGACACTATTTGTTGGCTAACCCTTTTGCTTTCTATGTAGATCATCAGGCGTTGTTGTACCTGATTAACAAGCCAACGATCTATGGACGAGTGAGTCGATGGCTCGTCACTCTGCAGGAATTCGTGTTTCGGGTGGTAGTGAGACCAGGGAAGAAGCACGTAATTGCAGATCAACTGTCAAGGATTCGCTCAGGAGAACCTGTAGAAGGAGGAATACCGGATGAATTCCCCGATGCACAATTGTTCATGATAAGTGCGATACCCGTGTGGTATAAACATATAGGGGAATATCTATCGATAGGAGAGCTGCCAAAGGAGATGACGATAGCTGAACAATGGAAGGTGATTACGAAATCAGCACCCTTTACCTTGATTGCAGGATTGCTATACAAGATGGGGGAGGACCACATTCTGAGACGATGCGTGATGGAAGATGAAGTGCAGCAGACCCTGAAGGAGGCACATGAAGGATTGGCCGGAGGACATATGGGACCTGACGCAACGGCTAGGAAAGTGTTGTTGGCGGGCCTATGGTGGCCTACCCTTTATCACGATGCCAAGAACTTTGTTAAGGCATGTGATACGTGTCAAAGGACAGGGAAGCCGTTGAAACGAGACTTCATGCCACTGCATCCATCGCAACCTCAAGAACTCTTTGAGAGATGGGGGTTGGATTTTGTGGGTCCACTAAGAACAAGTCACAAAAGGAAGTGCAGGTACATCGTAGTCGCAACAGAGTACCTAACGAAATGGGTCGAAGCAAGGGCCTTACCAGATAATTCTGCAAGAAGCACGGCTCGCTTTTTGTATGAACAAGTTATCACACGGTTCGACATACCTCTTCAATTGACAAGTGACAGAGGAGGCCATTTCGTTAATGAAATCATCCAAAATTTGACGAAGGAATTTAGGATCTTCCATTCTTTGTCAAGTCCGTATTATCCCAGAGCAAATGGGCAAGCGGAGGCGACAAATAAGGTCCTGGTTTCCATCATGTATAAAACATGTGCAATCGAAGGAGCAGACTGGGAGGAGCGCTTACCAGCGGTTCTGTGGGCATACAGAACCACCTTCAAACCAACCACGAACCACACACCCTTTCAATTGATGTATGGACAGGAGGCGGTAGTACCAGTGGAATTTCTGGTACCAAGCTTGAGGGTAGCCGTTGAAACCCACCTGAATGAAGAAGACAACATGGAGGAGAGACTCGCAACATTGGTACAGTTAGGCGAGAAAAGGGTGATGGCACAATGGGCAACGGAGATTGCTCAGCAATGACGGAAGTATTGGCATGACAAACATCTCCGAAAGATGAATTTGAAGGTTGGTGATTTAGTGCTCAAGTACAACGGAAAAAGAGAGATCAAGCCAGGGAAGTTGAAGACCCTATGGCTTGGACCCTTCCAAGTGGAAGAGGTACTGGACAACGGGGTTGTTCGATTGAAGAAGCTGGATGGAACAATCTGCCCCGATGTGGTAAATGGTTCTAAGTTGAAGGTGTATAAGGCACAGGCATAGATAAACGTAATCAACTTAGAAATTGTGAAGGACACTTCTGGTAACGCAACTGAAGAAGTACAACCAGGTATACGATCCTACGAACACGGTGGGCCAAGTAATGTTGTTCGAGAGGATGAACCAACTAACCTGGAATGGCTATTTGGAATGAAGGAGAACTAGTAATCGAGCAAAGGGAGTTAGAACCTCGAGAGGGAGAACAGAGACGATTACAAGTCCATGTTCAATTTCCAAATAGCGAAGTAGAGGAGCGACTTCAAACCCTCACGGATGTCGCTTCACAAGGACAGAAGCTTGAAGTGGAAGATGACGAAGGGCAAGGAGCTAGAATTTTGCAACAGATGGCTTGGGAAACGCAGATATTGCAAGAGGAGTATGAGACCCTACGACAGTATAATGCACGATTAAGGGAACAAGTCATTCAGGAGTTGGATGGAACCATGCAACGAAATGAAGCACGACGAGAGGCACGTAGGGGGAGTGAGCAGAAAGAGACCAAGAAGACTTAAGAGGAAGCACAGAAGGTAATGAACAAGCCTCTTCAGAAGGTAGCCTATTCTCTATAACCAGTAATTCGCCAGCTACAAACCATCCTCGAAGGCAGCAAAATCATAGACTAGAGATGCAACTAGAAGGGCAAAGAGAGGATACAGGAAATAATGCGGAAGGACACGCCACCTTATCCTCTAATTCCAATAGTTCATCTACAACCACATTGAGAATCCTCCTGAATATTGACGACTCCTCAAGAATGCTTCACCATTAATCCGACGTCCTCGAAGATTACGGAGATCACCAAAACAGGATGAGACAAGGGAACCACGTCAGAACTTGGCTACCAATAGCGAATATCAGATGAGTCGTGAACAGGCAACCGAGATTCTGTGGCGGGATGTCAGAGAGGTACCCGAACAACCAAGGTATGGAGGATGGCTAGAAGATTCAAGTTGTAGACAATGGTGAGTACATTCCCAAGATAGGGGTGATGACAATCAGGCAATCAGGTTCCAAGATTATACAATGTATACTCCTATATACTGGTTATGGATGTCAAAGGATCAAATGTCTAGATGTAGTGGATAGACGTCTAACATTAGACGTCACAAGGGCTTGACATCATGCAAGTCAACTAGACATCACAGGGTGGGTAGACGTCACAAGACGTCACTAGTTGGTTAAACGTCACAATGGCTTGATGTCACATAGGTCAGCTAAACGTCACAATGAATTGATGCCATGTAGGTCAGCTAGACGTCACAAGTTGGTTAGACATCACAAGCAATTAGACGTCACAAGTGACTTGACGTCATAGAGAACTGACGTCATACAGGTGGATTAGACGTCCAATAAATTGCTTGGTTTCGAACGGCTACTGGCCAGGACTAGACGTCAAGTCAGTTGGGTTAGATGGCTAGCCATCTGACAGTTGCCCAGATGTCAAGGGCTAGACATCTACAATTTTCCTTTATCTACTCCTTGTACCTGCAATAAACATCACTCGATCTCATCCTTGCTGCAACAATCAACCTGCAATGCTTTATCAAGATGGAAACCTACAACTCACAAGTCAATGCAATACAATTTGCAGTCTCATGAACTCACAACATCACCATACACAGAACAAAACTTTCGTACAAGAGCATTGGCATTCGTAGCAAAATGTTGATCATGATGATATCTACAATGTTTGAAGAGGGGGGTATAAATAAGGAGGTGAAGTAGTTATTGCAACTACTTCGCTCTCAACTACCCCAACCGTCTTGCCTTAACATATTTTAGATGCTAACTAATCCTGGACGTCTAACAACTAGACATCTAACCATGGACGTCTAACTAGACGTCTAACACACTAGTTAGCCCATTAGCAAATGACGACTAGTTTTGTCATCTAGTGTCCTGTACGTTTACAATCAAGCCTTCCTTTTCATTGGCTGATTTTACAAAATCAAATGCAACATATACATTCCAAAATTGCTATGTACAATCAAAATTGGTGGACAACATTATTCCATCTAGTTCTAGGATTTGTCTTGCTTAGCACTACCGTCTACATCTATCCTCCCCTTCGAAGAAGTCGATGTCCTCAAAGTTCATTCAGAGTTATTTTACTTAAAGCTCTGCATACGTAGTTAACCGAGCAAAATTTGCTGGAGCCTGGACCCAATCCTTACCAGTATTCATCCCCTCTCCTTTATTTTCCTATAATTTTATTTCAGTTCTTATTTATATTTTCATGTATTTGATAATTTCCAGCAATTTGATTTATTTAATGTTTTATTTCATTTTTGCAAGTGTGGTGTGATTTTATTTCCTGTAATTTATTTTTTGAAGGTTAAGTGGTTTGGATTAAATTATTGTCATACAACAACATCCCCCAAATTGTAGAGTTTAAGTGGACTCATATCAAAGGTATTGTAGTTAAATCCCTACCTGGTACATCGTAAGCTTACGAACATCCTTGGGTTGATAATTAAGTGAAAGGGTTGTGACATCAACGTAGAATTTAACCAATGTTTTTACCCCAATAGGCTGTTGGGACTAAAACTGAAGGGATAATATTATAAATGAAAAGGGGTTACAATATATAGGCATAAGCCTATATGATGAACATGACACTTGTCAATGAAACTGACAAGTGTCAAACTGGCATAGTGCACATTACATTAATTCTAACATTCCTCCTTAATGTGCACTATCCTAACTAAAGAAAAAAACAAGTCAACATTAGGTAACATTCTACCTTAATGTTGACTTCTAAAAAAAATTCTACATCCTCCTTTATTTGCTGATTTGGTCTAGGCTCGTGCTCTTTGCGCTTGGCTCTCCAACTGTGAATAATGCTAGATTCACTGTGTATACATCTCGGTCTGTTTCCTCAGGGTCAGCCACTTCCACGGGTATGTTGCCATTGGGTCAGCCGTCTAAGTGCCTCAGGGTCATCATGGGTGCCTCAGGGTCAGCCACATCTGGGTCTGTTGCCTCTGCAGGTCATCCTCAGAGGATTTTGCCACTTGTAGGTCACTGACTAGATCCACCATGAATATAAAGTCCCTCCTCATGGTGAACTCAATCTAGAAGGTGTCGGCCTCTACCGAAAATGCACCTTAATATAAAAGAAAAACGAGCCATATAAGAGTGTCGCTCTCTGCCGAAAATGCACTCAATATAATAAAATGAGCCATAGAAGCCAAATATGGAGGAGAAGAAGAAAGAAGAATAGAAGAGAATATTTTGAAGTGTCTTCGTCTGTAGTCTTCAGAAGTAGATCCGAAAAAACCTCGGATAGAGTCTAGGGTGTCTATGTCTGTAGTCCCTAGAATAAGTGTCCTTATGGTAGTCACCTCATCTTATCGGAATGCATTGGTAACCAACCGCTGCATCCGCCAAGTAGAAAGAGGAGAATACTAGATACTAGGTTCACTTACAAGTGCCTTGGGAGTGTTGGGTACAACCGAGAGTGCACTCCAAGGTAGAAAAACTTTGAGGCTAAAAAACTTAATTGAAATAGCCTCAAAATTACAATATGACACCACCATTGTGTCCATCACGGAAAACTATTTCCAACGACTATAAATACCCCTATACTTGTGTTTGAATGGGGCCTTCAACTTGCTGAAAAAAAAATAGCATGCCTCTCTAGGCAGAAAAATAAACCTCAGGAATAAAAAATTCCCGGCATCGCACTCTGGCGGCATAAAAATAGGCTCAGTTTCCCTCACAGGGAAATTACATGACAAAGTTTGAGTGCCCATCCACTATCCATGTAGTAAGTGGGCCCTCTACATTCAATTTTGAATAAATGATCCCCATGATTTAATAAAATGTCCCACAATCATTTTTAAATAAAAAACATTTAGTTTTAAATAAATATCCCAAAACAAAATTGCTATTGATGCGACATAAAGTGGTTGTGGTCTAGAAAGATTTATTAAACACGTGAAGAAGACGCGGGATGCAATAGAGGCTCAAGTTGGGATCTGACGACCACAAACTTCTTCACCAACTTGCACTATGCTTCTTCATGCATATACTGGCATAGTCCTCCACATGGGCCCACATGGCCTCGAATGTCGACCTGCACTCTTTCCAAAAAATTTTGGCAAAAACTGCTCCAGGCATTTTCGATAGTGGCTTTCGACGTCCGCCACGCATGGCAACGACCCGTCACACAAAAACGTCAAAGGAATTTCAGGCTCTGTTACGTCGGTTCCCATCGATCATCGAACGCCGATGACTTCATCGTGCCCTCGTCGCAGCCCCCCGACGAGCACTCGCACGTGATCTCGAACTCCCTGGCCTCGCTTATTTGCAGATGGGGTCTTGGACTTCTTAATTAAGCTTCACTACATTTTGTAGCCTCCGAAGCATCACCTCCCATTCAACTGGATCTGTGACGCCTGCCATTGGGGCTGCGATAACCTTTGTATTGTGTCCAAAAGAATGGATGCCATCTCTGGCCTCAAATCCTTATAAAAGATGACCATTTCATACCAGGAATTTACAATCTGAGGCACACATTGCTCTCGCATTGCATCTGGAGTCTCACGATTTCTTTCAGCGTCTGCATACACCAAAACTGCACCTCTGCATAATTGGTGGCACCAAATCTCTCTATGCAAATCTGCGATATCGAAGGTGACTATTTTATTTGCTCGCAGTAGGCGGCGGCCTGGGCTTTCAACTCTGGACCGACTGCTCCAGTCTGATCAAAGCTGATGATTATCGCCTTCTCAAAATCATCCATCCTACCTAAAATCGTCAAAAAATCAATATCCAGCAATGTCGGGACCCTTTCTGACTTCTCTTTAATTCCTAGGGTTTGGAAACAAGTCCCTTCATTTGAGAATTGAATCCTGCCTCATCGCTTGTCAAACTGGTGCTCCCATTCAAAAATAATAGGGATGCTCTGACAGATTCGGTCTCCTCAACTCTTTTTGTGATCACTGGGTCTAGACTTCGAATCACAACGCTCATCCTTTTCCAACCCGTTCGGCCCTGGTGCTTCGTCTCTCGCCGATGTGGGGCTTTCGTTGGTGCTTGTCATTGGCGGCGGATGCGATCTTCTCCGCGACAGGGGCATCGAATACACAGAGAAGCTGAAGGAGTACGAAAAGGGACTGTGTGGGATTTAGAAATATATGTCGCAGCTCCAAAGGCAGAAACTGAAGCCATTGACAAAGTTGTAGATGCCATTATGCTTTTCAACACCGTTTTCCAGTGAAAGATGTCGAAAAAACCAAATCCGGGCTTTGATCCTGTTGCTTGGAGATCGATGCAGAGACTTTGGCTGAAAAACCCGATCGCGATCTCAGAATTACTGGAAATGTGACGTACAATGGACACTCCTCCTCTAAATTTTTCGCGCAAAGGACATCCGGTTACATTAGCCAAAATGATTTGCACTATGCATAAATGATTTGGGCGGCAAGTAAGAAAATGATGTTGTTGGCAGGAATGGTATTCTGCCTCCTTACTCTTATGAATCTGAAAAACGTTGTTATTGCATCAAGATCATGAGCTGTTCCCATTTTTTTTAATGGCGAGGTTGGTCTATCACATACCAGGCTGTAGATGAATATCTTTGCATTGACTCAATAACCATCATGAAGGAAATCATCCTTTCCTTCGTTATAGCCTTCGATTAAAAAATATTTGGCAGCCATTGGTTTTTCAAAGCTTCTGGTTTCTGATCCATTTTAAAAAAAATGGAGAGCATACTCCCTAGGCTTAAAAAAAAATGGAGGAGCTAAAAAAATGAGGGGAGGAGGGAGGATTTCCATGAGGGAAATCCCTCCTCAAGGCTTTCACAGTGCAGGGAAAGCCTGCTCTGATACCAAATGTTGGGACTGAAACTGAAGGGATAATATTATAAATGAAAAGGGGTTACAATATATAGGCATAAGCCTATAAGATGAACATTACACTTGTCAATGAAACTGACAAGTGTCAAACTGGCATAGTGCACATTACATTAATTCTAACATAGGCTTCTATTCAAGAACAAAGATGTGCATTCGTTAACATCAAAGTACAACATTCAACACAACTTTGCTACCCCTTATAATCTATAAGTCAAGGGGTAGGCATAGACATCGAACAAAACTATAGTAACCATCCTGAATAAAAATAAAATGGTTAAAGAAAACCATAAATATTGGTACCTTCAACTACCTCTTGCCTTGTGTGCTTATCACACTAGTATTCAGACACCCACTGGGGAATCTTCGTTTTCACTATTCTATGGCACTGAGGCCATGATGCCCTTAGAGTTAGAAATCCCTTCACTGAGCATATCATTGTGAGAGTTCATTGATGATGACATCGCACGACAAGCTCACCTTGATTAGTTGACCCTTCTTGATGAATGACGAGTTAACGCTCTCGATCACCTTTGCATTTATCAAGATATCCTTAAACAAGCTTATAATGTGAAGATCCACCTAAGGGATTTCCAAGTTGGAGACCTTGTGCTCAAAGAAAATCAACAAAACTTCAACTTGTCGTTGCACTTGCGAGACAAATTTGTGGGCCCCTTTATTGTCACAAAGAAGATAGGGCCAAAAACTTACCGCCTCACTTCCTTGGAAGGTGCGAAGGAACATGAACCTTTCAACATAGTTCATTTGAGGATGTTCCATACATAAACCAAAAATTTCAAAATAAAAAATTTAGAAAACATAAAAAATTTCAAAACAACTCAGAAAACACAAAACCATAAAAACAATACAAAACATCAAAAAAATAAAATATTTTATATTATGCATTGCATTGCATCCATTGATTAGTTACATTGGGCATATGCATCCATCACACTTGCACTAGAATAAATGTGTTTGCATTCTTAGGAATGGCATCATGTTTGTATGCCAATCATAGCCCTTAAATCATCTTTATCCATTATCATCATCTACAATTTTCTTTATGAGCTTTTGCTTATTAAGAGGTCCTCATCAGATAGGTTAGATTTTAGATAAATATCAACAATGATATTTAGATGACCACTGACTATTTTATGCACACCTTTTAGTTTTCAAAAGAGCATAGGGAAAAACCCCACATATCATACATCATATCATCCACATTCTCCTTTATGAGTATCTGTGTTTTTCAACACAATCAATGAGTTGCTATAGGGTGTTCACTAGGGTTTTTGGTCATTCAACCATCCCTAGTTTTCTTTTCAGATTTTGTAGAAAGCTATCTTGGACTTTAAGTTAAGGTCTTGCTTTGATAGTACCTTGCATATTTTAAAATCCCAACACAATCCTACACATTTAAAAATACAAGTCTAGACAAGGAAGGATGACGCTACAACATAGTCCTTGCCACTTGGAGTGAAAGGCTTTCCTTGCTTATCCTATTCCGTGTATGGTCTAGGATGTTGGGAATTGACAAAAGGACAAGTTCCCTCATACCCAATAAATCCCCTTTGCTCTTCCACAAAATGAGCAAAAGTTCCCAAATCACAAAAATAAATAGTGGTTTTCACCACTAATTAAATCCCTTGCTCTAAAAAAAAAGAGAAAAAAGTGGTTTTCACCACTAAGCAATGAGCAAGTATCCCATGCAATCAAAGAAAAGAAGGGGTAATGAGCTTTAATCCTTGGAATACTCAGTTATTCAAAATCCATGGGGCAATCTCCATTACAACAATGGGTTGAATGAAATCCGCCTAACAATGGAGGAGCCTTATGTGTGGTGATATGTATGTCACATTAGTGACATTCTCTTGTACTCTCTTGTACATACCAATGCCAGCTTACAGATGAGCTAGATTTTGGTGGCTCGTACTGCTTAGTAGTCTAATACAACTACATCCTAACTTAGTATGAGATGAACATAAGGTGATCCTCCTTACAACAATAGGTTGCATGAAACCTGCCCGACAATGAGGTAATATTATGTATCATCTGATACATTCAATTTGCACACATAGGGATATTGAATATATGGGTCTTCATAACATATTTGTATCTTTCAAAGTATTTTGTAGCTAATATACAAACTTATGACTAGTCAACTAGGGTGTTTGAGTCTCATATAAAACCTCAAATTTCCCTCACAAGCACTTAACTATCTCATCATCATCTACAGTTTTCCTTATGATATTTTAATTATTAAGAGGTCCTCATAAGATAGGTTAGATACTGAATGAATATCAACAATGATATTTAGACGACCACTGATTATTTTATGCACACCTTTTAGTTTTCAAAAGCCCATAAGGGAGACCCCCACATCTCACATATTTTATCTCACATTTTACATCTAAATGTATGACTTTGTGATAAGGTTAACATTTTTGATCCATGGCTTTTATACACTCTGTGGTGCCTTCCATTAGTTTGTTAAACATAATTAGTTTTATGTTTCAAACAATTAAAAAATATAGTCATAATTTGCATTAGAACATCCATATAAATTAATGCATCTCATACATATTAGAATTGTCATAACAACAACATGAATTTACATTCATAATTAAATAAACAAATCTAATCATACATCTAAAATTAGACACACCATCCATATGCATTCATCTAGGCATACACCTATGCATCCATACCACAATGTCTAGTCATACATCAATCCTCTAGTCATACATTAATCATCCAGTAGACCATCTTTAAGCTAAGAATACATCTAAAATGCATCCATAACATAAAACATACAATCATAATCAACAAATGATGAGTGACCAGAAGGCCTTAGGACTTCCTCCAATGAATATAGATATAGAGACCACATTTCCTAAATAAATGACTGAGGAAGAAGAGACATCCACCAACTTTAGCTTCCCAGTATAAGAGACTAGGGGAAATATAAAAATGAATAACATATCCCCTAGCCACCTTCCTACCTTCAAAGGATATCCCAAAAAAGACCCTGACCTATTTTTGTTCAAGTTTGATATCTTGTGTAGGTCTGTGGATTACAATATGGATGCCTAGAAGTTGAAGCTAATTTCTTCAACACTGGATGATTCAACCCTACGTTGGTTCATCAGCTTGGGGAACAAGCAGATCAATACCTGGGAGGAGATGAAAAATCCCTTCCTAGAGAAATACCAAGATTTTGGTAGAACATGGGATTCCAAAGAGGAGGTCCTGAACACGACACAGAAGGAAGGAGAATCATTGGAGGAGTATTAGGACATATTGAACTTCAATTTGTAGAGATATCTCCATGCGAAACTAAGCGACAAGTTCCTCAGAAGCATTTTATTAAGGGGACTCAATAGTGAATCTCTTGAAGCATTGAATATGATTTTTGGGGGAGACATTTACCAACACCATATGTCAGACATCCGATAATTATGTTGGAATTACTCTTGAAGAAAAGGTAAACCAACCTCTAGGATCACTAAGTCAATAACCTCAGTCACAAAGACAGAGATAGGAAACATGTTGGAGGACTTGAAAAGCGAAATGTTCTCTTCCCTCACACTACAAATGGATACTCTCTTACTAGTGAAGAAGAAGTAGGAGAATGAGGCAACATTAGCCTACTACTATCCAAAATGTAGAGGAAATCATGCAAGGAATGCATGTCTTGAGGATAAGATCAGGGTATGCGTTTTTTTTCAAAATAATCACAAGACTAGACTTTGCCCACAACTACCAACTACCAAAGAAAATGCTAAAATTTTAGAAGCATATTTTGTGGGGAACCAAAAAAACTATCAGTAGCCTCCTATGGGTAATATGCTAGCATGAATGCCACCTTATGGAGGGGGAAATTATATGCCACAAAGGCAGGTTCGACCACCCAATATGGGATGTTAGGGACAACCGCCCTGGATAAACACCTCCCAGGAAGCCACATTCTCCAATCAGTATCCATGGATGCCATACCAGAAACCAGGACAATAATGGAAAAACTACAGTGCATGGAATACAGTTCCACCAAATACAATCCAGGCTCCACTGAAGCAAAGCTTATTAACTCCCCCTGTAGTGAGACCTGCGCAACTCCAAACATAGCCCACAATAAACCCCAACAATAAGACAAATCGACAAGCATACCAATTGGAAGGTGAAATGTTTCCCATGTGCAATATTAGGAATTGTAATCTTGTACAGTTACGGTCAGGTAGACAAATAGGAGTAGAGGCTCCTACTTTGGTATAAAATGAGGAATATGTACATATTACAGTAGGAGAATCACCTCTGGTTGAAGAGGTTGATGAAGAACCTGATGTTGAGAAAATAAGAGAAGAAGCTCCTCCTTTTCCAAAAAGGTTATAGGAGCAAAACAAGCCACTATAGCTAGAGTTTGAGATCCTATCAAGTCTGAGGAATTTGATAGTGACAATCCCTTTGTTCCAAGCCATAAGAGATGTCCTGATTTACACTAAGGATATCATGGAACTATGCTTGAGAAGTCTAGGCCGTAAGCCAACTCAGACCATAAATGTGGTAGGGAAATTGGCTGATCTAATGCTTGGAAATACATGCCACCCTAAATATGTAGACCCAGGTAGCCCGATCTTGACTGTGAAGGTCGGTGGCCACTCATTGGCCAACACCTTAGTGGACTTGGGAGTAGCCATCAATGTGATACCATAAGAGACCATGTAGAGGATTAGGCTTACAGGCCTGAAGCCTACCAAGACTATTTTATAGCTAGGTAACAAATCAACTGTATCATCAGATGGTATGTTGGAAGACATCATCGTAATGGTGGATGCATAGGAATACCCAAAAGACTTTTTGGTATTGCAGTCCAAGTTTGGACTGGGGGGCTATCCAATCGTCCTAGAAAGACCTTGGTTGGCAATAGCATATGCTTACATAAGCTATCAAAATAAACAAATGACCATTTTAGATGATCAGAATATAAAAAATCTGACCATCTCTCCACCAGCACTGTCCATTGATTCATTGGGAGAGCCTACTTGGGAACAGGATGGTAGAGCATTATCAATGGTACAACCTATAATGGCACTGATGGAGTTAGAAAATGAGGTTTATGAGGATATAATTATCACAAATTTCTTCCATGGAGAATCCTCCACACCTCTCCAAAGTCACCATTGGTAGGCAACCAAGACCACCATCTCACACAAATTCATATCAAGCTTGGAAGAATGTTGAACGTCAACAGTGTTTTAACACCAACTCAACTAACAACATTAGAGGAGATATTGACCAAGAATCAACAAGATTTTTCTTGGAACTACTTAGACATGAAAGGAATCACTCCGAAGACTTGCACCCATCATATTTACTTGGAAGAATAGGCAAGTTCGATTAGGCAGCCCCAACGAAGAATGAACTCCGCCATGAAGAAGATAGTCAAGGCATCATTGCAGAAGCTCCTATTAGTTGGATTTATATACCCCATATATGATAGTGAGTGGGTGTCACCTCTGGTGATGGTGCCCGAAAAGAATTGGAAGTGGAGGATCTATGTTGACTATAGGTTGTTGAACAAAGCAACTAAAAAAGACCATTTTCCACTACCTTTTATTTGACCGAGTTCTTGATACACTAGCATTAATGAAGTACTTCTCTTTTTTGGATGGATTTAGTGGATATAACTAGATATAGATTGGATAATAATATCTGGACAAGACAACATTCACTTGTCCATGGGGTACATTTGATTATAGAATTATGCCTTTCAGATTGTGCAGTACACCAACCACTTTTTAGAGGGTAGTGCTAAGTATTTTTTGAACATGATGGAAGAAGTAGTAGAAATCTACATTGATGACTTCAATGTCTATGGAAAAACCTTTGAGGAAGTTATGAACAACTTGGAATGTGTACTCCAGTGATGTGAAGAAACCAACATGTCCCTGAGCAATGAGAAATGCTTCATGATGATGAAAGAAGGAATCATTTTGGGGCACCACCTCTCTGCAAGCAAGATTAAAGTGGATAAGAAGAAGATTGAAGTTATTAAAATTCTTCCTAGTCCTACCACAAAGAGATATCAGGAGCTTTCTTGGCTTTGTTGGGTATTATAAGTGATTCATAGCATATTTCAGCAAGATTTTCAGACCACTGCACAATATACTATCTAAAAATGTAGAGTTCGTATGGAGAAAGGAGTGTGAACAAGCCTTCTAGAATCTGAAGAAGAACCTGATCACTGCTCTAGTACTACAAGACCCAAACTGGGCCATCCCATTTCATATATACTATGATGCATCTAACAATGCTATAGGGGTAATTTTGGGATAGAAGTATGGTGAGGAATTCTACGTCATCTATTACATCAACAAGCATCTCACTAGGGCTGAGTTCAACTACACTATCGCTAAAGAGGAATTCCTTGCAGTTGTCCATACCATCAACAAATTCTGCCACTACATCACAGGGTATAAGGTCTTTGTGCACACTAACCATACAAACATTAGATATTTGATGAAAAAACCTGTAATTAATGGAAGAATAATCAGGTGGCTTCTATTCCTACAAGAATTTGATGTTACCATCATTGAAAAACCAAGTGAGGATAATGTAGTTGTAGATTTTTTGTCAATGTTGACACCTCCAGACCATTCAGCTATAGAAGATCAATTCCTAGATGAACATATTTTCTTTCTGAGTGAACAAACACCATGGTATGCAAACATGGCTAATTACTTAGCCACTGGTAGAGTGCAACCTTCTCATGGATTGATGGTTGCATGTTCAAAATAGAGTCTGATCAGATCATGAGAAGGTGTGTTGTTGAGCATGAGTTTTCAGAGATCCTTAAATCTTATCATGATGAACCTTGTGGTGGCCATTTTGCATGAAAAAGAACTGCTTTCAATATATTACAGATCAAATATTACTAGTCCTCACTATTTAAGGATGTAGACAAATATGCAAACCAGTGTGATCAGTGCCAAAGGATGGGGAGACCAACTTTCATGGATGAGATGCCCCTCTAGCCACACGTTCACATTGAACCATTCAAAAAATGGAGATGTATTTCATAGGACCAATCAACCTATAGTCAATAGGAAAAAGGTAGATTTTGATTTGTAATGATTATGTAACTAAGTGGGTTGAAGTATAGGCACTAAGAGATTCTAAGAATAAATCTATAGCAGACTTCTTGTTTTCACACATCTTCACAACATTCAGAGTACCCAAGGAGATTACCACTAATCAGGGTCCCCAATTCACCTCAAGGCTATTTCAGGAAATCATGTAGTAGTATAGAATCAGGTATAACAAGACTACCCCTTATCATCCCAAAGAAAATGGGGAGGTTGAGGTTACCAACTGAGAGTTGTAGAATATCCTCACAAAAACTATACAACAACATAGAAAATATTGGACCGTGAGGTTACTAGAGGCATTATGGGCCTATAGGGCTGCATCGAAAACAACTACTGGTTTCACACCCTTCCAATTGGTGTATGGGAAGAATACGATGATGCTTATTGAGTTTGAAATCAAAACCCTCAAGACTATAGTAAAATTAAATCTAAGTCTGGATGATGCACAAAAAGAGAGGATTCAATAATTGAATCAATTGGATGAACATCGATTAGATGCTCTACATAGGATAAAGGTCATACAAAGATAAAGGAAAATGGCATGACCACCACATTAGGCTAAAGTAGTTCAAAGTAGGAGAGTGGGTACTGTTGTGTGATTCTCTATTTTAGGAGTGAAAGGGCAAGTTGATGCAATGATGGATAGGACCATACAAAGTGATTAAACTGATCAATTATGGTGTTGTGCATATTAGAACTATTGATGGTAGCAACACCATATTGACAATCAACGGTCATAGGTTGTGACCTTACCACGTATCAAAAAATCTCATGATGAAGTCCAATATAGGCATGGGGGAGACCCCATCTGATCAAAAAATTTAAAATTTTCAGTAGCCAGTGGACAAAATATCCAAAAAAAATAATTTATTTTTTTAATTTTTTTCTTTGCTTGTGTTTTTATTTTGCAGGTATAGTGCTCTAAGTGCAAGGCATCCTGGGAAACCTAGTCCTATCAGGCACAAATTCCAATGAACTATGTCTTACTACTTTTTAGTTTTTAGTTTTTAGCTTTTACAGGTATGATGCCCTGAATGCACACTATAGGCAGCCTAGGAAACCTAGGCCTAATAGGCATAGGATCCACAAACCTGCATGATTTTCAACTTTCTAGGAGTAGAAGCTTGATTGTTCCCATATAGAGGGGATATTCATAGTTTGGATATGCACGTAGGTGAGAAAATACCCATATGCATGTTCAGACAAGTAGTTGTTGGTAGAGTTCATGAAGAAGAAAGTGCTGAAAGGCCTAAGCAACTAGGAAGCGTTGACTGCAGAAACACCAGTGGATGCTAAATTTTTAGCTGTAGGGAGGCACCTAACTCCCAAGTACCTCAAAGGTACCTAACTCCTGTTGAAAATTCTTGTATATGAAGAAGGGCACCTAATTCCCATCAAAGCGCTTGACTCAAAATTTTATCAAGTGTCAGAGTGGCACCTATCTCACATCCACTAGAGATAAACACACATCATCAAGCAAGCTAACACTTGTATCCGATATGTATGATGAATTTATATGCTTAAATCCCATTAGGAAGGTACTTAACTCTCGTGTATCTAAAAGAAGGTGCCTAACTTCCATGTATATGGAGGAAGGCACCTAACTCCCATTAGGAAGATGCCTAACTCCCGTGTACCCGAAGGCGTCTAACTCCCATTAGGAAGATGCCTGAATTTCATGTACCCAAAGTAAGGTACTTATCCACATTTTGATTAAGGTGCCTATTTCTCAGAAAAAGGTGCCTACCTTCCATTTAAGCACCTATATACGATATGAATAATTTGGCGGTATTGCGATGATCAAGCCAAATCAACATCTCATGTGATGGAAAGGTCAAATATTTTACAAGAAATTATTGCAAATATTGTGGAAGATTTAAACATGTTCCAAAGAAATCAACATGGGGATGTGTGTCATCCCATGCAGACCATAGATATTTCTCATTTTTAGCACGAGACTTCAAATGAATATTTGTTGCAGTACCCAAGAAGAACAGTTCGAAGAAAATTCTCACATGGGAATACACAATAATTTTGGTTGTCATGAAACAATGAATCATAACACTCCACAATCGTAATCACATTGGGTACACATGGATCACCAATAAGGCATGTCTACGATTTTTATTAGATGCATATAATTTTCATAATTAGAATAATTTTGAAAATAGTTCCATCACAACATTGGAAAAAAATACCCAACCACCACTCACCCACTCTATCCAAGGTGATATGTCAAACATCGATTGGGGGAAACTACCCTCATAGTCCTCCTTGCAAAATGTGATGCATACCTCCACGAAGGAAGAGGTACCTTCATGCAGTTGTAGTCAGAACAGTGAGACGATAAAACAGTTACATAAAAACCTAGAGAATAGAAGGAGCTTGCAGAGGTAGACACAAATCAAATTCTCCATAATGGGAGGAAAATACATGAACCACATTCAGAAGAAAATTAAACCCTACAATGTGGTAGGAATTAATTAAGAGGTTTGAGTTCAATTCAAATTTGTCGGGTGGATGAACTATTGTCTCCTGGTCAACCAAAACCAGGACTTGGAAGTAGTAGGAGAGTTCACCATGTCTGTGGACAAGGAAGTTGCTTGATTGTGTGGACCAAATTCTAGTCAAAGGATTATGTTGTAGCTGTAACCGATCTCCACAAAATAGGAGATCATGTTTATAAAGAAGAATCTCCAACCGAGTGCGTAGAACAACTCCTTCGGTACCTGCCAATAGAATTGACATACTCAAGGTTACCGAAGCATGACCTCCCAGAGCTCTGGCAACAAATTTTCAATTAGGTGGCTAGGTTCTTTACTTACACATGCAAGTATACACACTTGAATGCCAACCACATGAGGTTCTTAAGCCACCTATTGCATGGAGTGAAGATTAACATTCCATTCTACCTAGCTTGTGCTCTGCAAGACGAAGCCAGGTGATACCAAGCAAGAATGGCCTCTGCCCTAACACACCACGGGCCAATTTTAACCCTAATTCGGCATGCAAAGGCACATAAGAAAGTACCAAAAATAGAGGTGACTGAGGTTCCTAACTCCCAATAGAAACCAGATATAGAGGAGCCAACGATCGAGATGCCTAACTCCCAGCAAGAAACAACTACAGAAGAGCCAATGATAGAACAAACGCCTTACTCCCAAAAACAATTAGTTATTGGAGGCCTAAAATAGGGAAAGCACCTGAATTCTAAGATGACATATTCGGAGGAGAGGTAGGGCAAAATTCATCATTCGCTTCTCCATAATTTCATGAAGTGAGGCAGAGCACTCCTAGCCCTGTTAGGGTAATGAACTACCTAAGAACCATGAGTAAGATGAAGCAGTTAGTAGCCTCTGCAACCCACATCCTAGCTAGTGAGGATGAAGAAATCAAGATAATCATAGTAGAGGTCATGACCCAGGTGCTGTAGAACCTAGCTGGTGGTGAACCCCCTACTCAAGAGACTCAGGAAAATTTGCAAGAGTAGCTACAGAAAGCTAAATAATAGTCCTTCATCTGGGAAGGAAAGTTTAAGGTAGAGGAGATGCTTTTTTAAGTATCTAGGAAAGTAGCTATGAAAAATAGCTGGAGTTAGGGAACACCATACACCAGCTATGGCAAGCTATGCAACAACTCTAGTGGGAAAATCAACAGCTAAATACCGGTCAGACAATAAAGGTAGACGCTGCCACCCAAATGGACTGGGTGATGGAAGTACCCACAACTTCTCCAAACTCTATGGAGAAAGTTGTTTCTTTTGGCCCATTCAAGTCAAACACTAGAAAGGAGAAAAATGAGGTAGCAAAACTTTCATCCACCATTTCTAGAACATCTGATGAAAAGTAGGAGGATTGCATGTCATAAAATGAGCCTCCTATAATTGAGGTCTCAGAAGATGAGGGTGATCAATAAGCTCACAACGAGTGATCTGAAGGAGATACAGAGCAGGAAGCAAATACTGAGCAATCATCCCATAACCAACAACCTGATGAAGGAGAGATGAAGTAGAGCACCAAGGTAGAGACAACACAGTATCATCAATCGATACACTCTGTAGATAAATCACTAGGCCAGTCACCTGTTAAAACACCAACTGAGCAATAAGCTAAAGAGATTCTTATTGAGGAAAAATTAGAAGATCAGGAACCTAAAACCTCTGGCATCAGGGAATAACTCCACCTAAACCTGAGAATAAAATTCCCTCTCACACAATAAATCTAGAGCACTCGGTGTAGCTGATGCCAAAAATGAAATCAACCAAGGCACCCCAACGAAAGCCTAAGACCAGGGCCATAACTATAGAGAAAAAGAAACCTAAGACTAGGGCCATAGCTTCATAAGTCTAGAAGCCTAGAACTAAGGCCTGCACAACAAAAGAAAATACCCAACCAGCCCCTGATTTAGATGAAGAGTGGGATGAGTCCCTGAAGGGTTTTTCTAGGTAATAAGAGCAATTTGATAAGCTCATAGAAGAATTTAATGAGGGAAAGAAGGTAAGAAAGACTTTCAAGAAGGTGACTAGGGAGCCTAGGATTAGTATTAATCCTGCTTGTAAAAAATAGTTTTTGAAGATATACATGTATGTTGGAGATCAGCCCTCCAAAATGAAATGATACCTGAAGGAGATGGGGTTATATGGTCCAGAAGCAACTACAATAGCCAGCAAGAAGCCACTTTTCGAAGAAAGCACAAAATCACCTAAAGGTGTCAATATTCCTCGTAAAGTGGCCAAGTCACCCAAGGTCAAAATAGTAGAGGAATCCCTCATCCATTTTATGGGAAAAATCAAGTATCCCAGACACATAACTCCTACCTCAATATCATGAGCTTTGGAAGGAGGCATAGCCTGCATTCTAGAAAGGGACCACTACTTTCACAAGATATTACATGCAAGAAAGAGCAGGATAGAAAATATACATCACAAGGCCACCAAGAACATGAGTTTGACCTAGCAATACAGGCATAACCCATGCCAGCAATTGCCGCAGCAAGAGGTCGGTGCCACGCAGGCTACTAGGAAAAGGAAACCCAGGGATAAGGAAAGAGGCAAGACCACCACCAAGAAGAGGAAGTAGATGAACAAGGCTTACTGGGAGGTCATACACAAAAATAGGGACTACCAATACAAGGTGCCATAAGGGCATGGTAATCCTTAGGCAATGGGGGATGATGAACACCCAAAATGCTCATATTTTTGTATACGTTTCAAATTTTTTGTGCGCACTATTACATCAAAATTATACTTTTTATGAATATTTATATGTATTTAATGGTAAACTGTATATGTTGTCTAACTTGTGTGAAAAGTGTGCTTTGTGTCTAAAGGTGATAATTTTAGTTATTTTTTGTATAACTACGTCGAGGTCCCACTTGGACCTAGCATCATCTATTTTCAAAGGAATTAATGGATACTAAGGAAGGAGTTCGACCATGAAAGAGAAGAGCGCCTTACTCCCGTATTCTGACAGGAAGGCACCTTACTCCCATATTTCAACGAAAAGGAACCTTACTCCCATATTTTGATGGAAAGGTGCCTTACTCCCATATTTTGAAGTAAAGGGCCTTACTCCCATCTTCCAACGGGAAGGCACCTTACTCCTGTCTTCTGATAGAAGGCGCATTACTCTAGTATTTCGATGGAAATGCACCTTATTTTTGTTGAAGAAGTTAAATACAATTGACTCCACATAAGCATTATGAAGCACCTAACTCCTAACCTGATGGCACCTAACTCCCGTAACTGACGAACACATTAGCTACCCTATTTTCATATGAAATAGAGTAACAACTTCCTGAAGGTAAACATGAGTGATGATGAATGAGATAACACCGAAAGTCATTTGATTCAACTAGACTACAAATTACATCATTCAAGAAGCATTGCCAACAACTATCATACACTTCCCTCCTTGTTGGGGTAAAATAAAATATCTCGAACAAACTCTTGGTGTACCTAAATCCTAGCCTCGTAGGATATTTATCTCTATTGATGGTTGAAAAAGTCACTAAGAACAAATCTAAGTCCACCATTTGTTGGAAGCAATGATTCAAAAATGCATGATCTTTCCCTGATTGGGGTATCTGACATTGACCAGATCAATGAACACCATCAACCTTCAATATGACTTTAGGTCATCTATTTTGGCTCTATGTTGTGCTTTTACACAACACATCCCAAAAAGGGGCATCTGTAGACATTTAAAACACATCATTTTGAGGAGACTACCTATATGGACACATTTTAAGGCCATATGACCCACCTTGGGCACTCCCACAGTCTAATAGTGGTTTTCACCACTCAAATAGGGATGAATTTCTCTTTCATCCTGGGTCATCCTACCTCGAGACAGTCAGCAGTCAAGGCCATCCTACCTCGAGATGATCAGTAGTCAGGGTCGTCCTACCTTATGATGATCAGCAGTCATGACTGCCCTACCATAGTATGGCCATGTTTGTAACACATTTGACCTCCCGATATGAAATAAAATTAGTTGTGCGCCAACCAAGCACAACAAATTCTTGATAACTATTTCTTGATCATAATTTATCCTTAGCTTCTCAAGGAAGCTTTGAGCCCCCATTGGTAAGTCTATTTAAAGACACCTAGCCTTCATTAATGAGGGAGCTTTTATGTTGCAATGAAGTGTTGGAAAATTGAAGATCGAGAGTTCACAACCTTCAAAGAAAAGAAAGTACTACTAGATTTTGACCAAAAGCTTGAGAGACATCTCTTGCTTCCTTTCTCCATGGAAAGTATGTCAATTGATTCCCTTGGAGTTTAGAGATCATATTCACATCCTTAGTGTCATCTAGAAACTCTATTTTCATGTTCAATTCCACCCTTAAGTTATTCTTCACGAGCACACCAAGAACGTCAACCCATCCATGGATCAAACCCAAAAACATCTTGTAGAGTTTAGAATCCTTTGCAGCTCAATGACCATATCACCTTGATATGGCTAGTAGGCACCACCTCCCCTTGTAGGGATGATCAACAGAATGGAATACCCTTCCTAGGGATGGCCTCTCAGTTGAGATCTATTTTCATGTTTCTTTGCTTTCAATAGACTTAACATTTTTTCAATTAATATTTAGCATCATTTGATTTCAGTTCTATACATGCATTTGATGCATTATAGCTTTCTTTATATTTCATATGGGCCTCATATTGGAAGGCTCTTCAAATGCTTTTAATGCCTTTTAAGTTTCATTGTCTGCATATTACAGGTCTTTTCAAGGAGCTAACAACATAAATATTCATCCTCTTCATCATATATAGCAATAGTATCAAGAACCTATTTACTCAATTGTGGGATACAAAAATATCCTTTGTAACATATCCAAAATGGTTTTATATGTAATCAATTATATCAAATATTGGTAGTGATCCTTTGGACGGGATCCTCATTGTAACCTCTTTGTAATGAGATATTATCAATAAAAGGGCACCTTATCATTATATTTATCTTGTTCTTTCATTAATGGTTACATTTGATAAGCTATGAATTTAATCTTGCATTTATGTATATGCATATGTGGTATTTTTGGAAACTAGAACTTTTTTTGTTGCCTCTTCTTTTCCATTCACCCCGGGGTAGTATGGGTTTGACAGTGAGTGAAAAATCATGAATTTTTTTGTTAGGTTTTGAATTATTTCATTGATGAAATGGCCTCCTCAATAACTTGTCAATTGAAGAGGGATTCCAAACTTTGTGATAACCCGCTCATACAAAAATCAAGCCATGATCCTTATAGAATTATCTCGTAAAGCTCTTTCCTATACCCATTTCATAAGATATTTTGTCTCCACTACAATATACCTACACTTATTTTTTTGTCTTGTTCACAATGGTCCCCAAAAATCCAATCTCCATATTTCAAAAATTTCTTAGGACTAGGAAGGATGTAATGGCATGAAATCTATTCAATGGCTTTCCCATTATTTTACATGTATCACATGCCTTTACATACTCCCTGGCATTGTGTTAGAGGTTAGACCACCACAGCCCTGCCAACAACACTTTCCTTGTTGCATTTGACCCTATATGACCTCTTTCCAATCCCTCATGTGTCTCCTTCAATATCTGTTGCATTTCATATTCCATCATGCATCTTCTCAAAATGTGATCCTCTCCCATATTGTATAGCAAGCCTACAATTAATGTAAAATGTATCGATTTGGTAATGAATTTTCTTTGATATGTTGTCATCTCCTTTAGCAGTTCCCCTATTGATAAATGTTTTTCGATATGTTTATACCAAGCTGGTATCATACTTATCATAAATAATTGTGCATCAAGGAACTAATCTTGAATTCCACCTTTTATAGGTTCTCCCGAGTGAATCCTTAATAGTTGGTCTGCTATTATGTGTTTTTTCCCTAGCCTTACTACCATTTGAAACACAAATTATTATGTGTGACAAGCCATCTACTTACTCGTCCATATATTGTTAGCTTATTGATCAAATATATCAATGCTTTATGATATACATAAAAAGTGAATGGGTTGGCTAGTAGATAATAAGTGTACACCATCCTCAATTCTTCTTGTTCAATCGTGCTATAATTTTTCTTTTCTCTACACAATAACCAACTTGCAAAGTATATGGGTTGATCTAATCCAAAATGTCCTTCCTAAGATAAGGCATAGTCGATTTCAAAATTCAAGTTGTCCAAATGAACATGAAATTATTTTCCAATTTGGATAAACTAGGATAGGCACCTTCACCAAATGTGCCTTTGAGCCCTCAAAATTCACCTGGTGTTCCTTCTCCCATTTGAATAAATATTCTTATGTAACAGATGAAAGATCTATGCGTAGTTCTTAATAAACCTTCTATAATAATCCACTATTCCTAAGAAGTTTTTCACGAAACTTACATCATGTGGTTCTTCCATCAACAATATTACCCGAATTTTGTCTAGATATGGTTTCAAGCCTTATTGACATACGATGTCCTAACAATTTCCCATATGGAACCATCAACATGCACTTCCCTAGATTTAGTGCAATTCAAGATTTCCTACACAAGCTCATGCATTCCTCCAATGCCTTCAAGTGATCCTGTCTGCGGCCATATAAGGACCAATCATCCAAAATGGCCTTAAAGTTTCATGTAGACATATTATCAAAAATGTATAATATGATTCACTAAAAGTAGTTGGCGCATTGCATAGTCCAAATGGCATGTGGTTGTATGCATATATACCATTTTCTACTATGAAAGTGGTTTTTAGTTTATATTCTTACGTAATGTTAATTTGGTTATACCCTAAAAGTCCATCCAAAAATGAATAGATTTCATGGTCGGCTATTTCGTCCAAAATGGAGTCGGTGAAGGGGATTGGGAAGGGATCCTTTATAGTTACAACATTAAGATTTTGAAACTACACAAAAATTTAGATCTTATTGGCTTATATTTTAGGATGATCACTATCGATGACATCCATTTACTTATCGTAACTTTGAATATGATGCTCGCATCTAACATTTTTTCTATTCGACATTCGCCAAAGTTGCATACTTTGGGTTCATCCAATATGGTTGCCTTCTTACCAATTACACAGCTTCAATTAGAGGAATATTTTGTATGCATAGTTTTGGTGGTACTCCCTTCAAATCCTTGTACGTCCAAGAAAACACATCCTTATATTCCATGAAAAATTTGAATGTTATTGCTTTAAGTACAGGGTCCCAATAGTCTCCACACTTGATCATTTTTCATCACTTTCTGCCCTGAGGTTAACCTAAACCATTTTTGGTCCTTTACATATAATGGACTCAGGATATTCTACTCCCTTTAGGACTTCAATGGGATGTGTTGGTTTGTCTTCAGTCATTGCATATCCCATAGTATATTCTACAAAGTTCCTTGAAAAATATCCATTTTTTATGTTCTTGATCCTTCTCTATTGTTGATTTATTTTTGCTACTTTCTCATTTCTTCGGTTCTTTCCTCTTGTTTTCGTTAATTTTGTATGCTACGTGCATGCGTAGATATTGAGGGTCGAACACTTCATAATCCTCCATCTAGCAATGGAGTAAGCTTTTATCATCATCATTCTTGTCTTTTGTGCATTATTCTAGATATAACACTCCATCCAATTCATATCCTGTTTCTCCATTGGATGAAAAACTCTCTAATTCATTTAAGGTTGCAATATCTTGATTTACTATTTGGTTCTTCAAGTTGATTATATACTTATGTTGGCATTTATTGAAGGTAAGGTATTTATTTTCCCATTTGTGGTTCACTTTTGCCACTCTTAGCCATCCATGTCCAAGCAATGCATTGTATGTAGATTTTTGCATGGTAATTACTATGAAGTCTAGGATAAAGTATTGTTATGATGTCTGTATATTTTGGTTCATCAGTACTCTTGTTTTTATGTCATACTGATATGCTCCATACAACCTAAAATATGGAGATCTTAATGTAGTTTGGTCAATATTTTACCATGTCTTCTTCGGTATTATGTTCACACTAAATCCTCTATCGATGATCACTTGAGTTAATTTATGGTCCAATATATCCATATGAACCAAAGTTGGTATCTTCTTGTATTCAATCATTAATATCATAGGATCAATGAAGAATTTTTGCTTGATGTTAGCCATTTCCCAAATTGTATATGTTTGTCTTGTCTTGCTTGCTTCTCCAACTATAGCATACAACTCAGTTATTGTGCTAATAAAATTTGATACCTTAACTTCTAAGGCCATATTTAGTACCTACATCACCAAGTGTTCTACTGATACCTATTTATTTGTTACAATATCCACATTTTTTAGGGCTTTTTATTGAAGTAGTCTTTCGTACTTGTCCTTCTCCAATTCTACTTTTATCATTTCCTAAGCTTCTTGCCATTGCTCTTTCTCCTTGGTAGGGTCTGGTTACTATTCCATTTTCCTAGCATTAGCTCTAGTTACTGCTAGAACTTCTTTTTATTTTTCAACCCCATTACCAACTTCGCCAATATCAATTAGATTGGCATTCTATGTGCCACTTGTACTTGCTTTATTTGGTTAGTTTATTTCTTTATAGTTCCTTGGTCCACACCATTGACACCTATAGGTAACATTGTTATTGTTAGCATTCCCTCCAATTTGGGATTTGGGGAAAGTTTTCACAAAATATCCCTACTCCTAGCAATTTTGATATTGGATGATAGGTCTCCCTTTGGAATCATACTGTAGATGACTTTGTCCATCTTACCTTTCATAATATTCATCGCTTGTTGCTCCTTGTCCAATATATTTTTGTCATGATCTTCATATCATCCCTTAATGGTCAAAATTCCTCTAGAAATGTATCCCACACAGTATTCCATTGTGTAAATGGTTGGGTACTCTATTTCTTTAAGTACCAATATAAAGTCATTCTTGATAAGTTGGCAAAAAATAATTACAACCATTATGTTAGTTGCATTACTCCATTCGTCCCCTAATTCCTAATACAAGTACCTATGTGGCATGTTGGGTATTATTTCCCTTCTCCAATGAAGGGTGGGTATTTTTATTTTCCTGCTCTATTGGCAATATTTGTCATTGGAAATCCTCCAATATCCTCGTCACTTGATGATGACTCCTATGGAGTTCTATTCCACTCCCTCTCAGCTATCGATGGTTCAAATTCTTGCTCAAGTAATCATTCAAATAGCCTTCTCCTAGGTTCACGTACTTTACTACTTTGTGACCTCCTTTGTAAGTAAATGAGATATGGATCTAGTCTTCCTCCTCAAGAACCCATGTATGGTTTCTTTAGTGCCAAGCTCTGATCTTCTACACCTGCTAGCAAACTCCTCTCCACTGGTTTAGATGTTACCATATCCTCTTTGCTTACAATGGTGGGATAAAATATTACTCTAATATCTCCTTTTACTATTTTATTTTATACTTCTTTTTATGTTGTCAACAACAATGTTTCCCACCTTTCTCATTCTAATCTTGGAATCTTGTCGTCCAAGGGATTTCACACCCATTCCACCTTTGATTGTGACAATACATCTTGAATTTGTGTTCTCTAGTTTGCTAACCTCACACTTCTCCTAAGTGGTATATGATTCCTTCCTCATTGACCTTGTAGCCTAGAATTTATCATTCACCTCTTTTTTTTGTCATGTTCAATTCCTTCTTGACACAAAGATGATCTAGGTAATGGCACCAAATATAGACAATGGTGAGTACTTCCTAGGATGAGGGAATGATAGGGTTTAGTAGGGGAAGGGATGGCAATTCCTACTAAATATCATGGTGTTATGACTATGTTGCCTTCACTCAAATGGCTATGATAGATCAATCTAGGTTGTTCACTCTAAACATATAACTCAACTAACCAATTAACTTGTTGATGGGTACCTCATGACTAATGATATATTTCCCAAGATATATAAGTCATGATGGGTCACCTGATAGATCCTTTGTGATAGATAAGCTCTAAAAGATGACTTAATATGGATAGCCAAATGGATGGCTTATGGCGAATAAGTCAGATGGATGAGTTATGATAGATAAGTTAGATAGATGAGTTATGATGATTAATCCAAATAGATGACTTCTGATAGCTTACTCCTAACTGACCCCTAGGTAGTTAAATGACTTCCTCCTTGTGCTTCACTTACCCACCTAAGTATTCATACTTGTAATTCTACAAAACAACATAAAGCTAGCACACAATATTCATAATATAAGTGATGCCAAAATGGTATCATTGTATTATCAAGATGATGAGTACATCCAGTCTTTTGACTGTAGCACAATGTTACATCACTCCTTCAGACTGCTCTTTATATGCAATGGACCTGACAAATAGTGGATCATTTCTACATGAATATGGATAATTTATAAAATAAAAAGGGGGGTGTATTTATAGGGTGGCTCTGGTGGTTACTGTAACCAACCAAACCACAACTTCCCCAACTATCCTATTGTTACAATGTTAATTAATCAGTCTAGACCTAAATAATCAATCTATAACAACCATTAACTAATCCAGATGGTTGATTACATTGTATATGTATATGATTTATTTAATGCACGTAATTGAACGCTAAGAAACAATGTGTTTGACAAACTAGACTATTCATATTTTTTACTAAATTACATACAATAGATATTTTGTCAAACACTTTGGAAGTTCATCTCTTCTTGGAGTTGTTGTCTACATTAGGCACATAACTTTGCCCTCTAAATCTAAATAGGTTGTTGCTTTCTAACTAGTACCCATAATAACTATGGTCCTAGACATCTATGTCTAGAGTAGTCTTTACTCTCTAATAATTCTTATATTCATTAAATTGAATTGAAAAATCCCTCTAAAATTGGACCTTGGAGCAATTATGGCAATGATATAACTCCTATGGCTAAGTGCATCAACTATCTTATTTTTCATTCCTTTGATGTAGCTAATATGGGAGTCAAATTTACACATAAATTCCATCATTGTTGCTAGGAATTTATATTAGGATACATGAAGATATAATTGAGCACTTCTTGATCAATTCTAAACTCAAAGCATTTACTAAATAGATAATGCCTCCACATTCACAAAGCATTTAATTTATGAGACTCATAGGATACTACTTGACCCTCCTACATTAATACTCCTCTTAATCATTCAACAAAGGCATAGATGATTATTGTGAATTCTTCACATACCTTAAGTATAAGAGTTGTTTTTTTTGCTTTTAATAGTTAAAATTTATTCTCATATTGATTGGTCTAAACAAACTTTTTTTCTTTTGAGTGAGGTGATTTGATGAGCTATCTTGAAGAATCCCTGAATGAACCTCCTATAATAGCTTTCTAGTCCCATAAAACTATGAACTTCATGGGTGTTTTGAGGTGTTGGCCATTCTATAATGGCTTTGATTTTTTCTAGGTCTATAATAATACCATCTATCAGGATGATATGCCTTAAATAGTGCACCATTCTTTGCAAAATGGTGCATTAGGTTAGCTTCATGTAAAGCTCATGCTCCTTCAATCTCTATATCATGCTCCACATATGCTAAAAATGTTTCTCCTAGTTGTGGGAGTAGATCAGTAAATCATCCAAAAAATCCACATAAACATGTTCATATAATCCCTAAATACATTGTTCATGATGTTCATGACAGTTATTGGTGCATTGTGAGTCTAAAGGGAACCACGATGAACTCATAATGACCTTAAAAATTTCTAAATATTTTCTCTAGAATGTTCTATTTCTTTATCCTCAACTAATGATATATTGATTAGACATTTACTTTTGAGATGGTTGCTTCTCACATTTGGTCAAGCAAATCATCAATCCTTGGAAGAGGGTACTTGTTCTTAACTACTACCTTACTCAAAATTTTGTAGTCAATACATATCCAAGTGTATCACTATTGGTCATGAATCTACCTAAGTACATAACATATGTGCGCCCTAGACCTGACCAACATTGAAAGGCTAAAGGAGAGGGATGTCCTTCAAGTCAATCTCTAGAGAGGGTTGGTTCTTGTACTAATATAAGATTGGTATAAGCTTAGGGTAACATAAAGATATGGGAAATATGACTATGATCCAAAAACGTAATATGGGGATAAACTAACAGCTAAGCAACCACATCAAGTTTTACTAGCATTTAACCGAAAGAATAACATAGCAACCAATCACAGCTTACAAAGATAACCTCCAGGTAGTATTTCAACATTCACTCTTCATAAAAAATAAAATTCAGATGCAAAATTTAATCTATCTAACCAAGATATGAATTTAATAGAAATAACAAGTAGAAAGCATACACACAAAGACTTCTCCAGGAACTAGAGTCAAGCATCTTTCGATTAAGGCAAAAATTTGAACTCAAAAGAGTTTTTTCAGCAAAATGTATATCCTCCTTTTTTACATCAAAATTCTTAGTATTTATAGAGGGTTTCACCTCTTTAATTAAATGCACATTAAAAAAAAATACTGGCTAATCAAAGACAAAGCAGCAATTCCTCCTTGGCAATAACAACAAACCAATTAGCAAATGCATTGGAAAACGTCTAGTGATTTCGTCACATGGCGTATCTAGGCTTTGGCAAAAATCATCGGTCTAATTTCAATATCCATGACAGTGATTTGGAAATGAATACCTACCAAAGTGGATGATGCTTCAAAAATAAATAATATTACACTGGAGTCAAGGGTGCAATACTTAAACTCAACAATTTTTCAGCAGTGAGCCTAGATATATCTATTGCGTCACCATAGGAATTAATTTTACCAACCTTAATACTTTTCCAAAGAATATTTGCACTAAAAATTTAGGGGCAATGGTGTTTGCTTCTAAAATGATCTTTCTCTCAAAGTTTCACCCAAAACGAGCCTTCATATTCATTTTGCCCAAGTCATGCCCAAAATGGGCTTTCGCCTAGTCTTACGCTTGGAATGTGCACTTGCCAATGTTTTCGTCTAGGATGCACTCAGAAATGGAGTTTTGCTCCAAACCTGGGTGAAATGGAATTTCACCCCAATATTGCCCTTCTGCTACGACTTCACCTAGGAAAAGCTTGCACTGCCAAAAATGGGGTCCATCTTGGAAACTAGATTTCGTTGAGAAATGAAGTGAAAAGGAATTTCACTATTAATGGGAGTGAAACTGCCGGTAAAGTGATTTTTCTAGTGAAATGGCCAAGAAGTAATTTTGCCAACGAAATTCCCCGAAAATGTTTTCGCAAGCGAAATGCACAAAAAATAATATTCGATGCACCTAGGAGCAAAAAGGCATTTCGATGTGCATGAGAGAAAAAGGCATTTCGCTTATATTTTATCCAAAACTATGTTGGAAATTTGAGTTAATTTGAGGTATTTTATGTTGTCATTGATGTCACATAGATCATTGATTTCACATTTGGTTTTGGTGGCCAAAATATTTCATAAATAAGCATTTATGATATTTTGGAAAGCATGGCTATTTACAGGGTTTTTTTATGAAAACCAAGGAAGGCAAAATAAAAGGTTTTATTTAAAACCATGGTGGGCTTATGTGGAAAAGGGTTTTTCTTAAAAGCCAAGGTGGAATTTTGTTTCATCAAAAAAGGACCTCCGATGATGAAGATATTAAAGTTTAAAGTTTAAGTTTAAATTAATGGAGGGCTGACCTATGTGCAATTAATGGAGGTTGGCATATATATATATATATATATATATATATATATATGTAAAGGTTTCAATTTATTTCAGAAAGGTGGCATATTATATATCGTCGGAAAGCTTATTTCAAGGGCTATTTGACTAACTTATTTAGAAGGAGAAATAAGGTATGTATAAAGAGATATTTCTGATTTTACAAAGGGGTTACAAAAGTGAAGTTTACCTTGTTCTTTTTCAAGAGGATTAATTCTTTCATGAGGTGACAAGGTATGCAATATTGTGATTTATTTTATTTTATGGTATAAGTGGTTTTGGGAGTGAAAATGTTATGCAATGTTTTGATTTATTTTATTTTATGGTAAAAGTGGTTTTAGGAGAGATAAGGAAGTTGTGCAATTAAAGGCCTTGGTGATGATTATTGAAAAGTAGAGTAATGTTGATTATTTTGTGATATACTAACCCTTGTGAAGATTGGAAAAAGAATTTTGTGATTGTGGAAGATTTACAAAGAGGTTTTTCATCTTCATAAAAGGTATGGGCACATTCTCCTATTGATTGTTTATGGTGGTTGATTTCTGAAATATCATTGGAGGAAAAATGATTGTTTGTGGTTTCCTTTTCGAAATTGGTTGGTTGAATGCTTCAAGGTTTTTTGAATTGAGATTTGTGTCTAAACCTTGTTTGATAAGCATAGTTGTTGAAGCCCATTGGTTGTGAAATAACTTGAGTTAGAAAAGAACATGAGTATCATTGTTATATGATATTTGTGGTTGAGCATTGTTGGAAACATTTGAGTTGGTTGATACATACTTGGACTAGGGTTGTGTGAGAAAGAGTTGTTCCTTGTGATGATTGGTTGAGTTGAGTTGATTGAGCCTAGTCAAGTGATGTGTGAAGTGATTTTTGAAGTCATATGAAACAAACTATACCATTATTCTGATTTGGGTTGAGAGTAAGTTTAGAATATATTGAGTCTCTAACAATTCTCTTTATGCTTCTATAATATTGACTTGAGTTGAGTTGAGATTGATTTGAGTTGAGATTGAGATTAGAACATATTGAGTCTCTAACGATTCTCTTTATGCTTCTATGAGTTGATTTGAGTTGAGTTGAGTTGAGATTGAGATTAGAACATATTGAGTCTCTAACAATTCTCTTTATGCTTCTATGAGTTGAGTTGAGTTGAGATCATTGTGGATCATTATTGTCATCTATTGAAGAGTACATTGCCATTCATTGTTGAGTTCATATTTGAGCTTTGCCTTGATAGATTTGTGGATGATATTTGAGTGCTACTTGAGCATGATTGATTGAGACTTTGAGAAGGCCTTTGGGATATATTTGAGGATAGTGTTGAGACATATTTGAGGACAGTGTTGGGACAAATTTGTGGATAGTTTTGGGCAAGTTCTTGGTGAGCTTGCTAGAGCAATTTTGGGCAAGTTCTTGGTGAGCTTGCTAGAGCATATTTGGGAAAGTTCTTGGTGAGCTTGCTAGAGCAGATTTGGGCAAGTTCTTGGTGAGCTTGCTAGAGCAGATTTGGAATAGTTCTATGTGATCTTGTTATTCAACATTTGACAAGTTCTGTGTGAGATTTTTAAGCAAGTTCTGTATGAGCCTATTGAGTAGGTTCTTAGTGAGAATATTGACAGAGCTTTGGAGGTGACAGAGTACAGAGGACAGAGTCTCAGTGGATAGAGATCCAACATCAAACACAGTTGAAGATAAATCTAAGTGAGGAGTCTTCAAGTGGAGAGAGGTCCACTAGTGAGTGCAGCAAAGAGACAAAGTCTTCTAGAAGATCACATAGCCAGAGTAGAAGGGGAAAGAGTTTTCCTATGGAAGATATCCATGAACTTGAGATTAGGGGATCAACATCTCTTTTGGATAAAGATCCATAAACATTGTAATTGGGAGTGATTCCCAAAGAGATTGATTGAGAAAATTTTAGTAAAATATTTTCTTCGTGGAGTAGGCCACATTGGGTGAACCATGTAAATTGTGATGTCTCTATTATGTATGGTTTCTGTGCATTGCTTTGATTACTACTATTGATACTGCTATCTTTACACAACATAGTATTGAATTGGAAGAAAAAGTAAAAAGTGGTCTTATACTGTTCAACCCCCCCTCTCAGTATAAGCTTGTGTTCTTCAAACTGCACCCATAAAATGTTCAAAATGAATTTACAAAATTTTGCTGGCAAAATTGTTTACATATTTCAGGTAAAATTTTACAAGATTTTAATGTGGCAAAAATACCAACATTTTTAGCAACTTGCGGAGTATTCAGCTTGCCTAAATGCAATTGATCTGAGGCCTTCATTCATTGGGCTAAGAGTTTCCATTTTTCGTTGCATCTGATTACCTACAACTTGCACCAACTTATTCCTACTTTTTAAGATGTGACACCGTAGATTCATACACTACAACTGCTTCAACCCAAGCATCCATAATAATCCCCTCACGAGTATTAAATGTATCTACAATATACTAGAAAGGTCTCAACCTGATTTAGATCAATGTAGTTGAACCTCTGGCTGAGTTCCAATAATCTTGACTCAATACGGGTGAATTTATTCATTAATGACAACATGTGTTCTTTAGTGATGGGTTCCTTCAAGTCATAAATTTTTGAAGCATCATCTATGAAAATAGCCCATACTGCATCTAGGTCCTTCTTTGCTAGAATATTCCCTTGATCATCAATGAAACTAGGGAAACCATTAGCTGCTATCGTATCAAAGTAAACTAACAAAATGCGCCTCTCGTGCTCAAATGTCTCTTCTAGCTTATGGGCTTCTTTAACCAGGTCCATATTGGAGAAATAACTGTGCAGTATGATTTTGGCGCTTGCCCAAGTGTAAACCATTTCACTCATTGGACAAAATTAGATATCCATTTGAGCCATCGCCTGAATCTTCATTGCTACCTCCAAATTCGGTTTTAGGTTTTCCTTTGTATACTCCACTACATATATGCCATATAAAATAATTGTCTACATGTCCTAGAGGAACATGAGGGCTAACATCACCATCGTCTTGCAATAAATCAACAACTAATTGTGAGCCTCCTTAATTTTCTCTTTCATGAGGGTCACCAACTGCATCACCTTTGCTACCAACTAATTTTGCAGATTTTGAAGCCGGGCCTGCAAGGCCTAAATCTACTGTTGTGCTTCCTATTGTGTTGTTTGATGTTGTGTGACTGCCTACTTGATTTTTCCCTCCAAGCGCATCATCTTTTGCTACCACTACTGAGATTCAGACTGTGCAAAATCTAGTTGAGTCTTTTGTGTCACCAAAGCCTCTTCTAACTTTGCTATCTTTGCCTTAGCCTAGAATAAGCGATCCTTGTAGTGCTCGTTGTGCAGGTAGATCGAACTCATCTCCACCTATATGTTGCCCACTTTCTCAGCTACATCTATATTTGTGAGTTACTCTATGATGACTTGGTACAAATAATCACTGGGCACCATCTCTCCTTGAGGTTTTTGGATCTGAGGAACCATATTCACTATGTGCGCCTCCATTGCCTTTGGTTTAATAGTCAATTTCTTCATCAGTTTTTCCAGGGCTTGTGCATCCTTCCACTTGTGATTCTTCAGCCATTGTGATGAACTTAACTGTGCTCTATTGATATTTTTTGCTATAGGGCACTTTGATAACAAATCCATCTCAGAAGCCAATGGTTCCCGCACTACAAAAATTGGGGAAAATGGGAAAATGGTTTGTTGAGGGTTGGACTCAATAGTAGGGGCAGATGTGTAAGGCATTATAGTTACACTTAATTTGAGAGGGGCTTGCGTACTTACAACGATAACAAGATTGGAAGGAATGGAAGATGAAACAAAGGAAAATAAAAAGGAAAATGGATTCGGGATGGATGTGAATGAACTGAAGGATAAATAAATGGAGGGAATGGATGAAATTGGGGGAGCGCTAGTGACCTACGACTGTGAGGTAGAAACAAAAATCGAAGATATGAGTACAAATATTGGAGGCGAGGTGGAGATGGGAACTGTGAATGAGGAGACAATGGTCACCAAGTGCTTGTTAGAGAGAAGAGGAAAGAAAATGTGTACCTATAGGCTTCGACACCATTTGAGCTGATAGCAAAGACTACTATGTTCTAGACTCTTGCTCTTCCCCTACTTTTTCCTCCTCTACTTCCAAATCTACTATGGTCACCATTGGACTTGACTGCACCTATTGAGCCGAAGAGAGTATCTCCTAAGAAATAGTTTGCTCAACCATCTATGAAATAGGTGGTTTTGTGCTAAGCACATAAACTACCCCACTTATGGGCTTCTTCACAATATTAGGGAATGACACCCTTATACCCACGCTCCTCTTTTTGAGAAAAATCTATTCCTCAGATGGCGGTTGCTCCTCTTCTTCTTTTTATTCAATAATTTCTCTCTCTTCTATCGATGCCTCATTTTCTCTCACCACGTCTTATTCTTTATCAGGGCTATGGATACTTTGAGGTACCAAGTCAAAAAAAGAGAGGGGCTGGTACTTTTCAAACTGATCATCATAAATCAACAAAAATGCATCATCCATAACCAATAGATAACTTAACCTGAGCTTACTTCGGTGGTTCCTCATGATCCACCAGTTGGTAATCTTTTTATCAGACCAATTAGGTAGTTTCGCTTTCATTTGATTGAATAAACCAGGAGGAGGAACTTCCTCTGGATGATTCGTCGGATCATACTCAACATCCATCTCGTAAAAATCATATCAAGGAGGGAGAGACATCATCTTCTCAACATGCCATTCAAGGTCTCACTCCTTGGGATTATTTATCTATTGTAATATGTCTTCTCGAGGGTAGGAATAAAATTCTTGGCTTTGATGTAACTTGCAAAAACATCCATACCACCATCATTGAGGAAGCTCAACCAACCCATGGTCGTACAAAATCTCAATTATCAATCCATTTTGGTCGCTCTGAGTTACTCTTATATCGCCCAACTAGAAGGGCATAGCACATGTAGCTTTCTTTCCCTTGCCCATCCCATAGGTATCATTTGTAAAATCGCTTTCTCGGGCTACCTCCAAGGTGAAAAGATGTTCGATGGTGAAATACGACAACATAAAGGATTTTTCAATCAAACCGAAAAGTTTGACCAGCATTCCTTGTGTTGGCAAAAAGACATCATCTTTTTCTTGTCAACCATCTCTGCTTTCATTGCTCAAAGCACTCTATTGCATACCCCATAAATCAACTCAAGGACAAGCCCTTAAAACATTATGTTAAAGTTATAATAGGATTCTCTTCTAGACAGACTCTGAGTCCATGAATACACCAATAACATTTTCCCTTTTTCATGTCTTCCTTACTGCTATAAAAGAAAAATGAGAATGCATGTGATAGAAAAAGTACCATACCAAAAGGGAGCAGTGCCTAAAAGTAACATCTTCCCCACTTTGCACCTTCTACAACTGTGAGTGCATTCTTCATGCTAAGAAATTTACCCAATCGAATAAAATTGGATTCATGGTTGTTGTCATGGTAGTCGGGGCGTAAAACTCCACTTGTGAAATGCATTGCACCAATGATGCTTACCACTTATGCAATGTGGAATTCAAAGACAATCCCACCAACGATGCCAACATTGAGTATAAATATGGGCTCTTGAAATCCCTCAACGACACCGGTAATTCTGGTAACTCCCCAAAACATGACATTTTCAACAACTGGTTTTCCATAAACTTTCGCATATGAATAGTGGACTGATACCTTTTCTTCTGATCCATAAGGTTGATCTTTTTAAATAGGATGTTAGGAAGAGGTCACATACCACAAGAGAATGCATCCCTTATGGAGCTAGCTAAAATACTAAACAATTGATCTCCTTGGGCATTTTGAATAGTTCTCAAAGCAGAGTTATAGCACTGCACAATCACCTAGACCAGCTCGGGACATGGGTGCACAGGTGTACACAGGTACCTGAAGAGATGATAGTAGAATGTCGTGGTACGAGAATCTTCAAAAATACCTTATGCTAAGAAAACTCAACATCTTGATGTAATTTCTTCATGCATTTGTTTGTGATTACACAATTACTGATTTGCGCTAGGCGGTCATAGTAAGGCACCAGTTCAATTTCCTCCTCTTCTTCCCTTGCTTTTCACTGCTTATTTTTTGGTTCAATATTTTTCTGAGATTTCTTCTTCTTGGCATCTGTTATTTCTTCCCCATATTCGAATTACTTCGAGCAAATAGCAAATCACTTCAAATTCTGCAACAACCCACAATTCATAGCAATTCCACAACCAAGCACTTTGCAAATTTTGAATTCTTGAACTGAAATGTTTGACCTTTTATAAATTTGAAACCACACTTGCAAAAATAAATGCTTGTAGCGTGTCGGCTAATTTTGGGGATACACCATGTTTTCCAATGATTTATCAGTTTTGTCCACCTCTTCTCCAAGTGCTCTGATTGGTTGCTTTAATTTTTAAATTACTTTTTCCTTCTTGGGGGTGCAACTGGCCATTAACGATTATTTCTGGAAAACATTCCTTGCTACTTTTTTGCCTTGAAAAGCATGATAAACTCCTCGTTTCGCTGATGTGGGGCGCTAAAAAAGGAATTTTGCTGCTTTTATGAATGAAACGTCATGCACTCTGGGGGTTCGTTGGAAACGTAGGGCAAAAAGGAATTTCACTCCCCTTTGCTCTGAAAACAACCTTTCCTACATTTTTTTTTGAAAAAGCATGCAATTGGGGGTTTTGACAGCCAACTTAAGTTTCACCCCAAAAATTAGGATATGCATGAGCGAAGGGGAGAAAAATTATTTTCACTCCGAAAAGCAAGGTTGCATGGGTGAAATTCTTTTCTTGGGAAAAATAACTTTATTTTTCCTTTTTTATGTTATTTCTTTTTTTTAACCTAGTGCTTTTCCTAACTTGTGCGACCAACTTTTTAAAATTGGCATGATTTTATTTCCTTCACCTCGAAAAAACAAAATGTTAAAAAGCATGGACACTTTTGACGTCTTTAGAACCAGAAAAGCACTGCTGGGCGAAATGCCAAAAATAAGCACGAAAAATCTTTTCGTTGGTGAAATGACTTTCGACAATGAGATTTTTTTTTTTGGGGGGGGAAGGGGTGAAAAATGAATTTCGCTAGCAAAAATGAATTTTTGCAGTGAAACCACCTTTTGGGTAGAGAAAAGAAACACGGAAAAAAATTTACCCAAAAAATAAAAAATGAGGGGTTCCAAGGTAAGGGCAAAAAATGAAAGGCCTTAGATGGGTGACCTCCTGGGAAGTCTTGGGTTCTAACCAATTTTTCACCTTCAATTTTTTCTTCATATAGAAGGGATGAAGAAGGCTTTTCGCTGGCGAAAATAAAATTCGCCAACGAAAACACCCCTTCACAGTGAAAAAGGATTTTGCTTCCCATCCTTAGCCTTTTTTTTAACTAAAACAAACATTAAACACAAATATGTACATATTTACATTCATAATATTGATTTTCACTGGTAGTAGGCCTTCAAATGAAGACCATTGACCGGAATTGGCAGTGTATGACCGTCCATATCCTGCAAATAAAATGAGTTAAATTGATTGACATCAAAAATATGGAACGAGCCTTCCCAAATCGCCTCAAAATTATGATGCTTGTCTAGCTTCACCTTGTTCTCGTTCTATTTTAACACCAAATCACCCACCTTGAAAGCCTTCTCAGAATTTTTCTTATCGAACCACTTCTTCATCATCTAGGCATGTTACATGAAGGCATTGTACGATTTCTCCCTCTCTTCCTCCAATTGTAAAAGTTGAGCCAACCTTGCACTCATGGGGTCGAATTGATCATCTTCATCATCAAGTAAGTGTAAGAATTGAAGGGCTGGTAATTCAATGTGAATGGGCAAGACTGCTTATTTACCGTACACCAAGGAATAGGGGGATATTTTGATAAACTTTTTCACTAAGATGTGATCGACCCATAAGGCCTGGTTCAAGAGCAAGTGCCAACTTCACTTGTTATCTCCAAGAGTCCTCTTCAAAATCCTGAGCAGATTCTTGTTTATGGATTCAACCAGACCATTTCTTTATGGATAATAATTTGATGAAATTTTTAAATAAATACTGTACTTACCCGAGAACTCGCTAGTTTTAGCACTGATAAATGGAGTTCCATTATTAGTTATAATTGCATCTAGAACATCGAAGCAAGTAATCAACCCTTCAAGAAATGTGATGACTATCTCTTGGTTTACCTTTTTGGTTGGGATTGCTTTGGCCCATCGGGTGAAGTAATCGGTTGCAGTCAAAATGTATTTGTGTTTGATAGAAGAATTAGGATCAATGATCCCAATAAAATCTAAGCCCCATTATTGAAATGGTGCTTCTACTTGAATCAAATGAAGGGGTAATTATCGACATATATTTGATACTTGTTGCAACTATCACTGATTTTGAAAGCATCTACAAAGAGAGTGGATAAAAAATAACCTGCTTTGATGATCTTCAATGCCATGGATCTCCTTGCATAATGGTCTCCTACCAATCCAGAATGAAATTATTATAGGATTTTTTACTTCTCTAATTCTTTGATGCACCTGAGAAGCACTCTATCAATATTTCTATGGAACAATCCATTTGGCAACATCACATACCTGAGGGCCTATAGTCTGAATCTCCTCATTTGTGAAGCATCGAAATGTGAAGGACATATTCTTGAATTGAAATATTTGACAAGGTCCTTTGTCCAATCATGATTAATGGTAGAGTGATCAACGAAATTACTTTCGCTTATTGAATCTTCAAGTTGACAAATCATGGATTCATAAGCACCACTTCTTGCAAATCCCTGACAAAGTGCTCAGTCTCAAACTGACTTGGTTGATTGGATTTCAACATCATACTATTGGATTTTGGAAACCCAACTAGCTCTCTTGTCTCCAAGTTCTCCTTGAATGATGAAACTAAAAACATCTGGATGAACAACATAAACTATTATTTTACTCTGGGAAACAAAATGCTGAAACTTCTTGAAGGACTTCATCACCTTATACACTTGCTTCTCAATAAAATTGCATTTCTCTTCATGTAGTTGGATGATTTGGCTTAATAAAGTGATTGGATTCTCATCTCCATTATATCCCTTCTACTGAGCACTTCTGCGTAACTCTCTTGTTCACCAACGGTATACAGGATAAAATCCTTTAAAAAATTAGGGTTTACCAAAACGAGGGCTTGAGCAATTCTTTCTTTGATTTATTTGAACGCTCGCTTCCTCTGCTCAGTCCATATGAAATCAACATTTTTCTTTAAAATCTCAGCCATCGATTTTACCACTTGATAAAAATCTGCAATAAAATTTCAAACAAAGTTAATTTGCTCAAAGAATGACTACAAATCCTTCCTGTTAGCTAGCAATGGAAGCTTCAGAAGAGCCTCAAATCTAGTTGGATAAATAGCTAAACCCTTTTCTGAGATGACATGGCCTAGGAGCTTTCCCTCCTTCACCGTGAAGATAGACTTCTTTGGATTGATGGATATTTTGAATTCTCAATATTTCTTGAATACTTGTCTCAAATGTAGACTATCCTCCTCCTTGTTATGAGAGAAGACAGTCATGTCATCCAAATAAATTACAATGATGCGATTTAAAAACTCACCAAAAGCTACATCCATCACCTTTTGAAAAGTTGCTCTAGCATTCGAGAGACCAAACGACATTCATTGATAAGCAAATGTTTCCCATTTCATGGTGAACATCATTTTATATTGGTCTTCATCCTTGACCCAAATTTTATTATAGCCGGAGAATCCATCCAATAGTGAAAATATATGAGCTCTTGCAACTACTTGAAGAATATGGTCAATATGAAGTAAAGGGTAGTGATCCTTTAGGGATGCCTGATCCAAAATTCACAAGTCAAAACATAGATGAATATACCCATTATTATTCCTCACAGGGACCAGTTTTGCTACCCAAGTAGAATGCTTAATTAAGTAAATGATCTTGGCTTCCATCATCTTTAGTAGTTTTGCTTTCATCAAGGCTTCAATCTTGGTATTGAATGACCTCTGCTTTTTCTTGAAGGGTTTCACTCCTTGCAACTCAATGGTATGCAGGTTCATATATTTGTTGTAGCCTTTTAAATCTTGGCAGCTCCAAGTGACAATGTTTGGGAACTTGTGGTACAACTCCTTGATCTGCTCCAACTCTTTTAGAATGCAATCGACACCAAATTTTATTGAATTCTCGGGTCCCAACTATAGTTCATTGTACTCTTTCTCACCCACTTTGATCTTATTCTACTCTATCATTCTGATAGAAGAGAATCTCAAGTGTAATCAATTCTTTTGGAATATGATTATTCCTTAGCTGAATCAATCCCTCAACTTCTTCCTCATCAATTGTTCCTTCTTCCACATTACTAGCTTCTCTTATAAGGAAATTTATAATATGTTCATCACTATCAAATACTTTATAGTAGATATTTTTGTCAAGTATTGAAGGTTTGTAAACTGATATCACCATCTTGGGTTTTCTCACCACATGCTCAACTAGAGAAAAGTTAGCGCCAAGGGATGCCAAGGGATCAATATGCTTGTTCTACTCCAATATCACTTGGATGTTCAATACTGTGTAAATCTCTAATAGGTCCAAAACTTAATTGTGGCGTACCTTCAGGTAGTGCTGCTTGGAGATGCATTTATTCATTACTTGATGTACAATCAATTCAGAATATCTAAAAATCTATAGTTTTTTAATCCTAAGCTTATCTACTTTCTTCAAGCCTAGGCACAGTGCTTCATACTTGACAACGTTGTTGGTACAACTCTAGGTTAGCCGATATAAATAACTCTTTTGTATACCAAAAGAAGAAATAAGAACGATCCTTGCCCGTGCATCATTCTTTCATATCGCACTATCAAAGTACAACTTCCACAATTTATCGAGAATAAGATCTTGATCATCAAGCACCCTCACTTCAACTTTTTCAGGTTTTTTAATGGTGTAACAACCAATTTTAGTCTCCATCATGGCATTAAAATTGAGCATTGAAAAATCATCTTCTATTCGAAGCTCATCCATAGTTCTTCCATCAAATCCAATTCTTCAATCATCATGTTGACATAATTCATGGATTTTTCTTCTTCTTCAATCTTCTCTATGTGATAAGTAGAAGGCTTCTCATTATAGATACAAATTCTCCTCCCTTTGACAAGAATCTCTAGATGAGAATAGTCCAGATAAAGGTAGCCTCCCAACTTGGCAGTGAACTCCTATGAAAGGCACATGCTGAAATACGACTCCAGATCAACCACAACCACTTCTTGGATCACAATGATTTGAGGTATTTTATGTAACATAATGGGGATGTATTTGATGACCCATACTATCCTTATAGGGGTTCCATCTAATTACAAAATTCTAGGGCTACTTCTTGTATATTCCATGCCCATAATGTCACAAACTATCTTTGGCATGATAGTAGTCGCAGCGTCGGAGTTGATCATGCAATTGTGCATAATCCAGTCTTCCATCCTGAGAGATAAGTAGAAATGGGGTGGTCTATTTTTTATAGAATCTAAAGTGGTTAACATTTGAGAAAAAACAATCTAAGTCAGATTCTTCCCCTTATATTTTACAAAATTTAGTGATTCTTGCAATAATTTGGCTTGTCCAGGTAACTGCAATGCATAATAAAGACTAACTTTGGTTGGAATCTTCTTTAGTTCTTAAAAAATGTTGTACATAGATGCACTGGACTCCTTCCCTTTGTTGGAAGCCTCATACTTTCTTCGATACTGCTGTGTAGCCTCTACCCTTTGACGCTTGGTCAATGATGGATATTTGAGCTTTTCTCTAGTCTGTTCCTCCATTTTAGCTTTGGTTTGTGAAGTTGAAGCATTTTCTTGCAATATTTCTTTCACTCGCAAAGGCAAGAGGTCTTTTAGCAGGACAAGTGCATTTGGCTTGGGCACTGGAATAGGTTCTTTTTCTTGTGCTTATTTTTTCTCATTTTGCACCTTCGGGTCAGTGGGTACCTTCAATGGCTCCATTTTAGCTGGATCTACGATGACAGATTTTATTCCAACTACCATGAGAACTAAAACTTGTTCTTCGAAAGGGACCATGAAATTATGATCAACTTATGTAATCATGTTGATATAACCATCGAAAGAGCTTTTTGCCAATGTCTGCACGTAGTTTAGATGAACCATGCAAGTTTCCTCACCATGTGGACCATTGTAGGTAGAGCACCAGTATGCTTTTTTTGATGGATCAACTTCTTCATTTGTCAATACGGTTGGAGTTATCTTAGGCACCTTGCTAGTTGAAGTTGTTTTCTCCTTGATGATTGGCCAAGGTTGAAATCTCCTACATGGTAAATATCTTTTAGCCTGAGTTTTCTTAATCACTATGATCTCATTACTCATCATTCTTATGGCTAAGTTTATTGACTGCATATCTTTAAGCAACTTCTCTTATGGATCAGGATTTGAAGGTGCTAAAGGAGCTGGTAATGGAAGTGGTACAGGTGTAGATGGCAGTGCTAGGAATAGAACTAGAGTGGGTAGTTGTGGAATAGATGGAGCATACAACTATGAGATAGAAACTACCATTGCGGTTTAATATGAACTCAGATTCCATGAAGAAACTGGATACATAGGAGATATTGGAAAGGGTTTAGAATATGCATTGAAGTACAAATACTATGAAAGATCGATAAATATAGATATCATCATCTTCGTTGAAAGCTTACCGATAGTAATAAAATCAGCCTCAACCTTTTGCATAGCAGAATACAATGCCAAAAAAGTGTCGACATTAGACTGATGAATGGTCATGCTAATGTCAAAATTGAAGGCATGGAGGTAATAGAATATGGTTTGTTTAGGAGTAGATCAGAGACCATCAGGGATCAGAGACCATCAGGGACTCTCTGCCAAGTTTAGGTGAACCTTATGTTTAAGTCAATAATTTCCTTCTAGGGATGCCTTTGAATGGTGGTAAATTGATGCAACAAAGAGAACAAATACGCTTTTTCATTGAAATATTTGATCAACAATTCAGCCAACTAGTCCCAAGTGGTAATAGTGGCAGACTGTAAATATCGATACCAGTAAAGAAACTTACCTCTGAGAGAGAGTATGAAAAATATTACCATGACATCCTCATCCATAATTCTATGTATGATTTCCAAAGAAGCCACATCTTGAACATGATCATAAATCGTCTTGCTTGTACCATCGTAAGTAGGTAAAGCCTTCAACATTGCTTGCAAAATCGACATCTGAACTTGTATATTCAAAACTTCAAAGTGATTCTAGGTCGAGAACTATCTTGGTGGTTGAGGTGGTGGATTTTGGGCCATTTAGATTGGAGTATTGACTTAAGGAGGAGGAAAGCTAGTGGTCGTGCTAGTAGGAATTGAAGGAACATAAAACACACCAGCTACATGTGAAGATGTTGCAATCAATGGAATAGTCAAAGTGACTAATCTAGGATGCTCTCCTAAAATTTGGATGTCAAGCTCAAAGAACTCAATAGGGTTTTAAAAAATTTTGGCCTTCGATCTTGTGATCATGAAGTAAAGTATTTGCTCACTTCATGTTTGGAGGCTTCTGGGTAAAAATGAGTCGCCAGATGTTCTAGTCAAACAGTAAAAAGATGAACATCAAACCTTAATACTGCTCAAAGTGGAACTTATAACATCCCACTGGGTATGTAAAAAATTGTTGGTCATGAATCTGCCTAAGTACATAAAATATGTGCACCCTAGACCCGATCAACATTGAAAGGCCGAATGAGAGAGATGTCCTTCAGGCCAATCTCTAGAGAGGGTTTGTTCTCATATTAATATAAGATCGGTATAAGCTTAGGATAACAAAAAGATATGGGAAATGATAGAAAGAAATGAAAAATATGACTATGAGTCAGAAATGTAAGATGCGGATAAATTAACAGCTAAGTAACCACATCAAGTTCTACTAACATTTAATCGAAATAATAACATAGAAACCAATAAAAGCTTGCAAATATAACCTCTAAGTATTATTTCAACATTCAGTCTTCATCAACAATAAAATTTAGATGTATAATTTAATCTATCTAACCAATATATAAATTTAACAGAAATAACAAGCAGAAAGCATACACACAAAGACTGCTCTAGGAACTAGAGTCAAGCATATTTCAATTAAGGTAGAAATTTGAACTCAAAGAATTTTTTTAGTAGAATGTCTATCCTCATTTTTTATATAAAAATGCTTAGTATTTATAGAGGGTTGCACCTCTGTAATTAAATGCACATTAAAACAAAATATTGGCTAGTCAAATATCAAACAACAACAATTCCTCCTTGGAAATAGCAACGAACCGATTAGCAAATGCATTGGAAAACATCTAGCGATTTCGTCACATGATGTATCGAGGCTTTGGAAAAAATCATTAGTCTGATTTCAATCTCCATGACGGTGCTTTGGAAATGAATACCCACCAAAGTGGATGATGCTTCAAAAATGAACAAGATTACACCGAATTCAAGGGCGCAATACTTAAACTCAGTTGTTTTTCAGCAGTGATCCTGAATATATCTATTGTCACCACAAGAATTAATTTTACTAGCCTTAATTCTTTCCAAAAGAAGATCTGCACTAAAAACATAGGGGTGATGGTGTTTGCTTCTAAAATGAGCTTTCGCTCAAAGTTTCATCCAAAACGGGTCTTCATCTTCATTTCGCCCAAGTCATGCTCGAAATGGGCTTTCACCTAGTCTTACGCTTGGAATGTGCACTTGCCATTGTTTTCGCCCATAATGCACTCAGAAATGGAGTTTCACTCCAAACTTGGGCAAAATGGAATTTCACCCCAATCTTACCCTTTTGCTACGACTTCACCCGGGAAAAGCTTGCACTACCAAAAGTAGGGCCCGTATTGGAAACTAGATTTTGCTAAGAAATGAAGCAAAAAGGAATTTCACTATTAATAGAAGTGAAACTTTCGGTAAAGTGATTTGGCCAATGAAATGGCCAAGAAGTAATTTCACCAACGAAATGCCCAGGAAATGTTTTCACCAGCGAAATGCCCGAAAAAGGATTTCCGTTGCGCCTATGGGTGAAAAGGTATTTTGTTGTGCATGAGAGCGAAAAGGCATTTCGCTCAGATTTTTTTCGAAACTGCACCCATCAAACACTTAGAAAAAATTTCAAGAAACTTTTTAATGTGGCAAAAATGCTCAAAATAAATTTACAAAGTTTTGCTGGCAAAATTTTACAAATTTTTAATGTGAAAAAAATACTAACAATCATCTTTCTTCTTCCTAGATATTATTGGTGCACCCTAGGGTGATACACTTGGTTGAATTAATCCTGTGACCAACAACTCATTTAATTTTTTCTTAAGTTCAAAAAACTCAGTCTTTGTCATTTGACATTTGGATTGTGGCCTTGCTCCTAAAAGAACATCATTTAAAAAACCAAACTCCCTTCATGGAGCAAGTACTATAAGCTATACAAAAAACATGTAATGATATTCATTTAGGAGTACACCTCAAAATCAGATTCCTTTTCTTCTTCAAGATCATGTATATGTACTACATATAGTTTTCATCCCTTTCTTTAAATTTTTCTTAGTTGCATGGCTAAAATATACCTCAAAATGGTACTCCTTTGAACTCCTTGGATGGTGGTACTATATCCCAAACCATTGATATAGTCAATCATATTTACATAGCAGCCAACCTTGGATCTATGTTTCCACAACTAGTTGACTCTAATTATTGTTGGCTTTTTAAGCCTATCTACCACAAAATATAGCAAAATATTTCACAGGATCAAATATAAAATAGCCACAATATTAAAGGTCAATGTAAAGATAATAAGAGTAGAGTAATATGAGAAAATTAATATGTATATCAAGGCTTATAATAAATCAAATAACATTCACTTATATGAAGAAATATGAATGTAAATAGCCTAAATCATTCATGTACTATGCATGAAAAACAACTTACAATATTAATTGCTTAAAATGTATACAAGCTTTATTGCTCCTTTTTCTGTTACAACTATGCTATTCAATTCAATCCCAATTCAACTCATGTTCTTGTTTTGTTCTATGGAGCATTGTCTCCATAATATAGCAATAGTAATGTGACTCTTTGGATACTTGACTATTGCTCTCCTATGACTCTTGGCTTCTCATCTTGCCACTTGTATACTTGATGAACACTTGACTCTATGACTCTTGGACATATCTACAAGACTCTTGAACTCCTAATCTAGGACACTTGTGCACATCCTCACATTACATATTTGCACTCTTACATACAAGACATGTGTGCACATTCACACTTACATAAAAGGGGAAATATAAATCACACCCTAAACTATAGACTCAAATTTAATCTACTATTTACAAATGTACCATGAAGGTACCATGGGGGTACATTAGCATGTGCCAAATAATGTAATATTCTCCAACAATGATCATATCATATAATCCAAGAGGGGCCACAAAAAGGTTTACCTCCATGGTAAAACCTAAATATTATAACTAAATCATACCTAAGCATTAATTTAAACTTATCTCAAATCAATTCTCATACTAAACCATATAGGTATAAAAGTAATCCTTCTTTTGATCTTCACTAACACGTGGAGTTACAAAAAAAAATATTACTTCAATATCTATTAAAATACATATAGGGTATTGAGTCGTAAGCTTACTATAGTGGTAAGGGCTTTGGCCTCTCTTTGAGAGGTCTAAGGTTCAAACCCCACTCAGTATGAGGGGACCATGATCTCTCATAAAAACTTGTGTAAACTCATTAAAATCAAGTGGTATTAGCTCAATTGGCTAAATGCCTCAAAATTCAAGGAGGAGACTAAGGTTCAAATCTTGCCAAGCGATACATGGATAATATCCAAACATTGTTGTAATACCACTATGTGGTGATGATGTAATATGAGTGGGACCCATTTCAATACCATATAACCAAATAAAAAAAATACATATAGGGTATCAAAAAAGCTTTTGATGTTCAACTTGGTGGTTGTTTACCGATTACATAAATACGATGTTAGGGTTGGTTAGGAGGTTATTGTGGCTACTTGGTAGAGGATTTATTTCCTTGTTGAGGATGCTAATTAGCACAATGGTATCCTCCACAAATGAAACATCTATATTTAGGTCTTTTTTCAACTTATTGCCGTAATTCCTATTTAGTTGTTTCTTTTACTGAAAATTCTATTGGTGTTGAGTTTCATTTTCAAAATATTTCTTCCCATTTTTTTTTGTTCCCATTCGTAAGTTTACCCTTCATGGTCAAAGAGGTCTTGGTTCAATGGTTGAGACATATGGGCAATATAGGTGACACAAAGGTTCAAGTCTTTATGACACCAAAAAGGCTATATAGCTCGATGTAACTAGTTGGTATATTGACACCCAATGTGGGAGATATTGTAATTGGTTTGAGGATCCAGTCAAAATATTATTATGAAGAAGGGGTGTGGGGACCTGAGTACAACCCTTTAAAAAATTTACCCTTCATGAAATTTTTATTAAATATAAAGGTCACTAAGAACTATTTACCTTTTTATTCTCCTTGCAATGAACAACTATCACTTGTAATATTTAGTCTTGTTTTATTGCTTTATAAAATACTTGTTTCATGATTGTCGGTCCATGAACATCCATGTATGCCCCTATTTTAGGATCAATCCCATGGTAAATTTCTTGTTCTAAAAATTCTCGTCCTTATAATACTAAAGTAAGTATTTCAAGATCCTCATGAAAGTCTCTGAATACTGAGTTATTAAATAAAACTTTCTCTCCTTGACTGAGGTTTTTAAATTTTTTCATCTCCTTATTGAAGTACAATTGTCATTTCATAATATTTAAAACTAATGAAATTAATAAACATATATCAAATGTGCATGTTTTGGACAATATTTTGTGGTGCTTTAATAAGTGAGAACAAGTCATGAATCTTCAACATTTATCTTTCAATGAATTCCTTTCCTTGTGCTAGACCTAATTATGAAACAAGTTATATGAATATCTAATCTATAAGAATATTGACTGCAACAATATCGAGATCGTATTAAACATCATGGCCTAGTAGTCATCTCGTCAAAAAAATTAAAACCTCAAATTTCTCTTGCCATTTTTATAAAAAAGGGCAGTCAATTATCCTTATCTTTGGGTGACGTTCAACTACTAGAAGATTTTGGTTTTGTTTTGGTGTAGAACTTTTCATGTTTTTGTCTTCAGCACTCTCCTAAAAAATGTTTTTTTGTGACTTGGATTGTAACAGATACCTACGTCACTCTCTAGGAGACGTGTCACCTTGTTGCTTTTTTGTTTTTATGGAAGTTGCATTGCCAAGGTCCTCCAAATTTGAAAATACTAAGGCCAAATATTTTTGCAATATTGTATCTAGCAACTTAAAGAGAATATCAATAATAATAACAATATAAATAAATAAAATTATTTGTATGATTCAAGGGTAATCAAAAGAAAAATCAAGTTGGGGATTTAGTGCTACTTTAGGATAAGAGACAATGTCAAACTTTGAGATCATCAAAAAATGGGATTCACCTTGGACCTTTCAAAATTTAAGTAAATTATTAGAGAATGTTTGTTGGATCCCACATCACATCTTCATTCAATAGATCCTTCCACTTGATGAGGATCTATTGAAACTAACAAGACCTTAAATCACGGCCTTAAGACTACAAAACTATTTTTGACTAGAGGTTGATTTACCCTTATTCATCGAGTATTGGAAGCTTTATATAGGATTGCACCTTTTAACCAATAACTTGTTTAAGACAAAAACATGAAAGCCAAGGTGTATTATGGAAGTTGAAGGAAGCTCCAGCTGATATTCTAGTTCCCTAGTTCAAAAAACCACCTTGTATGGGCCATAGAATTTAGGTACCAATGTTGGACTAAATCTAATATTTAGGGAAATTGTTTATAATGATGGAACCACAAAAAGGCCATATCACCTATCACAAATTGGCACTCTAAGCTACGCAAGTCTTGTTGCTACTTCATACAATTTTGTGATCGATAAGATTATCCTTAAGGAGTTGGAGAACAATTTGAATTTGATGAAGCAAATTATCTAAGTGAGCCATCTCATAGGATCCTAAAACATAGTCTACCAAGGATAGTGGTTTCTCTACATACAATGTCTCATATAGGAACATCTTTAAGGGGAAATAATAAGATAAATTATACTATCATTCGATAAAGGAAATCCATTTAACCCATTGATATTATCCATCTTAAATGAAACATCTTAGATGAGTACCCAAACATTTGTTAATAATATCTATTTGACCATTTGACTAAGGGTGATTAGAAGGCTTATTTAGCAGAGTACAACCAAAAGTGAACAATTCCTTCCAAAAGTTGTTGGTGAAAACTAGATCATAATCATGACCTGGGCATACCTTGTAGTTTGAAAATAAAGTGAAGGAAGACTGTGACTACCTTGTTAGTGATGAAAGGGTGTTGTAAAACACAAAAATGAACATATCCATCACCACACAAGTCATTGTTTTACCATTTAATTTGGAAACAAAAAAATCATTAATTTACCCTTTTATTAGGAAATACCCAATGTGAAATATATGGAGATGAGCTCCCACTAGCAACTGAGAATAGGCAGGGTTACAACAAACTAGGAGATTAATTTTTTTCTTGTTATTTCTCTATAATGTTTGACATATACTTCACCCATTGATAAATTTTTAGAAACTTGAAGTTCCTTTCTAATGGGGAAGTGTGCAATTATTGTAGAATATTGTTCTTTACCTTCAAAGAATGAGGGAGATACAAGAAATACTTGCTCTAAAGAACCATGTCAACATGTGAGAATAAGGAAGTGGCCAAGTTACTACCCTCCACATCGTGACAGTATCAATATTTAAATGCCATTCCTCACAAAGTTGGGAAAGCCACAATTGAGGAGCAACACACTCCCATATGAAATAAACATTAATATTTTGGATTCCAGTTTATTCTACACGGGGTCCCTCTAGAATTTTGGATAAAATCATGTCTTTGACCTAGTTTAAGATTTTATCTCTACCCTTTGATTTCAAAAAAAATTCTAAGTTAACAATTATCTGAATTCTTTGGTGTAGATCATAAATATGGGCATCTTTTGTTTTAAGGTTTGGCATTTCTAAAATTAAAATGAAAATCATCAAACTTCAAGATATTTTTTATTAGATGTTTTAGTTACAATTGGATTTTGAATTAAGTGAAATTGATTTACTATTTCGTTCTTTTGTTAAAATAAATTGATCTTTTGAGTTGTTAATATTTTTTAGTATAGGTTTTTTCTTTTGTTTTCATTGCATTTTGTAGAGAAGCGCCTACACCCAATAGGAGGTACCTACACCCAGGGCGGATACACCCACACTTTCAAGATGTTCTGATATTCATGAATTCACTTAGAGTTAAGGTAACTCGTGTTGAACAAGATGGAAATCAAGCAATTGTGGACTTCACGGTACACATTAAAATCTTCTTTTCTAAAGAAGAGGTTCTTTATATCATACTTTATACTTTTTTAAATGACTATCAACAACTAGCCAAGGAAATAAAAATATCTTGAAACAGTCATCGTTTGATGGAGATAAGATCAAATAAAAATATCTACAAATAGCCACCATTTGATGGAGATAAGGTCAAATAAAAATATGTGTGAACAAGCATCATTTGATGGAGATAAGATCAACTTGTATCTTTGCAATTTATAGCAAGGTACTTAGATATTTAGGAGTAGTTTGAATTGATTAGAACTCTATTTTAAAATAATTTTAGATTTTATTGTGCATGTCTCGATAATGATTTTTTTTATTATTTTTTTTGGATTTCTTGGGAGCTTGATATTTTGTAAAGATCAAGGCATATCCTGAATCTATATATTCATTCCTTTGAATGTAAAATGAAGGATGTGAAAACTTGAAATGAAAAGAATTCTTACGAAAATTAGTAAATTTGTTTGAATTATTTTTCTATACCTGAGGTTGGTGTGAGATTGTCTTTTAGAACAACGTGGACAGAAGCCTCCTATTTTTTGGGTTATGATAAGTGCACTATCTTTTGTTTTCATCTCACTTAGGATTTATTTAATCTGATTGTAAATCTAGGATTATTGAAATCATACTATGTTGTTGAGCTTCATTCTATTTAGTGTGCTTAAAAGCAATTAGAAACATAAGATCTGGGTCCATGTTACACTTTCTCTATTCTTACTACGCAAGCTTGACTGTTGGTAAGAAACACCAAGCGAGGCTGGAATCCTTGTATTTATAATTATCTTTAAAATTATATTGACAAAGTCCTAAAATTTTCTCCATCCCATGCTCAAAGTAGAAGGTGATATTAGAAAGCTAGACACCTTCCTCATTTGATTTAACCTATTGTGAAGCTAAGCAGCATAAATAAAATCAATATTTACAATTTAAAACTAGATTAGATATCTTATTCCTTTTCTACTCTACCTTACTTTCTTTGTTTTCAATTTGAGATGATTCACTTTTATATTTATTTGAATTCTTTATTCTTTTAATTTGCTCAATCGAGAGCCAAATCAAACAATTAACATAAATCTGATCATGAACATGACAAACCACCACCAAACAACAACGATCGAATGTTGAACTCAATATAGGTAAAACAAGCAGTCATATAGGCTTTCTAGAAGTGGAAAAGAGCAAAGATGTTTGACCTAACTCTGTAACTCACACCTTGGATATCCAACAAGATCCTAAAGTGAGAGGAAATTTATTCCCATTGAGGTGTTATACCAATTTTATCCACACTTTCATAGAGTGTGCACAAAACTCTTATGAACATTTAAATTATAACTAGAAGGAGGGCTTGAACCTTCATCCAGTGTTTGTCATGGTGTGTTTTTGTGACTCATTCTCTTATATAGTGTAATTAAATTGTGAAATATAATTATATACTATGTTTTGTCTTCTGAGGTTTGTAGTTTTTGAACCTTGAGTGTCCTACTCCTAATTTCTCATGAAAATGGGACATTACTTCTTCAACTTCTTCTTTGGTCACACACCTCAAATATATACCAGTGTAATTCTTTCTATATAAAATAACTCCTTTTAACAAATATTGAGCAAATTTAAGCTTTAAAGCTCTCCTTTGTGTCCTATTCAAATGAGGTGGACATACTTCATGAGTCAGTAAATAAATCATGTCACCATACCAATCATCCAACCTTGAGTCTATCTGGTTAGCCTCTATTCCTTGAGAATTTTTAGCCAAGTGTTGAGATAAACCTAATCCTTTGATTAAATTGGTTGGTTTGATTTCTAAGTCAAACTCTTATAGTTTTGATACCCAATTCTCCCTTAGCTCTCCTACTTGTTTTGACTCAATGGATGTTTTACTGTAGGATTAGGAACAATTGCATAGATTTTACTTCTAAGGATATAGTGTCTGAATTTCTCCACAACTTTGATTAAGGCATAAGCCTGTCTATCTAGTGGTGAATAACTCAATTCTACACCTTTTAAGTTGGTACTCATAAACGCTATTGGGTGTTCTTTTATCCTTTTCCTTTGGGTCAATATTGCAACAACTGTATGACTGGAAGCAAATGAATATAGGTAAAATTCGAGTTCAAATTATGAATAAATAAGAACAGGGGCCTACATTATGGCCAATTTGATTTCAAAAAGGCTATCTTAGCTTCTGTTAAGCAAGTTATTTTTGCATTCTACTTAAGCTTATCATTCAATGGCTTTACTATTTTTACAAATCCAAAAATAAATTTCCTTACAAAATTTATTTTTCCAAAAAATGATTTCAATTCCTTCTTTGAGTTGGGAAATGGAATTGTAGAAATAGCTTGGGCTCTCTCTGGGTCCACTGAAATACCATATTTGGTTATCAGGTGACCAAGAAGTTTTCCTTCAATCACACCAAAGACACATTTATTTGGGTTCAAGGAAATGTCAAACTCTTTGCACTTGTTAAAAATTGATTCTAAATCCTTCACATGATCAAACTTTGATTTAGAAAAAATGGTTAAGTCATCCATATATACTACTATGCTTTTACCCATCAGGCCCAAGAAAGCATGGTCCATAGCACACTGGAAGGTGGCCCCAACATTGATCAAGCCAAATGGCATTCTCTTGTAAGCATAGGTTCCCCATTTTGTAGTAAAAGTAGTTTTAATTTTGTCTTCCTTATCTACCAGAATTTGATTGTAGCCTGAGAATCCATCCAAGAAGGACATCATTTTAGAACCACTCACAATTTTTAAAACTTGGTCCAAGGAAGGTAATGGGTAAATATATTTTTCAGAGGCTTTATTCAAGTTTCTAAAATCCATGCAAAGCCTAATTTCTCTATTTTTCTTTCTAACAGGAACCAGATTGGCAACCCATGTTGAATGTCGAATTGGAAATATAATGGTTGCACTTAGGAGTTTTTCAATCTCCTTTCTAATGATAGGTTCCAAAATTGGGTTGATAGGTCTTTGTTTCTGCCTAAAGGGTTTACAAAATTCTTTCAAAGGAATTGTATGTGTAAACACCCTAGGATCAAATATCTTAAGGTCCTTATAGGACCAGGCCATCACATATTTGGACCTGTGTAACAACTCAGTAAGATCATGTTTTATTTGTGGGTCATAGTTCTTAATAATTTGAACATTTTGTGGTTGTTCTATTGTTCCAATGTTCAAGGTTTCAGTTTTTATTCCACTAGTGGAATTTCTAGGACTTGTTCTTTGTTTAATTTGATCGTTGTCAAATAGCCTCTCAAGTTCTACCATTTCCCTAAGAATTCTATTGCTTTTTAATCTCATGATTCCTTCTTCATCTTCATTAGATTCCTCAAGCATAGTCTCCTTTTGACCATCATCAATTATAAAATTTTCAAATGCAATCGTATTATGTAAGAAATTTATAATTTTTTGGTCATCAAAAAATACCTAAAATGTATCTACGTTATCTAGAACAAAAGGACAAGGAACTAATTCTACTAAAAAATTCTTCCATTTAAATTCCTCTAAGGGTTTCATATTTGCAACTGATGAAGCTAAAATATTAGCGGGTGAATTTTCCTCCCTAGGAATATGCATTAAATTGAAAGCATTAAAGTCATCCATGAGATTCCAGGCTCGATGTTTGTATCTCTTCAAGTAAGAGGCCTTGCATTGAAACATACCTTTAACCTGATTAGTTACCAACTCCGAGTCTATAAAAACTTGGATATTTTTCACATTTTTATCTAAAGAAAATTTCAATCCTAGTACTAATGCTTCATACTCAATCAAATTATTTGTATAGGGAAATTGCAAGCGATAAGACATGAAATATACTTGATTGTGAGGTCCTTTGAGAATTGCCCCTATACCAGAACCTTGTTTGGATTTAGCTCCATCAACATGAAGCATCCAAACATCATTATTGTGTTTTGATAGTCCCTTAATAGATCTCACCTTCTTAGTTGTGATCAAATTATAAACCCCAATATCTGCATCAACAAAGTTAACAACCTTATTTTTGATATTATATTCAATTATCATGTGTTTATATCGAGGTTCTCTATCTATCCTTAATTGATTTGCTACACCTTTCTAGGGTAACCACATATGTGAGAAGTCTGTGGCTAAATATCCATTCAGATATTTGGACCAATCCCTACTCAATAACATCCCATAACCTACCAAAATATCTACAACTTGTATATCAATCCTATGTTGGGCTCTAGGTTCAGATGCTAGCTAAATGTGTATACCTTAAAGTTCACCTATCACCTTGACCTTAGTTTTATCCAATTGGATGACTCTCCTATCAAATTTTACTAGTGTCAAACCTAATTGTTTGCAAATGGCTAAGGGTATAATATTTGTCGAGGCACCTAAATCTACTAAACAATTGTGTAGATTTTTTTCTAAATATGTGAACTGTTAGTAGAAAAGGAGGTACTTCTATTTTTTCTTTGTATATGATCATATTTGCATTTGTCATTTTCTTCCCCTTTTCTTGAGGTTTAGCAAAGGGTTCAAGGTAAGTTTTAATCAATTTGTCACTGTATTTAGTAATCTGAGCAAGCTCATAGAGGGTGGTTAGCCTTAATTTTCTTCATATCCTCCACTATGTTATTTCCTCTGTTGAGTGGAGTAGCAAATCCATCCTGTGTTTTTGGATCTCCCCCTTTGGATGGAGGTGGATTATTATTTGGGGAAGGATCATGTGGAATACTATAAGCATTTTTGGGAGGTGTAGATGTAGTATTGGGATCTGGATTCCTATTTCTAAGATTGTAACTATATCTTCTAAATTGTTGAAAAGCTTGCACTTCATCCATAGGCATTTCCACAAAGTTTTCTAATTCATTTTGGAAAATGAATTAATACAAAACCATAGCAACACTAGGTTTAGATGAACTATAACTATTAGTGTTTCTATGATTCTCAGAAAAATTCAACTCACTAGACAAAGCTTCAAAAGCATTGCAAAATTCTATACAATCTAATTCCCTGTGTTGGGTTTTTCCATGAATCTTACACCAATGAGGTAAAGTTAAGTCACAAATATTTACTTCAGGTCCCTTATTCTTGTTAAATTCCCTATTAGACTCATAATATGGTCTATTAAACCTACTATTCTGATATGGGAATCTGTTTGAGTTTTCACCTAAAGATAGCTATCTTTTGAAACTCAAAAATATCATTGGCTAACTTTTATACCATTCTAGATATGTCTTCCACCCTGGCCTTATTAGAATCTTTCTCAGCATTTTGAACATCATCTATGTAAGGACTAATGGGAGTTCCTTTGGAGGAGTTTGACATATCAACATCAAAATTTTGATGTGGTATAGGATTAAGCACTCGTGTATTATGAGAAATGGATGGGATTAAAAGGACATTCATAGGTTGTGGTCCCAATTGTCTTTCTAACACCAAGGCTTATTTGAAGGCTAATTTCAAGGATGTAAAATTAGGATCTCTTCTAAGGAATACAAAAATAATAAGATCTAGGGTATTTTTATACATTTCCAAAGTTAGATCTACATTGGGAATGTAAGGATCAGTCATTCTACCATACACATTTTGGAATCTAATATTAAAATCATGAATAGGTTCATTAGATCCTCTTTTAATACTAGAAAATTGTTGATATAGAACACTAGGATTTATAACTTTCCCAAATTGAGAAATGAAATCAGTTTCTAATTCATCCCAGGTGGTGATAGAGTCATTGGTCAAATTTAGGAACCAATCATATGCAACTTCTTGTAGGGTAAAAGGAAAAAGTCTACAAGCAACATCTTCATGAAGGACATTTAACAATTTAAGAGCATTCTTGAAGGTAACCATGTGCTCTTTAGTTGTTCTAGCACCATCATGTTTGTATGTAGGGAGGTACTTAGGATTTATGGGTAATTCATGTGCAGCACCAGGAATATTTAGAGCAGTGGTACCTAACTAGTTGGTCATGATTACAATATTAATTTGAGGATTGAGGGTAACAATAGGATGAATTACCAAGGGTGAAAGGACAATTGTTGATAGGGATTTTGCTCTTCTGAGTTTGATCCTTTTGGGTGTTTCTAGTTCTAGAACTAAGTACTCAACAACCTGGGATTCAATCTGGTGACTCTTGTGACAAGGTCCAACCCAACTGATTATATGAAAAACACCACTTTAGTTATGAGAACACAAAATGAAAAATCAAATTGAAAAACCCTCAAACACACAAAAATTGGAGTTCAAACTTCTTTTTTAGCACTAGTTTGATAAAAAATTTGTTGTTTAGGCAACACTTAATCAAACAAGATTTGAAAGCTAATGAGGAGAGAAAAACACTAGTTAAGGATAAATTTGTATAGACCTCAAAATATAAAACACAATATATAATTATATTTCACAATTTAATTACACTATACAAGAGAATGAGTCACAAGAACACACCATGAAAAACACCGGACAAAGGTTCAAGCCCTCCTAGTGCCAATTTAAATGTTGATAAGAGTTTTAAGAACTCTATGAAAGTGTGAATAAAACTGGTATAACACCTTAATAAGAATAAATTCCCTCTCACTTTAGGATCTTGTTGGATATCCAAGGTGTGAGCTACAGAGTCGGGTCAAACGTCTTCACTCTTTTCCACTTCTAAAAAGCCTATGATCGCTTGTTTTGCCTACACCGGGTTCAACCTCCGATCCTTGTTGTCTAGTGGTGGTTTGTCATGTTCATGATAATATTTATTCTAATTTTTTGATATAACTCTTGATTAAGAAAATTAAAAGAATAAAGAATTAAAATAAATATAAAAGTGAATCATCTCAAAATGAAAACAAAGAAAGTAAGGTAGAGCAGAAAAGGAGTAGGATATCTAATCTAGTTGTAAATTGTAACTATTGATTTTAGTTATATTGCTTAGCTTCACAATAGGTTAAATCAAATGAGGAAGGTGTCCAACTTTCTAAGATCACCTTCCACTTTGAGCATGGGACGAAGACAAATTTGGGACTTTATCAATCTAATTTGAAATATAATTACAAACACAAGGGTTCCAACCTCACTTGGTGTTTCTTACCAGCAATCAAGCTCATGTAGTAAGAACAAAACAAGTGTAACATGGACCTGAATCTTATGTTTCTAATTGCTTTTAAGCACATTAAATTGAATGAAGCTCAAAAAAATGGTACGATTTCAATAATCCTATATTTACAGTAGAATTAAATAAATCCTAAATGAGACAAAAACAAAAGATAGTGCACTTATCATAACCCATAAAAGATTAGGCTCCTGGCCATGTTGTTTTGAAAGACAATCTCACACTAGCTTTAGGTACAAAATAAAGAATTCAAACAAATTTGCTAATTTTTGTAAGTATTTTCATTCCAAGTTTTTGCATCCTTCATTTTACATTCAATGGGAGTATATATAGATTCAGGACATGCCTCGATCTTTACAAAATATCAAGCTCCCAAGAAATCAAACAAAAATAATAAAAAAACCTCATTATTGGGATTCGCATAATAAAATCCAAAAACGTTTTAAAATAGAGTTCTAATCAATTCAAACTACTCCTAAATATCTTTCTGAGTACCTTGCTATAAATTGCAAAGATACAACTTGATCTTATCTCCATCAAACAATGATTGTTCACAAATATTTTTATTTGGCCTTATCTCCATCAAACAGTGACTATTTGCAAATATTTTATTTAACCTTATCTCCATCAAACGGTGACTATTTGCAAATATTTTTATTTGACCTTATCTCCATCAAACAATGATTGCTTGCAAATATTTTTATTTCCTCAACCATTTGTTGATAGTCATTTAAAAAAGGATGAAGTATGGTAGAAAGGATCTCTACTTCAGATAGGAAGATTTTAATGTATATTGTGAAGTCCACTACTGCTTGATTTCCATCTCGTTCAATGTGAGCTACCTTAAATCTAAGTGAATTCATGAATATCTAGACATCTCCTTGAAAATTTGGGTGTAGGCATTGCCCTGGGTGTAGGTGCCTCCTGTTGGGTGTAGGTGTTTCATGGGTGTAGGCGTCTCCTGTGGGGTGTAGGCACTGCTTGGGTGTAGGTGTCACCCAAGGTGTAGGAACCTCCCCACAAAACACAATGAAAACAAAAGAAAAAAACTATACTAAAAAATATTAACAACTCAAAAGATCAATTTATTTTAACAAAAGAATGGAACAATAAATCAATTTCACTTAATTCAAAAAGTGATTGTAACTAAAACATCTGATAAACAATATCTTGAATTTTGATGATTTTCATTTTAATTTCAGCGATGCCAAACCTTAAAACAAAAGATGCCTAGATTTATGATCCACATCAAATAATTCAAATAATTGTTAACTCAAAATTTTATTCGAAATCAAAGGGTAGGGATAAAATCCTAAACTAGGTCAAAGGTATGATTTTATCCAAAATTCCAAAGGGACCCCATGCAGAATAAACCAAAATCCAAAATATTAAAGTCTCTTTCATATGGGGGTGTGTTGCTCCTCAATAGCCACTATGGAAAGGGACTGGAGATAACATTGACAGTGATTGCATCCATAAATTTGTAAGAAAGAGCATTGACTGCTACATTTCCCTTGTCTTTCTTATATTCAATGGCAAAGTCATAACCCAACAACTTGGTCAACTGCTTAGTTTTTGGGGGGCAAGAGAGACAACATTCCAAGAAAGGCTGGTTAGGTTTGATAATAAAGTGACAACCTAGCAAATAAGGCTTCCACTTTTCCACAATATGATGGATAACATCTCCTTTTCATAAGTGGAACTATATTCTTATAAGAGAGTTGCTTACTTTCAAAATCCAAAGGGTGGTTGTCTTGCATCAGAGCAATCCTAGTACTTATTCTTGAATCATCATACCCAAATACATATGGCTTATTGAAGTTGGGCATATCCAAAACAGGGTTGGTGCACAAAGCCTCCTTTAAGGCATTGAAGGACTCAATGGTTGAAGCAAACCAAATCAAGGCATCCTTATTGGTGAGAGATATAATGGGAGCTACAACCTTATCATAATTCTTAATGAATTTATGGTCATACCCTATATGCCCTAAAAATCTTCAAATATGCTTTCAGGATTTAGGCAAAGGCCAATTTTGTATGATCTTGATCTTGTTGGGATCTACTTTGACTCCTTAATAAGACACAATATGACCCAAATATTCCACTTTGGATACCCTAAAATAATATTTGGACATCTTAACATATGATTGCACCTTTTGTAAACGATGGAGGATTATGCCAACATGTATTAAATGGGCTTCTAAAGACTTACTAGAAACTACGATATCATCAAAGAAGACCAACACAAACTTGCGAAGCAAGGGATGAAAGACAATTCATTAGGCTTTGGAAAGTGAAAGGGGCATTAGTAAGATCAAAATGCATGGATAATAACTCATGATGATCCTTATGTGTACGAAAAGCAATATTGGGAATATCTTTTTCCTAACTCTAATTTGATGAAACACAATACACAAGTCCAACTTGGTAACATATTTAGCATCATGCAAATCATCCAATTAATTATCAATAATAAGGATAAGGGACTTATCTTTGATGGTTGTCTTATTGAGATGGTGGAAATTGTGACAAATGTACCATGAATTGTCCATGCATTGCACCATGACCACTGGTGAGGAATAAGGACTGGAGCTTAGATGGACTTGCTCCAACATCTCTTGGACTAGCTTCTCTATCTCTGAATTTTGAGGTTGGGGATGGTAGTAAGGATGAACATTAGGAGGATAGCTTCCTGGAACAAGGTGGATGGCATGATCATACATCAACTTAGGTGAAAGGCTCATAGGTTTTCCAAAGACTGTCACATATTTATTAACAAGAGACTACATGTTTGCAGGAAGATCTAGAGAGCTTTGCTTGGCAGAATGTACTTCCATGCAATTAATTTGCTCACAAAAGCCTCAACACCCTTCTTTAGGATCCTTTCCATTTGGTGGGAGTTGGCAACCTAGGCAGGTGAAGTTTTGATACCCTGGAGATGGATAACCTTTCCATCTTCCACCCATTATACATACAATAATTGCAAATTAAGAGTAACATACCCTAGGTAAGACAACCATTTAACCCCCTTGATGACATTTGCACTACCTAGTTCCATTGCATAAGGATTATCAAAGTAGGTATGGGGACTCATATGGATACTAACATTTGCAATAGGACTTACACACCAAGTTTTGCCCCCATGGGCAATCAACACCTAGAATTTATAGTGGGTCATATTAATAGTACACAATCCCAAGGTTTTGGTTGTCTTGATGTCAGTAAAACTACGAGTACTATCTAAATTAATCAATACATTAACTCATTGGCATTTGATGAAGCCTTGTACCTTGATGGTGTGATGAGCCTATAGTCCCATGAAGGCAAATGTTAAAAGGACCATAGTATTTGCGTCTTCTTTGATTTGACTGGTGACTCTTGCTAAAATGGCCCTAGTATCTTGAGAATAGCATGAACAACTATCCAACCTAAAAATAAGTGAAATGGAGGTATAGTTACGATATGTGGGGCATTCAACAGTATTAGACAATTTTTGTTTAGAAGAATATCAACAAGGATAGAGTACATGATATCATGAAGATAAAGACATGTATACTAATCACAAACAAACAATGTAGGTTTATGTTATTAATATATACATTCATACACAAAACTCACTAAGGCTAAGGATTCAAGGGTGTCCATGATAAGTATTGCAAATCCCCATAATATACTAGCTTGTATATATTTCTTCATTTTGCACATTAAATAAAAAATAAAATAAAAAACCAATAAGAAAGAGAATTGTTTTTTGTTGCATAGGGAATCTCTATAATCCCTAGCCTGTTGGATAAAGATAAAGTCAACAAGATCCCAACCCTTCAAGGAATCAAACCAAGGTAGCCCACCGACAAGCTATTGACAGCTACCAACAAGCCTATCTATATGAGCAAGGAAGAGACTTTTTTCATCAACATGCACAAGGTTCTTTACATCTTTGACAAGTAAGCATCTCTAATATGTCACGATGACTAGTTGTCCTTGAATTATCAGCCATAGTTTGCTCTAGTGCAACACATTCTTACCTTCGTGTATTTCTCACAAGAGCATGTACTAGATCAGATTCATACCCTTGCTACTATGCTTTCAAAAAGTGATGCCAAGAAGTCCCAAGGGCTAGGTGGATTGGTAAGTGCTAGTATGGATGGGCACTTGCTGAGAAGAGACCTGGGCTCAAACCTTGGTGGTGCCAGTTTGCAAAGGTAATAATCTACTCTGAATCCTCTGAATGTGTGCCAGACCGACGATGACAGTACGAACCCTGAGCGAACGGTGGTTCCCATCACGCCGGCTCAACAATTAACAAGATGGATAGGTTTGGTGGTTGCAGAGTCCCTGTGGTTTGAAACCTGCACTGCCAGTTACTAAAAATAGTGGCTGTAAAAATTTTAGAGTTAGTAGCAGTAAAAACTTTCCTTGATTCTGAGATAACATTTCTCCTGTATGGTGGAACACAATGGGGTAGAAGATTCTTGAAAGAAAGTGACTTTGGATTTCATACATAATAGGTTTGACTAAATGATAGTGGCATTTTAGTGAAAGGATATCAGCGTAGTGGATCGTCCATTCTAAAGTCCCCGTTCTGTGCAGATTGTCAAATAAAGATCTATTTAGCACAACCAAATGTCTCTGGCATATTAAACTTAAATTTAGACCTAAGACCAGACATTGATGCTACAGTCTGTACAAAAAGAATAAAGTATTTGACACATTTCCCAAGTCCTCCTTGCTGTCTGAAATAATGAAGAGCAAGCTTATGATAATAGATTATGATCATATATATAATCCTCAACACTTACAAGAAAATATATTTAAGCGATTAGTGAGATTCTTCCACTATTGCAAGCATATGTAACTTGATGACCTGTAAGGCTTTAAATTGGTAACATATTTGAGCAATTAGCATTTACCTTTCACACACACTGGAATGTATTGCCAACCAAAGTTTCTATACAAAGGGCAGCTAGTAGAAATTAATAGCCCGTCATTGTTCAACAAAACCAATAACACCAGTGGCAAATGACAAGGTTAATTTCTACCAACTCCCATTATCACTTATTTTCATTGCCAATGCAAGCGAAAATCAACACACACACTCCTCCATGCAAGGTCATCCATCCCAGAAAAAATAAGTACTATGAAAACACGTCCATAACCTCATTTATATTCTATTGGAAACATTTAATTATTGGAGGGAAAAAAAAATTCCAGAATGACAAGTAAATTATTTTTCCAGAAGTGATGAAAAGAAATACTCTCATACATTACTTGGCAAAATTTGACAGTGCATTTGCATAGATTGCAATCTAGAGGACTGCTCAACGCAATAGCCAATATCTCCATGCCGTGTTATTTTAGAGATACCCTGAATCTGGACCCGTCCTTATTTTTCGGATATTCATGCATACTCCTTCTAGGTGAAAAATGGCAAATACTCTTAACACGGGAGAAAGCCGGATAGAACATTTTGCAGTTGTTCCTTCAATAGAGTAACAAGTTATTTTAGAAATACCCTGAATTTGGACACAAACAAGTCTTTCGTTTCTTGGACATTCATATGCATTCCTCGCATTCTGCAGTTAAAAACAGCAAAAACGTTAAGACAGGACAAGACTTGGTGGAACCGGATTCAGGTAGAAGAGAATGTAACGAGTTTGCAGTGACAAAAACCTGAAATCCGGCTATTCACTAGAATGCATTCTTAGAGAAAAGTTACAAAGTTCGTGGAAAACTCTGTCTTCACAAAAAAGTTATTCAAGGGTTGGGAAATTAGAGTTTAGATAAAGAAAAGTAGAATGTCTCAAAGCACTGATTAATCAAAAGTTCACCCAAACTGTCTAAGCTGGAAATAACGGAGTCCAATTTACAAGTTAGAATTCTGGAGCACTGCTGTTAAAGGAGGTACAAAACAGGTAGAACACCAGCGGAACCTCGTTGGTCTAACTTCTCGAATAATTAAGGGTAATAAAGAGACCAAACCATCACATATATGGATTGTCAGTTCCATATGATATATATATATATATGAGCGCAGTGAAAATCACAGTAATTCAAGAAATATTTTAGATAATGGGAAAGAGATACCTTCCATGTATAAAAAAGAAACCCAGGATGGCAATTTCAAGAAGTTTCCCACTCTTTGAATGTCTGTAAACAAGTTTGCAATGAAGTTTAGAAATCAACATCTTGTGTAAAAGTATTCTCACATTAAGGTTAGGTTGCCTGAAGGAATAGGTGTGGTATTCAACAATAAGGATGCAGATATTGAGCTTGTAGATCTCAAGAAACGTGGAACAACATTAATGTCAAAATATCGTCCCTTGGGCCTAATGCTAGCTGCTACATTTCCAGAAACCTTTATGTATCCAGAGTTTGATATTGTGTGTAGCAATTACTGTCATCTAGAATCCCGAACCATAAAAGCCAAAAGCAGGCAAACATAGAACCTTGAATCCAGCCTTCATCAAAAGTTTGGTTTGCAACTGGTATATCTAAAGTAATAATCAAGCAAAGGGATCCAGATGAATTTAATAGTCATGAGCGAAATATCTACTATGAGGTAAATGCTTGCACTTATGTCCCAGGACTAACTAGTTCAACTCCAAGAGCTAGCAGATTTGAACTCAACAAGTTTCAGTGTCCAATTGTATATTTTACCAAAATTATGGGGAAGCCAGACGCTTCCCACATAAAGCCCCATTTCACATTATTAGTTTTTCAGGCTTTTCAATTTGGTACCAAGAATAAATGGGATCAACTGATTATTAATGTCTGCATGACAACTGCTCACGGTAAATGACTCTCACCAGTTTTTGTATAATTTCCTGTTTAATTTGATATATTATCGTCTCATCTAACCAGATTTGAGGCAGTGGGGAACTAAAATAACGTAAGGAACAAAAACCAATCCTTCGGTGCTATCCTTATTTTTGGAGGACTAATTTAAAGACAAATGACAACATGATATGCGATAAGTTCATGTTCAAGTGATGAGGGAATTGACAGCAAGTTGGGAAGACGGAATATTTTTCAAGGATAAGATAGATAAGATAATTCTATTCATGTCCACGGATGACCCAAGTAGGTCAACAGGACTCACCATAAAGAGCGGTCACAATGCTCGGTAGTGACCCAAAAGGGAAGATTGCCATCAGCAACATGACAGACATACTCAAGACAAGAATTTACCTAATCAGAGCACAAGGGTCAAAGGGAAAACCTTATTATATGCTATAATTATAGAATATAGGAAATTGCTCATGAAGTCAAGATTTGTCACAAAACGTTTATGACGGGCTAGTGCTCCATCATGGCCTGGCAATCCAGTTACATCTTCAGCTTCCAATTGCTCCTTTTGTGGAAGAGGAAGAAGCACTTATCCATAACTTCTAGTGATGTTCACTTACAAGAAGCTTCAAATATTGATTATAGGGAAAACTTTGTGTTCTCTTTCTTCTAGGCTCTCTTAATACCTCTTCTTAATGAGGAGTCCTTCTAAGTGACCCAGATATAATGGCTATGGGCAAGACTCTCTGGCATACGTTTATCTTGCTGCTTTTTCCTTTTCTAGAAGCTGCGTTGCTGAGCAGTTTCCCGGGAAGATACTTTTGCAATCAGCCTATTCAGAGCTCTTTAGGCAATAATTAGCTCTTCGGGTAAAAGCACAATTAAGATGGTTACACAAGGATAATTAATCTTTCCCATCACAGTGAAACATCACATGTTTTCTCTCTTTGCTTACTTAAGAAGGGACCTGTAATTCTAGTCTGTAGTGGATGTAAATGTTTTTCTCCAACTAAGTGCCATAAGTGGCTTTGTGAGAAGGGTTTGGTAACAAATTTTGAGGTATAAGAGGCGTAGACACATTCATAAAGAGACACAGCAGATTTGAGTTCAAGGCCAAATGGAAAAGGCCAGCACCGTCAAGAGGCGTTGAGTTGTCTTGTTGATTTTCATTATTGATTTTACTCAGACTCACATAAAATGTTTTAATTTTAAAATTTATAACATATGTATTATGTACTGCTTTTCAAATGCAGTTTTTACTCTGTCCTTCCAATTCTTTTTACATGTGCAGCTGAATTTCTTTTTAGTTGACTAACTTTGTATGCTATTGAAGATTTAACTCAAAGTGGGATGAGAAAAAAATCTTATTAGTAGATATGATGAGTGTATGGCGTGCTTATCAATGACAAAGAATATAACAAAAGATATTAGATCTGTTTTACTTGTGACAATACACTCATCATATCTACTAATAAAAGTACCGTAGGCCTTGGATTGCAGATTTAATAGGTAATGCCAACTTATTAGGAAAATACAAAAAATGGTCCTTGCATATAGGAGGGTGCAAATCCTTACCAGAATCTATTAATGTGAGTTAGAGATGTCTTCAAGGGTCAACCTTTGCAACTTTAGTTTCCTCTATGGAAAAAAATTACTCCTATAATTTATTGTCTATGTTCTATTTTATTATGGTTAACACTGGCAGGAAAGGGGATGTTTTTTTGCCAAAGAAGTGGGCATTGTTATATTAACATTGTTTGTCGACAATTATGATCCTTGAAATAAATTCCATATTGCTCATTATCTCCTTTTTCACTTAAAAGGACAGTTGCCAATTACTCAAAGATTGATGATTTTTAGTTGAAAGCATAGAAAGGAGAATTTTTGAGTCTGTTTCTATCAATGATCATATTATATCATCAATAGGAAGCCACAGCCCATTATGAGTATAAGCCAACTCCACTAGATAATTTGTTTGCGTGAGACTCTTGTAAACACACCAAAATGTTTCATTCTCCATATGATACTAGAAAATGCCTTCAAACCTAAGGGTCCTAGGTTACATTTGGAAGCCCAATCTGAGTCTATTTTTGACACAACTTTTATGAGAGAGATTCCAAAAGAGGGATGGATTACATTTCTTTTATACCTCATCATTTGGAGGACTTTAATCTACCATTATATCCAAAAGCATTTGTTATGTTATACTTGAATGGAAACCAAAATATTAATAACCTACAATGTATAGGGATCAAAAACATGATCTATAATACTAACTTGCTTGGAATCATGGTTTGGGATTTACACAAGAAAAATTACGTTCAATAAAAATCAATAATGCTCATATGTAAAAATGCATCAACAAATTGGTAGAGTAAGGTAATAATACAACAGAACAGTGATAATATGTAAGTCAAATTATATTGATAGATATTCAACAAAATTCTTTTAAATGCTTGTATGGTTTGGGATCCTTAAAACTTGGTTGAAATGCAAGAATCACATGGTAGCATTAATATTCTGACTTTGATTATAGATGCAGGTCATACCATGTGAGAATTAATAATTGATTTTACATTTTATAGAAACAATTACAGAAGAAATAAAGAAATCAAATGGCATGAGTTTCAAGATAGAGAAATCAAATGGCATGAGATGAAGTGGTAAAAAATGTGGAGTTTCAAGATAGAAACTTTGATTCAAAATATTGTTAAGCAATATATGCATAATTGCCAAAATGTACATAAACCATTATGTGGTTTGCTGAGATACAATAATAACATGGTCATGAATGTAATAGGGGTGGGGCCCATTTCAATCCCATCTAATCAATTAAAAAATTATATTCAAAATACAGAAATGCTACATATGTTGAAAGAACTTCATTATTCATGATTTTTTTTTTTTGGTCTAGAGTGAAATGTTTCTCACAAAATAGTATTTATTCTTGAGTACTTCTATAAAATCAGATTAGGTGATTATTGATCAGCCCTACAATTCCCTTTAGTTTTTTAAATGTGAAGCAGTATTGCAAAACATAAATGTGATGTTTTCATTAGCAAAGAAACTATTCACAAAGAAAAGGATTCCAATTGATCAAGCCAATTGTCTAGCTTGCCAACATCAATATAACCTTCAAATAGGGGGATTTTCAAATTAATTTGAATATGTGTGCTCTCAAAGGGTCTGCACATTGTGGCGACTAAAAGTTGTAAGCTGAAGATGACACCATACTTTCTCTGGGTTGAACTCATTTGACAAGACATACAAACATGTTACGAACTGATACGAAATCACTGATCAGGATCCTTGAGCAATCGAAAGTAAACATACCAAATTGTAGAATTCAATATTTGATTAGAAGAAGCAAATCCATGCCACTAAATATAAATAACAAATAGATTGCAAATATGGTACGAATGAAATCAACAGAGAGAATAGAAACTAAAATCCGAATTGCGTCAACTTGAAAATTCTGTATATGGATGAAATCTCTCAAAAAAGAGACAAATGAGCAACATACCTGCTCCTATTTAGGGCAACCATATGGTGAATCATATCAATATGTAAGATGAGAGTAGCACTTCCACTTGGATCACATAATGTTGTCTTTGTGTGTGGTATAAATAATGTGAAGTTTACTCTTTACGAACCACTGAAAGTAGTTAACATAAGTGCACATTTTGTGTATGTTTATCCATCCATAAAACAATCGTTAATCTTCTTAAATCAAACCTAGCTGTCAACATGGCATCAAAATTGTGTTTAATCAAACCTAAAAATTCAACAATGTCAAGACTTTGGATTTCTTACTGCATTTGGAATAAATGCATAGTGAATATGCTTTTTAAATCAACGATCCAACATTACATGAAAAGTGTAAACACTTTTCCTTGTTAAGTGAAATTTACATCCTATTTTCTGTTTTATGTGAAATTTACAGTTTCGACTTTCTAGAGAAGCATTAGCAAAAGTGATTGCCAATGGGAACTTGAGAAATTCCAAGTACCATGCAAACCATATTGAGTGTTAGGAATTACACAACACAACTCATGGGCTTCTTTTCCTTTGAAACCTAAACCTTTTCTTCCAGAACCCATGCTAAATGCACAGCAAATCAAATAAGAATATATGTATATATCGATATAATCCATGACTTGGCACAACTCTTCTGGCCAATAAAAACATAGGACATTCTTAATAAATACTTTAAAAAAACGTTTTTTAATTAAAAAACAGAACTACAAATGTCCATACAGAATTGCAAAACATCCTGATATTATTCTCCTTAAATTAAACTAGCAATTGCTTTCTTGTAAATATTATGTTTAGATCAAACGGACCCCACCTGTAAACACCTTCCAACAGCAAAATTCTGATCGGTAATTGATTGTGGGAGAGGAATCCTAGTTCGCAACAAGGCAGCTTCTACACTGCTTCTATACTGGAGTTATCAACAAGTGTAATGCAGTGGCAAGATTTCTACTCACCAAGGCGTTCACCTTTCATACTCAGATTAATCTGCATATCAGTTGTAGTACTCTCCAATCCCCATATCTTCTGCCGTGTTACTCATACTCAAGATACACATCCTATGCTTGCTGAAAGCCAATACTCAAGACACAAGTATGGTCACTATGATATCGAATGCCACTTGTAAGAAATGGTACTTTAGGTGTGGGCAAACAATTTATTGGATGCCTAACACATGTACAGCCACCCCATACTTGCAAAGAGGAACCTGCTAAATTGATATATCTAATAGAAAAATCTTGCCCTGTCTTATGGAGACAGACTTCGGTAATGGTTTTAACAAATGAAATTGTATATTTATATTTCCCATTATAACAAGCCATTGGTTTTCAAAGAGCTGGATCAATTGGATAAAGGTTTGTGATCATTTGACACTTGATCCTGTTCTCGTCAATGGTAACCTACCCAAAATCTTCCATCTGTTTTAGGAGCTGCAACAGGGAGACCCATTATCTCCTCCATCGTGATGACGATAAAATCTTTTGGTGGAGAGCGTAAATAAAAAACTCAAAGAGTCTCAAGCCAAAAAGCATCCATTCCGTAGGAAGAGCAGGGACTTTCAAATAATATATTGCTTATGGACAAAGAGGCCTTCAATTAAAAAATAAAACAAGACAAAAGTCAATTAATCTATTAAGATTCAGAAGGAATTGTAGAAGATACTCAATAATTGCAGTGATGTCTTTGCAATATTTAAAATACTGCGTGTATACGTTCCATCGGAACTTATCCTGAGATTTGGGGACAGTCTCAGAGATGCCTCCCTGCCATTCCGAATACACTTCCCACCGTCTCCATCCCAGAATTTCATGGAACAAAGCTACACTTTCTAATAGAGCACAAAGAGAAATAAGTATATACCATTACCAAAGTTATACAAAAAAATAGGCAAAGGTATAACAGACGGATGATATTAGCTGGCAAAATCTACTTGAACAAATAAAAAATGTTTAAACTGCATAAACCAATTAAAATTGTTGAAATTGCTCCATGATGACAACTCATGATCGGTAATCACCTTCCAATATTAAAGTTTAGGACAGAAATTGATTTGTAGGAGAGGAATTCCAGTTTTCTTTATAAGTTTAATACTTCTTTGATGAAACTATTCACTCGTTTCCAGCAGACATATAGGACAAAGTAGCAATACAGTACTTATACTGGTTATGGCAGCTTAAGCCTTAAATACCGTTAAACTTCAGAAACTGTTTGTAGAGGAGAAATTCTAGTTTAGCAGAGAGCTTCTACACTCATGTGATCAAACTATTCACTTGTTTCCACCAGACATATTGGACAAAGCAGTAATACCTATACCGGTTAAGGCAGCTTAAGCCTAATACCTATACCGGTTAAGGCAGCTTAAGCCTTAAATCCTGTAGAGAATGAAACTTAAATCCTGTAGACAATAAAATCTATGCAAAAAGGCAAGGGGAAGTGCTCCTTCAACAGAAAAATGGGGAACAATATCTGCTTTGTATAAGACAGCAGACTAAGAAACAACGTCTGCCTTTTATGGAGCTAGCATGTATTATAAATTGTAGTATACATTGAGACACTCAGGCTGTGTTGCTTCATGGAACACATGCAGATGTATTTCTATGTTGTATCAGCAATTTATAGTTTACTCTTTCTAATGCAATGAAACAATATTCAAAGCATTTGCAAATTTTCTGTAAATTTGCCCCAACTGTAATATAATCTTCAAGCCTCCTCTTAAATAAAGAATAAGGCATGGCATCCAAGCTGTGTCTAATCAAACTTCAAATATTAAGAATTAAGTCGTGCTACGATTTCCGTTATGATTGCATTCGAGAATCATGTGTAATGAATATACATTTTGAACGAAGTTTCTAGGATCCAACACCATGGAAGCAATGCAAATGGCCTTAGTTGTGTCTAATGATTATCCTTTCACTTAGAGTTCAAAGCTGACATCTTATGTCCTGTTGATATGATTGGATTTATGATTCATCATTGTCTTGTTTAAATTACTTTGGATAATTTGCCTTTTGATTTACCTGTTTTAATATTACAAGACGCATTCTAATACATGAACATTCGTGCTTTAACATAACTTTTTCCATGCAAATTTCCAATTGTAACTATTCGTACAAATTCCTAATTGTAACTAGTCTCAATATCATACCTCATAATAGCATCGAGAATCCCAATCAATTCAAAAAATATATATATACACAGTTTAACCTCATCTTTAATTTCAGTAAGATGTAACATTGTCAGAAAATATTGAAATCCATGTAGTTTTTCCAGGTTCCAAACCCCAACCTCGAAAATTAAAATCCTGTTATATTATCTTAAAAAAATTAATAAGTAGATAAAAGGGGAGCACACTCTCATCCTCATGCGATAGTTTCTTTAATAAATAAAAAATAAAAGTCTAAAGTAAAGTTTGCCTTTAGAGCTTAAGACGATCTCAAAAGGCAACGCGTTTTAGAAAATGGAGATTCATTGTAACTGGATGCTGTTTCTATGACCTAGACTAAACTGTGAACACATTTTCCCCTATGCCCCTTACGATGGGATTCAGAGATCACCGTGAAACTATTTAAAATAAAAAACCAAAAGATTTAGGGAATCCGCCTTTAAGGAAGATCAAGGGCTTTCATCTTTAAGTGTACTATTTTATTAATAAAGAGTTTGGCAAGTGTTGGGGCTCATAAACCACTCAATTCCCACAAAGGGGTCAATATATCTTTAAATAAAAATATTTTTTAAATTAAAAAAAATCTTTATTTATAAGAGAGATTTTTTTTCTTGGAGAACAAGGGGTTGTACTCATTCCCCCACCCTCAACAAATCACAACTTTCTTCTTTCCAGCTTAAAAGTTTATAAACAGATTCAATTCTCATCTCAATTGAGTTGCTATAGTTGGATACCTGAAGTATTTGACCAAAAAATGAAGAGCAAAAAGTGCAACAAAAATTGTAGCAAAAGCAAATACTGCAATTTTTGTAGCAGCATGTGTCAGTTTGAATTTGAGGGACCAAAACTACTCCAAATTTGATGAAATTTTGGGAGTGTATTCTACACAAAAATACATTTTCAATGGTGTATGACACACACAAAACGGACTTGTAAAACAAAAATTATGAGCTTTTAAAGTTGATTGTAGGTTTTAAAAAAACAAGGATAGCAAGCATGTATTTCACAAAATAAAAGGAATAGAATGTTGTTTTGTATTTCAAACGAACTCAAAAGCATTACAAAGTTTTTCAACAATTTATTTCAGCTATTTTACACTATTGTACATTTACAAGAGAGAAAACGATGTTACAACATTTCACATTCAAGTAGTCCAACAACCATAGTGACTCTTCAAGACCTATAGAAACTTTTGGGCTTCTTCAAATTTGTGGGAGAAATTTTGGTTTTGTCTTTTTCTTGGTCAATATCAATCTCCAACATACTCTCCCTTGATGCTGAGTGGTGAGGCAAGTTTATCTCTCAATCTAAAAATTTCTTCTATATTGACACCTTTGGTAAACATGTTTGCAAGTTGTTTGGTGCTGCAATATTTCAAATATACAACCTTCTTTCCCACCATGCCTCTTATGAAATGAACCTTCAAATCAATATGTTTAGTTTTACTATTATGGACTAGATTTTTTGCAATCTTGATTGCACGTGTGTTGTCACAAAATTGTTGTTGGATTTTTTTGAACTTCATCAATCTCTTCAAGTACCTTTCTCAACCAAAGTGCTTACGTACTTGTTGCAGTAGTTGCAACATATTCTGCCTCTGTAGAATATAAAGCAACAATACTTTGCTTCTTTGAGCTCCATGTTATCACTCCTGAACAGTGAAAAACACTTTTCAAAAGTTGATTTTCTATCATCCAATCAACCTCCCCAATATGAGTCATTGTATCCAACAAACTCTATTTTGTTGTTACCATAATAATGTATGCCAAAGTTCAAGGTTCCTTTGACATATCTCAATATTCTCTTGGCTACTTTCATGTAGTTTTGTGAAGGTTCATTCATGTACCTTGATACAAGTGAAATTGCAAATGCAATATCAGGTCTTGTTGTAGTAAGGAACATTAAGCTCCCAACAATGCTTCTAAACAATTTTTCATCAAATTTCTCTTCACCATCATACCTACACAACACTTTTCCATGTGCCACAGGTGTCCAAACTAGTTTACAATTTTTCATGCCATATTTCTTCAACATATTTTTTGCATATTTTGATTGACAAATAAAATTTTACCATCACCTTGATGTACTTCCACACCAAGAAAATATTGCATGAGTCATAAATCTTTCATATCAAACCCCTTCATCATAGCATGCTTAAAATTATTCATCATCTTTGAACTACTTTCTATGTATATAAAATCATCAACATATAGACACAAAAGAAGAATATCATCACCTTCATTCTTGGAATAGAGTGTGGGATCATTCTTACTTTTCTTGAAATCGTAATCTTGGAAGTACCCATCAATTTTCAAGTACCATTCTCTAGATGCTTGCTTCAGTCCATATAGTGTTTTCTTCAATTTGTAAACATGGTTTTCCTTTCCTTCCACTTCAAAGCCTTGAGGTTGTTGAACATAAACCTCCTCATCTAGATAACCATTCAAGAATGCACTTTTCACGTCCATGTGATAAACTTTCCATTGTTTATTGGTTGCCAATGAAAGAGCCATTTGAATTATCTCTTGTCTTGCAATAGGGGTAAATATTTCTTCATAATCTACACCATATATTTGAGTGAATAATTTTGCAACCAACCTTGCTTTGTATCTTTCTTGCTTTTGTCACTATTAAAATTTGTTTTGTAGACCCGCTTGGATCCAACAATCTTCTTGTCCTTGGGTAACTCCAAAAGTTTCCAAGTGTCATTTTTTTCAATGGACTCAATTTCTACTTTCATTGCTTGCACCAAAACATAATTAGTACAAACATCTTCATAACATGAAGGTTCCAAATCAGCTTAAAAAATAGAGCATAATTCACCAACTCACCTTTTGGTTATTCTTCATCATCACCATACATTTGGAGCTTTTCCAATCTTGAAACAACTCGGTCCAACTCTTGCAATAAGTACCAAAGGTGAGGGGGATCCCCCTCAAGTTCAAATGGCAGGGAAAGCTCACTCTGATACCATGTTGGGAAATCAAAATAACTTCATATAATTCAATGAAAGAGACCTTGGTTAAATAGCAAAGGTGTACAATATGATCCATTGGATCATAACTAACCGAGTTAATCTCAGCCGCTCAAAATTATCCTTGTAACAACTTAAGATATGAAATATTCTAACAGAATTTAGTTGAAAGTTGAAACAAGTATGCTAATTCAAACTAGACTTTAGTTTTTTTTAAACTAGGTTTTAGTTTAAACAAGTATGTCAGTTCAAACTAGGTTTTAGTTTTTTTTTAACTAGGGTTTGTTTTTTTTTAACTTTTTTTAATTAATTGTTTGTTTGATATCTGTTGTCTAAAATTTGTATGCAAGTGCATGTTTTCAACTGCCAACATTTGCAGTTTTGAACTAGGGTTTAGGGTTTAGTTTTTTTTTCAAAGATTGTTTATAACTTTATTGTTACTTGTTGTTGAAAATATATATGCAAGTCCATATTTTCATATTTGCACTTGCACTACAATTTTAAGGTTTCAAAGTTCAAACTAGAGTGTAGTTTTTTTTATTAAGTAATTATAAATTTCTATGTAAATGTTAGTTGTTATTTGTTATTATGTGTAGCCACAGGATAATGTTAGGGTCCGAGAAAAATATTAAAAAATATAGCATGGAAGTATAGAGAAGAACAAGAAGATAACATAATTTTTTTTGGCAAATTTTGTAAAAATGTTATAGCTGGAGGAATATATCGCTTCAAATTTCATTTGGAAAGGAAACCGAGTGAGAATGTTAAAGTCTGCCCAAATGTGCCAATTGATGTTGAGAGAGAATGCATGGCAATTGTCACTTCAAAAGCAGAAAAAAGATATAAAGAAAAGAATATTTGAAGTCATTTCAACCCCCCCTCTTCTCAGCCTCATACAACAACTAGTGGGACCAACCCCTTTGGCTTTAACGAATTTAAGCATGAAGGTTTGAGTCACGAGTCCATCAACTACACAAACATCGAAACCAAAAAGGAGTTCCCACGATGAGTCCAATTTTGGGGCAGGGACACAAGCCACACTTGATGGTATGACCTTGTGGAACCAGGACAAGCATAGGGCAGCCAAGAAGGCCATTGATAATTTTTGGTAATTTTTTGACCTTCCCTTCAATGTGGCAAGGCTTCCATATTGTCGAGGTATGGTGGATACCATTGCAGCTTGCAGTACAATATTTAGATTGTCAACTTATGATGACATTAGGGGCCCTCTCCTTCAAGAATGCACATTTGACATTAAGGTTATTCTTAAGGAGTAGCGCAAGGTGTGGAGAACTAATGGTTGCACTATCATGTTTGATGGGTGGACCAATGATAGGGGAAGAACATTAATTAATTTTTTGGTTTCTTCGATAGAAGTGGTATTACTCAAGTCAGTGGATGCATCAACGCAAGTTAAGAGTGTCAAAATGATCATAGGGTTGTTGGGAAAAGTTGTGATCGACGTTGGGATAGAGAATGTTATTAAAGTCATCATGAACAACGTAGCAGCATATGTAGCAGCTGACAAGCTATTGGAAGAGAGATTTCCCATTAGTTTTTGGTCCCCATGTGCAACTCATTATCTTGATTTGCTCCTTGAAGACATTGGGAAATTACCTTGGGTGTCCGAGGTTGTACAAAAGTCAAGGGAAATTCAAAAATTTATCTACAACCATTCTTGGGTCCTCAACCTCATGAGGCAATTTATCGGTGGGAGAGAGATAGTGCGGTCTGGAGTTACACGCTTTACAACAAACTTTGTGATATTACAAAGCATGTATAATGCAGGAGGGTCACTCAAGTAAATGTTTGTGAGCAAGGAGTGAAATTTTGAGCAAGTTTCTAGACATTGATTCTCCAATGAAGGGGAAAAGGTATATGAATATGTGTTTGAGGACCCCTTCTGGCAAGCCATGAATGAGGCCATCAAGGTACAAGATTAAAAGATTAAGTTTTTAATATATTTTAATTATATTTTTTTAATTTAAATTTTAAAATCTTTTCTTTTTGCAAATTTTGTATTTTTAAATATTTTTTATAAATTTTATTTAAATATTTTTTTCCTTTTCTCAGGTGACAGAGGCTTTGGTGAAGGTTCTTCATCTTGTTTATGGAGAGGAATCACCAATGGCTTATATATATGAGGCTATGGATAGGGCAAAAGAGGCAATTGCCTCATTTTATAGACATGTCCATTCCAAATATGGTCCCATTTGGGATATTATTGATAGGCAATGGACATCTAAGCTCCATAGCCCTCTTCATGCAGCGAGGTACTACCTCAACCTCAAAAATGTTTACTCCAACACGTTCCATGTTGACTATGAGGTGGTGGCAGGCCTTCAATTATGTGTTGACTGCATGTACCCTGATGAAGAAATAAGTGCTAAAATACAAATTGAGAAGCATTCCTATAAGAAATGTGAGGGCATAATTTTTCCATCGCCAATGTGCATTCGATCAAGGTCAACTATGAGGTTAGGTAACCCTCGCTGAATTACTATTTATTTTATCATGTCTTTTGAATTTGTTTTAAAAAATAATCTCAATTTAGGATTTTACATGTGAATTATTAATTTTCCTTCTTCTTGGTTGTTTCTAGATTTATGGTGGGAGGAATTTGGTGCATATACGCCTCATCTACAGTGCTTTGTTGTTAGAGTTTTGTCTCAACCATGTAGCGCTTCGAGTTGTGAGCACAATTGGAGTATGTTTGAGCACATACACTCCAAGAAACGTAATAGGCTTACACAAGAAAAATTGAATGATCTTGTGTTTATTCACTACAACCTTCGTCTCCACCATAGAAAAATTATAGGAATAAGTACCAAGGCCTTTGACCTAGACGAGATTGATCTATCTAATCCATCTAATGATTGGATCACACAGGAGGAGGAGCAACAACGAGATGTTCTCTTCAACATAGATGAAATTTAAAAATTAGAAAACGTAGTAGAGGAGATGGCAACAAAGGCACAAGAAGAGGCACAAGCCTCACAACCAAGGCACCAAAGTCAAAGAGAGACTAGAGCTTATAGTAGGGCAAAGTGAAAAGATATTCAAAGACATTGATTGACAGTTGACTCATGACACATTTTGTAATTTGTAATTTTATACTGCTGTAAACTTATATATTATAACTTATAAGTATCAAGCAATACAAGATATGTTTGATCTCTTTTGTGTCTGTAGTAGTCTAAAATTTTAATACTTTGGCTTTAAACTTGTAGCATTTGCCATTTTCATGTCTAGTTTGAGCTTGTATCACTTACAATATTAATAATTGATTTGCATAATGGTAATTCATTGTGATATGCATGAAAAAATTAAAATTAAAAAAAATACCTTTTATTTGATTTTTTACCGATTTTTTCTTGATTCCCAATTCGATCTAATTTTTTCCCTAGCCGATTTCGATACGATTCCAATCTTCTCAACTATGACTTTTATTATAGTATGATTTCCTTACTTTGTCTTAAATTTTATCTTATTATAAAAAAAGTATCTCTTTCTTCATAGTTTTCACTTTGTAATGTCTCGTCATGTATCTAGTCTCATAACAATTGTGGCATCAAAATGCAGTTTTTCCATAATCCACATGTTGATCTCATTCTCTTGACTTAAATTTAATCTTAATGGATTGTGACAAAGGTTTTGAATTATACATAACAACATATATCCTAATATATATAGCATGCTTTCAAAATAATTAATACCTTGACAAGCATTGGTTCAAAATAATGGCTAATAATAGTTAGAATGGTGCTAAGTGAATTTTGAAAAGGATCATATTTTAAATATGAGCAAATATGGGAAGACCATCTTGAATTTATTGATATGATAGTGTAGACATAGACTTTTTTAGAAGAATGTGGTTCTTATCTAGACTAAAAGAATGGAACAAGAACACTTTTAAAAATATTGTTGAGAAGAAAGATGAACTAAAATAAAAAAAATTCAAAATTTTAAAAATATGAGAACAATAATCTAAGCTTGGATGAAAGGTATTTGCATAGTGAATATCATAAAATTTTGAGAAAGAAGAAGGAGCTTTGGAGATTAAAAATGAGATAAAGTTATTTAAAACAAGATAAAAATATAAATTTTCATAGGATGGGAATAGTACAAATAGTAGCATCCAAAATTAGCCAAAGTAAAAGGGGTTTTGATTGAAGGCTAAAATAAAATTAGAAAGAAGACAAGGCTTTATTACTAGAATATTTTAGGATCAGAAGAGATTGAAATTCTCAATGATAAACTACTATAAGAAGCACCTTCAATTATTACGGATGAATATAATTGGTTAATTAATAGAAGAAGTTCATTTAGATCTTCTCTATTTTAATCATGATAAATCCCTAGGTGTGGATGGGCTCCCAAAAACATTCTATCAACATAACTAGGAAATAGTGAAGGATTTTTTATTAGTGGTAGTGGATCTATCTAGGATTAAATAGTGCATACATTATAAATTTAAAACAACATATATTACCTTAATTTCAAAAAACAAGTAGATATTTTTATTCATTTAGGTCCATAAGCCTATGTAATATGAAATATAAGATTATCCTTAAAATGATGGAAATTTGGTTAAGACCATTATTAGGAAAAAATATTTTAGAAGAGCAAGGAGGATTTATAAAAGGAAAATAAATTCTAGATAAGATCACAATAGCTCATAAAGTAACACATTCAACAACTTCAGAAAAATAAAAAACAATGATCTTAGAACTTGATATACGATAGGGTTAAATGGGATTTTCCTTTTCTAGTTTTAAAAAATGCTAGATTTATGAAGAAATCAGTCACATGGATTAAAGCTTGTGTCTCTATAGTATTATATTCATTTTTGGTGAATGGGCTAGTAACATAATCATTTAAAGTTAAGAGAGGTCTTAGATAAGAATATATTATATTGTCATATATGTTTATTATTATGGTAGTGGTATTGGGAAGGAAAATTAATAAGGCATAAAAATATGGGCTAATAATCATATGTAAGGCTAGTAGTAACATCAACAACATAACCCATCAATAATTTGTATGTGATACAACCTTTTTTGCGAGGGTAGAGATAAATGGGGTGAAATATTTGAATAACTTATTAGAGGATTATAAAAGAGCATTAAAGGAGAATCTTAATAGGAAAAATATAAAATTTACTTTGTAAATAGTATAGCTAGAGTTAAATGAGGAATATGTAGGTTTATTCAAATGGAGAAGGAAAAATTACTGATAAAATATCAAGGTATGCTCTTGTTTGAGGAGAGGATGAGGATAGAATTGTGAAATCTAGTTATAAATAAAGTTAAATAAACTACCAACATGGAAAGGTAGATAATTATCATTAGCTAAAATAGTGCAACTTATTGAATCAATCTTATAGAATATTCTAATGTATTATATATCCTTGAATATTATGCCAAAATTATAGCTTTTTAAGCCTTAATACTATCAAAAACATCATAGGTTATGTATCACATGATCAAATACAATACAACCATAACATAATAAGGTCAACATAATGATATGAGTAGAATCATATGAGAAAATTAATATGTAAATCAAAGCTTATAATAAATAAAATCACATTCAATAATATGCAAAAATATGAATGTAAATAGGCTTAATGGAACTTGTAGTAAGCATGCAATACAACTTACAATATTAATTACTTAAAATATATACAAGATTTATTGCTTCACTTTCTCTTACAAAATACTATAATACTTGTTCTCCTTATTTCTCTATATATCTTTTTATGGATTATTACCTCCATAATATAACAATAGTAATGTTAGTCTTTAGATACTTGACTATTGCTCTCCGTATGCCAAGTCTTGTGATTCTTGGCTTATCTACTTGATAAACACTTGACACTATAACGTATGTACATCTATAGATGAATCTTACACTTGTATAACTTGCACACTCTAATATAAGATAGTTGTACAAATATTTAGATGATATGTTTGTTCTCATACATACAAGATACTTGTGAATATTTACTCAACTTACAATCTAACTCTAACTCATATGTCACTAGTATATTTTTTGCATATTACATCTTTACATGATAATGTTATATTTTCTAAATATTCATACTTAAATAAAAGAGAAATATAAATCACACTCTAAACTATGACTAAAACCTAATCTATTATTTACAACATATCATGAAGATATCATGGGGTACATTAGCATATACCAATTAATGTAATATACTCCAACATAAAATCAGTAGAAACCTTTATTCTATATAATGTGGTTATTTTTATAGCCAAGATTACATGATAAAAGAAAATTCCTTTGATTAAATGGAGGAAGGTGTGATAATAAAACTAGGGGAGGCCTTGGTTTAAGAGTTATTAGAGATGTGAAATTAGCTCTAAGGGATAAAATAATTTATATATGTACAAAGAGTGTCAAATATAATGGGTGAGAATTCTCCTAAGTATATTGAGCCCAATAATCTAAGCTTAATCTTTACTACATTCTCACTACTAGATGGTTCTAAAATATGTAAATGATTAACAAAATTAATTGATCTAATGATTAAAGGTCTAATTTGAGTGGTGCAAACTAGAGAAAAATTTTATATTTGTATGGATACTTGGTGTAATATTAAAAATTTTCAATCTAGATCTAATTTTTAAACCATGGATGAGATTACTTGAAGAAAATATGGTGTAAGATTTTTTGTAAGCATACCAGATATTCTTTCCAGGAGACAATTAAGAAAAACCATAGCAACAACAATTATTCTAATTTGAGCCAAGGATAAGTTGATAAGGGAGTTGAATAGCTCATGAGAATACACAATAAGAAGTGGATATAATGTAAAGTACCATCAAAATAGGAATACTACAAGGTATTTGGGATAGCTTGAGTTTTTCAAATTTCTAAATTTCAAAATGTTTGTATGTATATTAGGTCTAAAAAATATTATCCTATGATAACCTAATAAAAAGAGGTTTTATGGCCCCTTGCAATGTGTTCTATGTAAAAAGGAGGAAGAGAATATAGACCTTTTATTGGAATACTATTAAATAGTTTGGTAATTATGATAATGGATTCCTAATATCTTAGGTAAATGCAAGGTGATGAATGGAAGAAATAAAAAATGGTTAGCACTTTTAAGAGCAACACATCATACTTTGGACTGTATGGCTCAAAAGGAATAAAAAAATATTTAAAATAAAGAAAAATAGTTTAGAGGTAATGAAAAGGAAGAATTGTTTAGCCATAGAGGATTCTAAACAAACCCTATCATTACATCCAATCCCTAATATTAAAGCAAGGAAGCCTTCATAGATGGAGTCAAGTCATCAAATATAATTATGATGTTGGGTATAACAAAAAAAAAAGAGAAAAATATAAAGTGAAAGCCAATGAAAGTGGAGTTGGTCAAATTGAATTTATGTAAAGGAAATCTAGGATCAATAGAAAGAAGAGTAATAATTAAAAAATAGGTGTGAAATCTTGTCATATTACACTTTCAATAGTGAATTTAAGACAAATAATGAGGTTAATGTTTGGGTGGCTTTGGAAGGGTTAAAAATATGTAGAAAAATAAAATTGAATAAATCATTGATGTACGATAATTTAATAATAGTAATAAATACAATTCTAAGGAAAACAAAGACTCCATAGATACATATAACAAATCATCCTAAAAATAAAATAAAATTGAATAAATCATCGATGTACAACAATTTAATAATAGTAATAAATACAATTTTAAGGAAATCAAAGACTCCATAGATACATATAACAAATCATTCTAAAAATATAAAACCTTGCTATAGAATTTAAAAAATCTGGATTACACATACATTAAGGGAAATGAACAAATGTACAAATAGGCTAGACAATAGAGGAGTTTTAACAAAGTATTGTGAAGTTAATTTCTTTTTTTCGTGGATAGAGTAAAGCTAATAAGAAAATGTTGATTGCTTGAATAAAATAATTATTAAGATTTACTTTAATGTTTTCCATTGGTAATATTTATTGTCCTTTACAATATTAATGTATTTTCATATAAACTATTTACTACAATTCTTGTAGTTGCACTTTTGATTTTGGAAAAAAACTAGCAATCCAAATCCAATAAAGAAAACTATGATAGAATAGTGTTTTGGAAACATTACTCTCCTAATATGCAATGTATATATATAGTAGACATGAATTTTTCATATTTTGAAGGTTCTTGCAAGAAAATATCAACAAGAGGGATGTAGGATTTTGGAGTATTTGTATTTACAAAGAAAATTCAAGAAGATCTAGAAAATAAAAATTGAGAAATTTGATATTTTATAAAAAAGTTAGGTATCTAGCTATAGCAACTCAATTGAAATGAAAATTGAATTTATTTGTGAACTCTCAAACTCTAGAGAATAAAGAATTGTGATCTATCAAAAATGAAGGATCCAAATACAAACTATTTCCTTTCATAAAAAAATAAAATCATCTAAAATAAAATTAAAAAAAATCAAGACCATTTTATCCACCATTAAAAAAATCATTGTCCCCTTCATACTATAACCACTTTTAATATTTCCTTACATAAACATATTTAAAAATTTGCATCTACATAAACACAAACGATTATAAGCAGGTGTAATTTGAGTATAATGTCAGCATAGATTCCCTGAAATGAATCTATTAATCAATAGCTCATAATTGATATAATATACTCATTACCTCAAAATCATTGCAATTAAAAAACACGAAATATAAATATTAGCGTAAAATCATCTAGATGAGAAACAGCGGAAAGGACTGTCCAGCTTAAATAAGTATAATGCAATTCAAAATGGTTATTTTTTACCCTTTTTGAATGTTCAGGGAGAACGTTCTCGGTTTGTGTAAAAGGTCAAGGCGATTATCCAGTCAGGAGTAAATCCGGAGACGACGGGACGTTCAGGGAGATAACTCCAGCATTGATATGTTAGGTTAAACACAACTATCTTCGTAGCCCCACGCCCTCTGAAGCAAATGTAGTCTTCTACTCCATCACAGGACACCCAATTCTTTTGCTCCTCTAAAATTAACATTTCCTCTAGCATTGATGATGGCATGTCTGCGATCTTCTTCCAAAATTCCTGCTCGGAATCATTAAGATGAAGCTCCCAAATACTCATGCTATTGAATTTATCTTCCTCTACAGTCCCTCCAACAAACAGAACCCATGACTCACATACTAAAAGATCACCTTCTACAAAACAAGTTATACTCAGAGGAGGGGGGGCAGATTTCACAAACCTAAAATCTTGGATGTCGTACACCATTATGCCCATGGTGGTCGGGTAATGCTTGCCCAGCATGAAAACGAAACCATTGGAGCAGATGGCCTTCAATACGGTAAAACCGCGAGGGAGATATGCCACTGTTTTCCATCTCTTGTCTGCAAAACTGTAAATGCCTATCTTTTCACCTCCAAACCCCAACACTGTAAAGCATTCTTTATTATCTCCGTCAGCAAATGCCACAGTCGTGTCGTCCGTGTCTTCCGGATCCATTGGAGGAAGCTCCAAAACCATTTGGGTGATTGGATTCCATATCCAAAATCGGCTGGAATTTAAAGGAGAGCTTCGCACTAATATCTGTCCTGCGTCTGAGAAAAGGTACAGAGCATTGGGCGTGGGGAAAAGGGATAATGGAATCTCTTTCCATTGTTTTACGGTGAAGTCGTATGCCCAACAATGCATTTCTTTCTTGACGGAATCTTCCTCAAATACAATAAACCATTGCTGCCTGGTAATGCGCAATGCTCGGAAGCTGGTAGATCTAAAGGTAGTCTTCCATTCCTCACACACATTGGAGAATTCAGCGATGGAGTGCCAGGAAAGAAACGCAAAACTCCTCTCCAATAGGTGCCATGGCATCTCGCATATCGCAAAATTTGCCTTGTCCTTCGCATTTCCCATGTCCCTCAGATCTGCATCCATGTCTGTGTGAAGTATATCTCACCTCTAATTTGACCTCCCGTGAACACGATATTTTTCATAGAGACACAGGGTGATCTAGAAAGGAAATTTATACATTGCGGAGTTGAGGCATGATTTTTGGAAAATCAAAAGGGTTTGAATTAAGCCGCGCGCCAAAATGTGCCCTATAAAGTAGGAGTGATAATGGGACCCTCTAATGCTTTTACCCACCATGGTCCACGCTATTATTTATTTATTATTTTTTTAGTAAATACTTCTTATAAACATGGGTCTTGGGGGACATGATATTATTTTTATAATATTATTTATGAGAAATAAGTTATAATATTTGTTTAATGGGTTTTAGGGGACTGAAATCCCGTTATAATTAATTGTTATAAAAGTTCGCTTAGGCCATTGGACCTTTTATAAAGAGATTCAAGGTTCAAATCATTATATTCAAAAGGGAATAGGTCAATGGTAGTGACAAATCTTTTTGGGTTGGCTACATACTAGGTAACCATTCCCCTATATTTATATAAAAAAATTAGTGTAAATGTAACCAGCTCCCTTATTTATTTATTTCAAAATTTGAATTTCTTCAAGATAAAAATGAACTATGTACTACCAAATTCCTACTTTATAGACATTATCATATTTTTAAGGTATTGCATCTAAGAATAAATGATGAGCATGGGTAATAATATTATTTTTAAATAAATTCTCATATCTATTTATCTTCATAATATTCATGATACTTTATATATCCCACTTAAATATTTTTGAATAATCTTAAATCCCGCTTAATTAAAATATATTTTTATCTTCAAGGTTTAAACTCGGCCGTGTGAGGGAGTGGGTGTGTGGTGGCTTTGTTTTAAATTTTTCATTGATAAGTATAGATCTACGACCGGTCATGGTTGTGCATCCGTCATAGAGGTTTCTCACAATAGCCAAATCATAGAGGTACAACTCTTATATATATATATATATATATATAAAAGAGTTGTATCTTTTTTTATAGAGTTGATTGATAAGTACACTTGTTGTTAGATAAATTAAAACTTATCTTTTTATAAAAGATATTTTCATTTTTTTTTTATAAAAATATTAATTTCCTTTTTTATTTGTAACCCCCTATGTACATAGGATAAATTTGAACATGGGGCCTCTCAATTTCAGTTGGAGAGTTTTAACTATCCACTTGCTCTCCAATTCCTTTATACGAGAATATATTAATTTTCTTTTTTAGTGTTATGTTTTTACAATCAACTTCTTAACATCATCTTCATTAAGAGATAAAATTCTCTTTGGTTAGTTATGATTCAAAATTTGAATTTCTATCCAATAATTTATCGGAAGGCGCTCTGCTAGGGTTTGCTTGCGAGAAAACCTAGTTTCGTCATGTTGCAGGGGGGGTCGGGTTAGGGCGAGGCGGCGCTTGGGCGGGTTGGCTGCTATGGTGGACGTCTGCTGCACCGACGGGCTTCGGTGCAGGGTGGATGCTAGGCGGGGTGGTTCCTGTTCTGGCTGGCGGCTGTGCGGTTGGGGGTGCTGTGCTGGCTGTCTTCTTTGGCCGCTGCGCGGAGTGCTTCTGCGGGTGCTGGTAGCTGTTCATCATTGGTCCCCGTTCAGGCTGGACCCCGGGCGGGTTGCTGGCATGCGGGATGGCCCCTGGACGGGGTGGTTCCCGTGCGGGCTGGCTCCTGGGTGGGCTAGTCCCTGGGCTGGGTGGATCCTGTGCGTTTGGGCCCCGTTGCGGGGTGGTTCTTGTCCCTCTTCCCCTTCCCCTGCCCCCCTCCCCGGGCACTCTCTTGCCCTGCTTTTCCAGATCCCGTGTTTGCTCAGGGTTCCCGTTGCTTGGTTTGCTTTTGCTTGGCAGGGTCCACGGTTTCTGGGCCCGAGTTCCTTGGTTTGGCGGGTTTTCAGCTTGCCCAGGGGCGACTGCTGAAACAGGGTTGGTTCTGGTTTCCTAGTTGCCACTTGGGGATCTTCTTGTGCTCTTTCTTGGCCTCGGGGGGGGCCTATTCCCGCATATGAGGCCCTTCCTCAGTTGCTCCAGGTTGCCTTTGCCTTCGGGATCTTCGTGTAGATCTGGGGTTTGTCTGGTCTTGAGGTGGACCCTCGGTTTCTGTAGTCTGCCCTTTGGGCCCTGGGGGGGGCCAAACCTGCAGCTATGTCTCCTAGGCTTCTGTCTCCTCCAGGCATGGTTGGGGCTGGTTGTTCTCTTGCTGGTCATTTCAGTGGTCTTCCGCTGCTCTCGTCTTGGCCAAGGTTCCCTTTCCAGCCCCGGGCGCTCGTGGGACAGCTTCCCTGTCCCTCCCTTATTTTTTGCTTCCCAGCTCCGGGCCTCCTGTTGGGCAGGGGTTTGTTCCTTTGGCAGATTTCTCGCTGAGCAGGATCCTTCTCTTCCAGCTACTGCTGGTTTCCTTGCTGAGCGGGTTGTTCTGCTCCTACTATTTTTTCCCGCGGGGCGGGTTTTCCAATCCTGCTGGTTTTCCCGTCGGGCGGGATTTTTCAATTATGCCGGTTTAGGGTTTGCTCCTTTTCCTACTAGTTGGGATTTTTCAAATAATTTTGTTTTTTCCCTGAGATGGGATTTTAGGGTTTACTGTTTTTTCCCGCTAAGATGGGATTTGTCAACTTCATCCCTTTTTTGAATTTTCTCACTGGGTGGGATTTGTCCTAGGGTTTGTTTTTGAACCTAGGTTTGATATTTTGACCTGTTGTAAAAAGGTTTTGGGATCCTTTCAAAACCTGCTAAAAAAAGGAAACAAAAAAAAAAAAGGGCCCCGGGCCCCGGACTCCTGCCCTGGGATTAGATTCAGGCGGTGGTACTTCCTTTAGCTTCGGATTTTTCTGTAAATAAGGTTTTGGGTCCCTTCTCAAAAAACCCGCTGTAAATATAATGCTACTTATCAAAAAAAAAAAATTTGAATTTCATCAAGATATTGACTAAATTATTTGCTAGTCAATTCCTACTCTATAGATATTCTTACATTTCTATGGGATTGTATTTAATAATAAAGAGCATGAGTATTAATTTTAGTTCAAAATAAATGATAAATTGTAAATCCCACTTAATTAAAATATTTTTTCATCTTTATTTTTTCAAAAAAGGAATCATCTTTCCATAGTCATATCTTTTCATTGGTTTATCCAATAATTCTTATGTCATTTTCTACAAATACATTTTAAATGAGTGGTTATATGAATGAATCCAAGTATTATTAGGAAAGTTGTGACCATATGAAAACAATATCCACAACTAAGGTAGCGTTAATGACTGTTTTTATAGAAAATATCTCAATTTTTAAGAACCATTTTTTATGAAGGGTTGTATGATGTAGATGGTTCTTGGAACAATTCATGTGGAAATTAAGGAGCTTTAAAATGATTTATCATATGAAAGAGTCTAATTGGTATTGATGGAGACATGGACCTACAAAGTTAACCATTTGGAACAAGGGTAGTGATAATTTTTTAAGTCATGAGAAATTAAACTATAGATATTTTCTAGCCAAAGTTTAGATGATGGAAGAAGGAATGGAGGGTTAGGGCATAAACCAAGTAGGGCAATTTACGTAGGCATATAATTTTTAACTAAGTTTTATTTATCTCTTTATTATCATAGAATTTTTAGATGCAAATTACTATAGGTCTTTTCAAATAATATAATAACTATAGGATACACAAATAAATTTTAGTAGATATCATGATATTGCTTTCTTATCATGGATTGATTTATAAGTAAATCTGTAAAATTTGTAAAACTAAATTCAAGAATGTTGGTCATTATACCCAAATATCCACACTTGTGTAAATATTCTTGTCTGAGTTCCATTGTTATTTAAGTTCTTTGGTGGGTGTCAAGGATTCACCAAGAGTGTTTTATGAATTCACTCTAAATCCTATGTTTGTTGTGCCCACTTGAGAAAGCATCCTAGTTTTTAATAACTAGATATGAATTAACTATATAATTTTGAAGAAAATATTTTAAAATGAGATGCAAAGGTTATGACTATGTAATAAAACAAAGTCTAAATCCTATATACATTATTTTACATCAAATGATCGAAAATGAAGAGTTTTGATATAACAAACCAAAGTTCTAATCCTATGAATAAACCTTAATACTTCTTTTAATATTTCTCACTTCTTAATCCTCTACGGCCATAATGTGACATTAACCTAAAAATATAATTATGTATTTGAATTTTTGAATGAGTGGTAGGGAATGAAGAGTTTCACACTATGAGTTATATTTCAACAATAACTTAAAATTAATTGTTTTCAATCCTTGCAAGAAATTCAAACTAACATAACTTTAAATAATAGCATGATATCAAGCAGTTATTATCAAGTGGCTTCAATATCATATCAATGAGATTAAAATATATTTTTGCATAATATACATATAATCAATGGTTATATGGGATTGAAAGGACCTCACTCATATTGGATAGTGTTATTACAAGCAACTTGACAATTATTTATATATGATTTATAAATATTTAACCATGGTTTTCTCTTAAAAGTAGCATAATTTAACCAATTGATCTCATGCCATTTAATATTTTTATAAAATTATTTTGTTGAATAATAAGGGGTTGTACTTGGGTTCCCCACCCTTGATAAATAACATATCTATTCTTTAGATATTGATATTTAACAAATAGATACACTTATCATCTCAATTGAGATGTTATAGCTAGAAATATACATTATTTTACATAAAATATATGAATTCTTTATTTTTCATTTTTTAGATCTTTTCAAAATTTTATATGAATAAAATTAATCTAGAATTTAACATATTTCTTGAAATTTTCCTATAGCATCCTTCACAATACCAAAACTTCACCTCCACTATCTATACCTTACATCTTAGTAGAGTAATCTTTCAAAAATATCGCACTATCATAATTTGCTTTAACAAATCTAGATTGCTAGTTTACTTTAAAAAACACAACTACAACCATAAAAATTATAATTAATAGTCTAAATAAAAACACATTATTATTACAAAATAAAGCATATATTACCAATGAAAAATATTAAAGTAAATCTTAATCATTAATTGTTTCAGGCAATCAACATTTTTTTGTCAGCTTCAACTAAACTTTCTACTTCCTCTAACCATGGAAAAAAAAATAACTTCATGATAATCAATCAAAATCCCTCTATTTGCTAGATTATCTACACATTTGTTTCCTTCCCTTAATATGAGTAAACCTAATTTATTCATATTATTTAGAAAGATCTTGAATTTCTATAATTATCTCTTGTATGTTTCATAGAGCCTTTGCTTTCCTCAAAATTGTATTTCTTACTATAAAAGATTCACCTTTCTTTCATACTCTATTCCAATTCATTTGTTTACATATTTTTAACCCTTATAAAGCGGCTCAAGATTTAACTTCTTTCTTTATCTAAAATCCTCTATTGAAAATATAATGAGATAAAATATCTCCTCTATTATTTCTAATTATTCCTCCTCTTTCTACTATCCTGGATTTCATGTAGATGCTCCATCAAAATTCAATTTAATTCACTCCATATGTGGTGGTTTCAACTTTATATTATTTGCTTTCTTTTTGCTTCTCTTATACCCAACATAATAATTCCACTTAATGACTTAAATCCATTTATCAAGGCTCTCTAATTCCAAATTAGGGACTAGGTGAGTAGATAGGATTGGTTTAGACTCCCCTATGGCTAAAAATATCTTATTTTTAATTACCTTTAAACTAATTTTCTTTCCTTTAAATAATTTTCTATTCCTTTCTAGCCATATAGTCTAAAGTATTGTATCTTTTGATATATCCCATATTGTCTATTAAGACTTACTTTTACAAGGGCTCTACCATTGCTTCAACTATTTTAATTTTACGATTCATAACCATGCATTTACCAAACATATTAATAATCCACTTCCATAGATTCCATACTATTGAGAAATGTCCCAAGAGATGGTCTACACTATCCTCATCCTTTTTACAAAAAATCACATTAAGAGGGACCATGAAAATCCCTTTTCTTAAGGTTATTCTAGGATAAAAATTTTCTATGACCTATTAGCCACATAAAAATTTCAACTTTAGAAATTCTTATCCCAAATATTTCTCCATATTCTAGTGACATTATTATTTTTTTGGTGTTGAATATTATATCCACTTATTGTTGTGTATTTTATTGAGTTATTCAACTCCCAAATCAATTTACTCATGGATCCCCTCAGAATAATCACAGTTTTTATCTTTCTACTCAATTGCCTCCTAGCATCAATATATTATATACTTGTAGAAAAATATTCTTTCCATTTGTATCTTCCTTCTAGATCTTTGTACATAATGTTTGAAACCCTCTCACCATATTTATCTTGAATCAATTTCATCCAAGGTTTCAAAATTAAATCTAAATTGAGTGTTTTTTTTTATCACACCAAGTATCCATCCAAATAGATTTTTTCTCTAGTTACCACCACTCATTTTAAACCTTTAATCATAATATCAATAGATTTTTTAAAACTATTCCAAAGAGTAGAATCATTTGGTAGAGAGAATGTAGTAAATATTAAACTTAGGTCATTGGGATCAACATGCTTACTTAGAAGTATTCTTTCCCATTGTCTTCGGCTCTTTTTACCCTAAGAGGTAAGTTTACATATATAAGAACTCTTAAACCAAGACTTCCCCTATTTTTATCATCACACAACTTGCTCCATTTCACCAAAGTAAATTTCCTTTTATCATGTAAACCTAACCATAAAAAGGATCACATAATATAGATTAAAAAATTTCAAATGATTTTCACATAGAATACAATGACATATAATATGTCAAAATGGCTTATAAGATTAAATTAGTTAACTGCACTCTTCCTACTAACAATAACCATCTACCTTTCTAGGATGGAAGTTTATTCTAAAAATTACTAATAATTGGATTTCATAAATCTATCCTTATTTTCCCATAAAATAAAGGTATCCCTAGATAAGTTATTGGTAAATTTGCCTCCTCCATTTTAAGAAACCTATATATTATTGCTTTGATATTAGCATGAGTATTAGGAAAGTAAATTTTAGATTTAGAGGGCCTTCAACAATTTTTCCAATTCCACTGCCTCTGTCCTTTCCAAAATTCTTACCTTGGTGAGGGAGAGTACTAGTATTATTCCTTTTCCTGAGATTCATGGACATGGAATTGAAACCCATCTCATTTCTTCTTTCAATATCCTTGCTGGACATTCTGAGGCCTAATTCCCTAAAGATGATAGATATTATATCCACTGGGTCCCACCTCCCCAGTGTTGGCTCAAACTCAACTTTGATGGATCTTTAAAGGGTAACCCTGGTAAAGTTGGTGCATAACACCTCATCATTTTGCTAAATCTCGGGCCTTATTCCAGTGTATCTCCTTAGCTACTAGTAGATAATTTCATAATCTTATCATTTAAGGGGATTCATTGAATACCATAAAATTTTCAAAGGGTTTCTCTCCTCTTGCTTGGTCTATTTCTGATGCTATTTTAGGGTCAAAAAGAATTATTAGTCACCTTGACCATTATTTAGTTCAACATGTCTACAGAGAAGAAAACAAAGTGGTTGATATCATGGTAAGCATAGGCCTAAACTAGGAAAACCTCCAAGTTTGGGACATATATTTCCCCAGAGAAATTTTTGAGTTTTGTCTTCATTATGATATTCCAATCCAGTGATTTATTCCTAAAAGGGAGCCATAGAAACCTGCAATCCACCTTCCCAGGGTACTAATGCTACTAAGAATATTTTTCATGAGGTCAATACTTGATTTTTTTGACCTCCATGTTTGGTAGGCCTTTCTTGTTTCTGGTAGGGTTTTCCTCTCTTTTTATCTTGGCTTGTTGTCTAGGACTGTAGTTTTAGTCCTTGTTCTTTTTTAGCTTCTATCCTTTAGTCTCTCTATGAGATCTCGTCCTGGGTTTCCCCTTTTTGTAATGACTTTGTAAAAGGTTTGATGACCCTTCAAAACTCCCTTTACATCAATAAAGAAAAATAGATTTAGTCTTATGAAATATTTTCCCTATATCTCTTTTGTACTCTTTTAAAATGTTATTCAAAGCTTTGGCCTCATTTATCCTTGCCCTTCCAAAAAGGCTTGTATCATCTACAAATTATTTATGGGTGATGTTATTAATGTTATTACTAACCTTAAGTCCACTTAGAAGCCCATATTTGTTAGCCTTGTTTAAGTTCCTAATCAAGACTTCTGCCATAATAATGAATAAATAATGAGATAGAGGATCTCATTGTATAAGGTATCTCTTGGCTTTAAAATATTCTATCACTAACTCATTGACCAACATTGAATAAGAAACTATAGAGATACAAGATTTAATCCATCTGATCCATTTCTTCCTGAAACTAAACTTATCTAAAAATGTAAAAATAAAATCATATTTAACCCTATCATAGGCCTCTTTATAAAACATTTAAGTTCAAGAAATGAGATATTTTATCAACAAAGGCAACTTGAAATGACTTACGTATAATTAAATAGAAAAAAATATTTTACACAGAATAAATTTTTTGTGTAAAATTATTAAAATTTATGATATATAATAATTAAATTAAAATGTTTAATAATACAAATATTATATTATCATTTATCTTATCTAAAATATTATGAATCGATAGAGCTAGAGCAATTTTTTATTTTTATTTTCATCATTCAAAAGTCGTATCTTTGCATAGATTTGCTCAATTTAGATGATTCGTAGACCAATTTATGTAGAATTTGAAGAGATTTTAAAAGGAATACAAAAAATAATGAGGGATTTATGACCATGTGAATATAGCTATCCGAAACAAAGGCAGTGTTAGAATTTTTTTTAAATATCTCATCTCTCAAGATCTAATTAATATGATTATTAGACTAATTTGTATAGTTTTTGAAGAGCTTTAAAATGAGTTATAGTATGAATAAATTTGAGTAGTATCAAGGGAGATACAACCCTATGAAGTCAACCATTTAGAACAAGGGTAGTAACAATTTATATGTCATAGCAAATAAATTTTTAGATATATATCAACATGGGTTTAGATGACAAGAGGAGCAATGGAGGTCTAAAGAATGAGTGAGATCAGGAATTCTATCTAGGCATATACTTTTGGTTTAGTTTCATTTATCCATCCATTATCTTAGAAGTTCTACATGAAGAATATTACAGGCTTCTTTTAAAATAATATAATCACTATACAATATACTAGCAAATTTTATTAGATATTGAGTTATAGTTTCTATAGTAGTAGAGGTTGGGGAGAACCTCATAGAGCAAATATCCTTATTACTCAAATATAAGATAAATATTGGTAAATTTAATAATTCTTGGCTAGGGACTTGGATTTTGAGAAAATGGATTGGTAGGAGATGGAAGTCTCTAGAAGTGATTTTATCCTTTCTTTCCAAAGTTTTCTTCCTAGAAATTTTCTATTCTAGTTAGTAAAGAGATAAAATATTTAAATGGTGTCTTTTGCTTATAGGAAGAGAAAAAATCTTCCTTGCAAGCTAGTCTAAAGGCTTTGTAAATAAAATTATAAATCTATCCCTAGTATTAGTCTCGATAACGATGTATAGTTTTACCTTTGAATTATCGCACACATATATCTTCAAGATAATAGCCAATAATCTAGGATAATTATTTGAGATTTTAAAAACTACAAAATACGAAGTCTTGGTTATTTATGCCTAGATATTCATCATGTTGTATATCAGTAAACCTGTACCAAAACTAATCATTCTTAAGTATGGTGGTAAGTTGTGGATCCAAATCATAGAATATGGAAGTATATATTTTATATGTAGAAGATGTCATGAGGTGTGGCATATTGAGAGATCATGCCCTAAAAATATTTTACCATAAACATATGTATAAAACCAAAAGAGAAACTTATAAATGGATATGGATGAGGATGGTTTTAAAATTTCAAAAAATAGATCTAGTTAGATGAAAGTAAATAATAGTGGATACTAACAAGTAAGGATATTCAAATAAATACCAATTATTTTAAGGATTTATGCTATGAAGAAAAATTAGATCAAAGCTTGGAGGACATGGTAAAACAAGATCAAAATATTCACAAGAAACCATTTACTTAATATTATCCTAATTTAGGGATGAATTACCATGAACCATTTAGAAGATGAAAAGTAGTAGAGAAAAAATAGTGTTATATGTTAATACCTTTGTTATTAATAATAAAAGACTATAAAATGAGTAGGATAAGTAAAACTCTCTGGCCATAACACAATAAGTATAATGAAAAGGAAAGTTGTGAAATAATATTGAGGAATATAATAATATCATCTACTTCTAATATTCACAAGGAAAAGAGAGGGAAAACTTCTAATTATTGTGAGATCTAGGGAAGTTAAAACAAATACAAATAATAGAAATCTATGTTGGTTGTACTTCTATTTACCAAACAATAAAATAGTATTTGTAATTTCCAAGATGCCAAAAAATCTTAATGATACATAATTACCATCTTATGAAATACAAGGGTTTCTAATGCCCCATCAAATTATAAGTGTATTAGGCACCCTTTTTAAAGTAATAAACTTGACATTTTTTGTATCTAGGAAACTAAAACAACAAAGGAAGAAGTTTCTAAAATAACGAAAGAAGTATGAGAAATATGTAAATGGGATTCAATGGATTTATAATAAGTGACAAGCATAATTCTAACATGTTATAATTTAGTTAAAACCTTCTATGAAACCATTCATAAAACTAGATAATGGATAGCCTCAATAGTCACATGCTACTTTGCAAATATTCATTTCACCATTTTCAATGTCTATGGCTATACAACCTAGTCAAGAAAATCCAAAGTATAGATTAGTATTAAAGCCTTTATGAGAAGTAAATACCAAGAGCATAATCAAGTTAGAAGAAATATTTAGGGTAATTAGGAAAATAGTAAAAAATATTAGATATTTCTCAACTTTATTCAAAGTAATACTCTACACGATTGAATATGACAACTATACATGGACAACAAAAATGATCGATAAAAACCAAATAGTAGAAAAATCAGATTAATGAATACTCTCAAATCATTGGCTAGATGAATGCATTTATGCTAAAATTAACACCTTGATAGGGATTTGTTTAGATCATTTGCCAATTATAGTTAAAATGGTGGTAAGAAAATTCTAAAAAGATCATAAATTAAATGAGTAGATGTGATGCTACGTGGTAATGCGCAATGCTCTTTCCATTCTTCACGCACATTGGAGAATTCAACGATGGAGTGCCAGGAAAGAAACGCAAAACTCCTCTCCAATAGGTGCCATGGCATCTCGCATATCGCAAAATTTGCCTTGTTCTTCGAATTTGCCATGTCCCTCAGATCTGCAATTATGTCTGTGTGAAGTATATCTCACCTCTAATTTGACCTCTGGCGAACACGATATTTTTCATAGAGACACATGGTGATCTAGAAAAAATTAATACATTGCAAAGTTGAGGCAAAATTTTTGGAAAAAGCAAAGGGTTTGAATTGAGTCGCGCGCCAAAATGTGCCCTATAAAGTAGGAGTGAAAATGGGACCCTCTAATGATTTTACCCACCATGGTCCACGCTATTATTTATTTATTATTTTTTTAAGTAAATAATTTTTTTTCTTCTTTTTTTATATATAGAAGCAATGGTTACAATCAACGATTTTTAGTAACTACCACCACAGTTGGTAGGGTTCAAACTATCTGCTCCCAGGACTTCCACTATCTCGGTACATGGTAACCCGACGTGAGATGGGGACCGTCGGACGCACAGGGGTTGCACCGTCGTCATCAATCTGGTGCACCACTCAGAGGAATCGGATCTGGGCTATTGTCTACGTGCATGGGCAAGCCCGTGGGATTGGAACCTAGGTCTCCTCTCGGTAATACCGAGCCCCAACTTACCAATCCACCTAGACCCACGGACTGTAAATATTTCTTATAAACATCGGCAATAGATAGATAGATAGATGGATATTATTTTTATAATATTATTTATGAGGAATAAGTTATAATATTTGTTTAATGGGTTTTAGGGGACTGAAATCCCTATACAATATTATGTTATAATTAATTGTTATAATAGTTTGCTTAGACCAGGGTTTTGGACCTTTTATAAGAAGGTTTAAAGTTCAAATCATTATATTCAGAATGGAATAGGTCAGATGGTAGTGAAGTCCGGTTGGCTACATACTAGGTAACCCTATATGTATATAAACAAATAGTGTGGATGTAACCAACTCCCTTATTTATTTATATATTTTAAAATTTGAATTTCTCCAAGATAAAGATGAATTATGTACCACCAAATTCCTATTTTATAGATATTATCATATTTTAAGGCATTGCATCTAAGAATAAATGATGAACATGGGTAATAATTTTATTTTTAAATAAATTTTCATATCAATTTCTCTTCAAAATATTCATGATACTTTATAAATCCCACTTAAATATTTTTGAATAATCTTAAATCCCACTTAATTAAAATATATTTTTATATTCAAGGTTCAAATCACTGCATGGGCGAGTGTGAGAAGGGGTCGGTGTATGATGACTTTGTGTTAATTTCTCTATTGATAAGTATAGCTCTCGGCTTTACGAGGTGTCATGGTTGAGAGGAGGCTGCTCGTCGATCATAGAGGTTTCTCACAATAACCAAATCAAAATTGAATATATATATATATATATATATATATATATATATATATATATATATATATATATATATATATATATATATATATATATATTTTCTCTAATAAACATTTGGTAACACACAATTATTTTTATAATATTATTTATGAGGAATAAGTTATAATATTTATTTAATGGGTTTTAAAATATATTTTTATCTTCAAGGTTCAAAGCGCGACGTGGGCGAGTGTGTGAGGGGGTGGATGTGTGGTGGCTTAAATTATTTATTGATAAGTATAAATCTTGGCTTTACGAGGGGTCATGGTTGGTTTATCACAATAACCAATTCATATATATATATATATATATATATATATATATATATATATATATATATATATATATATATATATATATATATATCATGGTTGGTTTCTCACAATAACCAATTCATATATATATCTTTATTTAAAATGTATATATTTTTCATTAGTAGTATCGTTTTTTTATAGAGTTGATCGATTCATACACTTGTTGTTAGATCAATTAAAACTTGTCTATTTATAAAAGATAATTTCATTTCTTTTTTTTATCAAAAACAATAATTTTCTTCTTGATTTGTAATACACTTGTTAGATCAATTAAAAATTGTCTTTTTATAAAAGATAATTTCACTTCTCTTTTTATCAAAAACAATAATTTTCTTCTTGATTTGTAACCCCTATGTATATAGCATATCCACAACATGTGAAGGGAGAGATTTGAACATGGGGCCTCTTTATTTCAACTGGAGAGTTTTAAGTACCCACTTGGTCTCCAACTCCTTTGCATGAGCAGATATTAATTTTATTTTTTAGTGTTATGTTTTCACAATCAACTTCTTGACATCATCTTCATTAAGAGATAAAATTCCTTTTGGTTAGTTATATTTAAAAATTTAAATTTCACCAAGACATAGACTAAATTATTTGCTACCCAATTCCTACTCTATAGATATTCTCACATTTCTATGGGATTGCGTTTAATAATAAAGAGTATGAGTATTAATTTTAGTTCAAAATAAATTTATATATTCATTTATGACCATAATATTAATGATAAATTGTAAATACCGCTTAATTGAAATATATTTTCATCTTTATTTTTTCAAAAAAGGAATCGCCAATAGGCAATTGCCCTAGTGGCTAAGATGATGGTTGTTTCTTAAGTGGTCTTGTGTTCAAACCCCTTGAGGGTGGTTGTTGATGTAATTTGTAAACGTTCTCCTATATAAAAAAAAAAAAGGAATCAAATTTTCATAGCCATATATTTTCATAGGTTTATCCAATAATTCTTATGTCATTTTCTACAAATACATTTAAAATGAATGGTTATATGAATGAATCCAAGTATTATTAGGGGAGGTGTGACCACGTGAAAAAAATCTCCACAACTAAGGTAGAATTAATGATTGTTTTTTAGAAAATATCTCAATTTTTAAGAACCATTTTTTATGAAGAGTTGTATGATTTAAATGGTTCTTGGAACAATTTGTGTGGAATTTAAGGAGCTTTAAAATGATTTATCATATGAAAGATTCTAATTTGTATTGATGGATATGTGGCCCTACAAAGTTAACCATTTAGAACAAGCGTAATGATAATTTTTTAAGTCATGAGAAATTAAACTATAGATATTTGTTAGCAAAAGTTTAGATGATGGAAGAAGGAATGGAGGGTTAGGGCATAAATTAAGTAGGGCAGTTTGCTTAGGCATATAAATTTTTAACTAAGTTTTATTTATCCTTTTATTATATTAGAATTTTTAGATGCAAATTATTATAGGTCTTTTCAAATGATATAATAACTATAGGATACACCATATAGGATACACCAGTAAATTTTAGTAGTTATCATGTTATTACTTTCTAATCATGGATTGATTTATAAGTAAATATGTAAAATTTGTAAAAATAAATTCAAGGATGTTGGTCACTAAATCCAAATGTCCACACTTGCGTAAATATTCTTGTCTGAGTTCCATTGTTATTTGAGTTCTTTGGTGGGCATCAAGGATTCACCAAGAGTATTTTATGAATTCACTCTAAATGCTATGTTTGTTGTGCCCACTTGAGAAAGCATCCTAGTTTTTAATAACTAAATATGAACTAACTATATAATTTTGAATAAAATATTTTAAAATGAGATGCAAAGGTTATGACTATGCAATCAAACAAAGTCTATATCCTATATACATTATTTTACATCAAATGGTTGAAAATAAAGAGTTTCATATAACAAACCAAAGTTATAATCCCATGAATAAACCTTAATACTTTTTTAATATTGCTCACTTCTTAATCCTATAAGGCCATAATGTGACATTAACCTAAAAATATAATTATGTATTTGAATTTTAGAATGAGTTGTAGGGAATGAAGAGTTTCACACTATGAGTTAAGTTTCAACAATAACTTAAAATCAATTGGCTTCAATCCTTGCAGTAAATTTAAACTAACATAACTTTAAATAATAGCATGACATGAAGTAGTTATTATCAAGTGGTTTCAATGTCATATCAATGCTATTAAAATACATTTCTGCATAATATAATATAATCAATGGTTATATGGGATTGAAAGGACCCCACTCATATTGGATAGTGTTATTACAAGCAACTTGAAAATTATTTATATATGACTTAAAATATTTAACCTTGTTTTCCTCTTAAAAGTAGCATAATTTTACCAATCGATCTCATACCATTTAATTTATTTATAAAATTATTTTGTTGAATATTAAGGGTTTTTACTCGGGTTCCCCACCCTTGACAAATAACATCTCTATTCTTTAGATATTTATAATTAACAAATAGATACACTTCTCATCTCAATTGATATGCTGTAGCTAGAAATCTACAAATAATTTACATAAAATATATGAATTCTTTATTTTCATTTTATGGATCTTTTCAAATTTTTATATGAATAAAATAAATGCAGAATTTTACATATTTCTTGAAATTTTCCTATAGCATCCTTCACAATGTCAAAACTTCATCTCTACTATCTATACATTGCATATTAGTAGATTAATCTTTCAAAAACATCATACTATCATAATTTACTTAGTAAATCTAGATTGCTAGTTTTCTTTATGAAACACAACTGCAACCACAAAAATTATAAAAATAGTCTAAATGAAAACACATTATTATTACAAAATAAAGAAGATATTACCAATGAAAAACATTAAAGTAAATCTCAATCATTAATTGTTTGAGGCAATCAACATTTTTTTCAATGTCAACTAAACTTTCTACTTCCTCTAACCATGGAAAATAATTTAATTTCATGATAATCAATCAAAATCCCTCTATTGGCTAGCTTATATACACATTTGTTTCCTTCCCTTAATATGTGTAAACCTAATTTCTTCATATTCTTTAGCAAGATCTTGAATTTCCATAATTATATATTGTATGTTTCATAGAACCTTTGCTTTCCTTAAAATTGTATTTATTACAATAAGAAAATCGCCTTCCATTAATAATCTATTCCAATTTATTTGTTTACATATTTTTAATCCTTCTAAAGCAGCTCAAGCTTAAACTTCTTTCTTTATCTTAAATCCTCTATTTAAAGTATAATGAGATAAAATATCTCCTATATTATTTCTAATTATTCCTCCTCTTCCTACCAGTCCTGAATTTCTTGTAGATGCTCCATCAAAATTCAATTTAATCCACTTCATATGTGGTGGTTTCAACTTTATATTCTTTGCTTTCTTTTTACTTCTCTTATACCCAGCATTATAATAATTCCACTTAATGACTTGAATCCATATATCGAAGCTCTCTACTTCCAAATTAAAGACTAGGTGAGTAGATAGGGTTGGTTTAGGCTTCTCTATAGCTAAACATATCTTTCTTTTTAATTATCTTTAAAAAAACTTATTTTCCTTTAAATATTTTTCTATTTCTTTCTAGCCATATAGTCTAAAGTATTGTATCTTTTGATATATCCTATATTGTCTATTAAGCCTGACTTTCATGTATTCCAGAATATTGAGCAATATCCCAAAAGATGGTATATACTCTCCTCATCCTTTTTATAAAAAATACATTGAGAAAGACCATGAAAACCCCTTTTATTAAGGTTATCCTAGGATAAATGTTTCTATGACCTACTAGCCACACAAATATTTCAACTTTAAAAATGCTTGGGTTATCCCAAATATCTCTCCATTGACATTATTATTTTTATGATGTTGAATATTATATCCACTTCTTGTTGTGCATTTTACTGAGCTATTCAACTCCCAAATCAATTTATTCATAGCTCCCCTCAGAATAATAACAGTTATTATCTTTCTAGTCAATTGCCTCGTAGCATCAATATCTTATATACTTGTAGAAAAATATTCTTTCCATTTGTATCTTCCTTCTCGATAATTGTACAATTTTTTTTAAACCCTCTCACCATATTTATCGTAAAGCAATATCATCCAATGTTTCAAAATTAGATCTAAATTGAGTGATTTTTTTATCACACCAAGTATTCATCCAAATAGAAAATTTTCTCTACTTCCCACCATCCATTTTAAACCTTTAATCATAAGATCAATAGATTTTTTAAAACAATTCCAAAGAGCAGAACCATTTGGTAGAGAGAATGCAATAAATATTAAACTTAGGTAATTAGGATCAACATGCTTACTTAGAAGTATTATTTTCCATTGTCTTTGGCTCTTTTTCCCCTAAGAGGTAAGTTTGCATCCATAAGAACTCTTAAACCAAGACCTCCCCTAGTTTAATCATCACACAACTTGCTCCATTTCACCAAAGGAAATTTTCTTTTATCATGTAAACCTAACCATAAAAAGGATTGCATAATATAGAATACAATAATTTTCAACTGAAATGGCATAGAATACAATGACATAATATGTTGGAATGGCTTGTAATATTGACTTAGTTAACTAGACTCTTCCTGCTAACGATAACCATCTACCTTTCCAAGATGGAAGTTTATTCTAAACTTTACTAATAATTGGATTCCATAAACCTATCCTAATTTTCCCCTCAAATAAAGGTATCCTTAGATAATTTATTGGTAAATTTGCCTTCTCCATTTTAAGTAACCTACACATTATTTATTTGATATTAGTAGGAATATTAGGAATGTAATTTTTATATTTAGAGGGCCTTCAACAATTTTCCAAATTCCCCTACCTTTGTCATTTCCAAAATTCTCACCTTGGCAAGGGAGAGTGCTAGTATTGTTTCTTGTCCTAAGAGTCATGGCCACGGTATTGAAACCCATCTCATTTATTCATTCAATCTCCTTGCTAACCGTTCCAAGGCTTAATTTCCCAAAGTTATTAGATCTTATGTCCACCGGGTCTCACCTCCGTAGGGTTGACTCAAAATCAACCTCAATGGAGCTTTTGAGGGCAAACCTGGTAAATATGGTGCAAGAGGTCTCATCAAAGATGACCAAGGTAGAATTCTTATTTCCTTTGCTTAAGCCATTTGTGTTTAGTCCAATAATTTTGCTGAAGCTCGGGCCTTGTTCTAGGGTCTCTCCTTAGCTACTAGCAGATAATTTCTCAATATTAACATTGAAGGGAATTCCTTGAACACCATAAACTTTGCCATGGGTTGCACTCCTCTTTCTTGGTCTATTTACGATGTTATTGTTGGCAATTTTGGGTATGTTGCCTAGCTTCATGTTTGTGAGTTGTCATTGATGTCAAAAGGAGTTTGTGTTGATGTCAAAAGGAATTTGTCCTGATGTCAAAAAGAGTTTGTTACCAAAAAGATCTTGAAAGTTCCATGATGTTTGTTTAAAGGTTTTTATTAAAACCATGGTGACAAGGTTAAAGTTTTTTCTTAAAACCGTCTGGACTCATTAAGGGTTTTTATTAAAACCATCTTGGCTTAATGAAAAGGTTTTGCTCCTTTAAAAAACCTTAAAAGTCCATTCTGATTATTAATAAATAAATTAACTCAAACCTTTGAAAAGATTTTAAGTTAAGTTTATTATTAATAAAATAATAATTTTTAATTTAATAATTATTATTGAAAGGGTTTCTAAACCCTTAGTTGCGCTCATGTAAAAGACTTACCTCACCAACGTTAACTTGCATGGGATGAAAAATGCAATGTTTGAAAGGAGCATCGATGTCAATTTGCATGGGATGAAAGACTATTAAAGGGCATTATTTCCTAAGGTTTCAATACACGTCTGATTTGCGTTATTACCTTCGAATTTGTATTTTTTTTTGTAATTATAATAATAGATTAATTATGGGTTTTTATAAAGGATCCCAAAACCTTATGTACAAAATCAGCCTTGCTAAAAGATATTTCATGCCGGATGGCTGGGTAAATAGAGCAGTTCGTAAAAAAGACAAGGAAATACAAAATGCCCGAGGGCCCCAGAAGACACGGAAAGTCCTGGAAATATTGATCTTGAAAAACATTAAAACAGAATAATAGTCGAAGACAATATATCAACAAACTTTGGGAGAAGACCTATGATACAAATTCTTCATTATGAGGGAATATCTGCCTTGGCCAAACTGTCCACCTCGGTTGGGAAACGAGAACGCCAAACAACTGGGCACGTGGTCATCAGTCCTTTTTTGGCCAAGTGATCCGCCACCCGGTTACCTTCTCTGTAGATGTGCTTTGCCTCCTACCTGGCGCATTGAGAGAGGAGCATCCTAGCCTCGAGGATGATATTCAGGACCTACCATGACGGGTCTTTGGAGCCACGAAGGTAGTTGATATTGTTTAGAGATTCGCCTTCAATAATTAAAGGCCTAGGATCATTCGATATGACCTGCAACCCTTTCAACACACCATGGGCTTCGACAAAATGATTGGTCTGAGGGCCCAAATTTTACTGATGAGGCCAAGATCGGCTTCCCATTATGGTCCCTGACAAGCCCTCCGAAACCAGTGGGCCCCGGGTTGCCTTTAGCAGCCCCATCAAAATTAAGTTTGATCCACCCCAAAGGAGGTTTGGTCCAAGTGACCTCCCTACGGCCATTCACTGAGTCAACTCTGAAAGAGGAGCCAAGGTCCAGTCTTTTGAAAATAATTGCCTCCCAAGGATTGTGAGGGCGGGAGCTGGGAATAGTTTTTGAATTCTCGACAGCAAAGGATAAGGCCCACTGGGCAAAAAAGGGAGCCATTCTAGGGATCTTTTCAAATACTCTAGCATTACGCTCTAGCCAAATTTGCTAGATGGAATGGTGAAAAGCAGCCTCACAAAGGAATCAGAGCTTAGAATTCTTAAAGGGCTTATGCCATTGGAGGAAGGTGTCTTTAAGGGAGCGAGGGGAGCACCAGAGTACTTGGAAGGAAGACAACACATAGCTTAGGACCGAATGGGAAAAGGGGCAATGCAAAAATAAGTGATCGAATGTTTCACAGTCAGCTAAGCAAAGATAGCACCTGTTGGGAATTGCAAGGCCTCTCTTGTGGAGATTGTCTATGGTAAGGGATTTGTTATAAAAGGTAATCCAAGCAAAGTAATTTATCTTAGGAATAATCCCTTTCCTCAAAATTGCTTTCCACCGGGGGTCCACAACAGCCTCACACGACAGAAGATCATAAGCTTTATTTATTTTATTAAGTTTTATTTATCCCTTTATTATATTAGAATTTTTAGATGCAAATTATTATAGGTCTTTTCAAATGATATAATAACTATAGGATACACCAGTAAAGTAAATTTTTAACTAAGTTTTACTTATCCCTTTATTATATTAGAATTTTTAGACGCAAATTATTATAGGTCTTTTCAAATGATATAATAACTATAGGATACACTAGTAAATTTTAGTAGATATCATGTTATTGCTTTCTAATAATGGATTGATTTATAAGTAAATATGTAAAATTTGTAAAAATAAATTCAAGGATGTTGGTCACTAAATCCAAATGTCCACACTTGCATAAATATTCTTGTCTGAGTTCCATTGTTATTTGAGTTCTTTGGTGGGCATCAAGGATTCACCAAGAGTATTTTATGAATTCACTCTAAATGCCATGTTTGTTGTGCCCACTTGAGAAAGCATCCTAGTTGTTAATAACTAAATATGAACTAACTATATAATTTTGAATAAAATATTTTAAAATGAGATGCAAAGGTTATGACTATGAAATCAAACAAAGTCTATATCCTATATACATTATTTTACATCAAATGGTTGAAAATGAAGAGTTTCATATAACAAACCAAAGTTATAATCCCATGAATAAACCTTAATACTTTTTTAATATTGCTCACTTCTTAATCCTATAAGGCCATAATGTGACATTAACCTAAAAATATAATTATGTATTTGAATTTTAGAATGAGTTGTAGGGAATGACGAGTTTCACACTATGAGTTAAGTTTCAACAATAACTTAAAATCAATTGGCTTCAATCCTTGCAGTAAATTTAAACTAACATAACTTTAAATAATAGTATGACATCAAGTAGTTATTATCAAATGGTTTCAATGTCATATCAATGCTATTAAAATACATTTATGCATAATATAAATATAATCAATGGTTATATGGGATTGAAAGGACCCCACTCATATTGGATAGTGTTATTACAAGCAACTTGAAAATTATTTATATATGACTTAAAATATTCAACCTTGTTTTCCTTTTAAAAGTAGCATAATTTTACCAATCGATCTCATACCATTTAATTTATTTATAAAATTATTTTGTTGAATAATAAGGGTTTTTACTCAGGTTCCCCACCCTTGACAAATAACATCTCTATTCTTTAGATATTTATAATTAACAAATAAATACACTTCTCATCTCAATTGAGATGCTATAGCTAGAAATCTACAAATAATTTACATAAAATATATGAATTCTTTATTTTCATTTTATGGATCTTTTCAAATTTTTATATGAATAAAATAAATGCAGAATTTTACATATTTCTTGAAATTTTCCTATAGCATCCTTCACAATGTCAAAACTTCATCTCTACTATCTATACATTGCATATTAGTAGAGTAATCTTTCAAAAACATCATACTATCATAATTTACTTTAGTAAATCTAGATTGCTAGTTTTCTTTATGAAACACAACTGCAACCACAAAAATTATAAAAAATAGTCTAAATGAAAACACATTATTATTACAAAATAAAGAAGATATTACCAATGAAAAACATTAAAGTAAATCTCAATCATTAATTGTTTGAGGCAATCAACATTTTTTTCAATGTCAACTAAACTTTCTACTTCCTCTAACCATGGAAAATAATTTAACTTCATGATAATCAATCAAAATCCCTCTATTGGCTAGCTTATATACACATTTGTTTCCTTGCCTTAATATGTGTAAACCTAATTTCTTCATATTCTTTAGCAAGATATTGAATTTCCATAATTATATATTGTATGTTTCATAGAACCTTTGCTTTCCTTAAAATTGTATTTATTACAATAAGAAAATCACCTTCCATTAATAATCTATTCCAATTTATTTGTTTACATATTTTTAATCCTTCTAAAGCAGCTCAAGCTTAAACTTCTTTCTTTATCTTAAATCCTATATTTAAAGTATAATGAGATAAAATATCTCCTATATTATTTCTAATTATTCCTCCTCTTCCTACCAGTCCTGAATTTCCTGTAGATGCTCCATCAAAATTCAATTTAATCCACTTCATATGTGGTGGTTTCAACTTTATATTCTTTGCTTTTTTTTTGCTTGAATCCATATATCAAAGCTCTCTACTTCCAAATGTAGACACCAAAACAGCACCAATCCGATTATGTGACTGCAAACACTGATCGCTTTGACACACACAGCCCCAAGGGCAGCCCCCAGAGGTCAAACAGTGGTCCTAACCACTCTCACAACAGTTTTGGAAGGTCAGAGGTCAATTTGGCACCTTCAGGCACTTTGCTAAGTATCCGTCCCACCTTGGGATGAATTCAATCTGGGATTCGCCCCACCTAGGGACGAATTCTGAATTTGCTCCAGGGTGGGGCGAATTGCAGGTTTGACGGGCAAAAAGTCAAATCTTGACAAATGGCAGCTCAGATCCGCCACCCAATGCTTCCTTCATCGCATGGGAGTATGGGTGAGCATTTTTGAGCGTTAGAGGCATCTGCAAGGTCAGTCATGAAGTCCCAATTCGGGGAGGAATCTCCTTCCCCCTAGGAGGGCATGGTTGCCATGTGGCGCCCCTGCATGCCCATTTCAAGAGGCCTCCAGGTCTATAAATTGGTGAGTTTCCTCACCCGAGCATTTTAGAGCAACGAAGTGCTGCCATTTTATTTACATGCCTCACACCTTTTGGATTTGCGCCTTCCACATCCTTGATCTCCTTTAGAGGGGAGGTCGTTGGGTGACCATTGGAAGGTCAAATCTTGAGCCCAAAACCCGACATTTGGCCACAGAATACCACCCAATCTATCGACAACACCTTGTAAGGGATTTTGGACCCATCCCAAGTGGATTGGTGCCAAAATTAGGCCCCAAACGGTGGGTGGCCCGCCAGGGCACCCCACACTGCTACAGGCCTAATCACCCTTTTTAGGAACGATTGGGAATATGTAGCAGATTTTGCTTTCGGTCATTTTCATTTCTTGCATTTGATTTCTATGTTGTTTAGGTAGTCTACAATTTTTATTTCATTTCGTTTTGATTAATTGCCATTATGCTATCACGTTTTCGCTCTCACTAACTTGCAGACAAGCATCATCAAATTCCTATTGATGGAGGTCAAATTGGGAAAATCCGACCATCTGGGTCTTCCCAAAATGCCCCCAATTAGCTAACCCCAAGTTTGTAGGTTTTTTTGAGCTTCCAAGGTAGGACATTGGGGCAGTACCTATTCGGCATTATGTTGTAGGTGAATTCGTCCCGCCCCGAAATGAATTCAAATCGGTGAGGAATTTTCGGACTGTTCTTTTTGTAGAGCCTTCCTGATGATGTCTTGATTCCCCTATCAAATTTTCATAGCATTTGGACTTGTTTTAGTCTTAGTTTAATTCATTTTTCTCATTCACTTAGCGTAGGCTTGGGGATTGCATGCTTTGTTCCATCCGCAGGTGCTACTGATCATTTCTTGTTCTTTTGAATGTAGGGTTTGGATGTCGGAGGAGCAGCGAGGAGTCCAGATTCATCAACGCAAGCGGCGGTGACGTTTGGTCCGTCCATTTTACATGTGGGCACGCGAAAGAAGGAAAGGCGTCCATGGATGTAATTAGAAAGAATGCTTAAACGCTCCTAGCCCTTGGAAGGGGAGGATGCACATTGTAACCGAGTTTGGAACATATCAATGAAAAGGGCTGTCCTCTTTTGATTCACATTTGTTTCAGTTCGATTCGATCATGCTTTTCCCTCTTTTCATGCACTTTCAAGTTTTTAGGATTTAGCACTAAGTTCGGTTTCTTTGTTTGCATATCGCATGTTAGCTTTCCATTTTTGCTTTCGTATCCTCGTGCTTTCAGTGGCGATCACGGTGGGACCTTGTCCTCTGCCTTTTTGGATCAGAAATTTGATCAAAATTTGCCTTGCTTGCAGGTATCTTTTTTTTTGGGATGTGGGACTACTGTTCGTTCCAGTCTGTGGCGAACCCAAAATTGTAATTCGTCTCACCCAGGGACGAATTGGAATGCGCCCCACCCTGGGACGAATTCAGTCCTGTAATTTGTTCCACCCCGAGATGAATTCCAGTCTGTGAAGATCTCGGGCAGAAACTCAGGACCGACAGATTCGGGCAGAGAAGAGGTAAGGATTCTGCATTTTTCTCTGTCATTTTCTATTCAGTGTTTTTATTTTTTGTTTTGGATTACTTGTTTGCTTAGGGAAAGTCTTCCTTTTTTTTGTTTGCTTGTTTCCATTTTGCAAAGATAAAAAGAACCCCACACACCACGTGGCAACTTAAAAACCAAGGCGCTGGTCATAAAACCCCAACCCTTGATCAAGACCAACGGTGGATTTCATCACCACCTTGGCTTGAATTTTGCATCCATTACCCCAATCGCAACTGTTGCTAGACGTAAATCCTGATGAAAGCTGATCGAGTGTAGCTGGGGTGATTCCCAGCACACGAGGATAAGTCTTCTATGGTAGGTGTCATAAACAGGGTGATTCCCCTTCCGTATCGCCTACGTTCCACGTACCATCTACTCTCACGTACCTATAGTTTCCCTCACGTAAGGGCGGGTATATAGAGAGGTTGGTATATCATCCTGGCAATGGTATATCGAAGGGGCGACCAATTATGGGAGTCATAAGAGCCCTCATTTTGCATTTAAACGTTCTTTAAAAACCTTCAAAACCAAAAACAAAAACAAAAAAATCAAAACACACTAAACCAGGTTTAGGACACACTCTCAATATTTAAACGAGATAATCACTGCTTGTGTATGTGTGTGCTCTTTTTTGTTTAGTGTAGCATAAAAAATCATAAAAGAGATAAAAATCTACATAGCTTGTAGGAAAGCACCACCATGGTGTACACACGTAGCCAAGCCCAATCAAGGGCGAAAGCTGCAAAAAGTGTACAAGGGGGCACAAGTCGCCTCCGCTACGAGCACCAAGGACTTGGTCATACCACCTCTGGCGGCCCGACCCGCAAGAGAGTCCGCATCAGTCCATGTCAAGATGGAACTATAGGGACACCACTGTGAGGGACATGTCCGTTCATCATAGCCCCTTTCAGGAAGAATCCTTACACGTGGCGCTCAACATAGATAAGAAAGCTCCCTTAGAAGCTCGATATGAGTGGCCACCACACGATGAAGCGCTAGAGCAACATAGTTTCCATGAGGAGAGGCCACATGATGACGGCTTCCCCCCTTTGCCCCCCATCACTGTTAGAACCAATAGAAAAAATCCAGAGCGTAAGGCTCTTCAAACTGGATGAGCTAATTCTGCCCACCCCTTTCACACATATGAAAGGGAGCACGAGGAAGATGATTACATTCCTCAAGAGCAATATACAGTGCGGGGGCCATGCGCTTCCACACTAGCTAGATACCATGATCACCCACTGAGGCCAGAGCCTCGGGTGAATGCCACCAACCTCGACAGAGGGAAGCAACCTATTGAGATCTCGGATCATCGAGACCGAGGTAAGTACATAAGAGAGGCATCCGGGCCTCCTAGGCTCAAGATGGCGAAGCAAATTGACCTGGCAATCGCCAGACATGCCACCCACCAAGCGCAAATCACGCGGCTTGAGCAAGATCAACAGTAGCTAGAGCATTTATATCACCTTAGCAAAGAGCGCATTAGGCGCCAAACAGATGAGCTGCTGCATAACCCAGTGCCTGAGAGGGTTCCAACCCCGTGCACCCAAAGGGCGAAACCATATGCGAGGCATAATCCCTTGGTGCGAGATAGGTCTCCACGACCTTACCAAGTGCTGCCTCCGAGACCTCCTAGACCTGAGCGGGAGGCCACTCCCCGGAACAACGATGGGTACCCTCTGCGGGGACCCACCTAGGGTCATAGGTCTCATCCAGAGACTCCTCAAGAAGCTTACGAGGAGTATGAGCAGGAAGAAGAGCGGGCCAAAATGCCCTACCTAGGCGGAGGAGTCGCCATCCGACAACCCCTTCATAGGCCTCAAGTCTCCCACAACCCGCAATGGGAGCAAACTAAAGAGGAAGAGATTAAATCTTTCGATGCATACAAAGCGCTGCTAGAGCATTTGGAGTCTATGGAGACCAAAAATTTTGGGCCTCAAAAGCCCACTTTACGCCAGCTCCATAGTCACCCTGTGCATCCGTCAGTGCCAGCACCTCCTTACCCTGAACACTTTAAGCTGCCTCAGTTGGCAACCTTTAGAGGTGAGGAAGATGCTCAAGAGCATGTGACAAGGTTCTTGAGCCAATGCTTCGGCATTCAGGACAATGATGCTTTGTTATTGAGAACATTTATAACCACATTCGTAGGCCCTACCTCGGATTGGTTTACTCAGTTACTGAAGCATAGCATTAAAAATTTAGATCAGTTAGTGGATGTGTTCCTCGAATGCTTTGCCTTCAATACCAAGAAGAAGACGTCACTAAGTGACTTAGCCAGCCTCAGGCAGTATGAGGAGGAGACCATGGTGGCCTAAGGGAACCGGTGGAGGACATTGCTCTCAAAGTTGCCCTACCTCCCTCCTATGTCCGACCTCACTCAGATGTTCTCCAAAAGTTGTTTGAGATCGATCTCTGTGCTATTACAGCTGCAGCAATATGCCACCCTGGAAGAAGCTCTGGCACAAGCCATAATTATTGAAGAGATCAAAATACAGGATGGCAAGATAGCCAAGCCTAAAAAAAAAGAGTGGACTAAAAACACTAAAGCTAGGACTACGCAACAAAAACCCGCTGCGGTTAACCAAGTTGCTATCAATGTCCCTAAGCTTGTGCAAGCAACTCAGCCTCAAAAGGCTAATTATCAGGTAGTGCCTCCCAACAACTATGACAAAGAAAATCAGAGGCAAGAGCAAAATCAACAGCGTCGCCCTAGGTGACAATTCACACCCTACACAGAGTCCAGGGACTCCTTGTTTGATCGCTTGTTAGCGGCAAACCTGATCAACCTTCCAGAGATTCAGCATATAGATCCCAACGTGCCCAAGCCTAAAGGGTATAGAGAGGACTTGTACTGCAGGTTCCATAGGCGGTAGGGACATGACCTAAATGCCTATTGGAAATTTAAGGGCTTGGTGCAAGACCTGATTGATAACAAGACCCTAGCGGTGGATAATCTCGTCGCACCAAGCAATCAGCAAATGGAGGTCTTCAAAGACCCCTTGCCTACTCATGCTCCGCAGGTGAAGACCCTACAAGTTAACGAGGTCACACAGAACTACCCCATGCAGGGGTATGTAGGGATGATAAGTACAGTGACTCAGAATAGGAGGTATCCGAGCATGAATGCTCCTATGGCAGCGACAGGAGAGGTGCCAACAACATCGCAACCACAACAGCACCTTGCACAACCTCCTTCGCCTAAGCCGATGGTCACACTTCGGACCAAACTAACTCAGATTTTGAGGACCACCTCGGCTAGGCTCTCCATATATGAGCTTATACAACAATCTATGCCCCATCGAGAAGCTCTAATGGAGATTTTGAAAGCCATCGAGTTGCAGCCCCACGAGACAAATTCTTTCAACAACTTTGTGGGGCATGTAAAACGATGCACTGATCCGGTCATCACATTTCGAGAAGACGAACTGAGATCAGTGACTGATGACATGGCGGATCCACCCCTGCACATTATCGCGCGGGTCAATGGGATCCCATACAAGAGGGTGTTGATAGACACTGGCTCGTCCAACAACATCATCACAACTGCGGCTCTCAAGCATCCGAAGTTGCTTGTATCTCACATCATAGCTTCCACCTACACTCTGTGAGCATTCAATGACGCAATCTGCTCGACAGTCAACACAATAGTCCTACCAATCCAAGTAGGACAAAAGACCATACCCACATTGTGCCACGTATTGGAGGGTGAGATGGCCTACAACATCTTGCTGGGCCGACCGTGGATCAGGGACATGAAGTGTGTCCCTTCGATAGCTCACCAATGTTTAAAGTACACATTTGAAGGGGAGGTGCATGTAGTCCCGACGGACTTAGAACCCTTCAAGTATTGTAATGCGGTGTAGCTGATGCCGCAATCGACCCTGCCATCAACGCATTTGGATTTTCAGTTAAATCCATCTAAACAGGGTCCGATTTCGTAGGCATCCCCATTAGCAAGTTCTTCAAAATCCTAGTCGGGCTCATCTTCATCATCTGGTCCTCCACCAACGACGTCATCTATGGGGGCCAAACATAAGGACAAAGGGAAGGAACCCCTGGAAGAGGCAAAACCTTTGGAAGAAACATTGCCATCAGTATCAACTATCTCTACTGAGGAGATGCCTAGCCGGATGGAAGTCGAGGCTTCTAGCCCACCCGAAATGGAGTGGACTCAAGGAGAACTTCCATTCCCTCCCCCTCAATCGCCAATGATCACCGTTGAAATGGCCAATATGGGCCTGGGGGAGTATCTGGTGCGGAATATTGTAGCAACACCCACACTAGAGTCCATGCGGGACATGGGGAGACCTCGCCTTCCCATCGGCACCATTGTTCCCCTAGGCTACCCGCCGAACTAGACAAATTTTGTGTATGGGGGCCTTGATCATGGCGTTGCACCATGCACGCAAGAGGACGAAGACGAAGAGCCTTTTGCTGAAAATGTCAACTATTTGTCTAACCCAAGACTTTGCTCTGAGATACCTTGGCCAATGCAATTGGCATGGGTATGGGTTAGGCCGATATGAGCAAGGGATACGTGTTCTTTGCCAACCAAGATACCAAATGCCATACGACAAGTCAGGAGTAGGGTTTAACCACCCCCTCCCCTTGGACATCTTGGTGGAGAACATGCAAGGCCTAGGGATAGGCAACAAGGGGGGATTGGCATCAGATCCATATGCCAACCCTAACACCACATATACATTGAGGGATTATCTCCCATTAATGACAATCAACCTTGTTGGCTCCAGTAATCCCTTCCCTTCGCTCGAGAGAGGAGAAAGCTCGAGAGCTCATTTTCAAGGAAGGTCTAGACAATGTCAAGAAGGGTCCTCGGAGGATGAGTCAGAATATGACCCAGCATCATATGACCCCTTTGAATCAGATAGCGATCACTCGTAGGTGATCCCCATGGATGAATATCAAGAAATCCTCTTGACAATGTTCCCCCTGGATGCTCCCATCGAGCAAGCACCGCTCCAAGAACATCAAGTCCCCCCACGGAGAGCGAAACAACCTAGGTGGGACCACATCAATTTGCTTGAGCAAGGCGAGCCTTTAATGTCGCAAGCAGTCAGAGCCAACGAAGGCCTTTGGATCTCCGATAGTGATTATGAAGACGAAATAGAGATGGCATATCTTAATCACATGCGTCAGATGCAGCATCGGCGCCCCTTGGAGATTAACGACATATTTGAACAATTAAACATAGTGCCAGGGCATGAGTGGTACGTAGACCCAGCGCGGTGGGACCAAGTGTTGGATCCGCTACTCTGGGCATACGAAGAGCACCTTCCACCCAGAGACCCTATAGCGACATCGGTGTCGAGGGTAGACCCTATCTTCCTATCCGCACATAGGGCCGATCCATTCGTGCCCATCCCTCTAGAGCCAGATCTAGAGCATAAAGAGCATCCAAGATGTCCGAGTAACCACACCTACGGTAATGGAGACCAAAATCATTTCATCAACATGATCTCCATTGACTTAACCGCCCCCATCCACAATCCGGCCGATCCGACATAGTCATTGTATCTAGACATAGATGCCATAGACTGGGATCGCGTCGATTCCCCTCCATCCCCATCCGAGTACTGGCATTTCGATGAAATGCTTCATTTTACCCCTGGGCCAACTCAAGATATCTTCCATGTCTGAAGAGGGACCCGAGGTTCCTAACGATGATCTAAACTCAGCAAATGATATCCACTTGATCCCAACTCCACATCAGTTGGAAGACGGATCCCACATGTCGATCGAGGAGACGACTGATGTAGACATCGGCTTAGATCCAATGAATCCACAGATCATCAAGTTGGGGGTAAGTTTATCCCCCAAAGAGCAAGCCAACTACATTGCCCTTCTCAAAGAGAAGAAGGAGGTTTTTGCATGGTCATACAGAGATATGCCGGGGCTAGATCCGTAGCTAGTCATGCATAACTTAACGCTTGATCCGATAGTCAAGCCAGTTAAGCAAAAACTACGCAAGATGCACCCAACAGTGGCCTTAATGGTCAAAGATGAATTGCAAAAGTTGTTGGATGCACAGTTTGTCATCTGCGTGGATTATCCACCATGGCTGTCCAACATGGTGCCCGTCAAGAAGCTCGACGGGAGGATTCGCATATGCATCGATTTTTGAGATCTAAACAAAGTGAGTCCTAAGGATGATTTCCCCTTGTCGAGCATCGACGCATTGGTAGATGCTACAGCGGGTCACGAAATGCTTTCCCTCATGGATGGTTTCTTGGGATACAATCAAATTTGTATCAATCTCGAGGACCAACTCAAAACGACATTCACAATGCCTTGGGGAACATTTTGCTATAAGGTCATGCCTTTTGGCCTTAAAAACACTGGCGCCACCTACCAACGTGCCATGACATACATCTTCCACGATTACATGCACAAGACTTTGGAAGATTACATGGATGATTTGTTGGCCAAATCTCTTTTGCGCCCGGATCATCTCGGTGACTTAAGCAAGATCCTCGATCGCCTCATGGAGCATAAAGTCAGATTGAATCCCAAGAAGTGCATTTTTGGCATCACATCTAGAAAGCTCTTGGGTTTTATAGTCTCAAAATGAGGCATCGAGGTGGACCCAAACAAAGTCAAGGCAATCCTTGAAATGGTTCCCCCAACTACCATTAAGCGGCTCGAAGCTCGCAAGGAAAGGTCGCGTCGATCAAGCGCTTCATAGCGCAGCTATCTGACAAGTGTCGACCAATGAACAAGTTTTTGCACAAGGGGGTCACATTTCACTAGGATGACGAGTGCCAGTCAACCTTTGACGACATCAAACAATACTTGGCTTCACCGCAAGTATTGGCACCACCTAGACCAGGAGTGTCATTCTACTTATACATCTCAGCCTATCGAGGTGGCACTGGGAGCCATGTTAGCCCGGAAGAATGAACTTCATAGAGAACAGGGCTACTTACTATCTTAGCCACACCCTGGTCAGCTATGAACTTAACTATGCATACGTTGAGAAACTCTGCTTGGCGGTGGTGTTTGCTACCAAAAAGCTGTGCCATTACATGCTGAGCAACAAGACGTATGTTGTGTCTAAGGAGAATCCATTGCGGTACATGATGAGTCGTACTTATCATAGTAGTCGCACGGCGAAATGGATCATGTTGTTGACGAAATTTGACATAGAGTTTATTGGACAAAAATCCATCAAAGGATAGGTCATAGCCGATCAACTAGCAGAGGCTCCTCTCAAAGACGATCAGCCTCTGGTCATAGAACTACCCGATGATGGGGTCTTCCATGTCTCAGAATCACCAGATTCTGATGAGCCTAAGTCACAGGCCGACATAACCCTATTTTTTGATGGTTCTAAATGTGAGCAAGGTGGTGGCGCGGGAATAGTATTCTTCACACCGCAGGGCGCTCCTATGCCCCTGTCATTTAAATTAAATTTCCCATGCACCAACAATAATGCAGAGTATGAAGCCTTGCTCATAGGTCTTCAGACAACAATCACCATGAACATTAAATGATTGAACATCTTTGGTGATTCGCTGTTAATCATCAATCAAGTCAAAGGGGTATTCCAATGTAAATGCCCAGTTTTGCAGGCTTACAAAGCCCTTGTGGATAAATTCTTGGCAAAGCTTGAATGGTACGACATCGAGGCACTCCCTCGGTCATCGAATCATTTTGCGGACACTATGGCCTCCTTGGGGTCACTAATCCCGCAAGACCTTTCTGGTGATATGACAACCATTCAAGTCAAAAAACTATCGCAATCAGCGATGGAGCGAGCAAGCTCTAATTTGATGCCAGAAATCCACATGATCCAGATTGAACCATCCTCGAATAAGTTCTCTCGAATCCACGATCGTCTGAAACATGCCAACTGGGGGTCCTTGTTCTCCCCTACTCCCATTAATAGCAATACAATGCTATTCTTACAAGTTCTCTCCCGCTCAGCGTTTGCTAGGGATGAACTTCAAGAGGGATTGGCTGTTCATACCATCGAGGCTTTCGATCAGTAGGATTGGTATTTACCCATTAGGGACTACCTCAAGTTAGGTAATCTCTCGCTTGGATTGATGCCTACGTCGCAAAATGAGCATTCAAGCAAAAAGTGGCTAAGTATGTCTTGTTAGGAGACATTTTGTACCGTCACAGCTATGAAGGAATCCTCCTTCGTTGCTTGGACCAGCAAGAGTCCACTTGGGCGATCGCCCAAGCGCACGATGGTACATGTGGTGGCCACTTCAGCGGTATGGCCATCGCAAAGCGCATTCTTTGCATGGGCTATTATTGGCCATATTTAGAGCGAGATTATTGCGCATATGTGCGAAAGTGCATGAAGTGTCAACATCATGCCAATTTGACACACGTACCTTCCTAGGCCTTGCAGCCGATCCAATCGGCTTGGCCATTTTTGCAGTGGGGCTTAGATCTCATCGAAAAGATCTCCCCTGCGTCGTCCGGCCATCACACGTTTATCATAATGGCCACAGAGTACTTCACCAAGTGGGTGGAAGCGGTTTCGCTAACCTCTACGACTGGACCCCGCATTGTGGAGTTCATTTTGTATAACATCATATGTCATTTTGGTATTCCATCCAAGATAATCTCGGATAATGGGATGTCATTCAAGAACAAAGATGTGCGTGCTTTGACCACAAAGTACAAAATTCAGCATAGTTTTTTGACACCCTATTATCCGTAGGCAAATGGGCAAGCAAAGGCGTCAAACAAAATGCTAGTTGCTATCCTTAAAAAGACAGTCATAGATAGTCATAAGGATTGGCACATTCATATCCCACTTGCCCTATGGGCTTATCGCACTAGCATTCGGACGCCCACTGGGGCAACTCCGTTTTCACTCGTGTATGGCTCGATGCAGTCATGCCTCTCGAGTTGGAGATTCCCTCCCTGCGCATATCAATGCAAGAGTTCATCGATGATGACACTGTGCGACAGGCCCGGGTAGACCAGCTTATGTTGCTTGATGAATGACGCGTTAATGCTCTCGAGCATTTACGTATCTATCAAGAGTGACTTAAGAAAGCATACAACATGAAAGTTCACTTGAGGGACTTTCGGATTGGTGACTTGGTCTTAAAAGAAAACCAACAGAACTCTAGTTTGTCATCCCATCTAAGGGACAAGTTCATGGCAAATTGGTTAGGTCCCTATGTAATTGATAGTAAAATAGGACCTGGAACATACCGGCTAGCCTCTCTTGATGGAGTCAAGGAATTAGAACCCTTGAACATCAGTCACTTGCGGCCATTCCATATTTAAAGGAGCCATAGCCCACCCAAAAAGCTCCAAGGATTCCCATAATCGCTTGGTCAACCTAAAAAGCTCCAAGGATTCCCATAATCGCTTGGTCAACCCAAAAAGCTCCAAGGATTCCCATAATCGCTTGGTCAACCCAAAAAGCTCCAAGGATTCCCATAATCGCTTGGTCAACCCAAAATGCTCCAAGGATTCCCATAATCGCTTGGTCAACCCAAAAGGCTCCAAGGATTCCCATAATCGCTTGGTCAACCCAAAAAGCTCCAAGGATTCCCATAATCGCTTGGTCAACCCAAAAAGCTCCAAGGATTCCCGTAATCGCTTGGTCAACCCAAAAAGCTCCAAGGATTCCCATAATCGCTTGGTCAACCCAAAAGGCTCCAAGGATTCCCATAATCGCTTGGTCAAAAACAAGAAAAATTCAAAAAAAAAAAAATCAATAAAATCATCACAAATAAACAAAAAGTTGCATCTCATTTCCATGCATACGCAAAAATCATCATAACAGTACAGAGTTTTTTGCATCTCATCTGCATATTCACACAAATCAATCCATCAAAAACACAAAAACATATAGCTGCATTAAGCATCACATCCATACATTGCATATTTGTGGTCATACAGGTCAGAGCACCATAGACTGTCATTACTTGGCAAAAACCATCATCTTCTACATTTTTTTTCGCTTTATCAAATAGCTCATCGCCTATAACCGCCACTCGCGTTGTTCTCCCACATCATAGTCAGTTGTTTCCTCATGTATCGAGAGTTTTCGTCATTTAGTCGTCATTAGCTGTCTAGCCACATACTGTACCAAGTCAGACAGATTTTACGCAGGTAGAATTCTACTTGGATCACACCTTGTTACGTAGCATCCCAGCACAAATTCAAACACATAAAACATTCCCAAGTTGTGTGAATGAAAGATGAAACCTACAAAGCAATCCAGGTCACCATAAGCGAAATGGTTATCTTGCTCATCCCCCTGTGCGAATGACCCCAAGAATGCTGAGAGTTGGCAAAAGGACAAGCATCCTCCCTACCCAATTCCCCAAGAATCCCAAAGTTCTCAAAAAAAAAAAAAAAATTGCAAAACATCAAACAATTTGCAAAATTCAAAACTCCAAAATTTGATATCCCAAAGTGCACACATCAAAAGGCACAAACAATAGTGATTCTCATCACTCCATATCCTAATCCCTTGCTCAAAAGAAAAATATAATACAAAAATAAACAGTGATTTTTATCACTACAAAAGAGCAAGTATCCCAACATAATTGAAGAAAAGAAGGGAGTTGAACTTGAATCCCTGGAACTCTCAGCATTTCGACAGGTCATGAGGCAAACCTCAGTACCGGTTTGGTTGATAGCCTATCGGTCCATGGTGGTAACCCTCCCACATGACGATATATCTCGTCACAATAACTTGTGTACAGATCAATGTTTGCATGTGGATGATCTAGCTTATGGTCTCCTATGACCACCGTAGATTAATCCGACTAAATACAACAAAGGAGTTAGTGGAATTAATCGGGTGATCCTCGATATAGGTTTGGTTGATGACCTATCCGGCACTAGTGGTATCCCGACCAACACCACATAAATGAACTCAATTGCACACACAGGGATGTGAAATAACCTGGTCCAAAATAAGTTCGATTCATACCTTGTTCAAAAAGTCTTGTGAGATAAAGTATAATCATGGCTAGTTAGTTAAAACATCTGAATCTCAGAAAACCTTAACTACATTTGAAACCAACTTGCTATATTTTAGCCTCGCCAAAAAAAAAAAAAAAAAACATGTATGCCTACAAAGCTATTCATCGCAACAATCGCCTAGGACAAAAAGCCATAAAGTTCTGCACAGTCTATGGTGCGACTACCAAACATCACAAATTCACTCCATCCATTCCATTTGCATATCATATAAACTAGAAACATCTGCATTCATCAACAACATATGCATTCATCACTATAACTTAACATGCATACATCCATAGTCATCAACCATCATGCATAAAATCAAATCATCACATGCGCATAAACAAAATCAAGTCTGTATATATATATCATCAAAAATGCCCATAGGCTACAAAGAGTTGGTCCTCTGACCCCGCAACAAAATCCAAAATCCCAAAACCCCCCAGCCTAAGGCGTCGGCCACCATGATCACGTAGGATCGATGCGACGGGAACTTCCCCCCGTGGTGTGGGTCCTATGGGACCCCTCAAGGTGGCTACTGCTAGCCCCCGCATCATGCCTGCTATTGCCTCCCTCATCCAATCGCCTACTATGAGACGATGCTGACTGCTTAGTACCACTATCCCTCGTCTGACGCGAAGAGCCACCTCCCGAGGGCTCAGGTAACCGCCCACCAAGCCGGATAATATCTCCCTCCATATCCAGCCAATGCCGAGACCAATCTACCTCCCATCGAGACCAACCTACCTCTCGTCGCAACCACTCTGCATCTCGTCGATGGTAGTAAGCTACTGTATCGTCGCGTTGTGCCAGTTATGTCCATAGGAGATCTCTCTCCTGTGCAGCACTGGCGTCCCCATCCCCCTGATGGTGTGCAGCGAATGCGCTCTCCCGCTCTGCCAGCTGAGCCCATAGGAGATCCCTCTCCTGCAAAGCTTCCCCCAACTCCTCATCCTGCCTTCACAATAGCTCTGCCAACCGTGCAATCTCAGTGCATAACTTGGACTCCGTGTCCTCCGCTTTCGCCTGAGGCATAGGCATATTTGGAACAAAATCCTGCTCTGGCTCCCACTACTCTGTAATGTCCTACATCTTCGGCCGATTCGAAACCCCCAGATCCACATCCTCATCCTCCACCTCCACCATATCTACATCCTCCCGAGGAGCTCCCCAAGCCTCTCCTGGTGCCTTGGTGCCTCCCAATGGCCCCTCTCCCCGCCATCGCCGTAGTACCCACCACTGGTCGTACTCTGCGGTAGTCCCGACGTCATCCACATATGGGACGTCGATCACCGCATCTGAGTCCTCACCTAGTGGCGTGATGACTGGTCGATCCAGAGTTCTCTCGTCCCCCCGACGTCGATAGACCATGGGCTCACCAGGCAACCCTTGGCGCACCCCAAACTATCGTGTCACCCGGCTATAAGGGAAGAACTCATGCTCGGTCCCATGTCACCCAATCAGCCACCGCTCCCTACGTACCCATCGGAGCCACTCTCCAGCCTCTGGCCAGGTTGGACAGTCCCGATAAGGGCACCAAGACACCTCCCCTGGAGTAAGCCCAGCGAAGGCATCGACATAGTGCCCTACGACACCTACCCACCGTCGACTCTGTCCCTGCTCCCCAAACCGTCGCCACAGCACCGCATAACCTATCTCCTTATCCTCCATCTCCGCCTGAGTCATCCATGGTAACCCGGCTGGCCTCTCCACCGCTATGTGTTGCCAAGCCCAACTCTACAATAGATAGCTGCAGCTAATACCCTTTCGCCTCCGATAGTGGACCTCGTACAACTCACCATAAAGTTGTGCCAGCAACGTCTTCCCCCACCTCATGATCAGCGGTGCCTCGGTCGGGCACTCTACCAGTCACCAGACCACATCCAGTAGGTTCCATGGGAACCTCACACCTGACGAGTCAGGTAGCAGCATGTTGGAAACGAGGCCCATAAGGAATGCGTGCCTCACTCCCAACACCCCCCTCTCCAGCCACCATCGGACCAGAATCCCGCCCATCTGGAATTCAACCTCTGCCATCTCCACTGGGCTCTCCACGCCCAGCTCCTCCCCGTGCCCGAAGCATCGTATCGCATGACTTGTCCGCCGGTCACGCGACGACGTCCCGATCGGTAGTCCATCTATCGAAATCCGCAGAAGTCGATAGACATCCTCCAAGGTCACTCGTCATCTCCCCTGTTGGGATATGGAAGGTGTTGGTCCAGGGATCCCACGAGTTGATCAGGGCCGTCAGATAGGCCCGATCCCCGACCACAGGCTCTAGTCGAGCCACTTGCTTGAGCCCAAGGGCATCAAGCCAATCCCAGTTAGCCACAGTTAGCGCCCCCCATGCCTTAGCAAAAGTAGTAGATACACGGTACCGGCTCTTAACAACTTGCAAAAGAAAACAACACAAAAACATTAAAATCATGAAAAAAAAACTGTACAACATAACATGAATATACAACATTGCCTACCAATGTACAGCCAAAAACAAAACAAAAATTCAAACAAAATTTAATTTGTCAGTTCTAGGGTTCCTAATCCTAACTGATAAATTTAAAAACAAAACAAAATAAAAAATTACAAAAATTAATTTGTCAGTTCTAGGGTTCCTAATCCTAACTGATAAATTTAAAAACAAAACAAATTTTTTTTTACAAAAATGAATTTAGTTCTAGGGTTTCTAATCCTAACTGATAAATTTAAAAAAAAACAAAAAAAATTTACAAAACTTAATTTGTCAGCCCTAGGGTTCCTAATCCTAACTGATAAATTTAAAAACAAAACGAAAAACTCAAAAAAAAAAAAAAATTAATTTGTTAGTCCTAAGGTTTATACAGTTGCCAGTCTCGGGATTTCTGTATTTTCACTTTAAAAAGTCTGTACAAACAACACAAAATTAAAATAACAGTTTTTAACCTAGGGTTTTCACCTACGTTTTAAAACTGACAAGCTCAACCCTAAAAAACTAGGGTTTTTCGTTCCGTTTATCCTAGGGTTTTAGTTAAAAGCAAAAATCAAGATTTTTCACCTAGGTTTTAGCTACGTCCTCCGTTCAATTTTCAGCTAAAGTCTTGGTTTGTGTTCAGTTCAGTTTTTAGGGTTTCCATTTTAATTTTGAGAAAACAACATCACAAAAGAAAAATAAACAAATAACTTGCAATTTCGAAAACACATAACAAAAGAAATAACACTAAGGAGCACTTACTGGTCTCGCTTCGGCTCCACCGCTCGATCCGGTTTGTGCACTCATGATGTCGGGAGAAATTCGGCAGTGCTTCACTTCGCAGAATTAACCTCCTCCTCCCCAGAGCTCCAAATCGCAAGAAAATTCGGATGCAAATGAGCCCAAACCCTAGTTTTGGCCTTTAAATAAGCCTTTTGAGCTTATATTCGTTCCTACCTAGGACGAGCACTCTGGTTAGCGCTCGTCCCACCCTGGGATGAATACTAAGCTGGAATTCGTCCCACCCCGAAATGAATTCGGGGCAAAAATTTCAAAAAACAACAAAAATTGAACAAAAATGCACCAAAATAGCTAATAAACTTGCCCGATGAGAGTGCTTTGGCACTTGACATCTCGGGCATGCAAAATAGATGTCGGGGTCACAAATCCTCACTATCCTATTCCCTAAGAAGGCTACCATAGCCGGACCGCTCCACGGGAAGATGGATTTTTGAGAATTTCATCCCCAAACGGCGTCAACAAAAGGGTCAAAAACCCACCCAAAAATAAGTAATAACATTGCCGAACGAAGGCGCCTTCACGCCTGACATTCTTGGCATCCAAAATAGACATTGGGGTTACAAATTGTCACTATCCTACTCCCTAAGAAGGCTACCATAGCCGGACCGCTCCACGGGAGGACGGATTTCTGCCAATTTTAGCTCCAAAAAGCATCACCAAAAAGGGTTAACACCCGCCAAAAACAGGTCTAAATGTCGGAAAACTGCACACACGTTCAAGGATAAGAATCTAAAGGCACCTTTGCACAAGTCATCTTGGGTCAAGCGACTCGTCGCTTTTCTCATGAAGGTCATTCCCTCATCGATTCGTCGCTTGAGGGGGTAGTCACACTTAGTCACCAATCAACAAATACACACCCAATCATGGAAATGGCATGCATTCAAAGAATCATTGACAAATACAATCACGCCCCTACTTGGGGCAGCAAACAAGCAATAATCACAAGCTGATCAATCACTTGGCATTCGTGAATCATGAACTCAAGGTTCCCATAGACAAAAGGTTGTGCCCTTTGCCTATTCATGATTGATCAATGTCCAAGCTCAAGTAACACCTCACCAAAAAAGGTTAACACTTGAGTTGAGTTCCTTCGCTCGTCAGAAGCAAGGATTCAAGAATGCATGCCCCTTTTCATGCTTGGGGCATCTAAATTTGGTTAGGTTACTGAGAAACCCTAATCATTAGTGCTTTGGTTATCTATTTTTGCTCGACGCTGTGCCATGCACAGTGCATCCCAAAAAGGGGCATCTATAGACACCAAAACAACACCAATCCGATTATGTGACTGCAAACACTGATCGCTTTGACACACACAGCCCCAAGGGCAGCCCCCAAAGGTCAAATAGTGGTCCTAACCACTCTCACAGTAGTTTTGGAAGGTCGGAGGTCAATTTGGCACCTTCAAGCACTTTGCTAAGTATCCGTCCCACCCTGGGACGAATTCAATCTGGGATTCGCCCCACCCAGGGACGAATTCTGAATTCGCTCCAGGGTGGGGGGAATTGCAGGTTTGATAGGCAAAAAGTCAAATCTTGACAAATGGCAGCTCGAGATCTGCCACCCAACGCTTCCTTCATCGCATGGGAGTATGGGTGAGCTTTTTGAGCGTTAGAGGCATCTGCAAGGTCGGTCATGCAGTCCCAATTAAGGGAGGAATCTCCTTCCCCCTGGGAGGGCATGGCTGCCATGTGGTGCCCCTGCATGCCCATTTCAAGAGGCCTCCGAGGTCTATAAATTGGTGAGTTTCCTCACCCCAAAATATACAGAGTAGGAGCATTTTAGAGCAATGAAGTGCTGCCATTTTATTTACACGCCTCACACCTTTTGGATTTGCGCCTTCCACATCCTTGATCTCCTTTAGAGGGGAGGTCGTTGGGTGACCATTGGAAGGTCAAATCTTGAGCCCAAAACCCAACATTTGGCCACAGAATACCACCCAATCTGTCGACAACACCTTGTAAGGGATTTTGGACCCATCCCAAGTGGATTGGTGCCGAAATTAGGCCCCAAACGGTGGGTGGCCCGCCAGGGCGCCCCACACTGCTACAGGCCTAATCGCCCTTTTTAGGAACGATTGGGAATCTATAGCAGATTTTGCTTTCGGTCATTTTCATTTCTTGCATTTGATTTCTATGTTGTTTAGGTAGTCTACAATTTTGATTTCATTTCGTTTTGATTAATTGCCATTATGCTATCACGTTTTCGCTCTCACTAACTTGCAGACAAGCATCATCAAATTCCTATTGATGGAGGTCAAATTGGGAAAATCCGACCATTTGGGTCTTCCCAAAATGCCCCCAATTAGCTAACCCCAAGTTTTCAGGTCTTTTGGAGCTTCCAAGGTAGGACATTGGGACAGTACCTATTCGGCGTTATGTTGTAGGTGAATTCATCCCGCCCCGAACGAATTCAAATCGGTGAGGAATTTTTAGACTGTTTCTTTTGCAGAGCCTTCCTGATGATGTCTTGATTCCCCTATCAAATTTTCATAGCATTTGGACTTGTTTTAGTCTTAGTTTAATTCATTTTTCTCATTCACTTAGCGTAGGCTTGGGGATTGCATGCTTTGTTCCATCCGCAGGTGCTACTGATCATTTCTTGTTCTTTTGAACATAGGGTTTGGACATCGGAGGAGCAGCGAGGAGTCCAGATTCATCAATGCAAGCGGCGGCGATGTTTGGTCCGTCCATTTTACATGTGGGCACGCGAAATAAGGAAAGGCATCCATGGATGTAATTAGAAAGAATGCTTAAACGCTCCTAGCCCTTGGAAGGGGAGGATGCGCATTGTAACCGAGTTTGGAACATATCAATAAAAAGGGTTGTCCTCTTTTGATTCACATTTGTTTCAGTTCGATTCGATCATGCTTTTCCCTCTTTTCATGCACTTTCAAGTTTTTAGGATTTAGCGCTAAGTTTGGTTTCTTTGTTTGCATATCACATGTTAGCTTTCCCTTTTTTCTTCCGTATCCTTGTGCTTTCACCAAATTAGAGACTAGATGAGTAGATAGGGTTGGTTTAGGCTTCTCTATAGCTAAACATATCTTTCTTTTTAATTATCTTTAAAAAAACTTCTTTTCCTTTAAATATTTTTCTATTTCTTTCTAGCCATATAGTCTAAAGTACTGTATCTTTTGATATATCCTATATTGTCTATTAATCCTGACTTTCATGGATTCCAGAATATTGAGAAATATCCCAAAAGATGGTATATACTCTCCTCATCCTTTTTATAAAAAATACATTGAGAGAGACCATGAAAACCCCTTTTATTAAGGTTATCCTAGGATAAATGTTTCTATGACCTACTAGCCACACAAATATTTCAACTTTAAAAATGCTTGGGTTATCCCAAATATCTCTCCATATTCTAGTGACATTATTATTTTTATGTTGTTGAATATTATATCCACTTCTTGTTGTGCATTTTACTGAGTTATTCAACTCCCAAATCAATTTATTCATAGCTCCCCTTAGAATAATAACAGTTATTATCTTTCTAGTCAATTGCCTCGTAGCATCAATATCTTATATACTTGTATAAAAATATTCTTTCCATTTGTATCTTCCTTCTCGATAATTGTACAATTTTTTTTAAACCCTCTCACCATATTTATCATAAAGCAATATCATCCAATGTTTCAAAATTAGATCTAAATTGAGTGATTTTTTTTATCACACCAAGTATTCATCCAAATAGAAAATTTTCTCTACTTCCCACCATCCATTTTAAACCTTTAATCATAAGATCAATAGATTTTTTAAAACAATTCCAAAGAGCAGAACCATTTGGTAGAGAGAATGCAATAAATATTAAACTTAGGTAATTAGGATCAACATGCTTACTTAGAAGTATTATTTTCCATTGTCTTTGGCTCTTTTTCCCCTAAGAGCTAAGTTTGCATCCATAAGAACTCTTAAACCAAGACCTCCCCTAGTTTTATCATCACACAACTTGCTCCATTTCACCAAAGGAAATTTTATTTTATCATGTAAACCTAACCATAAAAAGGATTGCATAATATAGAATACAATAATTTTCAACTGAAATGGCATAGAATACAATGACATAATATGTTGGAATGGCTTGTAATATTGACTTAGTTAACTAGACTCTTCCTGTTAACGATAACCATCTACCTTTCCAAGATGGAAGTTTATTCTAAACTTTACTAATAATTGGATTCCATAAACCTATCCTAATTTTCCCCTCAAATAAAGGTATCCTTAGATAAGTTATTGGTAAATTTGCCTTCTCCATTTTAAGTAACCTACACATTATTTATTTGATATTAGTAGGAATATTAGAAATGTAATTTTTATATTTAGAGGGCCTTCAACAATTTTCCAAATTCCCCTACCTTTGTCATTTCCAAAATTCTCACCTTGGCAAGGGAGAGTGCTAGTATTGTTTCTTGTCCTAAGAGTCATGGCCACGGTATTGAAACCCATCTCATTTATTCATTCAATCTCCTTGCTAACCGTTCCAAGGCTTAATTTCCCAAAGTTATTAGATCTTATGTCCACTGTGTCTCACCTCTACAGGGTTGACTCAAAATCAACCTCAATGGAGCTTTTGAGGGCAACCCTGGTAAATATGGTGCAAGAGGTCTCATCAAAGATGACCAAGGTAGAATTCTTATTTCCTTTGCTTAAGCCATTTGTGTTTAGTCCAATAATTTTGCTGAAGCTCGGGCCTTGTTCTAGGGTCTCTCCTTAGCTACTAGCAAATAATTTCTCAATATTAACATTGAAGGGAATTCCTTGAACACCATAAACTTTGCCATGGGTTGCTCTCCTAAATATTTTATTAGGGGAAGGATTCTCCTTTGGACAGAAAGTCCATAAAAATTGTAATTGGGAAGGATTCCCAAAGGATTTTATTGAGAAATTTAGTGAAATATTTTCTCTATGGAGTAGCCCACCTTGGGTGAACCACGTTATATTGGTGTCACAATTATGTGATGACTTGTACACTGGTTTGGTTACTGCTTTGATTTTGCTATTGGTTCATTGCATTATTTTTTGAAGTAAAAGGAAAAAGTTAAAAAATAGTTTTATACTGTTCACCCCCCCTCTCAGTATAAGCTTGTGTTATTAAATTGGTATCAGAGCAAGTTCATTCTAAAGAGTTTCACAGCTTGAAGGAAAATCTTGAAAAGAACACAATGGATTTTACAAGTGGTAATTCAGCTCCTATTCTTGATGGGACAAATTTTGGTCTATGGAGCATAAAGATGAAGGTTCATCTAATGGCTCTTGGAAATGAAGTTTGGGAAGCAGTTGAGTTTGGCTACACTATTCCAAAGCTCCCTCCTACTACTAAAGATGAGAAACTTCTACATCACAGCAATTCAACGACAATGAATGTAATTATGAAGGTCTACAAAAGGCAGATCTTACAAAGGTGATTCATTATAATACAACAAAGGAAATGTGGGATCAATTGCAAGTGGTTTGTATAGGTGATGCAAATGTCAGAAAAGCAAAATTGAGATATTACAAAGGTATTTTTGAACAACTCAATATGAATGATGAAGAAAATATTAGTGACTATATGCTTTGTATGGATGAGATTGTTAATTCCATGAAGGAACTAGGTCTTGAGCTTGCTGAAAATGATGTTTGTGATAAAATTTTGAGGTCTCTTACAAATAGATATAGTGAAAAGATTTCATCTATTGAGTAAGCCAAGGATTTGGATAAATTAAAAAAGGATGAGCTTCATAGCATACTTGCAGCTTTTGAGTTAAGAACTAAAGTGGTACATGATCTTAAGAAGGAGGCAACTTTCAAAGCTACCAAGAAGTCCAAGGGTAAACAACAAGAAGTCAGTGATGAGTCTTCTAGTGATGAAGAAGCAAACTACAACAGGAAAGGCAATTTCTCAAGAAAGCACAAAGGTATGAAATCTATTAAATATTTCAATTGTGGAAAGTTTGGTCACTATGCTACTGACTGTCCAAAACCCAAGGATGATTGTGATAAAGAAAAATAGGATTACAAGCACAGGGAATCTAAAAATTACAGGTATCAAAGGAAGAACAAAAATGAGTAAAATTGTCAAGGGAAGAGGTAATTCTAAAAACACAAGAAAAGTTTCTACGTAGAAAAAGCAAGTATTCTAGTAGTGATGATGGAAGTTCTTCAAGTGATGATAGAAATGAGATGTTTCTAACAGAAAAGGAAGGAAAGGAAAAGAGGAATATATTTGTTGTGCTTAAGTGCTTTAGATGTAGAAATTTTGGTCACCTTAAGGATGATTGTACAAATGATGGTTTGAATTCTGGTAATACTATGTATGAGGATGCTTCAGAAAATTATGAGGAAGATCTTCTTATGGATTTAGATGAACGTAGCACCTCTAGTGGTAAGAAATTAGAAAAGGATATTGATGTTTCAAAAGGTAAACAAATAGAGGATGTTTCAGAAAAGGGATAAGTAGATCTTGAGGCTGAACTTGTTAATGCTCTTGATGTATTAAAGAAAGAAATAAAGAAATATGCTAGACTCATTGATAGGTTTAATGAATGTCATTATGAAAGATATGAGCTTATATGGAATCTTAATATATCTATAGCAAAGACACAGGAACTCAAAGAAGAGTTGGAAGCTAGGTCTCTTGAGTGTAAAGAGTTAAAACATGAAGTAGCTTCCTTGAAAAAGGAAACTAAAGAGTACAAGGAGAATCTTTACAGGTTTGAAGAAAGTTCCAATAAGGTAAAATAAATCATCAAGGATCAAATAAGGACAACAGATAAAATAGCTCTTGGTTTTGGAAAGAAACAAAAGGAATAGGTTGAGGAATCTAGTATGAGATCCCAAGAAGAAGATGGTTCAGATGAAGAGAGTACTCTAGAGAGTAAGTTTTTAGATGGTAATTCATATAGCATAGAATCAAAAAACAAGAATCAACATAAGGGGATAAATACTAAAGGACCTATGAGGTCAAGCCAAGGAAAGTTCAATGGAATATGTTTTGCATGTCACAGGTTTGGACACATGGCTTCACAATGCAGGGCTCAAGCAAGACAGGTTAATGGAAATTTTAGAAATGGCAATTTATTTCAAGGGTATTGCTACTCTTGTAATCAGTTTTGGCACAAGATAGTTAATTGTAGGGTTAACAATAGGAACAGATTTGGTCTAACAGAGAGGATTCAAAAAATAAGTACATCTCAAAGGAATAACATTGTCAAATGTTATAAGTGCAATAATGAAGGACATACAACCAGATGGTGTAGAGCAGAAGTTCTAAGGTACAATTTCAGGGTTATGAACAGGAACATGAATAATGGTAGGAAAAGAAATAATGATAGGAATAAGAATAATGACTTGGACAGAAACAGGGATGAGAATATGAACAAGAACATGAACAGGAACATGGACAAGGATATCAAGAAAAATCATGGAAAGGTAGCTATGGACACTGATGATGATCAGTGCCTAATGGGAGTTTTACTCCCACCCCATAATTAATCACCTCAACAGGAGGTGGGGGAGGGGCTAAGCTAAGAGGCTCATTCTGAGACCTAATCCGCAAAGGTTACCCTTTTCCATTGATGACAAAGGGGGAGATATTTGAGTAAGGAGGAGAGCCTTGAGTCAGAGGGAGCAAAGCTTCATAGGATGGTTTTTAGTTGGTTTTAGTTTTAAAAGTTGGCAGTGGTTTCAATAGTGGTTTGCAATCAATGACAAAGGGGGATATTGTTGGTAATTTTGGGTATGTTGCCTAGCTTCATGTTTGTGAGTTGTCATTGATGTCAAAAGGAGTTTGTGTTGATGTCAAAAGAAATTTGTGTTGATGTCAAAAATATTTTGGTGCCAAAAATATCTTGAAAGTTCCATGATGTTTGTTTAAGGGTTTTTATTAAAACCATGGTGACAAGGTTAAAGGTTTTTCTTAAAACCATCTGGAATCATTAAGGGTTTTTATTAAAACCATATTGGATTAATGAAAAGGTTTTGCTCCTTGAAAAAACCTTAAAAGTCCATTTTGATTATTAATAAATAAATTAACTCAAACCTTTGAAAAGGTTTTAAGTTAAGTTTATTATTAATAAAATAATAATTATTAATTTAATAATTATTATTGAAATATTTTCTAAACCCTTAGCGGCGCTCATGTAAAAGACTTACCTTGCCGACGTCAACTTACATGGCATGAAAAATGCAATGTTTGAAATGAGCATCGATGCCAATTTGCATGGGATGAAAGACTACTAAAGGGTATTATTTTATAAGGTTTTAATACACCTTCGATTTACGTGATTACCTTCAAATTTGTATTGCTCTATGACCTTTGATTTTGTATTGCTCTGTGACCTTCGATTTCGTATTTCTCTGTGATTTTTGAGTTTCGTATTACTCTGTGTTTAAGTTCCAATTTCGTACGCTTGTGAGAAAGAAAATTCTGTTTGTCTTTAATTTCTATGAGTAAAGGGAAGGTAAAACGACGAGTGGCACTTGAGAGTTTTGTTGGGCACTTATGCTCCAATGGGGGATGCGGTGGAGCGAAGGCGCTCACTAGGCAGAGGTGTCGAGATCAATTGGCATCAGGCATGTTTCGTTTTTGATCGCTTATTATTGTACACGTGGTACAACAGTTGCTTTGGGCCATGAATTTGGAGGAGGAAGTGCTTTGGCGCTTATGTTGGTGTCTCCACACTTCTCCTAAGGTTGGAGAATTGATTTTTGACCAAGGTGAATCTTTTGTTGATAATGTAGAATATTTGATTTGACTTGGCAATTATTGTTGGTAATTGGATGGAGGTAAAGGTAAAATAGAAATATTGCTTTGACATTGTTGTTATTGATGCTTAATGTTTATATGGTAAATGCATTTAGAAGTAAATGGATTTTAGGAGTTATAAGGGTTTAAGGAATAATTGTGCTTAATGTCATATTGGGGTTAGAAAGCCTTTGGAGTTATTGAGTGGATATTCTCTTGTAATTATTTTTGAGGTTGAAGTTATTTTGTGATATATTAAGTAGGAGTTATAAGGTGTAAAGAAATATTGTTGATATGTATATTTGTGAGTTTTGATTATTGATGATTTGGAGTGATAAGGTGTTATTAGGACTCTTATCATTGTGCATTATTCCATTGTTGCTAACTCTAATTTGTGGCAAATTGAGAGTTAGTGTTGTGATAGATTTTGAGTTCTCCTTCTTCATTAAAGTAAAGGTATGGGCACATTCTTCCATGGTTATTATTGATTGATGGTTTTCTGAAATTAAATTTAGAGTGAAAAGGATTAAATTAAGTTTCCTTATTTGGAGTGGATCTTATTTTTTGAAAGTGGAATTATTGATTATGCATTATGAGATCATGATGAGTTTATGAGTTATTGCATAATTCTGGTTTATGAGAGTGGAAGCATTTGAAGTTTGCTCTAGGTTTTTGAGTGAGAAGCTTATGCCATTGCTATAAGTTGTTGAAACCCTAATTGAGTTGTTTGGTTGTTGAGAGTTTGGTTTTGAGATTGCTTCCATTGAGATTGAGTTGATCAAGTTATGCTTTACTTGATACATGAGTTGGGCTTGCTCCTTTGAGATTTGATTTTATCAAGTTGTACTTTGCTTGATAAACTTGGTTGTGTGGTTAAGTTGAGCATTCCCATTTGAGAGAAGTTGGAAATATCTTGAACCCCTTTTTGATGCTTAGAGAGAGAGAGATTGCTTTGAGTTCTTGAAAAATAACTTGGCTAGGGTTTGATAGTAAGTTATGGTTCTATGTTGGAGGATTTGATTCCTTGATATTGCATTATTGGCAATTATTAGGTTGTGGTTCAATATCTTGTCAGAGTATACTACTTCTATGAGATTGATTTGAGTTGAGATTGAGAGTTGAAGGATAGAACATATTGAGTCTCTAAAAATTATCTTTATGCTTCTATGAGATTGATTTGATATGATTGGATGAAACACATTGGGTCTCTAACTATTCTCTTTATGTGTTCACATTGGGCAAGTTTATTAGTAAAATTGCTTGAGCTGATTTGGGCAAGTTCTTGGTGAGCTTGCTAGGATAGATTTGGAAAGGTTCTTGTGGAGAAATTGTGGACTGATTTGGACAGGTTATTGTGGAGAACTTGTGGACTGATTTGGACAGGTTCTTGTGGAGAACTTGTGGACTGATTTGAACAGGTTCTTGTTGAAGAACTTGTGGACAAATTTTATGAAGTCTTGGTGAATACTTGTGAGCAGTTGTGATTATTTTTTTCAAGCTTTTGGCTTAAGCTTGGGATAGATCTGACAGAGATTTGAGAGAAGATTTGTGCTAGAACAAAGGACTGAGTTTGGTGCAGATTTGTGACAGAGCTTGAGAGGACTTATGTTGGACCGACTGACTGTGTTTAGTACAAGTGTTGATGAGCAGCTATGGAGGTGATCAGTGAGGACAAAAGTATCTAGAGCTAGAGCAAGAAGCACAGGACATCTTATGTAGAAATGAGTTCCACCTGCTAGTGGTAGAAGAGGCAATGATCTTATGAAGTATAATTTCCATATATTTGGGGGATAGGACATCTCCTTTGGATAGGAGGCTCATAAATAATTCTTTGGGGTATTGGACATATCCTTTGGGCAGGAGGCTCATAAATATTTGATTAGGGGAAGGATTCTCCTTTGGACAGGAAGTCCATAAACATTGTAATTGTGAAGGATTTCCAAAGGATTTGATGGAGAAAATTTAGTGAAATATTTTCTCTGTGGAGTAGCCCACCTTGGGTGAACCACGTTATATTAGTGTCTCAATTGTGTGATGACTTGTACACTGGTTTGATTACTACTTTTATTTTGTTATTGGTTCATTGCATTGCTTTCTGAAGTAAAAGGAAAAAGCTAAAAAGTGGTCTTATATTGTTCACCCCCCTATCAGTATAAGCTTGTGTTCTTCAGTTATTTTAGAGTTGAAAATGATTATCAGTCATCTTGACCATTCTTTAGTTCAAAATGTCTATAAAGAAGGCAACAGAGTGGTTGATATAATGGTAAGCATAGGCCTAAAGTAGGCAGACCTCTGAGTTTCGGATAGAGATTTCCCAAGTTAAATTGTTGAGTTTTATCTTCATCATGATGTTCCAATCCAATGATTTTTTCCTAAAAGGGAGCCATAGAAACCTGCATTCCACCTTCCCAAGGTTCTGATGTTGGTAATAATATTTTTAATGAGGCCAATATTTTATTTTGTTGGCCTTCATGTTTGGAAGGTCTTTCTTTTTTTTGGTAGGGTTTTCCTCTCTTTCAATATTGGCTTCTTGTCTAGGACTGTAGTTTCAGTCCTTGCTGTTTTTTGGCTTCTATCCTTTAGTCTCTCTATAGGATCCTATACTGGGTTTTTCCTTTTTGTAATGACTCCGTAAAAGGTTCGGGAACCCTTCAAAACCCCCTTTACATAAATTAAAAAATTGATTTAGTACTATAAATTATTTTCCCTAAATCCCTTGTGTAATATTTTAAAATGTTATTCAAAGCTCTGGCCTCATTTATCCTTGCCCTTCTAAAAAGTATTGTATCATCTACAAATTGTTGATGGGTGATGTTATTAATATTAGTACTAACCTTAAGTCTAGTTAGAAGCCTATATTTGTAAGTCTTATTTAAGTTCCTACTCAAGACTTCTGCCATAATAATGAACAAATAATGAGATAGAGGATCTCCTTGTCTAAGGTATCTCTTTGCTTTAAAATATTCTATAACTAATCCATTGACCAATATTGAATAAGAAATTATAGAGATAAAGCTTTAATCCATATGATCTATTTATTCCTGAAACTAAACTTATCTAAAAATATAAAAAGAAAATATTATTTAACCTTATCATAGGCCTCTTTATAAAACATTGAAGTTCAAGCAATGAGATATTTTATCGCAAAGGCAACTTGAAATGACTTATGCATAATTAAATAGAAAAAATATTTTACACAAAATAATTTTTTTGTGTAAATTTTTTAAAATTTATGATATATAATAATTAAATTAAAATGTTTAATAATACTAATATTATATTATCACTTATCTTATCTAAAATATTATGAATCAATAGAGCTAGAGCAATTTTTTTAAAAATTATTCATCATTCAAAATCCATATATTTGCATAGATTTTTCAATTTAGATGATTCATAGACCACTTTATGTAGAATTTGAAAATATTTTAAAAGGAATTTAAAAATAATGAGGGATTTATGACCATGTGAAAATAGCTATCTGAAACAAGGGCAGTGTTAGGAAGTTTTTTTAAATATCTCATCTCTCAAGAGATACAACTTTGTGAAAGGTTATCTAATTAGTATGATTATTAGACTAATTTGTATAGTTTTTGAAGAGCTTTAAAATGAGTTATGGTATGAATAAATTTGAGTAGTATCAAGGGAGATACAACCCTATGAAATCAACCATTTAGAACAAAGGTATTAATAATTTATATGTCATAGCAAATAAAATTTTAGATATATGTCAACACAGGTTTAGATGACAAGAGGAGCAATAGAAGGCTAGAGAATGAGTGAGGTCAGGAATTCTATCTAGGCATATATTTTTGGCTTAGTTTAATTTATCCATCCATTATCTTAGAAGTTCTACATGAAGAATATTATAGGCTTCTTTTAAAATAATATAATCACTATAGGATATACTAGCAAATTTTATTAGATATTAAGTTATAGTTACCATAGTAGTAGAGGTTGGTAAGGACCTCATAGAGCAAGTATCCTTATTACTCAAATATAATATAAAAATTGGTAAATTTAATAATTCTTGACTAGGGCCTTGGATTTTGAGAAAATGGATTGGTAGGAGATGGAAGACTCTATAAGTGATTTTATCCTTTCTTTCCAAATGTTTTTCCCTAGAAATTTTCTATTGTAGGTAGTAAAGAGATAAAATATTTAAATGGTGTCCTTTGCTTATGGGAAGAGAAAAATTCTTTCTTGCAAGCTAGTCTAAAGGTATTATAAATAAAATTATAAATATATCCCTAGTATTAGTCTCGATAACGATGTATATTTTTCCCTTTGAATTATGGGACACAAATATCTTTAAGATAATAGCCAATAATCTAGGAGAATTATTTGATATTTCAAAAACTACAAAATATGGAGTCTTGGTTATTTATGCCTAGATATTCATCATGTTTTATATCAGTAAACCTCTACCAGTTGTGGATCCAAACTATAGAATATGGAAGCATATATTTTAGATGTAGAAGATGTCATGAGGTGTGGCATGTTGAGATATCATACCCTAAAAATATTTCACCAGCAACATATGTAGAAAGCAAGAAGATAAACTTATAAATGGATATGGATGAGGATGGTTTTAAAATTTCAAAAAATAGATCTAGTTATATGAAAGTAAATAATAGTGTATACTAACAAGTAAGGATATTCGAATAAATACTAATTCTTTTGAAGATTTATCCTATTAAGCAAAATTAGATCAAATCTTGGAGGATATGGTAAAATAAGATCAAAATATTAACAAGAAACTATTAGAATTTCCCTATAATAGATATGCAAAGCATTACACAAAATATGAAGAGAAGAGTGGAACTAATTGCTTTATTCCAAGGATCAACTTTGTATAAATAGCAAAGTTGATCATTGAGAGCCGTTGGATTTCAACAACTCATTAAACTTGATGAAGACATCACTGAGAGTTCTCTTGATACATGGAAGAGTGGAAACTCAAGTGTGTCTATCCTAGTAGAACTTAAGAAAATATTCACTTATTCTAACACCCCCCTTAAGTGATACTATGGGATATTCGTTCAAATGAGTCCCAAAAAATGGTCCTGATGTGGTACTCATGTACAATGACTTTTTTTGAAGATTTGGTAAAAACCCAATGGGAAAAAACCATATATCAAAAAGAAGGTAAGAGGCTTATCTTTGTATGGTGAAGATTGTCCTCTTAATACAATAAGAAATATGAGTCCTAACAGCATGGCCTGATGAGGTACTCATTTACAATATATAGTTGGTGAGAAAACCCTATGGAGAAAAACCAACTATGAGAAGAAGAGAGGCTTGTCTTTGTACGATGAAGATTGTCCTCTTTTTACAAAAATAAATATGAGTCCCAATAGCATGGCTTGATGAGGTACTTATTTACAATATATAGTTGGTGAAAAACCCCTATGGAAAAAAACCAACTATGATAATAAGAGAGGCTTGTCTTTGTATGGTGAAGATTTTCCTCTTAATACAAAAAGAAAGATGAGTCCTGACAACTGGCATGATTAGGTACTCATATACAATATATAGTTGGTGAAAAAACCCCTATGGGGAAAAACCAAATATGAGAAGAAGAGAGGCTTATCTTCGTATGGCAAAGATTGTCCTCTTAATACAAAAAGAAAGATGAGTCCCGACAACTTGGCCTGATTAGGTACTCATATACAATATATAGTTGGTGAAAAACCCCTTTGGGGAAAAACCAACTATGAGAAGAAGAGAGGCTTATCTTCATATGGCAAAGATTGTCCTCCTTTTACAAAAAGAAATATGAGCCTCGATAGAATTTAAACGTAAAAATTTACACAAAACAGTTAAATCAAAACTTTAAAATATGTTTTTGGAATTAAAATACATCTGGGCAAACATATAAATCTAAGCCACCCCTGCAGTTGCATTATGGAGGGATGCTACAATATGTGTTGGTCATAAACCAACTTTTGAGGCCCTCTGGGATTTATTTTATGGTCATCATGTTAATTCGGCTACGTAGGGGGCTATAGATCACCAGCTTGTGGTGTCTTGAGATTTGTGAGTCTATGATGTGGAATGTATAAATTAACTAATATGCACCCATTCATGACATCAAGTTTTTGTACAGTTTTGATTGAGATTTGAATCATTCCAATATTTAGGATGTCTATTAAGAGCGTGTAGTTCTTCCTTCTTTCAACTGCAGTGAACTGGCTAATAAGAAGCATTGAGACTTACTCACGGTTCTAGTGTGGGTGTTCACTATGCATTAATACCAAATTCAATAAGAAATCCAAAGTTGTTAGAATTTGTTTTTTTTTTAACTAATATTTCTTATATACATTTATCAGGGGATTGAACCCAAATCACACCATCCATCTATAATGTAAGTAGCATCCTTCTCGATAGACCACATTCACGAGAATAAAGTTGCTGAATTTTTAGGTTTGATTAGATGCAATTTTCATGTCACGTCGAGAGTTAAATTTGATTTTAAAAAATTAAGTATAAACATACAAAATGTGCATTTATGTTAACTACTCTCAATGGTTTGTAAAGAGTAAACTTTGTATTATTGATACAACACGTAAAGACAAATCATGTGGCGTTCGTATTATTGAAATGAAAGGAAAGAGTTTAATTACGTCTGTTAGATCTAAATATGGTCTATAAGACTTCAAATATAGAAGTACAATTACTCAAATCATATCATATGATCTTTAATATCTTTGAGAAGGTTGTTCATTCTCCTCCTTATTTGGGTTAGTAATTTCTCAAATTTTTTTATTTTACTTTTTTCAAATAATTTTGTTAAACCCGTTCCCAAGTGTTTCTTTGTATTTGCCACGGATATTTGAAAAACTCGGGCATTTATAGAAGTGTTTCTCTACCTCTACTGCCCTTGTGTTGCGTAGAGTACATATCCTTTCTTCCCATTGTTCTTTGGGCGTTGTCCATCTTCCTGTTTTACATCTAAGCCTTTGAGAGCTAATCTTTATCTGAGCAACGAGGACTTTTTCCTTCCAATTGATTTCAATACCTATATACGTTTTTTTTTGTGATCATAGATTAAATTAAACTTTACAATATAATATTATATCAATATAATATTGATACAACACGTAAAGACAAATCATGTCATGCAACTAACTACTCTCATCTTACGTACCGACAGGATTTACATATACTCCATCTTACGTACTGACAGGATTTACTATATACTTTCATCTTATGTACCGAAAGGATTTACTATATACTTTCATCTTATGTACCAACAGGATTTACCATATACCCTCATCTCACGTACCGACATGATTTACCATACGATTTCCCTAAATAAGATAAGATATTGCTCCTTTGAAATCTTTTTCAGAAATTTCATTTATATATAAAATTTTCAAACTAAAGCACATTTGTGAAAACGGAAGAGTTGAGACACCAATAAAAGTTAATTGAGGTGAAGTTAATTGAGATGGAGTTCACCATCTATACCAGTAGATTGGCAGTTTAGGTGTCTTTATTAGCAAAAATGTCTTTATACTTTACATGACAAAATCGTTTTCATTATCAAGTTTATGGGTAGTACATAAATTATATGTTGAAGACTTCAATATCCATTTGGTAGATGCAAGGGTTATAAGTCTACGCTTGGAGTTAAAATTTGGTAACACACGTATTAGAAGGTCTCGACCTAGTTCCAAGTTCAACGTCCTGTATTGGCCGCCTTGCATCTCCAGCAAAGAAGCTAATAAAATTTTTAATTATGGTACTTTATCCAAGTTATCAGTAACAGTAACTTTACTAAAAACTACATAGTCAAATGTTGTACTTATACAACTAAAATGAAGTTCAAAAAGCAAGGTTTTAGTTTATCAATCCGATACTCTTTAAAAACCACTAAAAGTATTTCTCCTTATTTCTCATTCCTATAATAACATTTTTCAGCTTTCTACATTGTTTACTATCTTTAGAACCTTCAGGCATACACTGGTAATAGTTATCAAGTGGTTTGCAATTTATGACCCTAACCATTAAATAATTATTGTATAAATTTACTTATTATTTTTTTAATTTTTTTTAAGCCAAAAATCCCTTACAGGGTCGCTTTGGTTTGAGAGACCACGACTAGGGGGTTCTACACCGTCAAAGTCACTCGAGAGTCATGTCCGGCCTTGCTCGCACCAACATTATCAATTGGATTTTGGGTACTCAATTCAAATTTTTGGTAGGGTGGAGATTCAAACCTGGGACCTCCCTGGGAGGATTGCCCTCTCCTCTCCAACTCACCTACAAGACCTGCGTATAAACTTACTTATTATATTGTAAATTTTAAAATAATTATTTGAATACCATGGAACATAATGGTTATGGGCATGACCAAATAAAAAATATGGAAATCTACAACTATGAAACAACTATCATTTGAGATTCAACAAAAACGTTTAACTCTTACCCAGATATATATTTGAGAAAAAAAACTTAACATCATGTCTTTGATTTCTTTCAACAAAAAAATATAATAAAGGTGAAATGTAAAGCAATTTTTAAATTGGTTTTTGTTTTCCCCTTCTTCCCTTTGTAGTTGATGCCAATGGTTGGCCTTGGCTCTGAATTGGTGTGTGAATTGGAGGTTTCTCAAGTGCAATATCATCATGGTATATCTCTTTTAATCCTCTAAAATGTCTTGCTTCCTCCTTAAGTGCCTCAAGGTCCTCTATAGTAAACACTGCATCCAATGAACCCTCGAAAATCCAATCTGAAAGTGGATCTACCTCATCCAATCAAATTGCCTCGTAGGATTCACTACCCTCCATTTGTTTTGTGTGAAGCATAAGATTGTATTACACAAAGACAAGATCATTGAGGCACTCTTGGCTCAATCTATTGTGCTTCTTGGTGTGTATGGCCTCAAATAGAGACCAATTGCGCTTATACCCAAAAGAATGTGTGACATTCCATTAATCTCTTATTTAGTTGTTGATATATAAAGCATTGATTAGAAATTTTATAAGATATAATAGTGCAACACTTTTCACTTCATCAATTTCACCCCCTTAATTTCTGATAGTTTAGGTCTGCATCTTATAACACTAAGATGATGAACATGATGGTTTGAAGATACTATCACTTTTGCAAATGGAGAGAATAAATTAAATTAAATGCAATGAATGTGGGAAATAACCCTTCAAATAGTTTTTTATTATAAGCAGTCATAGAAGTCACAAGATTTTCCAGGACAACTAGACTTATTGTTCTTGGCATCAATTTGGCTATAATGTCATCATACTTGGTATATAAAGTGTGAAGGAAATGTAACATGGGCTGTATCTACGAACAAGGTCGAGGGAAGTAGTTTGGAACATAGGAAAACTAATCTATGTCAGTATTCTTACATGTTGTACCTCTCTAAGCCATTCCTAATCCAAAATATAATTTGAATACTTTGCAATTCATATTGTCAAATGTTAACATTAGAACGTTGTACTTTTACAACGGACTAGATGCATATTGATCAAATATAATATTGCATTGATAAGAGAAAAAAAAAATGTTGAACAATTATATTGGTCAAGAAGAGTACCAAATTTTCAATTTCGGAATCCTATTTAACAGTGACTACTTTTGAGAATGCTTTTCCAATGAAAACGTTTCAAAGCGAGCTTGCTTTCAAAGTAAGATTAAGGATGCTTTAAATTTTGAACTTATTCCATGGCATTGATGCATATGTTAAGCAATGTATAACACAAGAATCTCATTATCCAAGAGATTATAGACTTGCAACATTATGCTTTTAGGACTACAAATATTCCAACAAAGTAAAACCATCTCCTCTATTGTATTGCAATAGTTGTAGCAAAACCATAATCTGTTGGTTAACAACATTATAGTATATTTAAAATATTTTCAATGCTCTTTCCAAATAGCTAAAAAGCTCATTAACTGTCTATCTTTTATGTAATTCATCATCTTGTAACAAATATTCTACTTGTTCTATTTTATATGATTATGGAACTGCATCTTTGAACAAATACTTCTCAATTTCAAGGAAAAGAAATGCAACATTCATTCTCCAACAAAGGTGCAAGACCCCGACTTATCACTTCATTCTTCCAGCCTCCAGAGACCACGACCAAAAAGCGTCAGTGTGATCACAAAGATACAACAAGATCAACTCGTCGTCGACTCCAATAAAGAACATCTATGACGACACCAAACTCTTATATCACTCACTTCTCTTCAGCTTAAATATTGGAAGTAATCCTTGATCCATAAATCTTGTATATCATATGTCATTTTGTTTACTGTTTTTCTTACTTTATTTTCTCTGGAGATGCACTCCCGTTGCTTTGTATATGTCATACTTTACAGTCTTATTAACCTCTTTTAGTCACCGTTCAAATTCAAACTCAAATTCATAAAATTTTGAAAGTATAAAAAATACAAGTAACTGATTAGTGAATACATTTTCTAGCAAAGGTGAAAAGTTGTTTTCATAAATATTATGAAAACTAGAATATTCACAATAAACTAAGAAATTCCAGCAGCTTTAAATTTTGTCCAGTGTAAATAAATTCTTTCATATAAATTTTTTATATGGAAGCGTCGCAATATTAATTTTTTCTTAGGTACCGCGGCAACCGTATCTTTGGGCAGAAGGAGGCGGGCCCCACCCTCCCTTTCTTTTTCACGGGTATTCTAAGACGCCCTTCGACTAAATATCTCCATCGAGGTGATTCCCGCACGAACTCATTCCCAAGACTCGCCAATCCAGGCGGCAGACCAGTTCTCTAGATCCCTCCAAAATTTCTCCATCGAAGTGAGCCCCGCCCAAACTAAATCTTCCTCCGCGTCTTAACTTCATACTTAAATGTGCTTGCAAGAGTTTGCAGCGTGAGGAGGAGGATTGAGCTTCCGAGAGAAGAGCGAACGGAGGGCCCATTAACAGCGAACGGAGGAGCAGATTAACAGCAGAACGGAGGGCCCATTAACAGCGAACGGAGGAGCAGATTAACAGCAGAACGGAGGACCCATTCAGTACAGCAAACAACAGAATACAAGAAACGAGAGCAGATTAACAGCGAACGGAGGGCCCATTCAGTACAGCGAACAACAGAATACAAGAAACGAGAGCAGATTAACAGTGAACGGAGGGCCCATTCAGTACAGCGAACAACAGAATACAAGAAACGAGAGCAGATTAACAGCGAACGGAGAGCAGATTATTGAAACGGGAGCAGCGAACAACAGAATACAATCGTCGTATTATCGAAGAAGAATACAATCGCAACATAACGGGAGCGAATGAACGGGAGCGGTGAATGATTATGGGAGCAAAGGAGTGCTTTTTATTATACACCTATCTCATCGGGTAAGCACATTTTCCTTCTTCTTTCGATAAATAAAACAATTTAAGTAAAACATTGTTAGACAGAGCAAGTAGAGGGTTTGCAGTGGAGGAGGGTTTGCAGAGCAAGGAGAGTTGGGTTTTATTATATATTTATTTCATCAGATCAATAGTATAAGGGGGTTGTCAAGGGTTTGACAAGGGCTTGTAGTGAAAGAGGGTTTGCAGCATAGGAGGGTTTGTGGCAGAAGGTTTTATTACATATCTATTTCATCGAATCAATAATATAGGGGGTTCAACAATGGAAGAAAGGAAGCAACAATTGCAAGAACCAATATATGTCAATGAGAAACAGTACTGGAGGATAATAAAGCGTCAACAAGCTTAAGCAAGGGCAGCAGTAATGAAGAGGACTAATTGTAAAATAAAAATAAAGAATATTCTAACACATAAACATGTGGAGAATAAAGAACAAACAAAGGCACTAACCATCATCGGACGGAGATCAGTCAGCCCAAAAGAAGAGACAAAAAAAGGAATATAAAAGAAATATAGAAGGAAAAACAATCAAGGAGAAAAAAATAAAAAATAACTGCAAGAAAGCATTCAGCATGGAAAGTGGTCACCAAAATGAGTTTTCAGATGAGGAAGAAACTTACAGTCCCACAACCACACCACTTATGTGGGTACCAAGACTTTATGTGCAAGAGCTAATGAAGATGAAAGAGAAACTTGAAAGCATGAAAAGGAGGGAGAAATTAAGAGATACTAAATCACATAAGATTATAAACACCATTCAGAGGCTGGAAAAGGAAAAAATCCAACTCAAGGAGTAGGTGTCAAAGCTACAAAACCTTGCAAACATGGGTAAGCATGAATGACATGTCCTCAAACAAGCCATTCACCCCCCAAAAAATGATGCAATAAAGGTGGGAAAAACAAATGCAAGTCAAATAAAAGAGGTACGGGAAACACTCCGAAACATGGAAACAAGAGAAAATGAGCTGCGAAATGAATTAGCAAAGGCAAATACATGGTCTCAAGTAGTAAAAGAACCAGTCAATCAACAAAAAGAGTTGATAGAGAAGCAAGTAAAAATTCAAATAACAAAAGAGAAAGAAAGACATGAGAAGTTATCAAATATAATCATCAAAGGGTTGAAATATTATGGGGATAGGGAACACATAAACCGTGTAACCAAGGACTTCTTGTCAGATCGGTTACAATGGAAAGGTCAAATAAAAAAACAAGCAGAATTGGCAGGATGAGAGAAGGCGACAGAGATAGGCATATTCGGGTCACATTGATGAGCTACGAGGATAAAACAAGGTTACTAAAAAATAGAGGCATGCTGAGAAGGTCACAATTCTATTTAGATGATGACATAACATTTTTAAAGTAGGAAGAAAGAAACAAGGAATGGGAAAAGGTGAGGGCAGCAAGGAATGAAGGGAAACATGCATATTTAAGAAATGGAAAGGCATACATCACATCTAAAAAAAACAAATAGGGAGTATGGCCCACCCGGGAACATCTTACGATGGTAAGCTGGAACTATAAAGGTTACCCTTGGAGAAGATGACCCTGGTTAGGGCCCATTGCTAGAGAAAAATATATAATCATCCAGATGAAAACACATGAACATGATGGATGTAGGACTCCATAATTTGTGGGATACAAAAAAATAGCAGTATGGAAGAAAATGGCAAAGGGCATGGGGGTATTATGGTTTTAATAAAAGAGGAATGGGATAGGGTCATTAAAATTGAAAAACATGATGAAAACAAACAGTACATTTGGATAAAGATCCTACAAAATAAGTCAATTGTTAGCATAGCAACATGTTATTTTGCTCCCAAGAATTCTAAATTCTATAAGAAACATGACCTTAACAGAGAAGATCCATACTCCTCTCTAAAAAGAGATATTTCAATATACAGTAAGCGGGGGGAGATTATATTAATTGGAGATTTCTTTGCAAGGACAACAAATAAGCAAGCTAACATTCTAGAAGGAAGTGAAGATATTGAGATGAGTCCTCTTTGGCTGCCAGAAGAGGACAATCAGCAGTGGACCAGGACTTTAGAAGATGAGCATGGGGCTATCACGCAATATGGAGAAGAGTTGTTAGGCCTCTATAGCATACACAACTTGATTATTTGCAATGGGATGAACAAACGAAAAAATTCAAGAAGGTATATATGCAAAACATATAAGGGACAAAGTGTAATAGACTATGTAATATGCTCACAAAATTACATACCAAAAATAGAGGATCTAGAAGTGGAAGATTCTCCAGTGGAACTTAAGTCAGATCACAACCCAATTGTTATGAAACTTTGAATGCAAGGAGACAAACCAAGGGGAAAACACTTGCAAAGCAATCAAAACAAATATCCTCACAAGGGAAACATTCTCTTAACAGATGAAAATCGACAAAATTTTAGGGCAGTATTAAATAACAAGTTATAGGAAAGGGAGAAACTACCTCATAGTAGCAGGGATTATAGTAAGAGTGAATGGTTAATGCACATTATCCAAGAAGCTCTAAACAAATGCAAGAGAGCTAAACCTCAAAAGAAATAAAGGAATAGCTTCCCAACCAACCCATGGTTCGATGAAGATTGCAAAGAAGCGCGAATTTTACTAAAGGAACGAACGGGTAAAACAAGAGAAAACAGAAAAGCATATGAGAAACTGGTAAGGGCAAAAAAAGAAGAATACACTAGAACAAGGAGGAAAGAACTGATTTACTTAGGGAAGCATGAACCAAAGAAATTTTTGAAGGAGCTAAGCATAAAAAAGATGCAAGCTAAAAATAGCATAACAGTTAATCAGTGGTTGGAGTATTCAAAAAAATTGTATCAGCGTAGTAACCAGAAGGAGACACCCCCTATTATCACTATCAAGAAAGAATTTTTCACAAATGAAGACATTATTCAAGGGATAAAAAAGTTAGCAACTGGTAAATCCCGTGACAGAGACAATCTTCAAGCAGAACATATAAAATGGGGGTAGATATTCTAGCACCGCAGATCAAAGAAATTTTCAATGAGGTCATACAAAATGGTTTCCCTACCAAGTGGACAACTAGCTTGACCATTCCTTTGTTTAAAAGTGGAGATGTAAATAATCCCTCAAACTATCAAACTATCATGATCAACCCTCTCTTTGCAAAGCTATTTGGGAGTATGATAGAGCGTAGGATCAATATATGGGCAAAAGAAAAGGGAAAGAGAGCAAAGGGACAAGCGGGTTTTAGGCCCAAGCACTCAACTATTGATCACTGTATCACACTCAGACACAGTGGAAAACATATGGGACAAAAAAGAGGAGGCTTTCTGTTGTTTTGTAGACTTCAAAAAGGCATTTGACACAGTGCCAAGGAAAAAATTATGGAGTAGAATGGAAGAGCTAGAGGTTCCAATTCACTACAGAGCAACAATTCACAGATTATATGAGCATGTAAAAGCTATAATCATAACACATGAAAGGTTATCTGAATGTTTTGGTAGTGACATAGGTGTCAAACAAGGTTGCCTTCTATCTCCTACCTTATTTGGGTTGTACATTGACAAGTTAGAAGAATGGATAAACAAATTTGGGGGAGAGGGTGTGCACTTAGCCAAATATGTGGTAAAACTCCTTATGTATGCAGACGATGTAATTCTTGTGGTCAAAACAGCCAAAGATCTAGGAGATCACCTTCAAGCTCTAAAACTCTTTTGTAAGGAAGTTGGGATGCAGGTAAACACAAGCAAAACAAAAATCATGAGTTTTTTAAGCAAAAAAGAAGAAGCAACAACTCAAATTTCAGTTTGCAGGAGAACCACTTGAGGTAGTAGTAGAATACAAATACCTGGGCATAGACTTTCATGACAAACTCAATTGGAATATATGTAGGATGAAAAGAACTCAAAGCAGTTGGAGAGCACTGTATGCACTTCAAAATAGGTGTAGGAATTCCGAGCTGTGGGATTGGAAGACCACCAAGGTTTTATTTGGCCTACTTGTTACACCGGTTTTGTTGTATGGTTGCGAGGTGTGGGCTAGTGGCACAACAAAGGCCACAACCCCTTATGAAATTATTCTAGCTGAAACTAGAATGTTTCCTTTAGAAGCAATTGCTATGACCAAGGTGTTATGTTCTTGAAAAAAATAGAAAACATGAAAAACGACAGATGGCCAAGGGCAGCTAAGGACGAAGAGTTGCATAGGTGAAAGAACACATGGATGAAACAAAATCAGAAATGGATGAAACGTTGGGAAATCAACATAAATGAATGCCCAAATTTCAACAAAGACATCAAAATCTATGTGAATGAAAAGTTTAGAAGTGGAATGTGGAAAAATGCAAGCAATAAAATACAATATTATATTGCAAAGTTTAACCCAACATATGATCACACGAAAAAAGCATATATAAGCACTGAAATCAAGTGGAAGGAAAAAATCCTCATTGCTCAGATAAGGATTAGCTCTCATAGGCTTAGATGTGAAACAGGGAGATGGACAACACCCAAAGAACAATGGGAAGAAAGGATATGTACTTTATGCAGCATAGGGATAGTAGAGACCGAGGAACACTTCATCTATAAGTGTCTGAGTTTTTCAGACATCCGTGGCAAATATAAAGAAACACTTGGAAATAGGTCTATGACAGAGTTATTTAAAGACAGTAAAATAAAAAAAGTTGGGGAATTACTAACCCAAATCAGCAAGAGAAGGAACAACCTTCTTAAAGATATTAAAGATCATATGATATGATTTGAGCAGTTTTACTTCCATATTTAAGATTCTATAGACCATATTTGGGTCATATGATATGATTTGAGCAGTTTTACTTCCATATTTAAGATCCCATAGACCATATTCTCGCGGACGTAATTAAAATCTTTCATTTCATTTCAAACTCATTCCAAAACTCGTTGCGGCAGTCCGGTTCTCCCCAGGAACGCACAAAATATTCCTAAAGTATGTTTGTTCCTTTGAGTATTTATTAGAATTTAAGATTTGTGTATTGTTAATTTATTTTTTTTATTACATGGGGGAGTTGGTTAATAGTAATCCGCAAGTCCACTAAATTAATTGGGGTTGTTCAGTTTATCCAGGATTCGGAATAGACTATGACCATCGTCGAAGTTTGTACCATCGGTCTGCATATTCAGAGGATTGAGAACAAATTACTACCTTTGTTAAAGTTGGCAGCCTGCTCCTAAGGTTTGAACCGAGGTCTCGATAAATACTTGACCAATCAAGCCTTTGTCAATCCACTAGTCCTTGCTAGTTAAGGGTTCATGGTAAACCAATATAATTCGGAATTGCTTGCACCCGCGCAGTACGTATCATGTTCCTCAACTAACCCCTCACACCAACTCAACTAAACACTTATGTATTACTAATAAACTCACCTAACTCAACTAAACACTTAGTATTGCTAATACAAACTCAGCTAAACATGTATTGCTAATATATTGCATATGGTTGTTAAACGTCTCCATATTTGGTTTGATTACATACATGCAAGAACGAGGATAGTCTGACCTTTACATGTTGCCTACGCAGTAAAAGCTAAGCATTATAATAATAATAATTAAAAATATAAAATTTAATATGTTTATTAACGCGTCACATAAATTAAGTATCAAATAAAAATAAATACAAATAATAGTTTAATATATTTTTTAATTTATATAATTTAATTTTTATTATAAATTAAAAAATTAAATAAAATTTTATTATTATTTTTTTATTGAAATCAATTAAATAAAAATAAAAAGGATTACACTAAAAAGAATTAAAGTATATCCACAATGCCTGTTCACAGGCAGGAATTGATTACATTGAAACAAGGCGTTACATCTATCCATCAAACTCGTTTCCTTTGGGTAGCGCTGGAATCTTGACATTTTATTTTTATTGTGCAAAATAATAAAGTAACTATTACAACATTATCTTGTTCTTGGATCGTTATTGATTTGACAGCCTTCCACTGGATCCCTCCAACTGGCCGCGAGGAGTTCTTTCTTGTTATAGATATGCTACTTACCATTTAAAAAAAAAAAACCTTTTTATTAATAAACAATTTTCGTGCAGCTTGAAGACTTTAAAAATTTAAAGACTTTCGGTATCTGATTTACCAAGAAGCATCAAGAAATTATACATAAGTTTTCGTGCAGCTTGAAGTACCGGGATTCTAATAATTGGGACAGAATGACCATTTAACGAAGACTAATAGAATCTACATCTACGTGAGTGTAAATAATAATATTATCAAATTAATGAAAAGTGCAATGATTGGCTCTCCTGGGATGTATACATATAATGCAACGCCTCTAAGATATAGATGGAACTCTGATGAGTGTTTTCTTCGCTGTGGGAACTGTTTAGTTAAAATATTAACTTACCTAAAAAAAAAAAAAAAATCTAGAGGATGAGTAACCAACAAGGCTCAACCATATGAAGGCTCTTTGTATGTTGTCGGTCCATGTAGAATAGATTAAATAAAGACAAGACGCCTTCCAAAGATGATATCTACCTACAGTTTGATACGAGAGCCATGGAGTTAAACATCTCTATAGTTATAATTTTTTTTTATTTTATATTTAAATTTATTAGATATAAGAAAGAATGTTGAAAGCTTTCAAATCTTGAACAAAAAGAGTTAAGAAGATTTAAAACCAACAGTGGAAAACTTAAAAAATAATTAAACAACTAACAAGCCAAAAAGCAAAAACCTTAAATATCGTTAAAAGTTTAATTTTTAATTATTAATTTATTTTTTTATTATAATAATATTAATATTATATATTTTAACATAAGTATATAGGTTATGGTTCTCTTTTTAGAAGAATTAAAAAATAGTTTTTTAATCAAAAACAAAAAGCCTTCATGCTCAGAAGATCTAAGACGAGCAGTCAAAGACTTAGAAAAAACAACTAGACAACTAATAAGCCAAAAAGCAAGGACCTTGGTATTCAATATCATATTCATTTGATTAGTTACTAAAGTGAATTGATGGTGAGATGGCTTCGTCTGCAACGGCTCCCTCTGCCTCGGCTCCCGCAGCCTCTGCTTCCACCGCAACTGCCCTAGCTTTCCCTGGCAGGGTCTCCCAAACCCTCCCCGGGGATCTTGAACCAGGCGAGATCCCTGTCGATCTCACGGATGCTCCCGTTGCCCCCGATCCGGATCCGGGTGGTGCGCGACCCTGGGCGGAAGGGTTCATTCCCCCCTTTCCCATCTCCAAAAACCCCACCTCGGCTGGTCTGTCTTTCAGCGCGATGGTGTCGGGATCCCCTTCCCCCAAACCATCTGATATGGTTTCTCTTCCCCCCATGGTCACCTCCGGGGATAAGTTGGTCATCCCGGTTTCTCGCATGGCCCCAAAACTCTCCCTCGAATCTCTGTCCCTGGTTGGGAAATTCGTTGGAGGCCGACCTAACATGGAGTCTATCAGAAGATGGGCCAGTTTCAAATGGCGAACAGAGGGAAGTTTACAGCTAGTGGCTCTTTCCAGGGGCTTCTTCCTAATTCAGCTGAACAACCAAAATGATTTTGCAAGAATCCTCACTGGAGGACCGTGGTTCTTTGGCAAGAAAAGTCTTTTTCTCAAGAAATGGGAGCAGGGTTTCAACCCCCAAACTCAGGACATCAATGTTGCCCCCATTTGGGTTCATCTTCCAGACCTACCAATCCAGTTTTGTCACGAAGACATCCTTCGGGAGATCGGAGGATACATCGGAGACCTGGTTGCTTTTGATCCGGCAACTAAAGCCCGCTCCAGAATGGCCTTTGCTAGAATCTGCGTGTCTGCGAATCTAGCGTCCCAGCTTCCCACTCGCATCAACCTCATCTATGGAGACTTCCAGTGGTGTCAGGCCATTGAGTACGAGAATAAACCGGCATTCTGCATCGAATGCCAGACCCAGGGACACCTCAGATCCCATTGCCCTTCTTTGAAAGTTGCCAAAGAGGTCCCTCGACCACAGTTCCCCTCTGCTCAGCGTCCGACTTCCCATCCAGGCCCAAAGGCTGCTGGTGGCCCTTCCCATGGGAAAACCGACAAAGGAAAACAAGTCCCCTCCCACAGCTCTCTTCCCCAGCATGCTCCGTCAAGTTCCAACCAGGTATGTTCGTTGTTTGCCCTTCCTAATAAGTTTGGTCCTCTCTCTGGTGTTGATGATGTAGTCCTCTTTCCTGAGTCCGGTTCCCTCCCTCCTCCATTCCCCTTGCCTCCACTTCCTCCCCTCCCTTCCGTCTCCCTCCCTGAGGCCGCCCCTCCCTCTCAAACCCCTCCCACCTCACCGCTTTCCCCCACCTCTCCTAAATCCCCTTCCCCTCTTCCCCTAGAGGAGGGCTTTCCCACCTCTTCTTTAGCCGGACCTGTGTCTCCCACCAAGCATATTTTTGAACCCCTTGAGGAGGCCTCCAACCCCTTCCGCAATCGCTCGGACTCCAGTTCCATCATCACCAGAAGCAAGAAAGGACCAGTGGACACCGGAGGTGACAAGAAAAGAGGAAGACCGTCTATATCTGACCAGCTTAAGAAAGACACTGAAGATCAAGTTGCAAACGGGGTCCAAACAACCCTCTTCCCTGATCTGTTCGGCCAGTCTTTGGATGATCCCAAGAATCCCAAACCCCCTCCCGTACCCACGAAGGGTGGTAAGAAACCTTCCAAAGTTTCCAAATGAAGATTCTCTCCTGGAACATTAGAGGGCTTAATAGCTCGAGCAAGCAGAGACTGGTCAGAACCATCAGAAAGGATGTCAGACCCACCATCATCATGCTACAAGAAACCAAAGCAAATGCAGCTAGAATCCCGAACATCGTCAAATCAGTGTGGAAAGATTGCCAGTGGGCTTCCTCCCCCGCAGAAGGATCGGCTGGAGGCCTTCTCTGCCTCTGGGATCCCCTCCAAGTTGAAGGAAGGGTGGTTTCCTTCACCAACAGAACCCTTAACATGGTTTTTCATTGCAAGGCCAACCAGTTTACATGGGTCCTCTCCAATATCTATGCCCCCAACAATCCTCTTGAAAGGCGCCAGTTGTGGGTGTCTCTGTCCCTCCTCAAGACTGCTTTTTCTGCCCTTCCGTGGATGTTAGCGGGGGATTTTAACTCTCCCCTGTTTGCTTCCGACAAACGAGGCGGCCTATCCACTCCATCCAAAAGCACAACTGACTTTCAGGATTTTGTGTCAAGTAATGAGCTTATGGACATTCAGATAAGAGGTTGTCGATTTACTTGGAGCAACAAAAGAGCAGGGCAGGATCACATCCAAGTCAAGCTGGACCGGTTCTTCCTATCCCAGCAAGCAATCCCTCTCTTTGGTGATACTCTCCTCACTTCCCTCCCCAGAATCGGGTCTGACCATTCACCACTCCTCTTGGAATCCAACAAAGCTCCGTCCTTCAAAACCCCTTTCAGATTTGAAAACATGTGGATTCATCACCCAGACCTTAAACAACGTATTTCTGAGTGGTGGAATCTCCCATGTTCAGGATCGGCTATTGAACAAATTTCCCGCAAGCTCAAATCAGTGAAAGAAAACATCAAAATTTGGAACAGAGAAGTCTTCGAAAACATCTTCGAGAACAAGCAGCTCATCATTGATAAACTTAAGAATTTGGAGGAGCAAACCCATCACGATCAATGGACCTCCCAATTGAGGAATGAGGAGAGTCAGCTGCTGGCTGAGTATCACAACCTTCTGGCTAGAGAAGAGACCTTCTGGCATCAAAAATCCCGAGCCCTTTGGCTCAAATATGGGGATGCCAATACTAGATTCTTTCATGCTTCCACGATGCGGAACCGTAGCTCCAACAAAATCAGAGAACTCACCCTAACTGATGGCTCTGTCTCCCAAGACATTCTCGAGATCAGATCGAAGCGTCTGCTTATTTCAGCAACATGATGGGGAGCTCCTCTCCCTCCCAGCTGGCCGCCCAGGAATCCCTTCTGCGTAACATTCCTCCCTTGGTCACTCCAGAGATGAATGCTACCTTGATTCAGACCCTCTCTCCGAAAGAAATTGAGACTGCTCTTTTCTCCATGCAAGCTGACAAGGCCCCTGGCCCAGATGGCTTTCCCCCTCGGTTTTTTCAAACCTTTTGGGACATCCTAAAGGAAGACATCTGCAAAGCCATCATCGAGCTTCAATCGACTAAGTCCATTCCGAAAGGGACTAACTCAACGTTCATTGCTCTGATCCCCAAAACCCACCCCTATAGAACCATGGCGGATTTCAGACCCATCAGTCTATGCAACATCATCTACAAGATCTTGACTAAGTCCCTAGCCCTGAGACTAAAGAAGATCCTCCCGGCTATCATCGATCCTTGTCAAGGCAGCTCTGTGGAAGGCAGATCCATCACAGACAACATCATATCCCTTCATGAAACTCTTCACTCTTCTCACTGCAACCGTAAGGCAGCCATGTTTTTCAAGCTGGATATCAGCAAAGCCTTTGACAAAGTCAACAGAGAGTTCCTTCTGAAAGTCCTTGCCAAGTTCGGGTTTCATAGGGAATGGATCAAGCTCATCAAAGGTTGTATTTCGACGCCTTGGTTCTCGGTGCTTGTTAATGGGTCAGCTGCAGGTTATTTTCCTTCTCACAAAGGCATAAGGCAGGGTGACCCCCTTTCCCCTTTCCTTTTCATCATCCTGGCAGAATCCCTGGGAAAAGCTTTCAAGACTGCCTGTGCTTCTGGACATGTGAAAGGGATCAAAGCCTCCTCCACCACGCCCCCCCTTTCTCACCAGCAGTTTGTTGATGACACCATTATCGCTTCCTCCGCTTCCGTCATCCAAGCTAAGTCCATCAAATCGATCCTTGACACCTATGCCAGAGCAGCAGGCCAGGAAATCAATTACACCAAAAGCGAATGCTTCTTCCTTAACACTCCGGATAGCAGACAGCACAAGATTGCCCGTATCCTGCAGTGCAAAATCTCGAGCTTACCCACTTCTTACCTGGGCCTTCCTCTTTTTATCAAGAATCCGAAAGAGTCCATGTGGGATAATGTCATTGAGAGGTTCAAACGCAAACTCGCAGGCTGGAAGGGTGCCCTCCTATCCCAGGCAGCTAAGGCTACCCTCACGATAGCGGTCCTCCAAAGCATTCCAGTCTACTTCATGTCAGTTTTCAAAGCCCCAGCTTCTGTTCATGCCAAGATTGAGCAAATCCAGAAAAAATTTCCTGTGGTCTGGTTCTGAAGAAAGAAGTAGAATCCACCTTGTCGATTGGGACAGAGTTTGCCAACCCAAATCCCAAGGGGGCCTGGGGTTGAGGAGATCCGCCAATCTGAACCTTGCCCTCCTGGCTAAGCAGGCGTGGAAACTTTTCATCAATGACAAATCAGAATGGGTGACGATTGTCAAGAGCAAATATTTCCCTCGATCCTCCTTCATGAACCAAGACCTCCCTTCTTCTGGATCTGCTTTCTGGAGGGCGGTCAGTCAATCCAGACATCTTATCACCAAAGGGACCCGGTGGCAACTTGGCAATGGCTTCGAGATCAAGTTTTGGGATGACGTTTGGTTGAACAACCAGCCCCTCGCAGTCATCCCAGGCATGGATGCTCTCAAATCCTTTCTTGAGCGTAGATGGGGCAGCAAGGTGAGGGATTATCTCAATAACCAGCAGGAATGGAAGCAAATCCCCACTGGCAGTGCCAGTGCCCAGATAACCCAAGCGGGCGCTTCCTTATCTCGGCTTCTTAGAACCACCATCATTCCTACCACAAACGTTCCAGATGCTCCTATCTGGTCAGGGACCGACAATGGGGTTTTCTCAGTCAAGTCGGCTCACTCCCTCCTGGTGAACCATCACGTTCCTGCCTTTCTGTTTGGGTCGGTCTGGATCAAGCGCCTAGTCCCTAAGGTTGGTTTCTTCTCTTGGACTGTTGTTCTCAACAAAGTGCTCACCATCGATAACTTGATGAAAAGAGGCATCCCTATCCCTAATAGATGTCATCTTTGCCTGTCTAATGGAGAATCGGTCAACCACCTCTTTTTACATTGTGAGTTCACCCAAGGGAGTCTTAACCAGTTACTGTCCGTGTTCCAAATCCAGTGGGCCCAACCCCGCACTCTTCGAGATCTCTTTATCCAATGGCCCACTCCCTTTCAGAATCCCAATGCTGCTTTCCTGTGGAGGATCTGCCTCCACCACCTTATCTGGCAGATTTGGTTAGAGCGCAATCGCAGAGTGTTTTCCACCCCTTCTAACGATGCCATTTCTACAGCCACCAAAGCCATTGCCTATGCTTCTGAGAACCTCCAATTACTCCCTTGGTCAAATTCCTCGATTGGCAAGGTGGAAGGGGACATTTTCCACTCCCTCAACATCCCTATCCCCGACCGCCCTTCCCCCTGTCCCCACCCCAGACGGTTAGCCTTTTGGCATCCCCCTCCCATAGGTTTTTTAAAGCTAAACTTTGATGGGGCATCCAAAGGGAACCCGGGACTCTCTGGAGCTGGTGGGGTCGTCCGAGACCACAAAGGGATGATTATTCTCGCCTTTGCTGAGAACCTCGATCATCAGACTAATAACTTTGCGAAAGCCTGGGCTCTCTGGCGCAGCTTGAATCTGATCAAAGATTCTCATCTCGGTCTTCACATCGAAGGAGATTCTATGAACATCATCCGCTACATCAAAACTGACAAAAATCCCCCTTGGAACATTAGCTCGCTGATCCATGAAAGCAAATCCCTCATTGGTCAGCAGCACCAGGTGGCAGTTGTCCACGTTTTTAGGGAAGCAAATAAGCTCACCGACCAGCTGGCCAACATGGGTCTCAGTCAATCCTCGATGATGGTGTGGCATAATTCCATTCCGCCAGGTGCCTCCCACGTAGCAGATGCTGATAGGCAAGGTAGGTTCGTGTCACCCCCTCCACGCTAACCAATGTGTTTTTTTTTAGGTTTGCAGCTGGTCCTAGGAGTATCTCCAACATGCTCCTCCGTCTTAGCTGGCTCACGTGTGGCATCCCCACTGGCATCGCCAGTCATCCTTTCCCCATGGGGATGATTGGTATCCTCAACTACGCTCCCCAATACGGGTTGCGTTGTCCCAATGCCACCATCGGTGCTCCTGCCCAATCAGCCTCCTTTTACACCCTCATCGAATCCAAGTGGCTCCGGATTTCCCTGCTTCCCCGTGCTGCCTCAGACCATCGAACCATCACCAATCCCCACCATCCTTGGCCTTTGGCCACCTGTCCCCTCCCCGATCCCATCGGCATGCCCAATCGTCCCTTGCTGGCCTTTTTAAGCATTTCCCTTGTCCTTCCTTTCATGGATCGTCACCCTTTGTCCTGTCCGTTTTATCCTCCCTTGTCCTGTCTTCCTGGCGCTATGGCCTACATCGAACCCAGCTCCCTCCAGCTCGACCCTCAGGCGAAACCTTTCATCGATACCTTTAACTTGTCGCCCTTCCTGAGCAAATTCTAGGGCCCCGAAGCTGATATTTTTGCTGACTTTGTCAGGACATGGAAGAATGGGTTTGTCGTCATCCGCAACATCCGTTTCAAGGTTACCCCCGAGTTAATTGCTGAAGTGTCTGGCCTTCCCTTGTCTGGTCGTCGTGTCCACCGTGACAAGCATAGTTGGGAGCCCGAGCTGGAGGGTTTCCCCAACTACCAGGAGTTCAAGTGGTCAGGTGTTTCCCTTGAACGCTCTTCCCTTCCTTCCCCTTGGTCCGCTGTCGCCATCCCCTTGATCCAGTATTTGGCCTCTGATGATCCCGCCAAGCCGATGTCCAGCTTCCACCTGGCTCTTGTCAACCACTTTCGTGGTTACAAGCCCATGAACATTCCCGCCTTCCTCCACCGCTCCGTTCGTTTATCGGTTTCTGCCGCTCGTAAGAAGCATTCCCCTCCCACCCACCAGGGCCTTTTCGTTGTCCTCTTCCGCCATGCTGCAGGCAATTCCCCCCTGGCAGCATCTCCCCTCCAATCCAACCCTCCTGTTCCCCCCTCTATGTCACTCCTTCTCCAGCGAACCCTTGGCCAGTGAGACGGACCCCGAGTTTCAAACTCCTGATTCCAAGAAGACCCCCCCCAAGCAGCCCTCCCCGCCTAAGGCCACCCCATCCTCCAAGAAGACGATGGTGGGAAAGCGCAGAACTGCCTTTGAAGATGTTCCTGTGATTCGTAGATCGTCGAGAACCAAGAAGCTCAAGACGGAGTCAAGCCAGAACTCCCCGGTTAATGTACCTGACGATAACAGCGAGGACTCGGACCCCGCCCCTGAAACGTCAAAGCGCATGACCAGAATGTTTATCAAATGTTTCATTTCTGCGTTTGAAAGCACCATCGAGGCTATGAAGCGATGTTTGGAGGAGCTCAATTCGGATGCTAAGGAGAATTTCGCGAAGGTCGATCCTTAGGGATCCCCTTCCTGCTTTCCCTGTTTTTGGTTTGTTATGCTGGTCATTGCTGATCTCTTAATGTTTTGGGGTTCTAGGAAGCCCGTGGGGCTCTGTCACCATTTTTGGGTAGGGTTTTTTGTTAAAAAGGAATGCCCCTGCGTGGGCTATTCGACTGTAGATGTTCAGGTCCTAATATCTGGTGTGGGTCTTCTGTCTTGCTTATCCCCCGAGTGGGATTTTACTAGGCTTCCGGCTTCTATTCACCACTACAAGGTTTCTATCATACCAATTTCCACCACCCTGGCAAGGGTTTTTGTATATCTGGGACTGGGACCCAGTTAAAACCCTGATAATCAAACTACTACTTACCAAAAAAAAAAAAAGCAAGGACCTTGAATATCGTTAAATTTTAATTTTAATTTTTTATTCATTAATTTATTATAATAATATTGATATTAGATATTTTAACATAAGTATATAGGTTATGGTTCTCTTTTTAGAATAATTAAAAAAAAAAAAATTAATCAAAAACAAAAAGTCTTGATGCTCCAAGCAATATAGTAATCAAATACAAATCAATCACTCTCATACATTTCAATTTAATCATACTTTATAGTTAGTAATTAATTTCTAAATAATTTATTTTAATAGCTCAAGATGAACCCCTTTGATATTGTCTGAAAACATCTATGTAGGTGTTCATCTAACTTTATTACATTGGCCTCCACAATGGTGGACTTGTCTAACAAGGCCATGTTGTCAACAAATTGAAAGATGAGATAGTAAGTTAAATAGTTAAATGAGTTTTAATGTCCTTGAGTGACTTTAACTATTTGTTTAACAGTCAAAATCATCTTTCATACTCTATATTTAAGTAGTTTTAATTGTGCATATGAGATTTTATCTTTTCCAAGTGAAGATTTGCATTGATTGAATTTCGATGTTGAATTGATATAGTGACACTTTTGAGGATCCACTCAAAACCTTATTATGATAAATGGTGGGGGACCCGAGTACAATACCTTTACACTATACCAATAATAAAATTATATCCCAATGTGCAACGGTTCAGGCTTTGACTCTTTTTTGGAGGTTCAAGGTTCAAATCACGGTGTGGACGCGTGTGTGAGGGGGTGGGTGTGTGGTGGTTGTGTGTTAAATTCCCTATTGATAAGTATAGCTCTTGATTTTAGGAGGGGTGAGTGTGTGAGGGGTGGGTGTGTGGTGGTTGTGTGTTAAATTCCCTATTGATAAGTATAACTCTCGATTTTAGGAGGGGTCATGGTTGGAGGGAGCCTATTCAACCCTGCATTGGTCGTAGGGGTTTCTCACACTAACCAAATAAAAAAAAATATCAGTACAAAAATGCTTTAGGAAGGGTCACGGTTGGGGAGCCTACTCAGCCCTGCTTTGGTCGTAGGGATTTCTCACACTAACCAAATAAAAAAATACCAATACAAAAACTGGATTATTCTGTTAAATTATTATTTTTTTGGAAATTATTGCCTATTAAATGGAGAGAAGAAGAAAGTATTTCCTTGCCTAATGCATTTTATTGCATGGAATATGTTATAATTCAAATTTATTTAATTAATTATAATAATTAATTTTAGCATGTGACTAAATTGTGATAATAGGTCGTTATGAAGACTTGGCATTTGGTTAAAGATATTATGACATATTTATTTCATGGAATATGTTATAATTCAAATTTATTTAATTAATTATAATAATTAATTTTAGCATGTGACTAAATTGGATGAGGAACCTTTTATATACAACATATCCGCAACATGTGAGGGGAGAGATTTGAACCTAGGCCTCTCGATAACTAGAGAGTTTTAACTACCCACTTGCTCTCCAACTCCTCTACATGGGCGAATATGTGACTAAATTGTGATAATAGGTCGTTATGAAGACTTGGCATTTGGTAAATGATATCATGACATAGTTTGTAATATAAATACATGATTGTTTTATGATTTTATTTGAACCATTATGTGCAAATTTTATAGTCTTGTAACAAGATTACTTATAGACTAAGTTTGAGTGCTTGATAGGGCATGTCATTAAATTGTGATAATAGGTCATTATGAAGACTTGGCATTTGGTAAATGATATTATGACATAGTTTGTAATATAAATACATGATTGTTTTATGGTTTTATTTGAACCATTATGTACAAATTGTATAGTCTTGTAACAAGACTACCTATAGACTTAGTTTGAGTGCTTGATAGGGTCTTCCCTAAACCAATTTGAGAGAGAGAGTATTATCAGGAAGAGGATTGCAAATGTCAAACCAACAACTTGTCAAAAGAAAGGAAAATTATGCATACCATGTAGCATGCATTTAGGCACAAAATGTGCATGTTTGCTAATGATAATTTCAAAATAGAAAGATGCATTTAAAAAAATAAAAAATGTGCATGTTTGCTTTTCTTTTTATTGGTGATGGGTTGGGGATGGGGGGTAGTGGATGTCCATGACAATTTCCAAGATAATTTAAACTCATCAATGTTAAGTGTTCTCGATGGGACCCAATTTCCTATTTATTTTGGTTTGTTCCATTTATAATGCATGCTTTCCCATTTTTTAACCATGTCTTTTTACCCTTACTCCTTGTCTTTTATCTTTCCCAATTTATCGTCGTCTCTTCTTGTTGCATAGGAGTAAGATCCTCATCTAGGTAAAAATGTGATCCCATAGTAATCCTCTATCTCAAAGAACTTGTCTTTTATCTCCTATATTAAAAATTATGACTCGGATTGGTCTAGCTCCCATGCCTTCTCTTGTTTTTTCTAGTCTACATGCTTGATGAATTTGTTCACCCCAATTAAGTCTATAAAAAAAAAATTATTAAGTTGGTTATGTTTTATTGTTTTCCATACTCTTTAATTCCATTAATGATGGTGTTTATTGACCTATTTTATCTGTCCTTTTCTTCTAACAATTGTATTCTAATTTGTTTATCTATTAAAATCTCTTTGTTTTTGTTGGGTGCCAAATGCAACCCATGCTCCTCCCTAGGCATCACGACCTCCCGTGGTTGGGGTTTTCAGTCTTCAAGCTTCTATCTAAGTGGGTGCATCCAATACCCCATGCCTCGCATGGGGGGCTCCAGTATTGGGAAGTCTGGAGAGCGTGACCTTTAGGGTTTTGTTACCCAAGGCTGACTATTTATGTTTGGATGTATTATTTTGTGCTCATCTTCTTCTGGTACGCTAATATACTCATAGCCTAGTTTTCTAAACAGAAAATGGGAAAGAGAAAGAAAGCATGAAATGAAGCATAAATAAAATTGCATAAAAAATTACTTATTTAGCCTATCTATGGGTGGCGATGTGCCAAAAAAATAATAAGACCCTCCTAAACCATGGCAGGTCGAGTGAAGACATGCACGATGGTCGATAGTGCACAAGGAACACAAGTCCCTTTGAGAACACCTAACAAAGTAGAACACCCACATTAGAACTAGGACAAATATTTTGTAAATATCATAAATTCTTATTAATGTGAATTGTGAGTTACATATGTGCAAAGAGAGAAGAGGTTTGAAAACTACCTAGCTAGTCAATCAAGGCTTGTGCCAAGTAGAGATGCAAGGGGGAATGAAGGAAAGCACCCCTTAGGAGATGTATGATTTTCAATGCTTTACAATGAGAAGAAGAGAGATATTTATAAGAAATAGGAGGGAAAAATCCCTCCATAATCTATGTAAGATTTCAAATTCTCTTGGGATGACCAACATTGATAATGAATGATTTTGAGGCTTTGGAGGTTCATAACTATGAAAAATCTCCATGATTAGACCTTTGCGATCATTCGTCATTGATGTCTTGAATGTGTGTCACCCCTTGAGTTGTCCTCCCTATCATCACTTTAATACTTCAGTCATTGTCTGGGGAATTGCGTCTAATTGTGGGGTGTGAGGACCAAAACTAGATTATCATCCTTTCCCTTGCATTTGATTTCTTTGGTTTGATATGGTGTTTTTGATGATTGAAGCTTGGTTCATCCACTCTCTTGGCAAGTTCCCTTGGTGAAGGTGTCATTCAATTCATTTGGAGAAGGTAATGACCATTACCTTCTGTTTGGAGGGAGATGGTACCCAAATTTGGGCAACCTTCTCCTCTTATACCTTTTGTTGTCTCCTTGCCATACCCTTCAAGTTGGGCCTCATGGGGATCATGAAATCGTGAAGCATAGCCAAGGTCCCTACAACTTGGATTTATCAAAGGTTATAGACTTTAGAGTCTTTTGAACCTCAAGCTCTTATGGGAAGGGGAGATCTCCTATGACCTTCTTACCATTGGACCGATCTGAATAACCCTAGTTTTTCTATAATTTGGTCACTTGATAATTCAGAGGAAAGTCAGGTCGTGGGTTCCTCTCAATTGAATGGAGGAGTAATCCTTAGATCTTGGATGGGGCAGAGCCTCATTGAAAGCAGTGACCTATTAACTACCACTAGAAAGGCTCTAGGCTACTGCTCTCATTGAAACACTTCTTAGCTACCACCAAAAAGACTCAAAAATTAGTTGGTGGTTTAACTAGGTTGTGTGGTGAAGGACCTTAAGATTTGGTACCAATCTACGATGGTTGTTCCTTATTGGTTGCATTTTGGATACTCTTTTGGTTTTGGATGCTCCATAGGTAGTAGAGGTTCTAGCCCTCTTTATTTTAGCTTCAAGTAGGCACTCTTGATAAAAATTGCCTTTGGAGATAGGATTTTCCCACTGTAGTGAGTCTTGACTACAATTCATTTGATTTGATTATTGAATATCTTACCACTAGTGTCCATGATTTAGTCTCCTCTAATTTATTTTGTAGTTCTTGTTCTTTTGTCATCATGTTTACAATTATTGCCTAAATTTCTTTTATTTATAGTAGATTGTCTTCATTTTATTTTAATTGCTAATATACAAATTAGTTTGAAAATGTGACCCATTTACTAAATCATTACAACTACATAAGTTCATGGTAATGGAGGATTTCAATTCTACCAATGGTATCTTCAATATATTGATTTTAAAAGCTTGTTCCTGAATCTTTTTTAATTATTTCATGAAGAGGTTTTGTTGTTTCCTTATGATTGCAATCAATTCCAACATTTCATGTTGTAAGGATCCTATGCAATAATCTATTGTTGGTGCTTGGACCTGGATTTTGGACAAGGGTTCGTGCCACCCGGTGCATTATTCTTTGCATGCCTAGATCTGGTAGACATTGTGACTATTTCCAAAAAAAATATTTATTTATATTAAGATCTTCTACTTCTTCCTTTATTGATTTCCCCTAATTTTGTTTTTTCTTTCATGTTTTGTCCATGAATTTAACAAAGGAAAGTGAGACAATAAATAAAATCTCTAAGATTTTAGCGAGGATTTTCTCTTTTGACTCATATTAGGTTTGGTCACCTCCAAAGCCCTATCATGGCAATGGCAACGAGGGATATCCCTCCCCGCACTAATACCTTCTTTTGGGATGTTACCATGATGACTTCCTCCATACTCAAGGATACTAACCATGGATCATTTTCATTTTTCTAACTACCTCCTCTATTCAACCAATAAAAACTAGAAAATATGATCAAAGCTTTGAAGGAAAGGAGGCCACAATAGTCCCAACCAAGTAACAAAGGCTCCTTCATTCCTAATTTGAATGATGATCCAATTGTGGATATTCCACCATACTATATTTAAATCTTAATCCTCACCCTAACTGCCCTATCATGGCAATGGAAACAAGGGATATCCCTCCCTGCACAAATCCCTCCTTCTAGGATGTTACCATGATGACTTCCTCCATACTCAAGAATGCTAACCATGGCTTATTTTTCTTGTTCTGACTACCTCCTCTGCTCGACCAATCAAAACTAGAAAATATGACCAAAGCTTTGAAGGCAATGAGGCCACAATAGTCCCAACCAAGTAACAAAGGCTCCTTCATTTCGAAGTGGAATGATACTCGAATGGTGGAGACTCCTCCAGACTATGTTTAGATCTTCATCCTCGCCCTAACCAAGAGGGCACTTGCTTACAATTTTGTGGGTATTTGACCTATCCCAAGAGCTATTCAAAGATGGATCACCTTTTCTTAGGATCTAAAACATCTAGCAATGAATTCATGATAGAAGGGAGAGGATATTTCATAATTATTTTCTCCTCCACAAAGGAAAGAGAGGCAATATTTCAAGGAGATCCTTGGTTCTTGGGATCAAGCTATCTTTACATGATGCTTTGGTTAGTTAGTTTTGACCCACAAGTGGAAGAACCAAAAGTATTAATTTGGGTAGGACTATCATTTTTACTCCTACATTTATGGAATAAATAGACTCTTGAGATGTTGGGTAATTTTATTGGCACATTTGTAGATTGGGCTCCTTCGAAGGCCAATAATGCAACTTGTGTTAGGTTGTGTGTTCAAGTTAATTAAAAAAAAGGCTTCCTGAAAACATAGGTATCAAAGTCTTAGATTGGACCTGTTGGTCATCAGATCCGCCTAGGTAAGGATTTTGAGTATATGTACACGCCCTAGACCTGGACCAACATTGAAATGCCGAAGGGAAGAGATGCCCCTCATGCCAATCTCCAGAGAAAGGCCGGATCCTATGCTAATCTACTTGGGTGTTTGAAGACAAGAGTGCAGGAAAGAGATAAAAAGGATAAGGGTTAGAGAAATAAATAAATAAGGGGTAGGGTTAGGGAAAGAAATAAAAAGAGAGTAGGGTTAGAGAAAGAAATAAAAAAAGGTTAAGGGAAGAGAGATTGTCGTTTTAAGGTGGGAGAGAACAGGAAGCACGATCACTAACTGACACCTGAATAGAAGCAAAGAACACTAAGAGTAAAACGAAAGAAGCGTAATATCAACCTTCCTATGTATCCTCTCGAAAGAGTTTCATGACACTATCCCCGATCGCACATCGGATGCAGAGTTCAGCATCTCAGTCTACAAACGAAGAGAGATAGAAGAATCAAGCAAGGCAGGCAGCATAAAAGAAAGTCAATAAGATGTTTTCCAACTCCTATGTATCCTTTCGAACGAGTTTCAGGACATTGTCCCCGATCGCACACCGAAAGCAGAGTTCAACATCCAGCATACAAACGAGGAAAGATAGAAGAATCAAGCACAGAAGGCAGCATAAAAGAGAAGAATTGAGCTCAAAGTCTCTTAGTATTAATCGCAGGACACAAGTTACAGTAGCTTTCTAGCAGATAGTTCCCCCTCTTTTTCATTACAATGCCTGGGTTTTTATAGAGGACCCGAGCCTCTGAATCATAATTACATAGCGAAGAAGAGTACGCCCTCGAGCCTTGAGAATCGGCTCCCTGAGGCTCTCATGATCGAGCTTTCAAATCTATTACCAAAACTGGTAACTACATCCGGGTCAACCATGGAAAGGTGCATTGATGAGCCGTCTAGACGTCCTTGGTCTTCGGGTGTGGTGCTCGAGTGGCCACCATGCTCGCCGGGCTCTCCATCATGGATTGATACTTCTTTTTTGATTTCCAAAAATGAGCAGCAGGCTTGCTGGGCACAAAAAATTACATTTATGAGGCACTTGATCATCTCGATAAAATACCCAACTTGGAACGCGTGCCCGTGAAGTGCTTCGCTAAGTCTTCACCCACCACTTCGCTTCGCAATGGTTTCGGGCCGAAGCAAAAACTCCTCTTTGATATGTACTTCGTAGGATTGAGCTTTACAAAACTGCTTCGAGGGCGGGGAGCATCGAAGCATATTTACTTCGCAAAATGGGTCTCTTCTTCTTTACCACTTTGTCGTCAAAATTGCTTCGCCGATGCCTTGGAGAAATACTTCACTGCGATCCTCTTCCAAAACTATGGTTCGGGAAGATTTTGGCCGAAGCAGATGTTTCATTCTCTATGACCTCCGTTACTTTGGGTGCAAGCTTAGCCGAAGCAAATGTTTCGCAATGACTCTTGCCAAAGTAAAAATGGTTCGCTGATTTCCTGGCCGAAGCGACTGATGGAAATACTTCGGATGCGAAGTAGCTTCCTTGCCTTCTCTTTTGCATTCTTCTTCGGCACATTGCTTCGCGAAAAATTCCACCCGAAGTAGTATTGAAAATGCTTCGGGCGCGAAGCTCTCTTTTCTTCTGAACACCGCTTCGCTCATCTTTTGTCCAAAGTAGCTGCTGGAAATGCTTCGGGTGCGACGCTCTTTTCATTTTTCTTTGGCGAAGATCTTTTTTTTCTAGTTTGTTTGCCATCGAAGTTCTTTCTTTTCTACTTTATGTCCAAAGGGGTGGCATTGGAAGCCAAAATTGCTGCAACTTTTCAAAATAAAAACAACAAAGCAAAAACTTTACACAATACTGTACAATTTTTTTTTTCTTTTTCTACCCCTTAAGGAATGTGACAAAACTGTCAATAGGACCCATACCCATCCACTTATGAGCACATTCTCTTTAAATGTATTACCTATTATCAATATGGTCATTTTTCAAGGAATTATCCCACTAAGGTGCAACAAGAGACAAAGGAGGAAGATTAAAATTTTCAAACATTAAGAAGAAAACAATAAAGAAGATCTATAATTAGAAGGAGGAATCAACAATAGCAAAAAAGATAAAATAATAATAAGTTCTCTATTTTATCACAAAACAAGGAATATGACATCTAGGGACATGTTAAAAAGAGGAAGATCCATTAGATCCTAAAATAGAAGACAAAGTGGAGGAAACTCATGCTACCAAAGAAAACCTTCAGGAAGAGGATATTGAAGAAATATAAGAGACTCAATTAGCAACAACAATGATTCCAGGAGGCACCCTAGCCACTATATCTTCGACTAGAGGAAGGAAATGTAATCAAGAGGTAAGAACAGTACAAGAAAATATAGAGATTCAAAATAAAGCACAACCAACCTTAGACTTCAAGAAGGCTAAGAAACCACTTAATAAATGAAGGTTCTATCATGGAATGGAAGGGGATTGGGTATTCCCCTGGAAAAAAACTACCTAAGTCAATTAATAGCCTAGTAGAAGCCAATGGTTATCTACATTCAAGAAACTAAATTAACAAAGTAGTTAGCAAGAATATAATAGAAAAATATATGGATATCCTTAGGCCTAGAAGCAAAATATTTGTTTGGTGCCTCAGGGGAGGCTCTTCTTCCATGCGATCCATAGGCCCTGATATGTATTAATAAAACAAGACACACAAATTGGATAGTAGCTTCTTTCTCCTCTCCACAGGGATAGACTTGGACCATAGTCAATTTTTATGGACCAAATAACTTAGTCTTAAAACAAGAGGCTTGGAAAAGTCTTTAGCATTTGAATCATAAGGAAAGACACCCAAATTTAATTATATCAAGGGACTTGAATGTGACTTTAGCCCAGTGGGAGAAAAAATATGCATTCCCTCATGACCCTTCTAAGGACCTAGTTATAAAAACTATAACTGAGCAAAAAATTTAGGACATAATCCCCAAAAATGGAAAATTTACATGGACAAATAGAAGAGTTGGGATTTAACTGATTCCAAAAATATTAGATAGATTCTTGATACAAGAAGATATACAGGTTAAGTGGCATAATTCAAAGTTTGGTCTCAAATAAAAAACCTATATATTTGGATAGGGGTGGTAATGCTCTTGGAAAATGAAAGATTCCTTTCAAATACAATCCAAAATGGATGGGGTATGAGGATTTTGCACCTTTAGTAGAAATTATCTAGAAGCAGCATGTTTGTGAAAACAGTCCCAAGAGGTATGGAAAATAAAAACTTTCAATCTCAAGAAATCCATTAGGGATTGGATTTCCAATAAGACTAAATTTAAAAATAGGTCAAGCATATTGCTACAATATATGGAGGAAGCAAAGCAAGAGATAGGTTATTAGTCTTTAACCCCTCAATAAGAAAATAGAAGACTTCAGTTGAACCGAGAAATAGATCAAGCTTTCAAAGAAGAAGAGACATATTGGAGACTTTGATCAAGAATGATTTGGTTTAAGAAAGGACACAAAAACACAAATTACTTTCATCTAAAAACCATGCAGTACTACCAATAAAATACAATCAAAGAGCTTCACAACATTGACAATTTTTATTTTGATTAGGTAGTCATAAAGGAACTAACAAGATATCATTACTCGGTCCTTCTCACAAATACAATAGGAAATCAATAGGCTCAGGCTACTCTCCTGAACAACATACCTCTTTTGTTAAAAAATAGAAAGAAAAAATATCTCTCTTCAATAATAACCAAAGAAGAGATGGAAGAATTTATACGTTCAATGCCCAAGGACAAAGCTCTAGGACCATATGGCTTCACAAAAAAAAATTATCAACAATTTTATGAAATTATAGGAGATGACATATTGGAAATGATAGAAGAGACAAGGATAAGAGGCAAGTTATCTAGGGAAATCGACTCTATTTTCTTAGCTTTAATTACAAAAGAATAATGCAATTAATTTTGACAAATTCATGCCTATATCTTTGTGCAATTGATCTTATAAGATAATGATTAAAATAATAAAAAATAGAATTAAAAGGAATATTAATAATTTGATAGAGCCAGAGCAAAGAGGTTTTATTTCAGGAAAACAAATATATGACAACATTATAATGATTCATGAAGCCCTACACTCAAGTTCCAAGTCAAAAAATAAAAGAACAGTCATTAAACTTGATATAGATAATGCCTTTGACAGAGTAGACATTGGATTTTTAACACAAGTGTTAGTCAAATTTGGATTTCCAACTTAAATGATAGAGTGGATAAGAGCTTGCATAAAGAGACCTTGGATATCCCTTCTAATAAATGGGAAACCTACTAACTTCTTTAAATCCACCATAGGATTAAGGCAAGGGTGTCCTCTCTCCCCTTACCTTTAACTCCTTCTAGATAAAACTTTAGGAAGGACCCTAACCAAATTGAGAAGAAAAGAAATCTTGGGAATTAGAGTAGCTAGACGATATAGAATAATAACTCATGCTCAATTTGTAGATGACACTATTTTACTGGGGGAATCCACAAAACTAAATGTTAGGTTAATCAAAGAAGTTTTAGATTGTTTCTCTTCAACCATAGTTGGCAGAGATAAAAACCTAAAAGAGCAAATTTCACACTATAAATACTTCAACAACAGAAGATAGAGCTTTCTCTCAAATTTATGATTTCATAAAGATAGTGATACCTTTAACTACCTAGGTGTTATTATGGGCTTCCATAAAAAAAAAAACTTGAAATGTAATCATAGAAAAGATGTAAAGGCAAATACAACACTATAGTAATGGTTGGTTGAGTTTGTATGGAAGAGTTATTTTTATCAAATAAGTATTAGCAAGTCTTCTCATACATCAATTTTTGGTGTATCATGCACCCTTGTATATCTTGTAAAAGTTAGATGCAATGTTAAGAACTCTCATGTGGCAAGGGGGAAGGCAAACAGATAGGAATAACTTCCATTTAGTCAATTGGGAGACTATTATCAAGCCAAAGGAGCAAGGAGGCCTAGGAATAAAAAAACAACAATTGTTAGCAAGGCACTAAGTGCTAAGCTACTTTGGAATTTGCTCACTCCACTAGACTCTCCATGGAAGAAAATATTAAAATGCAAATATTTGAACAACTCTAATGGGTTCCAACTCACAAAAAGTGTGAAAAGTATAGCAGGCTCCTTAATTTGGAAATATATTATGAAAGCTAAATATATTATATTAAATCATCCCTTGGATTCCAAGGGATGGTAAAAAATTAATACTTGGGATGATCCAATCTTGGGAGGACCTTGAATCATTTAGAATTATTTTCTAGATATAATTGTATATCTGTAACAATAGGGTGTTAAATCTCTTGCAAGATTAATTGAATGGGTGAGACACCCACCCCTGCCACATCTTGACCAAGACTCATGGAGATAACTATACACCCAAACTAAAGGGATTAAAATTCCTCCTCAAATTTTGGATCAGCTTATATGGGACTCTATTAGTGGGTCAAGTGTTTACATAGTCATACAAGGGGTGTTATTACAACAACAGTGTGAAAAGAATTCATCCATAGCTAAGGTATGGAATTACAAGGTTTCCCACAAACTTCAAAACTTTCTTTGGTTGGTGCTCCAAAACAAGATTCTTATTGGAGATAACCTCATTAAGAGGAATATCATGGGGCCTCATATTTTTTGTAGGTGTTTTAAGAATAATAAAACAATATTACATATATTATTTTAGTGTACATAAGTAGTTAAAATATAGATTGAAATAACCCAATAGTGAGGATCAACACTATCAGGAACCTCCAACTCATAAAATTGCCTACCCAATTAGGACCAAATGTACAAATGGGGACTTAAGGACAAGCACCTTATCAGGCATTTATTGTATTTAGTATCAATATTCATCATTTGGAACATATGGAAGGACAAAATAGGATAATATTTGATGATAAAAGAACCAATTTTCAAGTGTTAACTAATAGAGTGTTAAGGGAGATAGTCTTGAACACAAAAGCCATATATCATAAACAACAAGACATTAAGATATTAAGAAAAAAAGGAGATACAACTATTACACCAAATGGATCTTCAAAGTATCATAAATTTTGGGTCGTAAGTTAGAACAATAAAACCTCCAGAGATAAATTTCCCTACACTTTTCTTTGATGGAGCCTCTAAATCAAATCTAGGTCATAAAACAACTAGTGGTGTAATACTAGTGGCACCACACTATGAAATGCTTCTATTCAAAATTAATTTGGGGAAAACAACCAATAATATTGTAGAATTGATGGGTTGTGAAATGGGAAAAAAATTAGCTAAAGAACAAGGCATTAAACAACTCCATGTGTATGGTGATTCAAGACTTGTGATCTTTGACCTATCTAAGCGAGAGAGTTTCTCATCAGTCTAGGTTTGAGCCCCTATGATATTTTTACTTCTTTTGAAAGAATCTATCAAGGTTTGATATGGCACCATTGATTAGTTTTTTACAACATATGCATATGACCTACTAGTAAGGTTGTCCCTATAGCATATTATGTTAAACAACGAATAGAACTGCATTGCATTGAATTTGTTTAAATAATGAATTACACAGCCGGGAATAGCACCGGCGTAACTGAGCTTGTTACAGCAGTTGTAACAGAGCAATAACACATCTAAAATAATGTAATAGAAACAAAAGTATGCTAACATCCCCCTTTATTACATTATTTGGGTAATGTAATAACTAATAGCTATACTAACATCCCCTTACATTATTTTGCAATACAAAGTGAGCTACGAAACAATTCAAATTTGACACATCCAAGTGCCTTAGTGAAAATGTCTGTAACTTGAGCATCGGTGGGAATGTGCTGAAGCTGAATTCGGTGCTTTGGAACTTCATCTCAAATGAAATGACATTGTGTGTCAATGTGCTTTGTTCTTTCATGATGGACTGGATTATTGACGAGGTTCAGAACACCCTGATTGTCGCAAAACAAGCGTATTGGAGATTTTGATGGATGGCCCATACTTGTCAGAATGCGACGTAACCATATCACTTCGCACACAGCTTCACGTGCGGTGCGATACTCTGCCTCTGTTGATGAAATAGCAACCACCTGTTGCTTCTTATTGTGCCAAGAGACAGGACCGGATCCCAGATGCAAAATGTATCCAAAAGTTGACTTGCGATCATCAAATGATCCGGCATAGTCGGTGTCCGGGTATCCTTGCAAGAAGAATTTGTTGTTCCTCTTGTATTCTAGGCCATATTCCATAGTACCACAGACATAGTGAAGAACACATTTTGCTGCTTTCCAATGAGTGGTCTTAGGCTCCTGCATGAACCTCGAAAGATAGTTGAGAGCAAATACGAGATCTGGCCTAGTATTGGTCAGATATATGAGACTTCCAATCAACTGTCGATAGAAAGTACCATCTACCTGAGGTGAATCATCATATCGCGATAACTGAAGTCCATTCTCCATTGGAGTTGCCATTGGCTTGCAACCAGTCATGAGATATTTATCCAACAATGTCTTGGCATATTTTTTCTGAGACACTTTGATGGAGTGCTCATTCTGGCTGAATTCCAGACCAAGACAGTAATGGAGAAGTCCGAGATCTGTCATCTCAAAATATTTGCACAAGTTTCTTTTGACAGTAGAGATCATAGTTTCCGAACTCCCTGTAATGAGCAGATCATCCACATAGAGTACAAGCAACACTATCTCAGAACCCTGTTTCTTGAAATAGAGGTTTGCATCTGACGGACATCTCTTAAATCCATGCTGCATAAGGTGATTGTCCATTTTTATATACCAAGCTCGAGGAGCTTGTTTTAGACCATACAAGGATTTGACCAATTTGCAAACCTTCTACTGTTGGCCTTCCACTTCAAATCCTTCAGGCTGAGTCATATAGAATTCTTCTTGGAGATCACCATTTAGAAATGCACTTTTGACATCCATCTGGTGAACTTTCCACCCATATTGTGCTGCCATAGCACACATAACCCGAATTATGGTCATCCGAGCAGTAGGTGCAAAAGTTTCCTCGTAGTCAATGCCTTATTTTTGAGCATAGCCCTTTGCAACAAGACGGGCCTTATGCTTATCAATTGTTCCATCTGCCTTGTACTTGACTTTATATACCCATTTGCAGCCAATGGGTTTCTTTCCATGCGGCAAATCAACAAGCTTCCAAGTTTTATTTTTCATCGAGAGACTCATACTCTGTATCCATAGCGGCCTTCCACTGAGGCTCACTAAGAGCATCTTGCATCGATGCGAGTTCAAGATCATCTATGGTAGACATGAATGCCCTGTCATCATCAATATCCATATCCTCTACTTCGTACTTGGAGTCACAGAAAGTTCCTCAAAATATTGACAAAGATCATCAACCTCACCAGTTTCTCTGGCTTCTCTTTCCTTTTGAGCCATAATGCGTGTACGAGGTCTATCCAAATTCAAATTGGGAGGAGTGGATAAATTTGCGTCTCTGATTGTATTTGTACACCATTTAGGATTCTTCTTCGGTGGTGGTGAAGAAGATGTAGAAGGACCTCCTGTCTGTGTTGATGAAGGAATCTTCTCTTCCTTAGGTTCCACAATATCTTGGTGTACTTTAGATGTGCTCTGTGATGTGAAAGCTTCATCAAAGACAACATATCTGCTGATATGAATTTTCTTGGTCAAAGGATCTATCAATCGATATCCTTTAGAGTGCTCAGAATAACCAAGAAAAATACATCTCAGTGTTTTCTCATCTAGCTTCTTCCTTTTCTCTTTCGGTATGTGCATGAAAGCTTGACACCCAAAAATACGTAGATGAGATATGGAGGGTTTTCGACCACTCCATGCTTCCTGTGGAGTCATTCCTTTTAGGGCCTTTGTGGGTGCCCTATTCAACAGATACACTGCAGTGGTGACAACTTCTGCCCAATATTTTTGCCCAAGAGTAGCTCCCGTGAGCATACAACGAACCATTTCCATGATAGAACGATTCCTTCTCTCAGCAACTCCATTTTGCTGAGGAGTATAGGCAGTTGTTAACTGTCTCTTGATTCCATGCTTATCTAGGAATGCAGAAAATTCATTAGAGGTAAACTCTCCCCCTTGATCTGAGCGAAGAGTTTTAATAGAACCTCCTGACTCCTTCTCAACGGATTTCTTGAACTGCTGAAAGAATGCGTAAGCTTCAGATTTCAGTTGGAGAAAGAAAACCCACATCTTTCGTGAGTAGTCATCTACGAATAACTGAAAGTACCTCTTCCCTCCACAGCTGTTGGGTGTGAAAGGACCGCACTGGATCGGTGTGAATTAACTCCAAAGGTTTTCATGCTCTTGTAGAGCTCTTCTCAAATGGTACTCTATCTTGCTTTCCTACCAAGCGGTCGAGCACTGCCGGCAATGTGGCGAAAGAGAAGGAAGACCCTTTACCATCTCATACTTGCTGAGCTCAAGTAAGTAGCCCGAACTAAGATGCCCATATCTCTTGTGCCATAGGGAAGTTGCCTCCTTGGTAGAGACAGTCATGGCAACATGTGGAGTAGAGATAGCATCTAGTGCAAATAAGCCGTGCTTATATGAAGGCTGTTGCAATCGCTACCCTTCCTGGTAATGGTACAACACTTCTTTCCATTCTCAACACAAAAGTTGACAACCATATTTCTATCCGAGGATTTGTGTCATCGACAACAAATTGTTGGCCAATCCCGAAACATAGAGGACTTTGTCAATCGACACTTGCCATCGGGAAGAGTGGCTGAACTGTACCCTCTCCCTGAACCCTATAGGTTTTATCATCAGCAATGGTGACAGGTTTGCCCTCTTTGGCCACAAATGATTCAAACCACGATCTATCGCCAGTCATATGTTTGATAGCTCCAGAATCGACATACCAAACAAGATCCCTCTGTGTGGAATCTGTGGTAGTCATGAGCACCTTGTGTGCCCATTCGAGAATCCGAGTCAGATTCTTCAACAGCAAGATTCACCTGGGGTTGCTTGTTTTTATTTTATGGTTTGTTTTGGCCTTTCTGCTTGTTCTTATGCCAACATCTGTTGGTGTCATGGTTGTATTTCTCATAGATCTTGCACCACATCTTCTTCTGTTGAGGTTGTTTGCCTTTTCCTTTCGTATCCTGTTGAGAATTTCCTCCTTTCTGAAAGTTGCCTCCTTTTTGCCCATTACCTTTATTTCTAGAACCCCTGCTGTTGGTGTATAGGGCTGTATTGGAAGAATCATCTTTGTGAAGTTGGCATGCCTCCGTTGTTGAAGCGGATTGACCAACTCGATGTAGGTAATTTGTCGTTGAGACACCTGGATGGAGGTTATCAACATATCAAATGAAGAAGGTAAAGCTCTCATCACAAGTGAAATGAGAAGCTTTTCGTCCACGATATCTCCCAAAGAGCTCAATTTCTCTTTCAACTCAGACACTGCACAGAAAGAGTTCAACTGTTTCACCCTGTCTCAAACTCAGGTTATGAAGTTGTTGTTGAATATGAAGAATGGTGGATTCATTCTTCCCCTCATAGATGGTTCTAAGGGCATCCCATGCCTCTTTACCACTTGCTTTGTCAGCTATATGAGGTTGCACTTCATCTGAAACGACAAACAAAATGAGCACCTTTGCTCGATTGTCTTTCTTGTCAAAAGCTATCCGATCTGTTGAAGGACTCGTGGATCCTGCTGTTGGTGAAGGCCTAGTTGTTATTCCAGTAACAATATCCCACAAATCTTCCATTTGTAGAATAGCCTTCATCTTATGTTTCCATGGTGTATAATTTGGACCTTTCAATAACTGATGAGGATCAGTCATCAACTTTGCAACAGCGGCCATAGTGAAGGTTCCTTATATCACCAATTGGTCCCCCTTTCGATATACCTTTTGCTAGGCCAATATACCGTACAAAATACCTGCCCTTACATGAGGGAAACTATAGGTATTTAGAAAGATCAACAAAAATCACCCGCCCTTACGTGAGGGAGACTATAGGTGAGTTTTAGAGATCATACGATACGTGGAACATAAGCGGTACTGAAATGGAATCGCCTTGTTGATGGCACCTACCATAGAAGATTCTTCTCATGCGTGGGGCGTAACTTCCCCTAAACACTATGAAGAATACTTCGTCAGGATTTACGCCTAAACACAAGTGCGATAAAGGGTAGTGGATGGAGTAAAAAAATGCAAAAATGGCATACTTATTCCTCCCCGACGATTTATAGAGAACAAGCTCGGACGTCGTTATAGCAGACTATATTAGGCAGCGGATACAGTAGACAAATCACGACAGCTTTACCTATAAGTGCGCAGAGGTATCACAAATACCGAACGCTGCGGTGCAATAAATTGCACGGATGGGTTTTAATTATTCCGAGGACTTAGGGAGTGTTTTGATTTTAATTTTTAATGTTATAGTGCAAAAATGAAATATGCAACATACAACAAAAAAAATGCCCACGGGAATAACCCACAAGGTGTCGGTCACGGTACGAAAATGCACCTTTTACAATTCGCCAAATTGCCTTTTCAGAAAATTACTCACAATCCCCCTTTGATTTTTTGAAAAAATATCCCTCCTTAAAAAAAATTTCTTTAACAAAGCATTTTTAATAATTATTATATATTTAAAATTAAAATAAGTAATTTTAATTTATATAGTTTTAAAACTTTAGGAAAAATAAATTAAAATTAAATTTTAATTTATAAAGTTTAAAACTATATTAAAAAATTAAAATTAAAAAATTTTAATTAAAAAAATAATAATTAAAAAAAACAACTTTGAAAAAAAAAATTATACCTTAGGGGGGAGTCGGCGGGTTTTGAACCCCCAACCTGCAGGCTCCCTGAGCCTTACCGCACGGCTCACGACCACGTGAGCCAGCGGGCTGATCCGGAAGGAACAATGGAGCTCCTCCCTTTTCAACACCCTGATGCTCCTCCTCCTCCGCTGAGGCCTCCGGTTCCCTGGTCGCGCGCTTGGACTCCGGAACTCTGATTTTTTTTTTTCAAAAAAAAATCCCGCCGGTTCACTTGCTGCGGGCCTCCCCTCTGCGTCCGCGAGCAGCGGTCCGCTCAGCTTACCGCGGACCTCCCTCCGCGTCCGCAAGCACCTGGTTTTTTTTTTATTTTCAAAATAAAATCCCGCCTGTTCACCATACCCCGAGTGAGCGGGAAATTTAAATTTTCCGTCGGGGGGGTCTCGGGGAGCGCACGCGCAGATTGCGCGTCACGCGGGAGGTGGGGGGGACCTCGGGGAGCGCACGCTCAAATTGCACGTCGCGCGGGGAGTGGGGTGGGGGGGTTTTGGGAGTCCCTCCCTCCTGGACGTGCTGCGTCCGCTCCCTCTGCGGATGCACGTTCCAGCCGGCCGCACACAACGGGGGTCTGAGCCCTCCAGCCCTCCTGCGTCTACGTCAGCGGGCGACGGGGAGTCTGGGCACTCCGTGACGCAGCGCGCCGACTGCGTCCCGGTGGGGGCGGGTCGACCAGCAGCCTGCGCGACGTCCAAACCAGGGATGTCTCGCAAAAAAAAAAAAAAAAAAAAAAATATTTACGTGCTGGCTACCTTCTCCTTGAGTCGCGTCTGTGAGACAAAAAAAGAAATATTTTTCTTTTTAATAAAAAAACAACTACACGACCGCTCAGATTTTTCCTCTCCAGCCTCGGCTTCTCGTCATGCCTCCTTGCAAACAATTTCCGTGCCTGGCTCTGATACCATGTTAAACAACGAACATAACTGCATTGCATTGAATTTGTTTAAATAATGAATTACACAGTAGGGAATAGCATCGGCGTAACTGAGCTTGTTACAGCAGTTGTAACAGAGCAACAACACATCTAAAATAATGTAATAGAAACAAAAGTACGCTAACAGAGACTCTGTGGTCATAGGGTTGAGTCTTTGCAAACAAGATTTTTGGAGGTGATATGAAAGTTAAAGTTAAAGTATACATCTTGACTTTCCTTCCCAACAATAAAATTGTTACCTCGGTTACATAAAAGTACTTAACAACCAAATGAATAAGGTTTAAACCTCATAGCGATAGTTTATGGTGTAACAATCCATCATCCTAGAAAACGTGGTAGTCGATATGGACCTATCTAACTCCATGTAAAAAAATAATAATATATATTTATGCTCAACTGATTATGCAAGTGTCAACGACTGGGCAAATTAGAGGAGCTAAAGTGGCAAAAAGTGATTGGATCACTCTAGTGAATCAAATCTTCCCGAGTGGTATGTTGGGATTGTTGCTTACAACCATAAGGTTAAAGACTTTATATTTTAAATTTTCCATTATGGAAAATTTTTGGAGATCATAACTTTTGCATTGAAAAGTGTTTTGTGCCCACATTTTTTGCCAAATCACATAATTTTTTGAGGTCTACACATTAGGAACATCACTTCATAGATCTGTTATGGTGTTAAGGGTTAGATTGTATAATGTGGACCATAAGTTCCTAGTTACTCATCTTAATGAATAAAATTATAGTATTTGGTCAACTAAAATGATTGACCTACTATGAAGTAAGAACCTATGGTGCATATTTTAGGAGAATAAAGTAGTTCTTAAAGTTAAAAATCAACACTAAAAAGAAGAAGAGGGTCTAGGTTTGTTTTTCTTACTGATTGAACTAGAGTTATTTTTTCATTTTAGAGAAGGGATTAACCCTATCAAGGAATGATCAAAGTTGCATGAGCATTTTGGAAAGGTTAATACTACCGAAGTAAGCCAATTCGAATTAGAGCTTTATTCTCTTAATCTAGCTGAGTTTGATGATGTTGATGACTAATATTGCAAGATTCAAGGTTTCAAGGACATATATTGCATCTTCTAGAGCTAAAAATAAATATGACGTAGAATGCATTAAGATTTTCCTTTGTAATCTCTCCCCCTTCTTTCAGATGTTGAACCTAATGGTTCATATGATTCCTATGTTCTTTGAATCCCAAAAGATACTTTTGTTGGAGTTTATTATGTTATTTGCTATACTTGAAATTACTTCGTAAATATTTTGTAAATACTTTGTAAATATATGGTGTGAATAAGTCTTGTAAATACTTATAATTTAGCAATAACTAAAGGCTCCTTATTATTAGGGAGTCAATAAATATATTTCTCTTATGAAAAATATGAAGAGTCATATCTCCTATGATTTTAAGGAGATGAAGAGTTAGTTGAAGGTCAAGAGTATTTGTGAAGGCTATATATAGAGTAAACCTATGATATGTATGTAATAAAATTTTAGTACTTCATTGGTACTAAATATAGTGTTTATCATCCATAAAAATATAGTGAGATTATGTGAATACTTGTGTATCTAATTTTATATCATTGTGTGAGAACATTAATCTTGATAATTGTGTGAAAATAGAATATATGCTTATAATAGTGGTATTAGAGCCTCCATAGACTGGTTTGTGAGAGTTCTTGATTACCATAACATGAGAAACATTCATCTCTGTTGTGAGAGTTTGTTTAGAGAATGTGGAACAATGAATTGGAGTGGACATGATTTAAAATTAAAGCACAAGTTTTAAGAAAGATTGAAGTAAGCAAGCGAACTAGAGTGGACATGAGTTGGAGTAGACGACTAAAGCAAACCAAAGAGATATTGACAAGCCAATACACTTGAGAAAGAGCTCGTAAGAAGACATTGAAATGTGGATGAACGTAGAAAGCATTGAAAGGGTAAGTGTAGGTAAACACATTAGAAGGTGGATGAGTGAAAGGAGAAAAGAGCTTGTGATTGGAGATGTTATGAAGAATTGGTAGCATTAATATATTTTTAAGCCTTAATACTACCATAAATATTATAGGATATGTAACAAATGATCGAATATAATATAGCCACAATATCATGAGTTTAAAATAATAATAAAAGTATAATAATATGAGAAAATTAATATGTAAAGGAATGCATATAATATATCAACTAATATTCAATAATATGCAGTAATATGAATGTAAATAGCCTTAGTAAACATGTACTAAGCATGCAATACAACTTACAATATTAGTTTCTCAAAATGTATGCAAATCTTTATTACTCTTCTTTCTCTTACACAAGTAATGATCGTGAATGATTGTGATTGTTTGTCATCATTTGTGATACTTGCTTATGGAGTATTATATCCATAATATAGCCATAGTAGTGTGACTCTTTGGATACTTGACTATTCCTTTCCATATGCCAAGTCTCATGACTCTTGGTTTATCTACTTGACACTTGCATACTTGATGAACACTTGACTCTATTGTATGCACACCTATACATGTCTTACACTTCTATAACTTGCACACTTAACCTAGGACACTTATGCACATATTTAAATTACATATTTTTCTCATATATACAAGACACTTGTGCACATAGACTCAACTTACACTTGCACTCTAACTCACATGACACTTGTGCATTTCCTGCACATTACAACTTTACATGACACTTGTGCATTTCCTGCACATTCACACTTACATAAAAGGGAAAATACAACTCATACTCTAAACTATAACTCAACTCTAATCTATCAGTTACAAATGTACCATAAAAGTACCATAGGGGTACATTAGCATGTATCAAATAATGTAATATACTCCAATAGCCATCGAACGAAGTACATTGGAGAAAGTAGCTAAGTTGAAAGGAGGACATGCCTGGAGTACGTAAGAGAATGTCCAATAAGAGAAAAGAATATTGAGTGTGTTCACTACACCAAAAAGGAGTTTTAACGGTGCTTATAAAGACCTTTAAATGCGGTTATTCAGTCGCCATATATGAGGGCATCGTAAAAAGTCTGCGACATATGACGACAACTAAAAATTGCCTCAAATAACTACCCTCTTAGAACTACGAGGGTGATTGTGAACCATCGTATTAGGACTAAGAGGGCAGTTTTTAACTGCCCTCTTAGGGTTAAGACCTCTTAGGACTAAGAGGGCAGTTTTAAACTACCCTCTTAGCCCTAAGAGGGTAGTTTAAAATTGTTCTCTTAGGTCACCCTAAAGCGACGATTACAAAACCATCCTCTTAGGGCTAAGAGGGCAGTTTAAAACCACCCTCTTATGGTCCCACCATAATATATATATATATATATATATATATATATATATATATATATATATATATATATATATATATATATATATATATATATATATATATATATATATATATATATATTGTGTGTGTGTGTGTGTATGTATAAAAATGAAGTGATCCATGTTGGAGGGACTAGAAGTTAGGCCAAACAGTAATGTAATTTACAATTATACCACAAATGATTTAAATGCATGCATCAAAGATGCCAATTTTTTATCAAATCATATAACTAGAACTGAATTTACAAATGGAGAAATCATAAATTTTGATGAAATGGAACATAGACATTAGTTCTTCAAAAATTTAGAAAACAACACATGCCTACAATTGGTATAAGAAATATTTTTCTAAAAATTGGGAAGAATTCTAAGGAAAGCTGCAAAAAGAGATTTGGTATAATAAGCTTCAATTCTATAATATAAATAGTAAACCAATAATGTAAATTCATGTGGAACACCTGTATGGATTGATATTTCCATAAACTAGAATATACAAGCCTATCATAGCACTGATGGACTTTAAGTCTTCTTGTAGCTTATTAGAGTGAACACTATTATATTTTCCAATAAACAAAGTATAGGGTATAAACACAAAAAACATAAGTATGTTAAGTGCTCAAGGAAGACACTGCCAAATAATAGTGTATGTAATTCACTTAGCATAGACATGCAAGGGACACCTATAAATAGAGAAAAGCTGGTAAGTTAATTAGTTGTAATGAGAATTGAGAACTATCTAATCCAATATTTAATCTTAGATAATGTTTGATGCGTGATTAACCTACGTAATGACATGTTTAATGCATGTGTAATTTAGGTGTGACATATATAACATAGTTTCCTGATTGCTCTACAAACCAAACCTCTTGCGCTCTCCTTCTTAAAAGTAAACTCTGAGAATAAAGTATATGTTTGGATTTACTATTGTTGGATAGTTGTTGTTGCTGCTAGAGTTGAAATTGGTTTAGTGTATAGTTGTTGAACCTAGAAATTAGCAATTACAATTTGTGCCCATGACCACAGTTCAACAAATGGATGGGGATGTTTATACTCTCCCAAACTTCACATCAAGCCTTGATGTCTCTAACTAGATAAATTTAGGTTATAACACATCTAAAATCAACACCATATTTTAACTTATAATTTGAACAATTGAGTGGTAGATCCATTTTTATTAGCATCTAGATATAGGCATAAAATTATTGTTATTATAACTTATCGACCCTAAGAAACTAGATTTATTAGTCAAAATTGAATCTGCTTGGAGAGTTATAGAGAATATATGCAATAAAAATGAAACTTGTGAAAATATACTCTCTCATATTAACTCTTGCAATATGGTATAAACCAATGTAAAACTTAAATTCAACCTATTGATTAAAAAATACAATAAGTAAAATAACTCTCTATCCAAAGCATTTAAATTAGAAGCTATTAAACTGTTTGTTTGTTTTTTCAACTTCTAAATTTCTAGTAGAATAAAATATATATCTTTTTTTTAAATGGTTGACTTAAGAGAGAATTCCAAATATAAGGAAATCTAACTGAAGGATGTAGATGAATCTAAGTGCATGATAATTTAGATTGTATAGGTTGTTTAGATGGTAAGAAATCTATCACATAAACTCAAATAATGCCAATTGGAGGACCTAAAATTTTACATGTTGTTTAAGTTATCATTCAACCATGTTTTGATAACTGAAGTATGGTTGGTGATATTTTCTAGGTCTACAAACAAAATGTCTAATAAAGCTTGCTAGATAAAGTGAACTCGAGGATGATAGAAGGATGATTCCTTCAATAACAAAACAAGCAATAACATATGATCAGTTATGAACAAATGCCCCAAATTGTTAATAGGTGGTAAGATTTTGTATAAATTTCCCATCTCTAAAGTAAGCTTGTCATAAAGCTTTGAAGTGAGCAATAATGCATCTGGATTTCCAATATGATAAGCAAAATAGTTTAAAGATGATAATCAATATAAATTTCAAAGATCATATTCAAGAGAGCAAACAATAACCTGATATCATAGCCAAGTAATGAATGTCTGATTATGGATTTTTTGTAACACCCCTTAATCTCTCGTTGCACGAGGTTGTATTCCTTAATACTCTTCAGGTGCTTCCTAATTTGGTCCAAAGTTTATCAAGCTTAGTTGGATTTAATTAAAATTATTCCATATATAACAACAAAAAATAAACATCTACTTACTCTACCCAAGGCTAAATTTCATCCATGTTAATGAGAACACATCAATGGGGTTGCTCATAAGAAGTTTCATCTAAATCAAAGTCTTTACCACTAGACAAAGGCCTCCCATAGATTATAGTTTCTTCATCCTCATCACTTTATACCTCATTGCGATCAAGGTGATCATCAATTGCTTTTGTACCTCTCATGTAGTCTGCTTAGAATCAAATAGATTCCTCAATAAGATAATATTTGTCAATACAACCTTCAGGTCTAGCTTGGTTCTTTACATACCCCTTAAAAATCTTCATAATTATAAGAAATAAAATAAACAATTTTTATTAGATGAGACACTACAAAAATTAGAAAAATGGTGGTTTATAAAACTGATTAATACATACAAACCTCTCGAAAGGGTACATCCATCGATATTGTACATGTCCATATATACATACCTCTCGCACTAAGTGAACAATTAGGTACACCATGATATCAAAAAATGATGGGGGGAAGTACTTTTCAAGCAAACATAACATCTCCATGACCTCTACTAATAATTTTTGTATTTTTATAGGATCGACCACTTTAGCGTATATATCCCTATAGAACATGCACAATCGACAAATGGTTTGTTGTACTGGCTTATCAAGCAAATATCGTAGCGCTACCAGAAGAAGCTATTGCATGAGAACATGGCAATCATGTGATTTTAGGCCTTGGATCTTAAGTTATTTAATAGAGATACATTTTGTAAATCCTCATGGGAGTTTTTGTCATCCTTTGACTTTACATCGATACCTAGCAGTGTTTCGAATAGGCTTTTGCAAAAAAAATTCTCCATATGCATCACATCCAAATTATGATGAACTAGAAGATGTTCATAGATAGAAACATTAAATAGAAATTACTCAACATTGAGAGACATAACAACAAATACAAAAATAAAATTGCATGTCATACCTCCCAATACACCATATTAAAGAATATATATTTCTTCTTCCATCCTGCTACAGGAACAAACATGCTATCTTCATCTATATTGTGTTTCCTTTTATTTGAGTTGCTCTTTCTCTAATTTGTGGTATTTCCTGTACTATTTTTAGTATTTCTATTCCATTTAAAGATTTGGGTGGTTTATTGAGCTCTTATTTGCCATTGAAAGATACCCTTTAATGATGAAAATGATTATTTAGAGGAAGAAATATTTTGTGGTCTATGTAAGTCATCTTTCTACTTCATTTAAGATATTTTGCATAGGTGTTCTCCTTGCATATTGGACATGTTGCCTTTCCATTTTTCATACATCCTAATAGGTTTCCATAAGTAGGAAATTCATGGATGATCCACATCATTATTTCTCTCATATTGAACGTAGTATTGGAAAATACATCATACGTTTCTGCTTCTTTAGTCCATAGTTCATGCAATTCATCAACCAAAGACTATAGATAAATATCAATATCATTGTTTGGTTGCTTGGGTCCAGGTATTAACAATGTGAGCATTGAATGTTTCCTCTTCATCCACATATATGATAGGATGTTGTAAGTGATCAACACAATGGATCAACAACTGTAATTAGTACTAAAGTTATCAAAAGGGTTGAACCCATCAGTTGCCATTGCAAGTCGTACACTACGTGGATCCTTGGCAAAATCTTTCCACTTAACATCTATAGTTTTCCATGCTAGGGATTCAAATGGATGTTGCATATTACCATATGAACTTTTATGCTAGGAATACCACCTCATATTCTCCACAACCTTTGCAAAGCTACAATAAGAAAGCAACTCACTTCAATTGCATCTAACAATGTTAACAGTCAAAACAAACATAATAAATCTAATGATATAATAAAATCCCTTACCTATACATTCTCTTCAACCTCAATATCATGGAAAAATACCTCAACACCTTCATAGCAACATTAATGCATACCTTTTGTGAATGAGGGTCAAATTTCCATCGAGATGCACCGTATGTTGGGTAATCTTACTTCTTTTCATGAACTTTCAAATATAAAATACATTCATTGATGTATACATGTACCATTACATAATCTAATCCCAATGGCCTCATCATTTTCTTCGTCGCATATGTGGACTCTGGAATTGTATTGTAAATTAGAAGCATATCTTTCAACAACTCCAATAAGTCACCAAAGCTTTTGTCTAACCAACATGTTTTGCTTTGAGATTATTCAATTTAGTGATCATCGATAGCTTTGTGTAATTTTTACAGCCTGGGTATAATGGTCATTTGGCACCTTCAATCAAGCTACGATATTCATCAAAAAGAACTTCTCCATAAGAATATTGGAACTCAACACAATTATCTCGTAGTTCTAGCCCACTCTTTGGGCAATTGACATTGAAAAATATGTATGCATCATTGGCCATTCCAACGATGTTATCTTGTATATCTTCAATAATTGGACCCTCATCAGTGGTTGAGAATGTGTTCAATGCATATTTGTCAAAACTATAGAGTTGTTCTCTGTGTAAAACAAAATCGGTATGTCTTGTCAATCCCGTGACAAATCATGTGGTCATGAACCTCCAAAAAACCAAGAGTTTCTATATTTGAGCACTTCCAACATGGACATCCAGTTCTTTTAGGGTCCATTGAATTCATTCTTGTAAATTCTAGGAATTGTTCAACCCCACGATAATAGTCCTCACTATTTCTACAAACAACCCCCCCAAAAATAAGAAAGTATAGTTTTATAGGTAGATATGATAGAAAGCATAACTTTTCTTCGTTAATGGAGATAACATAGTTGGCATACCTAGTTGATCTTAGATAAGCTTTGTCCATGATACTTCATGGACAGAAAATATTGACCCAATTGACCTAGCTAGAGTTGGTGCTTTGAGTTTTGAGGATGATACAACTATTAAAAGTAAAGATAATAATATTACTGCCCAAGCACAACTTGCATAAGGTAATTGGAGTTTCTTGTGCAACTTATTACTATAAAATACACGCTAGGGAAATATTTCCACGTTTACTAAAGTTGATGATGTAATAGAAATATTTAATATGATTTAAAAGAGCAAGATCCAAATAATTTTACAATCACTTTGTGCATGGGATCCAAATAAGAGGCCAACTATAGTTGAAGCACTCAAGCATCCAATGTGTCTCAAAACACATGTAATTGTAATATTAAAGAAAATAATGGTATAATTTGCTAATGCTAAATAGAAAATGCAAGAAAATGATAAGGATACTACTTTGAAGCCAACTACAATTCCTACTGTAGATAAATGATGATAGTAAAGCTGATGAAGTGTTTAATGGATTCAAAGATACATATTTTGCTACAGTCTAGCTTTAGTTAGGACGTCCTTTAAATAACTCTATGTTGTTGATAAAACTTTATGTATGCAAATAATGATAATAAGAATGACATAAATAATTGTTATAGTATGCAAAACTAGTCTTGAATAATAATGCTTTGAATATATGTGGTTACATGGTAGCCTTTGTCGAAAAATAGTTGTAGATAGACCTTCACTTACTTAAAATTTTAGATCTCATCCCATGTGCAAGAATAGTGAAGATGAAAATGTAAATCTTAAAGACCAAAGATCCAGGATGCAAAAACACCAAAGACATTACCAATAGGAGTTTCACACATATGCCATTGTGTGGTATGCAAGTAAGTAAAACAAACCCTCAGGGATATTGAACTAGTTAAAATTATTGAGGTACACATTCAAGAACTAAGAATCCTAAGAAAAACTTGGATAACAAAAGTTATTCAAGTATACAATGAATCTTAATGATAGAGGCAAGAGCCGATTTGAGAGCCAAATAAATTTTGCAAGCATATATAAGCATGTTTTAATTATAACAATGGCAAAGTACTCCTTTGTGGATAGAGAAGCAAGTCAAATGATAAATATTAGCCAAAAAAATATAGTTGCAATATTTCACATAATAAGCCAAGGTTCCAATCCTATGAGTGAACCTTAACATTTTTGCATAGGAAAAGGAGCTAATGCCCTACCATTGGCATAAATTTAACGCATACAATGCATAGGAAAAGAAGCTAATTAAAAAGCACAACTCTTGGTTAAATGAAGAGTTGACATCTAAAGTGAACATAATTCTACAACAGTCCCAAACTAGTATTGAAGTGGAAGCAGAGCTTTCTACTAAAATTTCAAAGGTAAGCTTTTAGTTTTGATTGGTCCTAACCATGTTGGACCTTACAAGTTTATCTGAGTTGTGTCTAACCTTTTGAAAGATGAGAATAAATGGAATGAGACTATAGGAGCATTATAGAGGAGTAAAGAAAAAGTAAAAGAACTAGAAGAAAAATTGGCATCAATAAGATAAAATCAAGCTTACATGCAAGCCATTGATCTAAATAAGGTATGTTTTTATGCTTTCCCTCCATTTGTTGGTTAAGGTCAAATTAAGTTCACTCATGGACCGTGGATGATCCAAAACCAAGTGTTTGAGTACTTAAAACAATGCTTGTGAAATGTAGAACAAGCTTCCAACCTCGTTCACAACTCACTTCAGAGTTGGATTATTTTAGATATGGAAACATAGCACATATGAACGTAAAAATTACAAACACAGAAATGTATATTTTCTGGCAAACATGGAATAATTTATGAGTTTAACAAGTTTTATGAGGAATAGTAATAATAGCTTGCAATCCTAGCTCATATTTATGCAAAGCTATGGAGCGAGAACTATGAAATGAAGCTTTATAAAATATACTTCATTCCAAGGTTTTTTGGAATGATGAAGCAAGAATTCCTCCACTATTTTGTCTTAGTTCTCTATTTTACATTTGTTATCCAACACTAAAAATATCTAAATTTAAAATTTGGATGTGGTCTAGCAGAATAACAGAGGACAGATGGATCTAAATGATAAAATATATTCAATTTGACAGATGAGAAGTCTCTGGCATTACCTAAGTCTTGATATAAAATCATGTGTGTATCTCAGTTACCAAGTCATTTCGTTGAATGATTTTAGATCTAAAAAATCAATCATATCCCAATATCACCACTATGAAAAGATTAAAATAATCAAAGATTTGCAAGTTCGTATGTATGAGCACGGGCTCAAAACTATTTTTACCCTTGTGAATAATTTTCAAAGACTTCTATTGGGTTTTAGCGATATCATCACCTTTCATCTAATTGTTAATGGGGAATGGGACACATGGACTCTTCTATGTTTACAAGGATCTAAGAAGCTAAACAAATTTTTTTTTTTAGCTATAATACTTAGGATACCAAATCCACATCGAATTTCTGAATTTGAGACACATGCATATCATTATGAAACTGCTAATGTAAACATCTTGTAACCTTCCATTTTGATACCTTCAAATAATTAAAGAGTGTTCCAATCATCAAAGAGAGTTGCATGCTATAATGGAAGTTATTAAACACAAGCAATAATATAATTTGGGAAGAGATATGAGAATCCATACGGATAACAATTTTTTTCTAGCATGTTGCATCTAGCAAGTTACAATCCAACAAGTAGTGTAACATAGTGAATTTTCTTGCAGTAGTTCTCTCATTGTAATCAGGCACAAGAAGAGTGTTGAAAATAGGTCAAAATTATTTAGATGAACTAATAGTAACAATATTGGTGAATATAGAACACCAAATATTGTTGCAAGAACTCCTACTTAGAGCAAATACAATGAAGGCACCCTCCTTTGCTGTAGTATATGATCAATTTCAATCTGGTAATGCCCCTCTTTATTTTATTTGAAAGGTTTAATTTTAGCTATGACTATGTTGTATGCTTGAAGAAGAGAACAAGCAGAAGCTTTAATCTAAAATAACTTTAAACTAACAAAACGAACTTAAACTTTAAAAAGCATCAAATAACTTTAAACCATATTTAAATCTTCAAAACCTTTTAACTCCTTTACTTTAAAATAAAAACTTAATTAAAATAAGTCTTCTAATATTCAAATATTGAAGAACAATTTAAAAGTAAAAAACAACTAAATCCTAGTAGAAATCCTTTACACTCCAAACCTTAAACAAATTTAAATCTTTTCAAAAATATACTTAAAAAACTATTAGAGTAGAAAACCTTATAAATCCCATATAAAACCTTATAACAAGTGAGAGATTCCATAGTGTTTTATTATAAATGATATCTCTATCTCTATTTTACTCCATGAATCAGACTCTGAATCATAAGTTTGCAGTAAAAAAGTTATGTTTTCAAAATCACAGTTAACATTTACAACGCCCAAAAGTAGAGTAAAATGACAATTGGAAGGATGATAAGTCATTGTTGTAAACAACTTTTCAAAATTTTCAAATCCTATACAAGAATACTAAGATGCATCCAAAATAGAGTATTTCATAGAGTAATACAAAGTCCAAAATTTTATGAAAATACTAAGTCTCATTGCCAATCAAGGGCAGTAATAATCAAATGATTGAAAGGAATAAAACTTGCATTTTATTTGAAACTACAAGTACATAGACAATTTTTTTTTTATCATAAATAAACTATAAAAATAACCAAACTACTAAAAGAAATGCAAATTTCAAAATAAGTCCATATAACATGAATAAAGGTCAATAAACAACATACTTTTATTTCTAAAATTCATGTGATTGTTTCCCATACATGTCAGACAGAAAGGAATACATGAAATAAATATAATACACAACAACACCAAAACCAAGTAAAAAGGAATTCACATACTTTTTAATAGGGATCAATATCTCACCTCCAAATAGTGCAAATTCTATAAAATAAAAAGGTGTAAATGCCAAATGAAAGCATCTTGATCAAACCATCTTCAAAAAAAACAAAAATACAATTTGCTGCATGGGAACCATGGTTATCAAATACAATATTATTTGGAATCACATTAGTTGTACTTAAAGTTTACTCTTGGATTTGGTTAACATTGCAATTTGACTTAGAAAAATATGAAACTCTAATCCAATGTGATAGTCCGACATGAATGAAGTGGAATGCTCTAGTTCTAGTTTTTCTTCCAATAATAATGATAAAGTCAAATAACAATGAAAAGAGCAACTTATAAAGTCTATAATAATTGAAATGCTCTAAGTGTGCTTCCAATGACAGTGATAACAGAGAATATTTCAACAAGTTAACAATGGTATCTTGTAGAAATAACAATGAAAAGAAAACATTTCAAGTTTCTTCCTTATTTTGTATAGTATAGTTTTGCAAGGATGTTGATATTGACAAACAAAATTTTATACATTTTTATATAATTTTTATCAGTTATTGTTATTATATATATAATTCTACTTCCAATGTTAGGATAACAGAGGATATTTCAACAGGTTGACAGTGGTATCTTGTAGAAATAACAACGAAAGGAGCAACATGTCAAGTCTATTCTTTATTTTGAATATAACAGTTCTATAAGGACACTGATATTGACATACAAAATTATATATATATATATATATATATATATATATATATATATATATATATAACTCACTTTGTTAGATTATTTGATATTTTTATAGCTTTTCTAGTGGATTGTTTTTTCCATACTAAATGTAACGCTTTGTACAAAGTTATGACCTTGAAAAGAACAGTTGAATTTTTTTTTCCTTTAGAGTCCACATATGGAATGGAAATTTGTGAGCTTGATGGAAACCAAAAATGGAATAACGATGACTTGGAGAGGTTAAAACACAACTTAAACCTTTAAATTTCCATCAAACATAAAATATTTTTGAGCTTTTGGAAAGGAATATCAACAAGAACAAAACAACCATGTCCCCTAGCAAGATAAACTCATTTTTACCATAAAAAAAAGAGAGCCGAGTTTAGTACATTCCATTTATTCTTGGCAACTAGTTTATATTATAATAAAAATATTATTTAATGGCTAAAAAATATCAACATATTTAAAAAAAATTGATAAAGGTGGTCATTCTCATGCCTCCAAAACATAGAGCAAGCAATTCAATAGCTAATCACTTTTGTTTACTGATACGAGGTCTAAGTTTATACTGAGCCACATTGGTGAAAATGCCAATGCTATTATCTTGAAGGGTGCTAGAAATTAAATCTAAATGTGACTTTGAGTGTGTCTAGTTGGATGTGAAAATTCACACTAGCAATAGAAAGAAAGGAAACTAGAATTTGTAAACAAAACTTTACAAACTAGGGTTTAAATTTTACAAATATAGGGTTTAAATTTTACAAATCTAGGGTTTAAATTTTACAAATCTCATGCGTAAACACAACTTTACAAACTAAAAAATTTTAAACCCTAATTGCAAAAATACCTGAAATAATGCAAAATTCACTAAACCTAACTAACCTTGTCTCTTCCAATATTAAATTCATCTTCATACCCTATTTTGTACCTTCAAATTCTTCTTCGGCCCTCATCTCTCACCATCTTAGGTTACAGATTTATTCAGTGAAGTTAAGAGCCAAGGGTAAAGTAGCAGAATTTCTAGAGAAATTTTGGTGTAAACCCTAGCCAAAAAATTAACAACACAAATCGAAGCCTAAGAGTCCTAGTATGATAGATGAGATGAGGTTTGGTTTGAGTTGGAGGTTGTATCTATTCACACGATGTCGGGAAGTTAAGCCAATGGACTACTAAAATAAAAATGAAAGATTCGAAGAAACAATACTATTAGTGTGCGATATGGAGGTTTTATCTATTCGTGTAGTGTAGAGCAGTTGAGCCAATGGATTGTCGAAAGAAAAATTAAAGCTTCAAAGAAATAATTGTAGACAAGGGTGAGTATACTCCCAATACGAGAGGTGAACTAATCAAACAGACAAGACAAGGAATCAACATGGGGTCTTAGAGGTACAAGGTAACTCAGACATCAGAGGGATTAGACGTCAGACTAGTCTATCTATTAGTTGGCTAGAACCAGACATCTGGGTACTAGACATTTGAGGTTGGGATACCAGGAGGCTAGACATCTGGGACTAGACATCAGAGGGTGAGACATCTGGAAGGAAGATGTCAGGTGGCTAGATGTTTGGGACTAGACGTCTAGGAACTAGACATTTAGGAGCTAGACATATGGGACTTAGGCATCTAGGGGCTGGACGTCTGGGACTGGACGTCTGGGGTGTAGACGTCAGACAACTGCTATCATGGCTTTTGCTCCTAAATACCTACAAAAAACCTGCTAGGAAGAGTCTTTAACCTACATAACATTAACACAACCTGCAATAACACTCAAGCATGATCTACAATACACAACATAACACCAATATGATCAAGCGTTGTCTTATTATCTCCAGAAGGTTACATATACAATTCAAAAGTAAGGAGGGTATTTAAAGGCTACAAGAGCGTTTCCCCAACTACCTATGCCAACCACCCAACCGTTTGCCCAACCAACCAGTTATACGTCTAACTAACAGTTTAGACGTCTGACTAGCCAAACGTCTACACTAACTAGACGTCTGGCTTAACTAGCCTTAACCCAAATGGTGACCTCTTTTTGTGCATTTAATAATTTTCTCTTTTGATTGGCTGATTAAACTAAAAAAACACTATGCCTTATACAAAATGGCATTACAAAATAGCATAAATCCATATTTACTATATACATTTAAAATTGCTTGGGACATTTTCACAGTTAGTTCCTCATTTTTGCTATCTAGAACTGCTGTCTACATCTATCCTCCCCTTCGAAGAAGTCGATGTCCTCAACAAATTTCTTCACTTGATCTGTGGGGTCTTTGTCTCTGCTTCAGGTGGAACTAGGTTCTTAATGTTGATAGCCTCTATAACAGCTTCATATTCCTTCATCTGCATCTTCAACAGCTCCCTCTCCTATTTGAGTTGGTTGGTATAGTTATAAATATTAGCACATTATACCCCAAGGTTGTTAGCATGATATTCTATCTGTTTGAGAGCATCCAAAAACTCAGTCCCCCTATTTCTAAAGATCTCCTTCATCCATTGTTCATACATTGAGCTATAAGATGAAGGTGCTCTCTATGCTAACTACTACTGTAGAGTTGCCTCCCTTTGGCGTGCCTGTTGTAGTTCCTCCTTCAAGCTTGCTTGCTCCTTTTGCCAAAATTCTTCTTTATTCTACCATGCAAGCTTGGAAAATTTTTTTTGTGCTGCTAAGTCCATTGTCTGCTTAACTAGTAACTCTTTAGCCTTCGTCAACTGGGAATTATCTGCCTTCAACTAGGAGATCTGTCGAGTTTTCTCTTCCAGTTGTGTGCCAAGGTACTCCATGGTCTTATGTAGACTATCAATTTCTCTTCTCATGCCATCTATCCTATTCATACCTTCATCTAGGAGCGTCTCCTTTCATTGTATTATCTCCAGAGCAGTTTGCAGTTCTTCATCAACAACTTTCTTAGCTGCATGTACACACTTCAAACCTTCCCCCAAACAACACAATAAATGGGCAATGAAATTCATTTGTGCATACACCGATAATAGTTCAAGAGCTACTTCCACCTATGCTTCTGGTACTGTAGGTTTTTGAGGGTTCCTGTTGCTATGACCACACTTATACACTCGTGCTGGCTCCAGATATAGAGTAGGTATCTTCTCTAGCAATTGTGCAATACCCTCCATTGTGGTCAAGCCAAAAATGGACAAAGTCCATGGGGTGTCTTGATATATCTATGATATGCCCTTCTACCATGGTCCTTGTGCTGCCCAACTGACCAGTTTCTCCATATCTCCCTATATCATTCCTTACCATTTCTTCCAATGGCCCATGCAAGCTACTTCAAACTGCAAGCGTATATTATCCATAATATCCGTTAACTTTGAAAAATAGTCAACTACTTGCTAGTCCATGTTGTCTGATGGATCCATAAAATTTGATACCCGTACCTGAAACACTTGAGACCATAGGTCCTGTTGTTCCTCCTACTCTTCTTCTTGTACTGCGTCCTTTTCCTTGGATGTTGTCAACTTATGACTGCTCATCTGTGACTCTACCCTATTCTCTAAATTAGTCCTAGGTGGAGGCTATTCTCCCCCTATCTTAGCCACCTCTCCTTGTGATATTTCTCTTTACTTCACCTAGATAGGGTCTTCCCGTGAGTATTATGCAGTTCTTGCTTCAAAAATTTTCTTCCCTCCACTGCAGGTGTGGTAATCTATCCCGGATTACCTAAGTGTGTTTCCTCATTTGTGGTAAATAGCTCGTCAATTGATACTGCCCCTAATATTATTGTAAATGTAGTTGGTCTAACTAGTGAGTCCTCAACTGGCTTTTGTGAGCTAGCACCAACCTAGAATGTCGCTTCTGCAAAATACTTTGTGTGTCCGATGTGGACCGTTGTACTGGATCCTGATGTTGGATTGTGAAGGGCTGAAGGGATTTTGAGATCCATCTCCACCCCCTAATGAGTTTCTAACTATCTTTGGATTGAGCGAGCTGTCTCTAAATTTTGTTGAATGGTTTGCAATGCATCTTTAGAGAGAGTTGGGGGTGGCTCATCAAACCGTCCCTTCTTCTTCTTCCTTTGTACTATTTTTTGTGACTGGGCAACTGTTTGTTTTGTGGTTGTTTGCTTTCCTGACCATTGTAGTATCATCCCCTTCTGAAGCAGTCACCGTCTTCTCCTACCTCGATGGTTTATGACATATTTGCTTCACTTTCACCTTCTTCATTGGTGTAGTCCTCTTTTCCAGTGGTTGTGCATCAATCCACTGCAAGACACTCGGGACTAATTATGGAATTTTCTTCTCTGATCCAAATTCAGGAATCCGTACTCCTGCTCTCGTGGTTGCATTCAAAATCAGCCTAATGGCATGAAATTCCATGGAGAAATTCTATGTTACTCTTGATAGGAATACTTGGATGTGGAGCGATAGATGTGCCCAATCATAAGCAACTCCTTTATCTATTTCCTACAAGTACAAAATCAACCATATGGACAAATTTGAACTCCTCTGTTCCTCTAATAATCTGGCCATAATAACATTCATTATCACTTCTAGTCCAGTATGTATCAACTGTGTTTGTTTGATGCCTCTTCCACCATGGGTGTTAAGCATCATATCCACTTCTGCCTTGGCCAGAGTAGTTATGCTCATAATTAATTCTTGCATATTCTTGGGGTCTACCCTTTCGTTCACCACTAGCTTACCCTTCCTAGGTAGTCCGAATACATTATAAAATGACTCAAGAGAGAAGTCCACTGTCACCACCTTATCTCCTATGTGCACATAATTCCTGCAGTTGTCCTCATAGAATTCTCCAGAATTTGAATCAGATAACCCTTAAAGAACTCTTTATAAAAGTTTGGAACTTGTATTATAAAATGTACTCCTGCCTCCTTAAGTCTTCTCTTGATAGGGTTATCATAATTTGCCTTTGCCTACCATTGTCGATAAAAATCACTCGTTGGACAAGTCCATGTATTCTCTGTGGTGGGAATTGGTGCTTTTCCACCTTTCTAGACTTCCTTGCTCCTTTTGCTAGCCAATTCTGTTGCCTCCCTCTGCATTCTCATCTGCCCTAGGTTCTCCACTTGTCCACATACCTTGTGATCCAAGTGATGTCGTAGCCTTTTTATCGACACAGACTTTGTTTTCGATTCTTCCTGATTTGGAGCCTTGCCAGATCTATGACTCATCTTTCCCACTCCAACTACTGGGCTTCCTACTTAACCATTTGCCTTGTTTAGCCAGATGTCTGAAGAATTTGCTAGACGTCTACCTTCTCCAGGCCAGATGTCTAGCTAGACTTCTAAAGAATTTGCTAGAAGTATGTCTTACCAAGATGCTAGACGTCTCCAATTTTAGTTTGGACGTCTGCTTCCTGGTCCATATGTTTACTTGGATGTCTACTCTTCCTGCCCAAACATCTATCTGGTTGTCTGCCAGACATCTACTCTTCATGCCCAGATGTCTTCTTGGCTGTCTTCCAGATGTCAGTTCTTCCTGCCTAGATGTCTGCCTGGCTGTCTGCCAGACATCTACTCTTCCTGCCCAAACGTCTGTCTGGCTGTCTTCCAAACATCAGTTCTCCTGGCGTGCGTGTCTACCGTATGCTTGCCTAACCCGTCTGCTTAGATGTCTGCTTGCCTAGCTCATCTGATGGCAGTCCTCCTGGGATAGATGTCTGCTATACCCTATACGTCTGTTGTGGCACGCACTATCTTCACCACCCCTCTCGACTTCTTCCTCTCCTACCAACCGTGCTCCTTGCATTCTCCTCTACCTGCAACTATTTGGAATGGTGAAAATGGATGTTTAACCTCTTTTTATAGTCTCTCATGCATGACATAATGGTTTCTCCACCCACCACCTAGCAACCATTTCCTCTATGCATGCCACCTAGCGAGACATCTAGAATTTAGACGTCTAGGGGTGTTGTTTTATCTTTTTTTTTTATCAGTTAATATCTCCGACTAAACTACACAGCCATGCCGATGTGAATTTTGAAGATATATGGTATCTCATTCTTGTTATGACATCTTTGACTGTCGAAATTGCTAAAATCATCATCACCCCCTATTTTCGCTTCATCTGACTCTTGTTGTCTCCAAAGATTACTTTATCTATGGCAAATTTCAAGCTAAGGTTGCTCCAGACATCTCACTTTGTTCCTTGGTACAATTTTCCAGTCGGGCTGCTCTGCTTCTGGTTATTGTCTGGATCCTTGTTCTAGCAACTGGTGCCTACTTCCTTGACATCTTGTGTTCTATTGACTTCTTTCTGCCACCACCCGTATTTGCTTCATCCAATCCTCTACCAGACGAATTTCTCTTTCGTCTGGACTATCGGTATTTGAATCAAATTCTTCAATTACATCCTCTAAGGGTCTACTCATAAGGTTCTGATGTGCCAATTCTACTACTGGAGGATCTGGATGTCTCTACCATGGAATCCATTCCATGCTTCTATCATGGTGCCGAATGATTATACAATCATCCAAGTAATGAAACATTTCCATTCTATGTTCTGATCGATCAAGTATGTTGTGGTCAAGCTGTTGGGGTCTCAGTTGTCTCCAATTTTGGTTATTTCTTCTAGCTCTTCTGCCTCTTCCTCATATTTCACCATTTTGTGGTTGCTCAACAACTCTTACTTGATTTCTTTTTTCTGGATTAATATTCCTATTCCAGGTTCCTCTCCTCCCTCAAACCTGGTTCCTGTGGCCTCGACCTCTTTTCAATTGAATCTACCTATTGTAAGGTTGTCGTACTCCCAACTGCTCGAGATTCGATCAGTCCCTCTGTCATTCCTGATGATGTCTTTAGTTCCTAGGAGCTCACTGAGGTTGGTCCATAGGACTAACCTTAGGAGCACGTAGTGATGGGTTAACTATGGCCATACCCACTGCTAGACCTTACGATTCAGCAAGTGGTCTAGTCGACCTAGGGGTATCCTGAGTTAAATTTCTCCCACTCTGGTTATCGGGAGGGAGGTTAACCACACTTCTACCTTGGTCAGGTAAGTCTTGGTCATCGAGTGGCTTTGACGAACCCTCTGAATTTCACAAAATACCTCTATTTTGGTCCTGATTAATGAGTTCGGCCTGAGAACTCCCTTATTAGTGTTAGTTTTTTGGGGTTACTTTATGCAGAATTTGCAACCTTCGGTCCGCTCTTAGAAATCTCCTTCACCACCTGGCTTCCTCGAAGTGCCATTGAGGTGCACATTATTCTAAGGCTACCTGATATTGTTTTAAAAATTTTGAGTCAGTACTCGAATTGTTCATGTTTTCATATGCAGATATGGGCCAATTGAAAGTCTCATGGACTCGATGTTCCAGCCTTCTCACTTCCCTCCTGTGTTGCTTGAGGTCCAATTCTACTAGCCTATATCGGGGTACTTCTTCACATTTAGTAGGATGCTACATGGTTGTGGTATATGGAGTTCTGAATCATCGAGGTACTAACAATTTTGTTGTTTCATCTGTACTTGTGTTAGAAATGTTTAGTCCTTCTAAAGAACTTCCACTCCCGATCACCTGTGTTTCATCTGCAAATCGTACTCTTATCTATTGATCATGAGTCAGGTGTCGTGGACTTCTTTGGGGACTTACTTGGAGAATGTCAGGATCAGGTTGATTTTCATGACTTCTTGATTTATCCTACCAACCTCTTTTTCTTGATCCCTCTATTGCTACCTGGACATCCCTCCAATTGATTTTTTCCATCTCTTCTTTTGTTATTCTGTAATTGGCAGTTGAACTCTGTCCTGCTTCCTAGACCCTCGGTATTTGAGGTGATTCCACTTGTTCTTCAGATCTTACGACTTGTGCATCGTCTGAGTTTGCTAAATTTTTCAAGTTCAGTGTTATCCTTAATGTGGCTGAGGATGAACTCATGGACTGGTCATCTGATGTTACTGCCTTCTCTCTCACCCTCTCCCCTTGGTCTACATTGGGTAAGGAAAATAGACTTCTTGCTAGGGAATTTCTCGATTTAGTCCTTCGTTCTTCGTCCTCCTGTTTCACCCATTCACCTCTGTGTACCTCTTGACATTCTTCAATTCTCTCCATAGTGGTCTCCAACTCCTAGATGACTTGCTCTCACAACTAGTTATTGTACTATCTCAGAGTTTCATACTCTTTGTGCAATCTCTGAGTTTCCAATTGCATTTGTTGCAAAATTATCACCCCCTCTTCGTTCTGTCCTTCTCCCAAAATTTGTAGGACAACTTCTGTTGGTACCTAAAGTTGTTCCTCTTCGCTATTCGAAGCGGGTTGTTGTAACTGTTGTTGTTCACCTCTTCCAGTTGTCGATCCTTCTTCGATTCCAAATAGCCATTCCAGGTTATGAATTTCCTCCTCCTGAATAACATGACTCTGCTCCTCATTGTCTGGAGTTTGAGTACCTGGATTTAATTCATCTCTCCAGGTTCTGGGATTTCCCTCTGATTTTTCTAAATCCATCATGTTTAACTAAACATGGGGTTTGTATAGTTTCAGTTTAGAACCGTTTATTGCTTCAAGGCAAACTATTTCGTCTAGTTTCCTCAGTGTGACTGCACCATTCTCCAATACCTCTTCCACTTGGAAGGGTCCAAGCCATAAGGTTTTTAATTTCCTAGGATTGATCTCTCTTTTTCTATTATATTTGAGGACCAATTCACCAACCTTTAGGTCCATCTTCTGAAGATGCTTGACATGCTAAAAAATTTTCCTTTTTTGTGATATCTTCGTTGTCCACTATGCCATGACCCTTTTCTCCCCTAGTCGAACCAATGTTGTCAGCCGATCCCCGACGCTCTCTTCTTCACTTAGTCGGTTGTTGATTGCTACCCTTAGGCTTGGTACCAAAAATTCTATCGATACCACTGCTTCTTGCCCGCACATTAGCTAAAAGGGTGTATGGTTCGTTGTTGGTTTGAAAGCAGTCCTGTATGCCCACAGTATTACTGGTAATAATTTCTCCTAGTTGACTCCTTCCACGCCGCATGTCTTGTACATGATAGAAACCAAGATTTTGTTAGTTGCCTCTACTTGCCCATTCGCCCTTGGGTAATACGGGCTGGAAAATGAATGAAAAATCTTGAATTCCTTCGTTAAGTTCTGAATAATCTCATTCACGAAATGGCCTCCTCTGTCACTTGTCAGATGAAGGCGTATCCCAAATCTGGAGATTACTTTTTCATACAAGAAACGAGTCGTGCTTCTTGTCAAGTTGTCAGGTAGGGCTCTAGCTTCCATCCATTTTATGAGGTATTCTGTAGCGACTACAATATATCTACATTTTCTTCTGTGATTTGTCCATAATGGACCTACAAAATCCAACCCCCATCCCTCGAAGAGTTCCTAAGGTTGTGTCAAATGCAAAGGCATGAAGTCCCTCTTCAATGGCTTCCTCGTTCTCTGACATGTATCACATGCCTTGACAAAAGCTATCACATCGTGATAGAGGGTGGGCCAACATAGACCTACAAAAAACACTTTCCTTGTTGTTGCATCTTGTCTTATGTGTCCTCCTGCCAATCCGTCATGTGTCTCCTTCAGGGTCTGTTGAACCTTGTCCTCCATTATGCATCTTTGCAAAATCTGATCCTCCCCCATCTTGTAAAGTAATCCTGCAATCAAGGTGAAGGGTGCTGACTTTACAATCACTTTTCTTTGTTTTGTCATCGTCATTTCTTTTGGTATCTCTCTTGTCGATAGGTATTCCCCTATGTGTTTGTACCATGCTGGTATGGCACTGATCGCAAATAATTGCACATTGAGGAATTCGTTCGGTATTCCTCCTTTTGCAAGTTCGTCGAAGTGTATCCTTGATAACTAATCGACTATTATGTGCTTCTTTCCTAGTATGACGACTATCCAAAACACGAACTTCTGCAAGGTGACGAGCCATCAAATTCCATGTCCATATATTGTTGGCTTGTTTATCAAGTATAACAGGGCCTGATGATCCACGTAGAAAGCAAATGGGTTAGCCAATAAATAGTGTCTAAACTTTTGCACTGCATACACCATTCCCAATGCTTCCCTCTCTGTTGTACTATAGTTTTTCTTGGATCTAGACAATAGCCACCTTACGAAATATATGGGTTGATCTAACCCAAATTGGCCCTCCTGAGCCAAGGCACATCCTATTACAAAGTTTGAGGCATCAACATGTACATGAAACTCCCTCTCCTAGTCTAGAAAAACTAGGATTGGTGCCTTCACCAAATGCCCTTTCAACCCCTCAAATGCTTCTCGATGTTCTTATGTCCATATAAACGGGACACCCCTTCATGTAAGAGCATCCAGTGGGTGCGAAATGAGAGCATAGTTTCAGATGAACCTCATATAGTACCCCACTGTTCCTAAAAAGGTCTTTATTGATCTCACATCATATGGCTCCTCCATCAGCAGTACTACCCAAATTTTTTTCAGTTCGGGTTTCAAACCCTGTTGAAACACTATATGTCCTAGCAATTTTTCATAGGGCACCATCAGGATGCATTTATCTAGATTCAACGATATGTAGGCCTTCCTGCATAGTCCCATACATTCTTCTAATTCCTTTAAGTGTTCTTGCATCAGACCATAGAGTGACCAGTCATCCAAAAAGGCTTTGAAGTTTCTTGTAGCCATATTTTCGAAGATGTATAAGATGATTCTCTGGAAGGTGGCTAGTGCATTGCATAGTCCAAATGACATTCGGTTGTAAGCGTATATCCTGTTCTCCACCACAAAGGTTGTATTTAGCATATCCTCCTTCGCAATGCTGATTTGGTTGTACCCCGAGAATCCATCCAAAAATGAATAGATCTCGTGACTTGCTACCTATTCTAGAATGGAGTCTGTGAATGGGATTGGGAAGGGGTCCTTAATAGTTATGATGTTCAAACTTCTAAAATCCACGTAGATTTAGATTTTTTTTGCTTCCCGTTTTAGCGTGATTACGATGGGAGACACCCATTCGCTTGGCGTAACTTTAAAAATTATGCCTGCATCCAGCATCTTCGCAATCTCCATGTTCACCTAAGCTACGTACTTGGGGTTCATCCTGTATGGTCACCTCCTAATAGGTTGAGCTCCATCAATCAACGTAATCTTGTGTACACATAGTTCGGGTGGAACCCCCTTTAGGTCCTTATATGTCTAGACAAAAACATATTTATACTTCATAAAGATCTTAATTGTTGCCACCTTCAGCACTGGATCCCAATCATCTCCACACTTAATCATCTTATTCTCATATTCCTCTCCTAGGTTTACTTGAATCATTTTTGGTCCTTCATACTTGATCGATTCAGGGTCTCTCTCAGCTTTTAATACCTCAATGGGGTGGGTTGGCTTAACATCAATAGCTGCTTTCTCCATTGTATACTCTACAAAGTTTTTTGGAAACACCCAATTCTCTCTCTTTATCCTTTTCTGCTAATTTTTGTCTCTTGTTACAGTTTTCCTCTTCAGTTTCTCTCTTCTTATCTTCTCGTGTTTCACCTTCTGTAGTGATGCATAGGCATTGAGGAGTTTATACCTCGTAATCCTCCATCTATAAATGGAGTAGACCCTTATCCTGGTCTTGCTCATCCTCTATGTATTCCTCCAAGTGCAGCACTCCTTCATCTGGTTCATATCTTGTATCACCTTCAGATAATGAAGATTTTGAGTCATCTGAAGTCGCGATGTCCTGGCTCACTGTCTGATTATTCAGATTGATCACATACTTTATGGTTGACTTTCATAGTTCTCAACCATCTGCATCCTAGCAATGCATCATATGCGGGCTTCTGCATAGCTATAATTACAAAATCAAGGACAAATTCCTGCTCTGCTATGCATATTTTTTGGTTCATCATAACACCAATTGTTTCGATGTTGTATTGATCAGCACCATACAACTTGAAATTCAGATATCTTAAGGCATGTTACCCAATAGTCCGCCATGTCTTTTTTGACATCATGTTCACGCTAGACCCTATGTCCATAATTACTTGAAATAGTTTATGGTCCAAAATCTCCATATGGACCATAGCAGGTCTCCTTCCTACTTCTATCATTAGAATTGTGGGGTCTATGAATTGCTCTTGTTTGATTGCTGCTACCTATCGTGGTTCATCCTTCCTCTTTATGACTTCACCGATCATAGCATACATCTCAGGTACTATGGTGAATAGGTTCACAACCTTCACCTCTATCGATGTGTTCAGTACCTGCGCTACCAACCCTTCGATCGATGCCTTCTTACTCGTCTTCTGTCTCTTCAAAACTTTCTCCAGAACTAGTCGATTCTGCTTCTCTTTCTCTAGTTCTGTCTGAATCAACTCTTGGGATTCCTGCCACCACTCCTTCCCTTGGGCAGGATTTGGATATTGCTCTATATTTTTGGCCTATTCCCTTGTCATAGCCAACACCTCCTTATTTTCCTCTGTTACTGGGCTAACTTCCCCAATGCCAATCAAATTGACATTCTGAGTTCCATTGGAACTTGCTTTGTTTGGATAATTTGCCTCTGTATGGTTTCCTGGCCCACACCACTTATACATTTGTGTGGTGTTACTGGTATTGTTTTTTTTTACATTCTGTGGTTTTGAACAGTTCTTCAAAAAATGTCCACATTCTTGACAATTCTGACATTGGATAATAGGTCGACCGTCAAAGTCATGCTATAGTCAACTTTGACTTCCTTGTCTGTCGCCTCTATGATTATTTTGGTAGCCCCCGCTTGTAGCTCCTTGTCCATTCCTTGTTGCATTCGGCTGCTCTTCTTGTTGTATGGTCATAGTATGATCCTATTTACTTTTCAAGTTGAATGGGTAGTCTGCGATGGAATGTCCTACAATATCACAGATGTTACAATATGCCATCTTCGAGAAGTTGACGTTTGTATGTCCTTCCGTCTTGCAGTCCGAGCACCAGTTTTCTTTTCAGTATTTACGAGTATCTCCTTTGACTTCTTTCAAAATTTTATCAAATTTCCTTTTAAATGAGTGGATTGTGCTCTGTACTTTGTCTTCTTCATCACTGTCAAAATATTCATTATGCTTCATATGTGCTCTAATCCCCACAGTCATCTGCTTACTCTCGCTTTAGAAATTCTTTAATTTCTCCAGTCCTTCTTCATATGTTGAGGAAGGTACTGACTTCATATTTTTCTTATATTTTTCTAGTAATCCATCCAGAAACCAGCGTTTCACCATGTCGTCGACAGGTGGCATTTCCATTTTATCAGTTAGCTACTTCAGTCGTCTATTGTAACTCTTGACATCCTCATTGGGTTTCTATTTTGTTATGCATAGTTTCATGATGATTTATGTATCATCTCTTAATGGTCAAAATTCTTTGATGAATGCTTTTCTCAAGTCTCCCCATTGCACAAAAGCCTATGTACTCTGCTTTTTCAAATACCATTCAATCACCATGCCATGCAGTCTGGCTAGAAACAATTACAGCCATTCTATATCCTGCGTGACTCCATTTGCTCCCCAAATTGTTATGCAAGTTCCCACGTGTCTTGACGGGTCTTCTTTTCCCTCGCCTGAAAAAGGTGAGCACTTCTGTTGTACTATATTACTACCAATACTTGTCATTTGATTTATGTTTTGTCCCAGATTAATCGATGTTGATGGCTGTGTTGTTCGATTTGTTTGTCTGTCTATTGTTGATGGTGTAAAGTTATATCCAAATAATGTTCTATCCAACTCCAATTGGTCTCTATTCTATGATCTCCTTCGTGAATATGTCAATCTTGGTTTCGATCGCCCTCCCCACGAACCCTCATGTGGTTGCTCAGATACAAGGTCTTCTCCTTCAGTATCCTCTTGCCAACCGTCTCCTGTTGGTTCGGGTGTCACCGTCCTTTCCTCAATGATGGACACTTGTTTCACTATTTGATCTTTGTCTTCTACAGTCATCGACAGTATTCCTATGTTCGTACTCTCTTCCTCCTCAGGATTCTAGACTCTCTCTACGTTTGGGTGGGAGATCTATGTCACCTCTCGTGATCTTAAATTTTCTAGTCGTGCACTTCTTTGCACCAGTACTTGTGTACTTTCTTGTAACCTACGATCAGTCATTCACCTATTAGCTTTGTCACTTATGCCTCTCAAAATTAGAGTTTGATTTTTAGGCAAAAATGCCAAATGTATACAAGGGTGAGTATACTCTCAATACGAGAGGTGAACTGATCAAACAGACGAGACAAGGAATCATCATGGGGTATTGGAGGTACAAGGTAACTCAGACGTCAGAGGGATCAGACATCAGACTAGTCTATCTATCAGTTGGCTGGAACCAGACGTTTGGGGTTGGGATACCAAGAGGCTAGACATTTGGGACTAGACATTAGAGGGTGAGAAGTCTGGAAGAAAGACATCAAGTGGCTAGATGTATGGGACTAGATGTCTAAGAATTGGACGTCTAGGAGCTAGACGTCTGGGACTTAGGCATCTAGGGGCTAGACATTTGGGACTGGACGTCTAGGATGCAGATGTCTAGATTTTAGATGGCTGCTATCATGGATTCTACTCCTGAATACCTAAAAACAACTTGCCAGGAAGAGTCTTCAACTTGCATAACATTAACAACACAACCTACAATAACACTCAAGCATGATCTATAATACACAACATAACACCAATATGATCAAGTTTTGTGTTATTATCTCCAGAAGGTTACAGATACAATGCAAAAGTAAGGTGGGTATTTAAAGGTTGCAGGAGCGGTACCCCAAATACCTGTGCTAACCACCCAACCGTTTGCCCAACTAACTAGTTAGATGTCTAACTAATAGTTTAGACGTCTGACTAGCCAGACGTCTACACTAACTAGATGTCTGGATTAACTAGCCTTAACCCAAATGGCGGCCATTTTGTCCTTATGTGCATTTAATAATTTTCTCTTGTAATTGGCTGATTAAACTAAACAAACACTATGCCTTATACAAATGGCATTACAAAATAGAATAAATCCACATTTACTATATACATTCAAAATTGCTTGGGATATTTTCACAATCAGTTCCTCATTTTTGTTGTCTGGAATTGTTGTCTACAACAATAATGTTAGCGTGTAGTGTGGAGGTTGTATTCTATTCACACCATAGCTAAGCAAATGGAATTTTGAAAGAAAAACAAAAGCTTTGAAGAAACAATGATGTCAACATGCAAGGGTTTTTTAAGATCGCCTATTATGAGTTCTTTATATAAAAATCCTAAACTGCCTCTAAGAAGGTGGTTATAAACCACCCTCTTAAGGATAAGAGGATGGTTATAACCGCCCTCCTAGGGGTGCCCAAAAAAAATTGAGTTCTCCTAAGAGGGCGGTTATAAACCACCCTCTTAGGTCGCCCTATGATAGCGGTTTATAACCATTGTCTTAGTCCTAATATGATGGTTATCCTAAGAGGGTGGTTATAAACCGCCCTCTTAGGATCTATTAGGGTGGTTTTTTATTGCCATAAAAAACCATTTTATTTTAGTCGTCGTTAAAGCCCTTTTTCGGTGTAGTGGCTACTCATAACGCATTGACAAGGAAACCTTCATAAAAGACTAGAAAGCATTAAAGAAGGAAAGGTGTAGATGTTAGGAGGTATTGGAAGGAAATGTGTAGATGTCAAGAGGCATTAAATAAATACACGTGGGGAAATTTTTTCTAAGAGGAACATGAAGAATATTAAATCACGTATTTATTTACCTTTGAATTATTTGGGGGAAGTTTAAAATTTTATGGTGAGCTAAATTTTTTTTTCAACGAGTTTATATAGGTTTTTATGAGGGGTCTTGGTCCCCTCATAATGAGTGGGTTTGAACCTTGGACCTCTCAAAGAGAGGCTAAAGCCTTACCATTGTAGTAAGCTTGTAGCTAGTATGGAGAATTAAAAGTTATAAAAAGAAAGTGTAATTAATTGAAGAAAGAAAGATTAAGAAGAAGAGTTAGTATTATTTGAAGGAAATCAATCGGGAAAGGATATTTCATATAGGAAGGAAGTTAATTATCAAAGAGAAAATAGTTATTGTAGAATGGAAATTATTTGAAGAAATAAATTAATTGAATGGTCAATTATTAAAGGAGAATTGGGTGAAAGAAATTTATTAATTGGAATATGATATATTAAAAAGAAAAAAAGTGGGATAGAAAGTATATTGAGAAGAAAATTAATTATATTGAATGAAAATTATTGAAAGTAATTTATGAAAGAACAATATTATTAAAGGAAATAATTATTTAAGTGAAGAATTATCTGAAGAAAATAGAAGAAAATATTTTATGAGAAAAATATTTTATTGAAGGAAATTAATTTATGAGAAGGAGATTAAATATTGGCTTGCATATATCAAATGTCATTAGCTCAACTGGTTAGATTCCTTAACATTCAAGGAGGATACCAAGGTTCAAATCTTTCCAAGCAATACATGGATAATATCCAATCTTTGTTGTAGTATGGTGATGATGTGATACAGGTGGGGGTCATTTTAATCTCGTCTAACCAATTGACAAAAAATATTGGCTTGCATATTGATTAATTTTTTTATAAAATGCAAAGGATATTGTGAAAGAAAGGTACATTGTTGAAGAATCATTTTTTAAGGCAAAAATATTAAATGCAGAGACAAGGAAAACTTATTGAGCAAGCTTTGCAAGGTATTAAATACGTCTTAGCTTCCAGATGTCATTGCAATATTGAAAGGAATTAATTAGGGAGATAAATGATCTTCTACTTTATTGGCATCATCCAAAAAAATTGCAAAAAGAAATTGAAACCCGCTTTGAGAACCTTTATAAAATACAATGGCAAATATAAAGATTTTTCTTTCAAATATTAATTACTAAAAGGATCAAACTTCACCACATGGGAAAATAATATGAAATCAATGCTTATTATTGAAAAACTTTAGAAAGTAGTAACTAGACATAAAACCATTCCAAAAGATGCTATAGGAAAACAAAAATTTAAATATGAATATGCAAAAGCTCAAATGCTAATAACATTTGGTATATCATATCACATTCAAGCACACATAAGTGAAGCTAAAACTTCAAAAAATGCTTGAGATAAACTATGCATCATATGTTTTTGATTGATTGGAGGAGGGGGTTTTGAAAGTAACCCCAGAACCTTTTACAAAAGTGAAAACAAAAATAAGAAGACCTCCACAAGACCAGGATTAAAGCAACAACACATAAAAAACCTAAGAAGATCACCTTGAAACCACATAATATGGAGAATACCCCAAAACTGCACAAGGAGAATACCATAAAATAGCATAATAGGCATCAACCTCAAGGAGGAAAACACAAAGATATGCCACCAGGAGAATAGAGGAACCAAGAAATAAGGACCTCAGAGGTTATGCCAAAATAAATAGTCGAATTAGACTCAGTTAGCTAGAAGCTTCAACCACTTCTTGCTCTTCATTGGTTTCCTGAATGCGCCCTTCATTTTTGAGATCTTCAACCATATTCATGGGTTGCTAAAGGATATTCCAGACCATCTTGGATGCTCTAGACATGGACATCAGTGTCTCCTCTAGGTCTAAGAGGAAATCTTGATTCGATCTTTGTTGATTGCAACTCAATGGTCCACTCAGGGGACTCAGGGGATTAGATCCCTTTTGGGAGAAAGAAAGAGCAAGAAGACCTTCAACCTTTATTTTATTTTTCTAAACATGCTCATATTTTGGTATTTCCTTATCTCGCTCAATTATAATGGGCGTCTTGTGCTTCCCACTTGAATATTTGATCCTAGAAGACCAACGACAAGGCTCCAATTTGATCGAATGGGAGTGTTTCGAGATCCAAAAGCCAACTATGCACCATATTTGAAGGAAAGAATCAAACCAATATTTTACATTTGCAATCACAATTATATTCACTAAACATAGAACATTTTTGTAAAAGGATGGCAAAATTGAAATCAAAGCTACAAACCATGGGAGAGAAAGTGGAAGAAAAATGTCTTGTACAAGTTACACTCAAAGCACTCCCAGAATATTTTAAAACATTGGTCACATCTCTCCAAGTATTTAACTTAAATGTATCATTTAAAAAATTAGTTAATATTCTTTAGGAATATGAAATAGAAAATCAAACAAGAGATGAAATGACAAACAATGTTTTCATTTTGGCAAAAAGATCCCCAAATAACACAAGAATCTCACCATCATCGAATTTGCCAAAATAAAAAGAAAATATTTGTCATATATGTAATAAAGGACACATTATAATATTTTTCAGAAGAAACTCACTCAATCAATGGAATCAAATGCATAGACCTTTTCAAAGATATCAACAAAGACAATATCAAACAAATCAACAACGATATACACAAACACAACAACAATATCCAAAATGGAAAATCAAAGAGGACACATGGTTGAGGAAGTACAAGAAACAATGTATCATGATGAAGAAGAACATGAACCAACTAACAAAGTACTTATGGAAAAATAACTATTGATCTATCCATCTTGGATAATGATATGTTCAATTATGTTCATGAAAATGCTAGTACAAAATATGTGGACCAAATTGATAGACAATGTGTTGGAATATATTACATTATTTGGTACATGCTAATGTACCACCTTGGGTACATCTTTATATTAGGAGTGTGTCTTAGATTAGGGTTTGAGTATTTACTTTATGCAATGTAATAAATGCACAAGTATTGTTAGAATGTGCAAAGTACTTGATGATGTAAATGTGCATGTTGTCCATGTGTACATGAGTCCATAGAATAGGAAGATGAATAGTCATAGGTAGGTGGAAGGCCAAGAGTCACATCTCATTATATATAGGCATTTGATAGATAATATAGGAGAGAAGGTAGATAGCATAAGGTAGAGGATTAGTAGATGATATGTTAGATACAATGTAGAGGATGTAATAAATATGGAGAGTATGAGACCTCCATTTTATATCATTGTACTATTTTCATGAGCCTTCATTAATGGTAGTTTTATGAGTAGTTACATAAGTTTCTTATGAGTTTTACATGCTTAGTATATTGCCATTATAATATATTTAATATTGCATGCTCATTTTATATCTTGTGGTTGATTTCTCATTAAGTATCTAGCATCAAAAGCTAACACAATGTGTTGATGATTTGAAGTCTTCCATTTGTAACAAGGATAGTCATAGTATAAGTCACTAATAAATTTACAATAATGATCTAAGATGTGACTTATTGCATTCAAGTTAGGATAATGATGAACTTATAGGGTACACAAAGGAGGTTGGACAATTTAATGATAATAATTTTTTGACACGAAACAGTGACACCAAATATGTAACAAGGATTTATAATATCAGTGTTGTAAAAGGGAATGGTGGTATAAATAATATTAAAAAAAAAAAATTATTAAAAAGGAAACAAGGAACAATTATGGACAAACAAAGAAATATTGGATCCTCCATAGTTGTAAAATTTGTAGAAAAATAATTAGTCTTAAAAGTTTTATTAAAAGAAGAAAAAGAAGATCGATGTGCACTATGGATGTATAAATAGAATATAATTAAAGAAATGCTAAAGTGCGAATAAAATTTAAAGCAAAACCAAAAGGACAAAATCAGTACCAAAATCAAAGCTAGAAAGAATACAAGAGCCAAGGTTACTGCCAGAGTCAAAGCAAGAAGACCAAGACCAGAATTTAATATTGAACTCCTTACCAAAAAATGCAATGGCAGGGATGTTGGAGTTTATTACATTATTTGGTATACTTGAAAGTACTTTGTAAATATTGGTGTGAAGGAGTCTTGTAAATATTTGTCATTTAGCAATCATTAGAGGTTTGTTATTATTAGAGTCAATAAATATATTTCTCCTATGAGAAATATAAAGAGTCATATCTCTCGTGACTTTGAGGATATGAAGATTTAGCTGAAGGTCAAGAGTCTTTATACAGGCTATATGTAGAGTAAGTGTATGAGATTCATGTAATGAAAATTTAGTACTTCATTGTACTAGAATATTGTGTTTTCATACAAAAAAAAATAGTGAAATTGGGTGAATACTTGTGTATCTCATTTTATATAATTGTGTGAGAACATTAATCTTGATAATTGTGTGAAAATAACTTATATGATAACATTTACTCTTGATAAAAATTTTCTCTCCTAATTCACTTTCAGGTTGGAATGCAAAATTATGATGGTGTAACTCCTCAAATATAGGCTCACACAAAGAAATCTAATATAAGGAGGCTAAGACCTAGGGGTCTATGGGTAAGGCTAAGTCTTCAAAGAAATCAAATACCACTTGCAAATATTGTAAAAGAGAGGGATATCTTATGAAGAATTGCTTATTAAAGTTACATAAAATTGAATCTAAGTTCTTAAAATAAGGTAGACATATTTTGATTATAAATAGAGCTCAAAAAATGATGAAAAGTAATGGAGATGAAAAAAAATCGCTTTAGAGGAGGGACGTTTTTTCGTAGGACTGCCCAAAATTTCAAACTCGTTTTGGCCATATCTCACTCATCTAGACTCGGATTGAGCTGAAATTTTGAGGGTAGATGCCTGAAAAACCCTAGAACGTCTCCACAAATTTTCATATCATTTGGAGAAACACAAATACTAGCACATACCTATGTGTGAACGAGATTTTTGCCAAGCATCTATGCGAGGGTTTCATCTGGGTTGAGTGCAAGCAGCTACAGAGGTTGGTTTTTAGGGCATTCGGGACCTAGAGGCCAATATTTTTTTGGTTTATGCTTAATATTTTAGTAGGAAATATTGCAGGGTATCCAATATGGGTTAGAAATTTATCTTTCAACAGATCATACTGTGAACTTGAGTGACAACAACTTCCAATTTGTTGCACAAAAGTAAAGTGAAAACCATACCTTTCCACGAGGTCTAGGGCAAGTATTAAAGAGCACGAAATAAGTTTCAAGCATTTTATCAAAAAATGGCTCATATCTCAAGTGAATCTGGTGCTAAAGTGCACCCACAAAATAATTCTATTGTGAAAACCCCTATCAAGGGTAAGAATTTCAAAAACTCAGCCCCAAAAATAAATTTTAGGGATGCCCTCCATGGTGGATAGCCTCAGCCCAATGCTAATATCAATATTAGGGCTTCCCATAAACCTCTAAGAATGCCTAAGATTGATCTCAGGAAAATAAAGTCAGGATGTCTTAAAGCAGTTGATAGAACTCCTATTGTTAAGCTGGATATGGGTAACATCCAGACTGACATTGAAGAATTGGAAAAAAGAGGACTAATTTGTTGGTTCGTGGGTTTTTGTCCAAGCCTATCTGCTTTCAAATTCTAGGTTACAAAAATCTGGAAAACTAAAGGTGAGTTATAAATCTCTATTTATCCAAATGGTTATTTTATTGTTTTATTTGCTGATAATGAAGATAGAGAGAAAACGGTTCAAGGGGGTCCTTGGTTTTTTGGAAGGGCAAGACTTTTCATGAAGCCATGGCATACTAAATTTAAAGCCGAAGAAGAGATGCCTTCCATAGCTCCCGTGTGGGTTAGAGTCTTTGGCCTCCCTATTGAATTTTGGAATCCTACTATTTTTTCTTCAATTGGAAACTCTTTAGGAATTTTTATGATGATTGTTGATTGTACTCAAAATTTTGAACATATTATTTATGCTCGGATTTATGTTTAAATGGATTTTGATAAATCCCTTCCTAAAAATATCACATTACAATTTGGGGAAGACACTTGGGAGCAAGTAGTGGACTATGAGAACATTCCTTTTCATTGTAGAATTTACCATGAATATGGTCATTTGGACAGTGCTTGCCCAAATAAAATTCCTGATCAAAAGAAAGAAGATATAAAATCAACAGGTTTCCAAATGCCTAAGAAGAAGAACACTCAGAAAAAACCAGTTATGAAGGATCAATCAAAGTCATCTGCTAATATTTTTGAAATCCTTTCCACAAATGATGTCCCAAGTGAGGTAAAGGAAATAATGGAAACAAAAATCTTAGAAACACAATTTAAATATTTAGGGAAGAACTCAAAGACAAACCAACAAATCAAAGGTTTTCAACAAAAAAAGAGAGAGAAAATTTACACAAGAAAAACAATCTTTTAAATGTCAAAACTTCAAATAATACAGGTCCCAATATAGACTCCATTGAACCCTCTAGTAAAATTTTGACTGTGTACGAGCATTCTTCAAGGTTAGAAGCCATCTCAAATTCAATTGGAATAAATCAAGAAATAGGGAAAAAAACAGAAGATGGATTCTAATCAAAAAGCAGGTTGCAAGACCAATCAATATCATATGGTAAAATAAGGTAAAAAGCTTGTAGAGGAAGGTAAGATTAATGTCCTTCCCAACTTTTTTAGCCTGGTATTAATGAAGATCATCACTTGGAATATTAGAGGACTCAAAGGGAGTCTTTCAAAACAAAATGAAATTAGAAGAATGATTCAGATAAATCATCCACATCTTGTTTTCCTTAAAGAAACAAAGATGTCAATGGAGGATATGGACTCAATTGCCAGTAAAATTTGGCTAGTCGTAAAGTGGTTTCCCTCGGTTCCCAGGGGACTTCTGGTGGCATTGCTTGTCTTTGGGACCCAAAAGAGGTAGTAATTCAACATATGGTTGGCAGTTGGGGTCTGTTGGCTATAGCTATTCAAAGTAGACATTCCAACCAAATTATGCTCTCCATTATTGTTTATGCTTCGACTACTTTGGAGGAAAAAAGAAGACAATGGAAGGATATAACTCATATTATCTCTTATTTTCCTGAAGCTTAGATCTTGAATGGAGGAGATTTCAATACCATCCTCTCTCTGGATGAGAAAATGGGGAGAAATAGAAATTTGGACAAAAACACTTACCTCATGAGCGAATATATTGCAAACCTCCATATTGTGGACATCCAACCAGATAATGGTCTTATGAATTGGTCTAACAGAAGGCAAGGCTTACCTTGTATAATGGAGAGATTCGATAGGTTTTTGCTCTCTAAAAATTTCTTAATCCATGGTCACATTCCTAAAATGAAGACTCTTAATAATGTTGGTTCGGATCATTGGCCAGTCATGGTGGAAATGTAGAAAACCAATGTGAGTTTCTCTCCTTTTCGTTTTTAATTAATGTGGCTTAGAGACATTTCCTTTAGACCTCATGTGCAACAATGGTGGAAGGAAGGTAAACCTAGGCAAGGGACTAAGATGTTCTGTTTTGCCAAAAGACTACAATACATTAAATCCAAAATCAAGACTTGGAACTGGAAAGAGTTTGGGGATGTTCATAAAAAAAAAACATGAAGTTATTGCTCATCTTGAAAATTTGAATAAGAAAATCCATTTAGATGATCTCATAGAGAAGAGAAGTGCAGATGAAATTAAAATCACAACTCAGTTAGAGGAATGGGAAAAAAGAGAAGAAATATTATGGAAGCAAAAATATAGAATTCAATGGCTCAAAGAAGGAGATCGAAACACAAATTTCTTCCACAAATCTCTTCTAGCTCGAAGATCTCACAACTTTATTTCTTCCCTGAAATCAGATTCTAGAGATGTTGTTTATACTTGGGATGGCATGAACTCTATTGTTGTTGATTACTTTTCCAATATTTTTACTGCTAATCCTCTTGAACCAGCTTCTCAACAAAATGTTCTTCAAGATATCCCTTCTCTTATCACTTCTAAGGAGAAATATATTTTGACTGCTCCTGTTACTATCAATGAGCTTCAACAGGTAGTTTTTAAAATGCAAAAAGGGAAAACCCCAGGTCTTGATGGTTTTCCCATTGATTTCTACCAAGAGTTATGGGATATCCTTCATGTTGATTTATTAGAGGTGGTGGAAGAATCCAGGAAAGCCAAAGAAATTTTGAAGGTTATCAATAAAACTTATATTACTCTTGTTCCAACAACTCAAGAGGTTGATCATATCTCAGCTTTTAGACATATTTCTTTATGTAATGTTCTTCTCAAAATCATTACTAAAATCATGGCAGAAATGTTGAAGCCTCTTTTGCATAAGATTGTTTCCCCAGAGCAAGGGGGTTATGTGGAAGGGCATCAAATAGTATATGAGACATTTCTTTCTCAGGAAGCCATCCATTCCATGGATATGTAAAAATTTCCTTCCATGTTCATTCGGTTAGACTTATCCAAAGATTATGACAGAATGGATTGGCACTTCCTTATCAAAATTTTGAGGCAATTTGGTTTCTCTAAGGATTGGATGGATTGGATTATGGGATTTATCTCTTCAGTTTCCTACTTAGTTCTTATCAATGGCAGACCTTCTCATTTGTTCTCAGCTTCCAAAGATATTAGGCGAGGTGACCCGCTATCCCCTTATTTATTCATCATTCTTGTTGAATGCTTAGGTAGGACTATAACCAAAAAGAGAGAAAACAAAACCCTTGAGGGAGTTACCATTGCTCATGGAGATAGACCTATCTCTCATCTTCAATTTATGGATGACTCTACTATTTTAGGTAAAGCTTTAGTTAAGGAAGCTTCTAATATTAAGCAAATCATTAGCTATTTTTCTAAGGCTACTGGGCAGTTAATCAATGAAGACAAATCTAAAGTTATTTTATTTCATTGCTCTGCTATACAGGAATCCATGGTCTTGGATAAATTAAGATATAAGAAGACCTCCCTTCCAATCACTTATTTAGGTATTCCCATAAATATTCAAAGGCAGAAAAATAAATATTAGAATTGGTTGTTGGACAAAGTCAAGAAGAAAATTGGAAAGTAGACCAACAAGTGGCTTTCTTCTGGGGGTAGAATCACCTTGGTAAAATTAGTCCTTCAAGCTATTCCTATTTATGTATCTTTTGTGTTGAATATTCCAAAGGCTATTCTTCGAGAACTGGATCAAATCAGTCATCGTTTCCTTTGGAGTGGTACTAAGGAGAAAATAAAATGGGCCTTGGTGAAATGGGACACTTTATGTCTTCCTAAGAATAAAGGGGGGTTAGGATTTCGGTCTTCTATTAATAACAACAAAGCTTTAGCTGCTAAATTATATTGGAGGATGTTGCATAACCCCAATGCTCTTTGGGCCAATAATCTCCGTGCTAAATATGCTGAGAACAAAAGTCCTGAAGACCTTGTTCGCTATCAATTACCTACCAAAGGTTCTCCCATTTTAGCAGTTCTTAAGACTGGTGAGGATTTGATAAAGAAAAATTTATTTTGGATCATTCATAATGGTCAATAGGTAAATTTTTGGATAGATTCTTGGGATGGTCACAAGCCTTTGATAACTTAGTTTCCCAATTGGAGGCCTTGGATGGAGGAGCTTCATCGAGCTAATTGGATAAAGGTGGATAATTACTATCGGTATCGTACTGGTAATTCAAAGGTTGGTAGATATTGGATCCCTATTGAGGACTAGCCTATTCTAATACTAGAAAGATAAAGACAAGATATCCAAGGCATTCTTCATATGAGATCTCTCTCTTGGTCCCATGAAAAAGATTGTTTTGGATGGAACAACACTACTAAGGGTGAGTATTCAGTTTCTCAAGGTTATTTGACCTTATGCCATAATAATCCCAACCATTCTTCTGATATTTTTTCTCAAGTGTGAGCTCAAAATATCTGGCCTAAGGTGAGGTTCTTTAATTGGCTTTTATTGCATCGTAGGGTGCTTACTGGTGAGCAACTTATAAAGTGTGGTTTTCAAGGCCCTTTTAGATGTGATATGTGTGAAGAGAATGTAGAAACTCTCAACCATATTTTTATTGAGTGTACTTTAGCCTCTAAGCTATGGAGGAGAATGGCCACTTTACTTGGCTTACAGTGGTCCAATTTTTTTACTTTTGAACAACTTTGGAGGGATTGGCCTAATCAAGAGGTTGTTGATCATTTTATTAGGCAATTAGTTTGAATGGGTTCTACCATTCTTCTTTGGAATATTTGAATTAAAAGGAACAGCCGAATTCTTAATCAAGATAGGAAGGATATTCACTATATTTTGTAAAAGACCATAGCCATCTTAGTTGAATCAGTCCATCAACTCCTTTATCACCCCCAAAACTCCCATCAAAGATGGGATCAAGTGATGCAAATATTGAATATTAAGTTAAATCTTCTAAGGGAAACCAACCTAAAGGGAATGTGAGTATTAGTAAGATGAATAGGCCAAGAAATTGGCAACCTCCTCCTAAGGATTTTGGAAAATTCAATACTGATCGAGCCTCTAGAGGGAACCCTGGAAAAGCCAGTGTGGGAGGAATTGTAGACTTTCATATGGCTCCCAGGTTTTTACTTTTGCTGAGAATTTGGGTATTCTTTCCAATAACCTTATTGAGGGGTATGATATCCTCAGAGGCCTTCAGGAGGCTACTAAGGTTGGATGGGAAAAAATGTTAGTTGAGTTTGACTCTCAACTTATGATTAATCTTTTGAAGACTCCTTCCAAGAATCATAAGGTTGATTGGAGAATAAAAAGAATTATTGAGAAGATTCAATTAATCCAAATGGGATTTTTGAAAGTTGATTACAATCATGTGGTTAGAGATCAAAACAAGAGTGCTGATGTTTTAGCTAATTGGTCTTTGGACAAAGGTGATCTTACTTGTTATTGCCACCCTCCTAGATGGTGGGCTTCGCAAATTAGGGAAGCTCTTCTTTCTATAATTTCTTTGGATGGATCCAGTTCTAAAGGTACCTAGTTTCTTCTTGATTTTTTTTGCTTCTCTTTGGTTCATTCAGGTTTTTTTAGTTCCCTAACTCACTATTTTCTTTCTTTTGTTTCCTTTGTTGTTTCTTGCCTTAATAGTCTTCTGGTCTAGATAGGTCATTGTTATGTTCAATTTTTTTTTTTATTTAGTTTTTTAAGGTGTGTGTTATTTTGTTTTGTTTTGTTTTTGTGTTCTTTGTGTTGCTTTTTTATTGTTCTTGTGTTTTTTTATGTTTTTTGTTATTGTTCTTGTATTTTTGTTGTTCTTGTTCTTGTGTTTCTCTTTGTGTTAATTCTTGTTTTTTTGTGTGAGTGTTTTCTATGTTTTTTGTTTTTATTTATTGTCTGTTGTTGGTTGTTTTTTATTTTTATTTTTATTTTATTTTTTTAATATTTTAGGTTTTGGTTGTGTTTATTTTTAATATTTTTTTGGGTTGTCTTTGTAGTGTTCTGTTGTTTTTGTCTTGTTTGTGTTTTGTTATGTGGTTCTTGTGTTTTTCTATGTGGTTCGTGTTGTGGTTTCTTTTTTCTTATTGTGTGTGTGTGTGGTTGTGCTTTTGTTTTTGAAACACTCAAGGAGCATGTTTTTAATTTTATTTTTTAATTTTTGTTGTTATTTACTTATTTTTAAATTGGTTTTGTGTGTTTGTTTGCTTCTTGAGTATGTCAAAGGTCGTAGGCTAGGTCCAAGTCCTGGGTGTTTTTTGCAGAATGGATACCCCTACCTCCTTGGATCTTACCCAAAAGTGGCATCCCTTTTGGGATGTTTTCCACAAATTAAAAAAAAAAGGTAGATATCTTTTGGATGATGACAAAGATTCAAATGGATCTACCTCAAATGTAGAGGCCCACTAGAGCAACAATTATGGAGGAAAGATATTATTGTCAGTAATGTCTTCTCTCCTTGGTCCCTTAGTTTATATTATGGGGGGTGTTGAATTTAAATTCATTACCAAGATCCAACATTATGTGATGTATTGGATAGGCCTAAGGGCATTTCATTGTGCAATATATTTATTATTTTATAATATTTTATTATGTATGCCCAATGGGCCATGATTAACCTTGTTATGGTTAAACATTATTTATTATTTGTAGTTAACCTAAAGTACACTTATTATGTTAGGTTAATCTTTGTGATGTAATTTTGGGTTGTATTGTTATAAATACCCCCTCACACTATTTTTTTTGTTAGAGTGTTGTGCAACAATATCTATGACTATTGATAGTTTATGGTGCTTATGAGAGCCCCAATTCTCTTTTGTCCTTTTATGTTTTTTATAATATTTGAGTAAATGTTTTGCTTTTGTTTATTTCTGAAAAGTATTGTGAATTTCAACAAATGGTTATGTAAGTCATGTAGACAGTTTGGTTTCCTAGCATATAGATGATGACATCACCACCCTAGATTCAAAATTTGAGTAGGTAACTATAGGTCAATTGCATCACCTACATCCACTATGTGATATAGTTTAGACCATGTAGATATTTTGCTAAGGCAATGGTGCAACAACGAGCATGCAACAACTTTGAGTACAATAGAGAAACTCTGAATGAAATCCCTAGCAGATAAATCTAGCCAAAATATTGTAGAAAGGTGGAAGAAGCAAAAAAGTATGGTCGAATGCCAAGTAGGCCAAAGCAAATGACAAATCAATCAATAAAAGTTTGTTAGATGGTATAAAATGCTAAGGTAATGAATTCGATATCTGGTTGAATATAATGAAAGACAAATTTTGGCTAAGAAAACTAGTTGGATATTTGAGATGATGATGTCACCAAAAAGATAACAAAAGTCTAGCATTCGATATTCTTCAAACTAAAAATCAAAGGTATAAGACTTCACATTTAATAGTAAAACATCAAAGAGAAAAAGAAGCTGATTAGATAGACTACAATGCTAATGTTAGCAAGATGACATAGAATGCCCAACATAGTATTAAAACAATGCCTAAGTAGAAAGAAATGTTGTAAGGCATTGTTTTCGACATTTGATTTATGACACCCGACATCATGGCTCCCATTGGCATCGAACTCCAAAGGATGATGATGTCATCATTAAAAGATTAAATACCTAGTAACAAAGCATCAAAGACAAAAAACAAAGATATTCAATGTCTGGTACTATGAGATATAGTCGTCAGATTCTTCAAATGAAGCATCAAAAGGAAGAAGAACATCTGATACCCAATAAGAAGTGATTTAATCTTGACATGAGGAGAAAATAAAAGAAAGCAATTCTTAGCCAAGATGATCACCTAGTAGTAAGCGACACATTCTCACACCGCTAACCTCTGCATGAATAATCCAAAATCATTCAAATTAGCAGGATCATGTGTGTCAATCAACCACCAGGTATCATTGTTGTTAGAAGATCTCAACGACTAAAGTCTTATCCTTCACATATTTGCCCCTGCTTAGCTAGCTATGCGTAACAAAAAGAAGTGGACCATCACCTAATGGTTATAATCTAATGGTGCAACATGCAATCCAACATCATAGTGAAATCTACATCACACATGTCAATAAGGCGTTAGAACCTTGCGGTTCTAAATAAAAATTAAATTAATTAATTAATAAAAATCATGCATCCGAATCACTTTGCCACTTATAGGGGGCTCCCTCCTTTAAAACATTAAATAATAAATTATTTTCTTTTCTTTGATGATTTACAATGTCACTCTACATATTTATATCTACTCTAACCCTAACCCTATGTCCTTTCAATATGACGGTTCACATAAAAATCAATATATTTAATTATTATGACAATCTTAACACTAACCTAAATATAATAATTAATTATTATAACTATCCTAACTCTAATATAATTAATTATATTATTAATAATATAATTTATCTATTATAACTGTTATTATTAATAATGAACATGCCACTCTTCCTGAAAAAGACTTTCTCCTCAAAGCTGGAACTATGTTTCCCATATCTGTGTAAATTTGATTACCAAACTCATTGTATTGAGAAAAGACAGGTGAGTATATTGATAATGGACAATATTTCAATTCTACTCGTACCACTTTTCGACTCATTATTAAAATCTGACTCAATTGATTCTATCTCTCATAGCCTAGCTTCGACGTCCACCAACGACGAAGTGAATAGCTGCAAAAAAAATCTCTACAAGCTGGTTTTAAGGATTAGCCGTTCATTTTAAAATAATAGGTAGTATAGACAGCATCTGTGACCGCATTTGATATCCTTATAGTTGTAAAGCCTCCAACTAGTGAGAGGAACCTCTATTGTGCCATAACTAATGTGAACACTGTTTCAAGGTATCCCAACCATAAAAAGGCACACCTCATAAATATGATGGAAATACTAGAATTCAATCAAGATGATGGTCCACTTATTGCTTGTCTCAGTTTATAACATTGACAACCCATGCCATTAGATTCAATTGAGTATATTATAAATAGCCTTGCCAATTGAATTGCACCTTGTTTATATATATATTATTTACTTCTCCAGCACATACTATTTATCCAGTCCCACTATTCCCTTTAAGATCCCTTCTAGCTTTCATATTCAATATTGTAATTTCCAGATTTTCCCTTTTTTAGACTTGTTCACAATGGTTGGAAAAACATTAATAGGAGAAAGCATGCATTTCTTGTAAATAATCAGCATGAATGAGTTTTCGCTATACTTCATGTGCCTTAGTATCAAAAAAATCAAGAATTGAAGTATACAAAAACTACCTACAACAATATTGCTTCCAATCCCCATAGCAAACAATGCAGAAATACTTCTTTTGAGTTTAAAATAAAAGGCTTTCAAGAGTCAGTTCCTATATTTTGTAACAGATTTTGTCAACCTTTATCATTATAATCTTAACCATCCTCCTAACTTGCATGGTTGGAGACTTGATGCCCATCACCTACCAATATTCGTGGCGTATTACTACACAAGGGGAACTGTCACAAGTATTAAATATTTTTATATCAAATCGTGGGAAAAAATGTGACAACCCTCCTGAGACATAACCATTGCTCCATGCTCTATAATGTTATTATCCATCTCAAACTCTTCATGGTTATGATCACTATTTTGCTCTTGTCTTCCTCTGTTACCAGCAAGATGTTCTTGCTCTAAGTCAGAGGCATTATCTAAAAGATAATTTGATGCTTGTTACTCGTCCTTGTCGTAGAGGAAATAAGCATCTATAACATGGCAACAATCAAATCCTAGTAATTCGGACATCCTTCCACTTCATGTAGACGTTGCCCTCTTATAAGCCAAGTGGCCATATGAAATTTCCTTGGCACACCTTGTCCGAAGATGTACAACGTGCAGTCCCTTGTATTCAGCTGAATCAGTGCTGGATGGAATCAACGCATCCATAATGGCTGATCCATAGATTGCCTGGGTGGAGTTATTAAATTTTGAAGTGGTTATGGTATGCATAATAGGCGTTGTTTTCCCAAATAAAATGAAGAAAAAATAAATCTTTGGTAAAAATTCACACACAAAGTGGTCCATCTGAGAAACATGGGTAACTTGTTTAAAAAACCAGGGAGGAGGCCAAGGCGGGCGGCGAGTGCATAGAAAAAATTTAAACTCCCCGTGTTTCACAACATACTCCTTTTGGGTTGTTGTGGAAACTATGACTTCATTTTTGGTTAATTTTTGGAATAGAAGATCGAGTCCAAGTGTTTTTTACACATATATAGTTTTAAGGTTTTCATAGGAGTATTATTCTTTCTTTCTTTGCTTGAATTGTCACAGTGAAGTGGGAAAGGTTGGAAACTTGCATTAAATACACTATTATCCAGGTTTAATACTATTGTTTCATGTGGAAGGTAAGGACTTGTTGTGTGGGAAAGGTTGGAAACTTGCGTTAATGAGAGTATTATCCAGGTTTAATACGATTGTTTCATGTGGAAGGTAAGGAATTTTGTGTGGTAAAGGTTGGAAACTTGCCTTAATAAGAGTATTATCCAGGTTTAATAAGATTGTTTTAGTTTTACATATGGAAGGTAAGGACTTGTTGTGAGTATAATTGTTTTGTTATTTGTATTCTTCCTTTTCAACATTTATTTTGTCTTTAATCATGATATTTGAAACATGACGATCTCGGTTTTTTAATATAGTTTTCTCTTCTTCTCCATGAAAAGAAGAAGTAGACTGATGTCCAACCAATTGATTGTCATTCACATCCACGAAACTCACATCCCAACTTCTCAAGTCCGCCCAGGGTTTGGTGAGGTTTCTCAGATATGCGATGTCGCTTTAAATTTGCTTTGACCCTTCATTGAGCAAATCCACACGATCTTGCCAAAACATGACTCTGATACCAAATGCTTACGGTTCTAAATAAAAATTAAATAAATTAATTAATAAAAATCATGCATCCGAATCACTTTGCCACTTATAGGGGGCTCCCTCCTTTAAAACATTAAATAATAAATTATTCCATATGTATATCTACCATAACCCTACGTCCTTTCAATATGAAGGTTCACATAATAATTAATATATTTAATTATTATGACTATCCTAGCCCTAACCTAAATATAATAATTAATTATTATAACTATCCTAACTCTAATATAAAAAATTATATTATTAATAATTAAATTTATTTATTATAATTATTATTATTATTAATGGACGTTAGGATATGAGATTCTAACATAAGCCATGCTTGTAGCAGTTTAGCATAGTTGAGTTGAGTACGACAACCACTCTCTATGTTTGAGTTGAGGCTTGCAACATGCTTTGAAAGCAATAATGCTTACATAACAAAATATATATATACTAGAATGTAAGTCATTATAATGGTTGACTCTTTGGTGTTTACAATTGGCATAATTCTATTGATTGAGGCTATATACCCTTTGAATGAAGATTGGATTGTTTTTTGGCCTGTTGCTCACTTCTTGTGTTAAATGTAGCAAGTGTGAACACTTAATTTATTAAGTGGTTAATTTAGTAGCTAGGCTAGGTTAGAGTTGTCGGCTAAATTGTTTAAATAAGTCGGCATGATATTTTTGAATTTCTCTTCTATCCTCCTTATCCCTCCATTCTCTCCTATATTCCCTCTTCTCCCTTATCACTCCACCTCCCTTCCCTCTTATTCCTCCAACCTCCCTTCATCTTCTCCTCCGACTTCCTCCCTTCCCGCTTCTCCTCTAACCTCCTCTCCCTTCATATAAATTAGATGTATTTCCTATAGTTGGCGAATAATGTAATAGCTCTACGAGATATTAAATAAAGGATTATTTAATCTGTTAAATTTTCCTATTGCCACCTTGTCTTGGTTTCGGATTAAACATGTATGTATGTCTCACTAACTGGTTAAGCATTTCTATTAAAGCTAGGAACAAATAATTTTGCTATAGTTATTTTTCATTTTGGATTTTTACTTGGATTTATTGTTATAGTTTTAGAAAGACTTAACAACGCTCATAGTTTTTCATGATTAATTGTTTAAAAACATAAGGAAAGTAAGTTGGTTTGTTAGGTGGTTAAATATAAATTTAGATTGTGAGACTCTCTTCACTATTTCTCTTGATGTTGTTGAATTTGTACCACTTTTACCTTAGTTCTCTAACCCTTTTGTATTTCTTACTTTAATCTATAATCCCCATTAGTTAGATTAGCTAGGCACAGGAGTTGGTCTTCTCCATAGGTTGACTCAGAGACCCCTGTTTCTAAGGCATCCAATCTTGGTCGAGGTCTTGAGGGTGCAACTCATCCGCTTAGGAAAATTTTAGACCAAGATTTTTTTGACATGCCTAGGAGGACTCAAATCCCACCATTATCTAATAAGGTAGCATTTCTCTAAGAGCAAAGATAAAATTCTAATACTTGAAAGCTATCCAAAGTGCCAAACGTTTTGGCATGCTTGAAGAAAGCATCTCTCCACCATGCTACCAAGAGTTTTTTGGCATGCTCGATGGGACAAGATTTCATAAATCCTATTTCAATCACCTAGAGGACTCAATATTTTGGTGAATAGTCTTGACCTCACTTGCAAAGATTGTATATTCACCTAGCAACTCTGTTGAAAATAAGGATCCAAAAGAAGTGGTGACTTTTTTGGAAAGAAGGATTGAAATCAAATGGTAAATGTACCAAAAAGCCTAAATAGTACATCAAGCACCAACCATATGGCTCTACAAACATATTAATAAAAAAAATTAGAGCTATGGTTGGACAAAATTGTCTGGCCTAGAATAATACTGAGTTGCTCAACCTCATAGTTCTCTATAAAATTTTACAGGCTGCATTAAAGCTATTTTCCATTTGCAATGGCAGTGAGAAAATCACCTAAAAGCATTGTTAAAAATATTAACCCTGGTTGTCCTCTATAGTATTGTATTTGAAGATGGCATGATAAGATTGCTTGCTCAATCCTTATGGGGTAAGGCATTGCAATGGTACAGATATTGAGAAGAAAAAAGCATTAAGACTTGGGCTAACTTGGCTAAACCATTGGTCTTGGTTTTTGATGACTTAGGGGATCTTTTTGCATTGCACATATAATTTTCCTATATCAAAAGAGGTCCTCATGAATCTCTCCAAGATTTCAACACCAGATTCAAAATACTATGGGATAAAATACCTTGGGAGATTAAGTCATCACAAGAATAGGCCTATATCTACTATGTTTGAGCTTTAAATCTATATTCATCCTTAAAAATCCAAAATTATCAAAAAAAAAATTCCATAGGTGTTTCGGATGGCCAAGGAGATTAAGTCGTCATAAGCATAAGTCTATATCTAATATGTCTGAGCTTTAAATCTATATTTAACCTTACAAATCTAACATTATCAGGAAAAAATATTTCCATAGGTGTTTCAAATGGCTATGAAGGTTGAAAATATGTTTATTTCAGTTGGAAAACTTCCTCCCAAGTCTGATAATTTTGATGCTCCATTATCTTATCAAATAAATTTACAACCCCCTTGCCCATAATTACCTTAGATGGTTACTCTAGTGAACACAATGCCCTCAGTTCAATACTCAAATGACAAGATGCATATTGTATTGAACCCCTCAACAACTTAGGAGCTAAAATATATCATCCAACATCTGACCAATGAGCTTGCAAAAATTGAAAAATAGAAGGAAAACACCTATCTAGATTAGCTTGAGGATTCAACACCTAACGAATATAACAATAAATTGAAGGCTCCTTTAGGAGTAGATTGTCAACCATAGGATATTATTGCGATCACCATGAATCAAGAGCATTTCCTGACAATGGAAAAGTACTTTGTAAATGATCCAGTTAGCCCAAATGTAATACCAGATGAGACAGAGCATGATTAAAATGGATCATATGAAGATGAAGTTGAAAGCAACTCAAATATATAAGGATATTGTAAGTAAAATCTAGGATCACACATATTTCATCTGAAAGCCTTGTGTCGATATTTCCAAAGAAGACAATATCATCAAGCATTATACTACCCAACCATATTAAGAGAACAACAGGAATATGCAGTCAAGGCGTACATAAGCTTCAAGCAAAGAACAACAAAAATGGGTCATGATTCCAAAAATGATGCTCTATAAGGAGATTTGAAGAAAAATATTTTGGTTTCTACACAAGTGGACCTAGTCAAAATAAACCTAGAAATTTCAATGGTAGACACCACAACTTCATTGGGATTCAAATTAGTAAACAGACAAACATCTCTTAGTATCATGAGGGATTACCCTCCCCTGTTTTATTTATCAGTATGCTTGGAAGGATGGATATTACACAACTACCTAATAGATAAATAAGTTGAATTTGTTATCATACCTAAGGTAATTTGTGATACTATGAAATGGAGATACACTAACATGGATCATCGGGTTATCCAAATCAAGAAAATATATGTCAAAGCAATAAGGATAGCTAAAAGGGTTCCAGTGCTACTATAGAGAATGCCAGATTTAACAACAATTCATAATATCATAGTAGTAGAGATGCCTCCAACTTTTAGGATGGGTTTACCAAAAGATTTTTTGATGCAAATAAACGAACATAGGACATGAGGATGCACATATAATTGTGTCATGTATCAAGAAATTGGTCTGAATTCATACCAAAAATATCGACCTCTTTTGCATGCAGAGATATGAAGAATATAAGGTAAATTTGTCTCAAGAACTTTATAGGTTGGCCAAAATGGAGATAATTTATTAGATAAGGCTCAACAAGGATCGACTTGTAATAGCTCAAATTTTACATATGGAAATCACAAGCTAATATCAAGATCAAAGAGCAAGTATAATTTGATAATCAATTGTAAAGATTTTCAATTCTAGGATGGGAGTGGATTCCAACAGATGCTTCCAAGATTTTTGGAAATAAATTAAAGGACTGGACACTAATATAAGGAAATTTTACTTTGAATCACCAATAAGGAAGTTTCATTTCCACGAAGCATCCTCAGTTCTCAATAAATGGGTTGATGCATAGGGAAAGGTGCATAAAAATGATCATTAATGACTCATGTGACCAACAATATCCTCTACCATTGGTTCTATGCATCGCTTTTTAAGAAGGCTCAAATTCAAATCCAAGTTCAAAGTCAAAGATGTGGTAGATTCTTGACCAATTTGGTTGTATTTCCTAATATGAATACCATAGATAGAAATGCAAGTTTGGCGTGATATGGTCCACACACTGTAGATTTAGATGCAATATCTAAAAACTTGAGACAACTAGTGTACATATGTATGCCATAATTTTGTGTAAATAAACTGACAAGTAGATAAAAATTATATATAAGCTCAAAGAATAAGCCAGTTAGGGATAAAAAAATATTAAAATCATAAATGGTATATTAAGATGTCACAAGGATTTTTTCTTCTCGAGAATCAAACATGATCAAGCTAGATATTAAGAGGGTTGATAATCTGAGCCTACAGACAACTCCTTCACAAGAAAAAGGCCTATATAAGGGTGCAACTAATTTGCCTTCTTATCCTATTGCTTGGAAGACTATTAGAAGATGGAAAGGAAAGGGAGAGCGAAGCACATGTTGGGATTAGAATGGCCTAAGAATATATTGTATTATTTTTCCCTTTATTTCATTTGTGTGACCTTGTTCTAGATAAAATCAAACCCTATAGCATGGGCCAAAGTGATATAAAGGCAAGAAAGCAAAATTGTAGAAGGATCTAGAACCAAATAAGGATAAGAGGTCCATCCTCTCTCATGTATGAATTATTCAGACATTCACCATAGTCATAGGTCTCCTCTATATGAGTATTTTCTCTTCACAAGACTCATTCTACCTCTTGAAGCATAGTAATTAACCCTTTTCATATACCATCATTCATCCTCTTGTATTCTATGAGTATTCTCAGCATAATGTAGCCAAATAGTCCCCTCAGCTATACATACTCTTGAATCCATAGTCTAATGGAAAAAAAAAACTCAAGTCATTTCACATGATTATGGTAATGTGTGAAATTAATGCTTTCAATGTCCTCATAAAGAAAATAGGTGTTGTGGTATCAAGGTGATGAAAGTAGGCACACATTTCATTAATAAAAATATTGTGGCACAAATATTTGATTGGTGAAGTAAAATAAAAAATAAGGAATCAAGTACGATCGCATGGACGACACGATCCAAGAAGGTGCTAGCATCGACAAAGGCCGGTTCAACTAGGGATCTAGTTGTCACTAGTTGTAACAAGCGACTATAAAAGGACGTATCAGGCTATCTAATACATATAGCTCCATGATCATTGTGAGCATCCATGCATTCTATGAAAGCAACAAATATTCAAATGAAGTCTTCCAACATGAAGAAGATATATCTATGAGATTTTGTGAAGAAGAAAACAAACAAACAAACAAAGCTTTCGAGCACTGGAATATTTGCCTAATGTTCCTTGCACATGTGAACATTCATCTAAATATATAGATCTAGAACTGAAATAATATTCAACTGCAACAAAATATGCTCATAGAATTTTTAATTTTGTAGGAGGTGCCTCCACACAAGTATATTTGATTTCTTTCCTCTCTCTTTTCTTACCAATATTTCCCTCCTCTTCATGTATACTTCCTTTGTATCTTTGTATCATTCACCTTTATAGTCATCTTATCACCCTATCCATCTAAATATCCCGTTGCTAAACTTTGGTGCTTATATACTTCACCCCCTTTACCTTTCTTGTTTCTTGTTGTTCCCTCTCCAACTAAAGCAACCTTCACCTCTCCAATCACCTTTCATCACACTCCCATTCTTCACATCAAATTTTACTTCTATTTGAAATTTATTTTATTTTCTATAGCCATAACCCTAACCCATTCTCATAACCTTTTCTTTGAATCAACTTATCTTCTAGCTCTATTTCCTCTCAAATATCTGTTATCCCATAGATAAGGCTAACTAGGTTTTTAATTTAACAAGAAAAAATCCTAAAAGTCATCAATAATGTAGGTCAATTCATGACCTACATCCACTATGTGGTATAGTTTAGACCATGTAAATATTTTGCTAAGGTAGTGGTGCATCAACGAGCACGTAGCAGCTCTAAGTACAATGGAGCAACTCTGAATGAAGTCCTTATGGTAAATAAAACTATCCAAAAGATTATAAAAATATGGAAGGAGCAAAAAAGTATGGCCAGATGCAAAGTAGACCAAACCAAATGGTAAAGCAATCAACAGAAGGTTACCATATGGTATGAAAATGCTAAGGTAATGAGTATGGCATTCGACATAACAAAATGAAAGATGCAAAATTTGGCTAAGTAAGAAAGTTGGTTGGATATTTGAGATATTGATGTTAGCAACAAGACAACAAAAGTCTAGCTTTCGATATTCTTAAAAAATAAAATCAAAGGTATAAGACCTGACATCCATCACCCAATGTTTGACAATCAAACGTTTAAGAGAGCTGATTAGATGGACTACAATGCTAATGTCAGAAAGATGACATAGAATATCCAATGTAATATTAAAACAATGCTTGAGTAGGAAGAAATATTGTAAGGCATTGTTTCTGGCATCTGGTATTTGACACTCAACATCATGGCTTCCATAGGCACTGAACTCCAAAGGATGATGATGTCATCACTAAAAGCTCAAATACCCGACAACAAAGCATCAAAGCCAAAAAACAAAGGTATTCAATGTCTGATATTATGAGATATAACTATCATATTCTTAAGATGAAGCATCAAAAGGAAGAACATTCAGTACCCAACAAGCAAAAGTGAAAGAAGCCCAACATGAGGAGAAAACAAAAGGAATAAATGTTCAGCCAAGATGATCACCTGATTAAGCAACATGTTCTCACATCACCAACCTCTACATGAATGATTTGAAATCATCTAAATTAATAGGATCACGTGTGTTGATCAGTCACCAGGTATCATTGTTTTCAAAAAAATTAATGGTCAAAGCTTTCTCCTTCGCAAATATTCCTTTACTTAGCTGGCTATGCGTAACAAAAATGAGTGGACCACCTGTTGATGGTTATAATCCAATAATATAGCACACAAGCCAACCTCACAATGAAATCTATATCACACATATCAACAAGGTATGCTTGTAGCAGTTAAGCACAACTGAGCTGAGTGTGATGACTCTCGATGCCTACTCTAAGGCTTGCAACATGCTCTGAAAGCAATCATGCTTACATAACTGAATCAATTATAAAATCTATATATACTAAAATGCAATTTATTCTAATGGTCGACTCTTTGGCATTTACAGTTGGCATGATTGTATTGATTGAGGCTATATGACTTTGAATGAAGATTGGATTGTTGTCTAGCCTCTTGATCACTTCTTGTGCTAAACATGTATGTATGTCTCACTGAGTAGTTAAGATTTTAAGAACATATAATTCTACTATAGTTATTATTTATTATAGATTTCTACCTAGATTTATTGTTATAGTTTTGGAATGACTTAAAAAGCATGATTAATTATTTAAAAGCATAAGGAAAGTAAGTTGAATTGTTAGGTTATTCAATATAAGTTCAAATTGTGAGACTCTTTGCATTATGTCTCTTGATATTACTAAATCCATACCACTTTCAACTTAGTTATTTAATCCTCTTGTATTTCTTACTTTAGTTTGCAACCCCTCATTAGTTACATTAGCTAGGCATCAGAGTCGGTTTTCTTCAGAGGTTGACTTAAAGACCCCTATTTCTAAGGCATCCAATCTTGGTCGAGGTCTTGAGGACACAACTCATCCACTTAGGCAGATTTCGGACCAAGAGTAACATTCCTCCATAGAGACACACAAATATAATTTTTCTTGTGTAAAGACTAAAGCAAATCACTTGTTATATTTTTGTTGTAGTCACTAGAGATAATTCGCTCTATACCTTTGATATTTAGATCTAGATCTAGGATATTTTATTGGATTTATTTTTCTTATATGAATTTGTTTTTGTTGTGAATATTGTTGAAATTATTATTTTTTTGAAGTTGTTTCATTACAAGTGTTATCAAATCAATGATTTTATCTCATTATGACATTGAAAAGTGATAGAAAAACCACTAAGACAAGGAGGACAAGGTATGTCAAGGACTCAACTCTGACCCATGCCTAAAGGCTCAAAACTTCAAATTCTAATCCTAGGGCATACAAGGGGGACAATTAAGAAAGAGAAATGTTACCAAATGAACCAGAGGAAATACTTAAGGGTAGTCAAATCAAATCGAAAGATGAACAAACTAAGAAACAAATGGGGAAAAGAAAGCAAAAATGATATATGAAATTGCAAAAGAAACTAGTCTGAATGGTTGTAGGTGAGGATCTAATGATAGAGTAAGTTTTATCATTGAAGGACAAGGCTTTGATAGGAAGATTTATGAGCCACTCCATAAAATTAAAAACTCTGTGAGAATGAATCAAAACTACCTGGTTGTAGGTTTTGGACTAAACTCCTACATTTCATGTGATGATGAAGTGTTAGATAATTTTTGTCTTCTAAAAGATAGAAGACGCTATAATCATAAAAATGGGGTATGGAGTTGGGGGCTCAACACTTTAAATGTAAATTTATGGACTCCTAGGTTCAATCCACACTTTGAGAAATAATACCCATATTATTTGGGTCAAGCTACCCTCTTTGCCCCTTGAATTCTAGAATGAAAGAATGCTATATTAAATTAGGAACTCCTTGGGAGTTTTTCTTGGAGTAGACATGAAAAAATTAAATGGTATAAATAAATTAGTAGCTTGTATCTTAGTGGAGATTGATCTTAGTTTAGGGTTTCCAAAGAATATTGAGTTTGTATCAAGAAGTTGGACATACTTACAAAAGCTTGACTATATTGGGATGCCTTTTCGATGTAGTTATTATCATCGTTATGGTCATCTTAAGGTAGATTGTGAAATGGAATAGAGAAGAGAACAAGAGATTGTACAAAAGTAATTTGAAGGTTTTTCTGGTCAAAAATATTTAGAGGAGGTAGTGACGATCGAAGCTCATATAGAGGAGGACCTAGTCAAGACTCTTGAATCGCTTAAAAAAAGCTATATTGTCATCAATGTCTAGTTGAAGGATAAAAAGTTGGTTCCCAACAATTACAATATGGAAGCTTTCAATGAGGGAAGAGATATCACATCTATAAACAACAAATCATATGGAGGCACTTTATCAGGTAACCATCAAAGTTTGAACCTAAATTTACCCTTTTATAGGGATGGGGGATTGAATTCTAATAGTGATAAACTTTATATATCATCTTGTCTTGGGATGAGCTACTAAATAGAGGTTTTGACAGGCCATAATTTAGATAAGATATTTCAAGAGGGTGGTGCTATAAAGGGATCAAAACAAGTAGAGGGGAATATTTTAGGCCAAGAAATCAAGTAAGGCTTAAATAATCCTAGCAAGATATCTTACCCACCAAGTCCTCCAAATAACCATAATATAAGCACATCTTCTGGTAGATATTCTCTAACCTTAAAAAAGGTAAAGGAGATACTAGGCATGGTCAAGTATTAGGGGGATTATATCTTGAGACAATTCAATCTCAGGAGTTTTTAATAGGAAGGAAATCCTACCTAAAAATTGAACAAGAAAAAAACGATAAGGAAAATTTATCTAGGAAATAAAAATCTATAGTTGGGGTTCTTAGAGTAGAAAATCCTTGAGGGTAAGGGTATCAATGATCATCCTCTCTTTAAATGTCAGAGGTTTTGAGGCCCCTCATAAAATAATAGTTGTAAAACATTTGTTTAAACTTTATAAGCCAAATATAATTTTAATTTAGGAGACTATGTTGGATTCAAAAAAAGAAAAAGCCATTCTCGCCTCTCTCCTATTAAATTAAAACTTTGTAGGGTTAGACTCAAAAGGAAGATCAGGGAGACCCTAAAGGGATGAAATTCCTCCTTCCAACTAATTTATAAGGTTTATATTAAGGCATGTGTGGTTATAGACTTACATTCTATGGAGTTAGGTAAGTTGACTTTTGTAGTCAATTTGTATGGTCCTTATGGTAGTAAAAGATAATGTTGTGAATATTTTTTTATACAAGACTCTTAAAAAAAGGAAATGTAGTGTTGTGAGGGGACTTAAATTTTTTAATTAAAAGAGCAAAAATATGGATAGGGGAGGCCATAATGGAACCCTTAGCTAAATTGTTCCTACATAGAATCCAAAATATAGGGCTATGTGATGTAGAACCTATTAAATTAAGATAGGGTATTTATAATGAAGAACACAAGCTTATACTGAGAGGGGGGTGAACAGTATAAGACCACTTTTTACTTTTTCTTTTCAATTCAATATTATGCAGTGTATATATAGCAGTAATCAAAGCAATGCACAAAACACCATACACAATAGAGACACAAATTTTAACGTGGTTCACCCAATGTGGGCTACCTCCATAGAGAAAATATTTCTTCTAAATATTTCTCAAATAATCTCTTGGGAATCCTTCCCAATTACAATGTTTATGGACCTCTGTCCAAAGGAGATGTTGATCCCCTAATCTCAAGTTCATGGATCTCTTCCACAGGAGAACTCTTTCCCCTTCTGCTCTGGCTAGTGATCTTCTAGAAGACTCTGTCTCTCTACTGCACTAATTGGTGGATCTCTCTCCACTTGAAGACTCCTCACTCAGAAGATCTATCTTCAATTGTCCTGGCTGTTGGATCTCTATCCACTGAGACTCTGTCCTCTATACTCTATCACCTCCAAATCTCTATCAATAGGTTCACTCAGAACCTTCTCAAATATGCTCAATAGGTTCACTCAAAACCTGCTCAAATCTGCTCAATAGGTCCACACAGAACCTGCTCAAATCTGCTCAACAAGTCCACACATAACCTATCCAAATATGCTCAACAAGCTCACTCAGAACTTGTCCAAATCTGCTCAATAAGTCCTCTCTAGGACTTGCTCAAATCTGCATTGCAAGCTTCCATAAAAGCTTACACAAAATTAGTCCACAAGCCTTCTCAAAGACTTGCCTCAAATCTTCTTAACAAGTCCACACATAACTTGTCCAATCACATAGAATCATAAAGAGAATTGTTAGAGACTCAATATGTTCTATACTCAATGCTCAATCAATATCTCAACTCAATCTCATAGAAGCATAAAGAGAATTGTTAGAGACTCAATATGTTCTATACTCAAATCCCAATCTCAACTCAAATCAATCTCATAGAAGCATAAAGAGAATTGTTAGAGACTCAATATGTTCTATACTCAACTCAATCTCATAGAAGCATAAAGAGAATTGTTAGAGACTCAATATGTTCTATACTCAAATCCCAATCTCAACTCAAATCATAATATAGAATAGTTTGTTTCATGGAACTTGAACAACCACTTCACACAATCACTTGACTAGGCTCAATCAACTCTACTCAACCAATCACCTCAAGGAACAATCCTTTCTCACAAACCCTAGTCCAAGCATGTATCAACCAACTCAAAATATTTCCAACAATGCTCAACAACAAATCTCACATAACAATGATACTCATGTTCTTTTCTAACTCAAGTTCAAGTTCTTTGCATAACCAATTGGCTTCAACAACAATGCTTATAAAACAAGGTTTAATCACAACTCTCAAACCAGAAAACCTTGAAGCATTAAACCAACAACTCTCAAAAAGGGAAACCACAATCAATCCTTTTCTCTCCAATGATATTTTCATAAATCAATCACCCAAATAAGTCAATGAAGAATATTGCCCATACCTTTTTGATGCCAAGGAGTTGTCCACAAAATCTGTCAAACTCAACACACTCTCAAATATATCTTTTTCAATCACAAAGAGGTTAGAGGACTTGAGTAATATCACAACAATAAAATAATATCTCAATAACACCTTATTACTCCTACTCAATAAAATTCACCATGTCCTCTCATAAAAGAATTAATCCCCTTTGAAAAAGAATAAATCAAACTCACTTATGAACCTCTTTTACAAAACCAAAAATATCTCTTTACACACACCTTATTTCTCCTTCTAAGAAAGTTAATCAAATAGCCCTTGAAAAATTCTTTCCAACGATATATAATATGCTACCCTTCCAAAAATAAAACCTTCAAAAATTTCCCAATTTTCTAGGGCATAACATAACCCTTATTTCTCCTTAAGGCTATTTAACAAAAAATAAAATATAAAAAATTAAACTTGCCTTTGCCTCTCGGAGGGATTCGATCCCTCGACGTCCTCCTTCCCAATGCCTTAGCCACAGCCAAGCCATCGTTGGGCCATGCGCCCTCACGTGCCTAAAAGGGCATGACCACCATAAAAGTCCCCATGAAAAGCGCTCTTTCAAAAATCAAAAACCGTGCTTCTTCCTTGCAAGCAAACCTCAAGCGAATCGAACGCGGGACCTCTTCAATGTTGCCAAGCCAACATACCACTAGGCCACGCTGGCCTATGTGCTTAATGCCTCTGAACGTTCTCCTCTTTAGCCTTTACGAAATTCGTAAAACCTTCAAAAATCAAAGCTCTCTTCGCATGCGCTCAATGAAAATTGCAAGGGATGCTTTGATTAAGGTTTTTGTTGGCATTTATATAATGCCCTTGTCCTCTTATGCACTCACGTCGGCGCTTCGAATAATTTTGACGTCGACATGATTTTTAATTTATAATTAATTTAAATTTAAATTTAAATTTAAATATTATAAATTAAAAAGAACCAACCTTAGGTTTAATTTAATTAAACCTTAGAACCTTGTCTTAATGCCCAACCTTGGTATAATTAAATATTATTTATAAAATTTAAATTCCTTGTGAATTTAAATAATTTATAAATAATTATTAAACCTCCTTTTTAACCTTTGCAATAACCCATCTTGGGTTTTTATAAACCAATCGCTTAACCTGTGCTCCCAATAATATTAAAATATTATGGAGCCTTTTTCCTTTCACTTTTGCATTGATGAAGCTTTTTCCTGGATGACTTGGGCGACTTTATTTCTTGTTGAATTCCTTGATAAGAGTGATAACTCTATTAGGTGACATCAATGACAACTTTGACTTAGAGGACTCAAAATGTCCAACAATCTCCCCCTTTGTCATTGATGGCAACCCATATCCTTTTACTGAAACCTGACCTTCTTTTCTGCTCCCCCTAGGACTTTGCTCCCCTGGCTCAATGCTCTCTCAAATATCAAATCTCTCCCCAATACACAAATATCTCCCCCTTTGACATCAATGGCAAAGGGTCACCTTTGGGGCTCGGGGCTAAGAATGAGCCTCTTAGCTTAGCCCCTCCCCCACCTCCACATGAGGTGGTTAATTCTGGGGTGGGAGTATTTCTACTCCCAGAAAGCACTATTCTCTACCTTTATCTTTCTCTCTTCTTTTTTGAGTTTTTTGAATCCTCTCACTGTTTCTTTCCAAGTCATCATCCTTGTTCCTGTCGTCACTTATGTTCCTATTCTTGTTCTCATCCATGTTCCTATTCCTGTTCCTATTCCTATTCTCATCCTTGTTCTGTTCTTATTCTTTTTTGAGTCTCTATTCCTGTTCATCTTCTTGTTTCTGTTCATGTTCCTATTTTTGTTCATATTCCTGTTCCTGTTCATATTCCTGTTCCTGTTCATGCCTGTTTCTGGAATATTTTCTCTACACCATCTTGCTATGTGACCATCATTATTGCACTTATAACACTTAATGTTATTATTCCTTGGATGTGCAACTGTCTTAGGATTTCTCCTAGTGAAGCCATATCCTCTTCTGTCATGAATCCTGCAATTCATTGCCTTGTGACCAAACTCATTACATGAGTAGCAATATCCTTGGAAAAGTTGTCCTTTTCCATACTCCTATCTTTCATGTGTCCTGCATTGTGAAGCCATGTGCCCAAACCTGTGACATGAAAAACATCTTCCATTGAAGCTTCCTTGTCTTGACCTCATTGGTCTCCTATTTTGATTGTTGTTCCATCTGTATCTTCTTTGCCCATTGTCCCTATTCCTGTTGGACTCACTGTAATCTGACTCATCCTTGGAAGTCTCATTTTCACTTCCACTTTCATCTGAGAATCCCTCTTCTGAAGTGTCTTCTTCTGAAGTTCCTTCTTCTTCAAGACTTGAAGTAGACTTTTCTTCCCATTTCTTTTGAACCTGTTTAGAACCAAGACCTGTCTTGTTTGTTGCTCCTCTTTGTATCTTGACTATTTTATCCACATTCTTTGCACTGGTTACATACTTGTATAGCTTATTCTTGGAATCCTCTAAATCTTCCTTTAGTAGTGCCACTTCTTGTGTTAACTTTTCACATTCCAGAATATTTGCTTCTAACTTATCTTTGAACTTGCTTGCCTTAGCCTTTGACTTCTCTAAATCCTCTATGAGCAATAATATTTCTTCATCACATTCTTGAAACTGACTTTCAAGCTTAGAGTGTTGCTTTCTTACCTTCTTTACTATGTCAAGGGCATAGATAAGTTCTCCCTTGAGATCATAACCATTCTCTACTGAATAATCCTCTATTTGTTTGCCTTTGTCCATATCATTTCTTTCTTTTGACTTGTCTTCTATAGGATCACTCACTTCTTCTTCTAATGCCATTAGAATATTTTCATCTGGTCTATCAAGTGCATCTTCAAAATCATCATCACTGAAACTATAACCATCCCTTGTGCAATCATCTTCAAGATGTCCAAATTTACCACATCTAAAACACTTGAGAATAACTGGAGTCTTTTTCTTAACTGGATCTTTCTCTTCAACCATAAATAAGACTTCATCTCTATCATTGTCTGAAAAACTAGCATCACTATCAATTGAGTACTTACTTGCATTATCCGCATAGTAGCTTCTCTTTTGCCTTTGGAAGAACTTCTTCCCTTGTCTATTTTGTCCATCCCTACTTTTCTTCTGGTACCTGTATCTTTCATATTCCCTATACCTATGATCTTGTTTTTCTTCATCATTGTTGTTCTTTGGCTCTTTGCACTCTGTTGCATAATGTCCATACTTTCCACAATTGAAGCACTTGATAGATCTTATATCTATGGGTCTTCTAGAACCTTTATCTCTTCTACCATAGTTAGCTTCTTCATCACTAGATGACTCACTGCTTGATTCTGTCTTCTTCCCCTTTTTCTTTTTGTCCACTTTGAATGCAACTTCTTTTGGAGGAATAGGATCTTTTGTTCTTATCTCAAAAGTTGTAAGCATACCAAGCAAAGCATTTCTTGTTAGACTATCACTATCAATTGATGTTTCTATAGCAAAAACCTTTTCACTGTACCTTTTTGGAAGAGTTCTCAAGATCTTATCACAAGCATCAGATTCATCAACCTTCATTCCAAGACCTTTCATCTCATGTATAAGTTCATCAACCTTGTTGAGATAGTCACGAATATTTTCATCATCCCTCATTCTTAGATTCTCAAATTCTCCTTTGAGATTTCTGATCTTAGCTTTCCTGACACTTTTATCTCCTTCATATATGGTATGCAATAGTGTCCACATATCTTTTGTTGTTTTACATTCCATAACCTTCATAGATTTTGATCTACGCAATCCTTTTATAATTGCATTCATAGCTCTTGAATTTGCATGCATGAGAAGCTTACCTTCCTTATCTATAGGAGGATTGACTGTTGAATCATATCCAAGTTCCACTGCATCCCAAACTTCATTGCCAAGTGCCATCAGGTGAAATCTCATCAGCACACACCAATACAAGAAGTCACTTCCATCAAATACTGGTACTACATTATTGAAGAATCCATCCTTTTGATCCATTATGTTCTTAGACCACTTTTCCTTCAAGTTGTCAAAATCTTCTGAAGGAACCCACTCTGATACCAATTGAAGAACACAAGCTTATACTGAGAGGGGGGTGAACAATATAAGACCACTTTTTACTTTTTCTTTTCAATTCAATATTATGCAGTGTATAGATAGCAATATCAATAGTAGTAATCAAAGCAATGCATAGAACACCATACATAATAGAGACACAAATTTTAACGTGGTTCACCCAATGTGGGCTACCTCCATAGAGAAAATATTTCTTCTAAATATTTCTCAAATAATCTCTTGGGAATCCTTCCCAATTACAATATTTATGGACCTCTGTCCAAAGGAGATGTTGATCCCCTAATCTCAAGTTCATGGATCTCTTCCATAGGAGAACTCTTTCCCCTTCTACTCTGGCTAGTGATCTTCTAGAAGACTCTGTCTCTCTGCTGCACTTGACTGGTGGATCTCTCTCCACTTGAAGACTCCTCACTCAGAATATCTATCTTCAATTGTCCTGGCTTCTGGATCTCTATCCACTGAGACTCTGTCCTCTATACTCTATCACCTCCAAAGCTCTATTAATAGGTTCACTCAGAACCTTCTCAAATATGCTCAATAGGTTCACTCAAAACCTTCTCAAATCTGCTCAATAGGTCCACATAGAACCTGCTCAAATCTGCTCAATAGGTCCACACAAAACCTATCCAAATCTGCTCAACAAGCTCACTCAAAACTTGTCCAAATCTGCTCAATAAGTCCTCTCTAGGACTTTCTCAAATCTGCATTGCAAGCTTCCACAAAAGCTTACACAAAATTAGTCCACAAGCCTTCTCAAAGACTTACCTCAAATCTGCTTAACAAGTCCACACAGAACTTGTCCAATCACATAGAATCATAAAGAGAATTGTTAGAGACTCAATATGTTCTATACTCAATGCTCAATCAATATCTCAACTCAATCTCATAGAAGCATAAAGAGAATTGTTAGAGACTCAATATGTTCTATACTCAACTCAATCTCAACTAACAAATCATCATAGAAGCATAAAGAGAATTGTTAGAGACTCAATATGTTCTATACTCAAATCCCAATCTCAACTCAAATCAGAATATAGAATAGTTTGTTTCATGGAACTTGAACAACCACTTCACACAATCACTTGACTAGGCTCAATCAACTCTACTCAACCAATCACCTCAAGGAACAATCCTTTCTCACAAACCCTAGTCCAAGCATGTATCAACCAACTCAAAATATTTCCAACAATGCTCAACAACAAATCTCACATAACAATGATACTCATGTTCTTTTCTAACTCAAGTTCAAGTTCTTTGCATAACCAATTGGCTTCAACAACAATGCTTATAAAACAAGGTTTAATCACAACTCTCAAACCAGAAAACCTTGAAGCATTAAACCAACAACTCTCAAAAAGGAAACCACAATCAATCCTTTTCTCTCCAAAGATATTTTCAGAAATCAATCACCCAAATAAGTCAATGAAGAATATTGCCCATACCTTTTTGATGCCAAGGAGTTGTCCACAAAATCTGTCAAACTCAACACACTCTCAAATATATCTTTTTCAATCACAAAGAGGTTAGAGGACTTGAGTAATATCACAACAATAAAAATAATATCCCAATAACACCTTATTACTCCTACTCAATAAAATTCACCATGTCCTCTCATAAAAGAATTAATCCCCTTTGAAAAAGAACAAATCAAACTCACTTATGAACCTCTTTTACAAAACCAAAAATATCTCTTTACACACACCTTATTTCTCCTTCTAAGCAAGTTAATCAAATAGCCCTTGAAAAATTCTTTCCAACGATATATAATATGCTACCCTTCCAAAAATAAAACCTTCAAAAATTTCCCAATTTTCTAGGGCATAACATAACCCTTATTACTCCTTAAGGCTATTTAACAAAAAATAAAATATGAAAAATTAAACTTGCCTTTGCCTCTCGGAGGGATTCGATCCCCTGACGTCCTCCTTCCCAATGCCTTAGCCGCATCCAAGCCATCATTGGGCCACATGCCCTCACGTGCCTAAAAGGGCACGACCACCATAAAATACCCCACGAAAAGCGCTCTTTCAAAAATCAAAAACTGCGCTTCTTCCTTGCAAGCAAACCTCAAGCAAATCGAATGCGGGACCTCCTCAATGTTGCCAAGCCAACATACCACTAGGCCACGCTGGCCTATGTGCTTAATGCCTCCGAACGTTCTCCTCTTTAGCCTTTACGAAATTCGTAAAACCTTCGAAAATCAAAGCTCTCTTCGCATGCGCTCAACGAAAATTGCAAGGGATGCTTTGATTAAGGTTTTTGTTGGCATTTATATAATGCCCTTGTCCTCTTATGCAATCACATCGGCGCTTCGAATAATTTTGACGTCGGCGTGATTTTTAATTTATAATTAATTTAAATTTAAATTTAAATATTATAAATTAAAAAGAACCAACCTTAGGTTTAATTTAATTAAACCTTAGAACCTTGTCTTAATGCCCAACCTTGGTATAATTAAATATTATTTATAAAATTTAAATTCCTTGTGAATTTAAATAATTTATAAATAATTATTAAACCTCCTTTTTAACCTTTGCAATAACCCATCTTGGGTTTTTATAAACCAATCGCTTAACTCTGTGCTCCCAATAATATTAAAATATTATGGAGCCTTTTTCCTTTCACTTTTGCACTGATGAAGCTTTTTCCTGGATGACTTGGGCGACTTTATTTCTTGCCGAATTCCTTGATAAGAGTGATAACTCTATCAGGTGACATCAATGACAACTTTGACTTAGAGGACTCAAAATGTCCAACATATAAAATGTTAGAGAGACTTTTAGTGTCTTAAAATGTCATAGCTAAAGCAGAAAGACTAAGGTCTTGGTGGTTGAGGTCTTGGATAGATCATTTATTGATGTTCTTATACTTAGAAAAAATATTAAGAGAAACCAATAGGACATTTCAAGTTCAATTGTATCTAGTTGAAAGATGAGAAATTTATAAATATAGTAAAATATGACTGGAGACATATTGACCAAACTATAGCAGAGACAACTATGTTTGTATTTTCTAAAAATCCAAGGAGAATCAAATATGCTACAATCGCATGGGCCAAAGGTAAATATGGGGAAGTAGAGGCAAAGATAGTGGACATAGAGTCTAAACTAAATCAATTATATAGTCATAAAATGCAATGAGGTCTTTTCAAATAAGGATAATGTGTAGATCAAGGACTTGGAAATAAAGAAGGAATTATTAGAATGAGAAGGTGCAAAGTGGAGGATGAAAAGTAGACCACTTTGGTTGGAACAGGGGGAAGAGAATACAAAATTCTTTCAAAATTTTGCAAAACAATGATAAATGATAAATACAGTTTGGGATATGAAATGCGAGGATGAAATAAATATGAGAAGGTTTCAAGAAACAACAAGATTATGAGTATCCTACTTTAAGAAAATTGATCAAGAACCCAATAGAGCAATTATTGAATAAGTCATTAAGATAGCACTTTATCTACCTAAGATGGTCAATTATGAAGTTAACGAGACTTTTATGACAAAAGTCACTAAGGAGGAGCTACAAACAACAATTAAATATTTTCAAAAAGGGAAGAGTCCAGGACCAGATGGTTGCTCCATTGAATTTTATATGGATTTTTATGATTTTTTGGAAGAAAACCTTTAAAGGTGGTTGAGGAATCAAGGACTTTTGGGTAGGTACTTATGTCTATCAATATAACTTTCTTGACCTTTATTACTAAGAAATATAACCCATAATATTTTGGGGAGCATAGGCCTATATCTTTGTGTAATACACTCTACAAAATCATCTCCAAGATTATTGCTAGGAGGTTAAAAGGATTTTTTTAGACACCTTCTCAAAAAAACAATTTGGTTTCATGAGTAAAAGACAAATCCATGAAGCTATAGGTGTTGCTCAGGAAGCACTTCATCCAGTTAAATCAAGGAAACAATAAGAACTAATAAGTAAACTTGATTTGGGAAAAAATTTCGATAGGGTAAGTTGGTTGTAAATCAGACTTATATTAATTCATATTGGCTATAGTGTGTCCTTTGTAAATTGGGTAATGGGATGTATTAGTTTTTCTTCCTTTGTTATCTTAATTAATAATTCAGCTTCTAGCTTCTTCAAGCCTTCCAGAGGGCTAAGACAAGGATGCCCCCTATCACCCTTATTATTCTTACTTATGGCTAAAGGTTTGAGCATAAATATTAAGGAACAAAAAAGACTTGGCAAGATCAAAGGTATTACATTGGAAAACTCTCTGGTTGGGACTCACTAACTATTTACAGATGGTATACTCCTATTTGGAAATGGCACCTTAAGAGAAGCACTAAAATATAAAGAGTTGTTAGATCTATATTGTGCTTCCATAGAAATGGAAATAAACCTCTAGAAGATATATATAGTTTTTAACAGACTACAACCATGACAAGAAGAAGCAATGGTAAGGATTTTTGGCTTCAATCTAATTGAGTTTGACAAAGATCTAAAATATTTGGGGTTTATACTAAAACCAAATAATTATGGTTACCAATATTAGATTTTATTATACAATAAAGTAGAAAAAATGGTTACTTCATGGTGTAGTAGATGGTTATCATTGGGAGGTCATTTAACATTGGTGAAATTAGTTCTAGAAACCATTCCAATATTTTGGCACTCCATGGCTTATATTCCTATTGAAATAGTGGGAAAAAAAGGAAGAAATGCTTTCATTTCCTTTGGATAGGAAGAAGAGAGAAGTATGCAATGTCTTTGGTTAAATGGAGTAAGATAGCCAAACCTAAATCAACAGGAAGATGGGGTCTTAAGAATATACATAACTTTGAGAAAGGACTAGTTGCCAAGAGTCTTTGGAGATTGATAATTGATAAAGGATTATATCATGAGATTATCAAGGAGACGTATTTGGGTTCCATTACTTCTAAGAGTGGATTATACTTACTATCAAGTCAATGACCAATGCAACTATCATTTGGAAAGTGTAGACACCTAAAACATGTCATGTTTAGGAGAACTACTCATATGGACACATTCATGGACCATGTGACTAAACCTTGGGACCTTCCAAGTACCAAAATTGGATTTCACTACTCATTAGTGGCAGTCTTAGCCCATACATGCCTGACCGCTATGAACTAGAGTGGCCAGATCTTGGCCGCTGAAGCTTAGAGCAGCCAACCCTAGTTGCTACAGATGATAGTAGCTAAGCCCTAAATAGCAAGTTGCCATCAAATTAGACTAATCTCAGGATAAAGTGGTAGTTTGCATGCAATAAAGCCGAGCGCGGATAACTTTGCATTCCTCATCATGACCAGTCTACATGAGAGACTCAAGTCCAGATTTAGACATCATTATAACTGGCCTTCAAGTACAAAAAAATATAACTTCTCATGCTAACATCCAGTGTGCATGCAGGATTCAGTCCTAGGGTTTGAACATTGACCTAGGGATTCAAACACATTATAAGGTGCAAACCTAAGAGCACCAAAGAGAGACTTTTTATAGAGATACAAACGATAGAGCTTTTAGATACTTGGAGATCTTCCCTTGAAAAGTATTTTTGCAGTGAAGCCCTATTGGATCAGAGAGCAAATTAGAGCACCTTTGAGGACCAATGAAGTGCTAGTCGACTGAAGGTTTATTATTTATAGGATATTCAATACATCGGACATAAACGACAATCAATTTCAACATCAACAACAAGCCTAGATCCATAGACTTGGAGCAATAGAGAAAGGTTTTCATCTTAGCGTCCACTATCTTGGATAGTGGCCCGTAGGCCTAGTCTAAGGTTTTTAGCATCAATTTTCTTTATTTAGCTTATTACATGTTTTCGTGCCATTAGCATAAATTTGATTTCTCTCATTCATTTGTATTCATAGTATTATTTGCTATTATCATTGAGCATATTTTTTGTTATCATTAGGGTTATTGCTAACAACCTCATCCGAGGAGGCAATCTCGGACAATTGAGCATTTGCTATTGTTTTCATGCTTACAAGACCATAGGTTCACTGGACAAGTTATCAACATACGAGAGTAGGAGGATCCCTCTAGGAACTAGACCTAAAGGAGGAATCTATAAGCCCTCATACAGTTTCGTGTGCGTCATCGAGAAGCCTATGGAGCGCATCACCCCTTGCAAGGGGATACCATAAATCCACTACCCTATTTTGTAAAATTTGTATCAAATGAAGGGAATCCCTTAGAGGGATCTATATGTAACTGAACTTGAGAAAAAGTAATAAAAAGCATTATCTATTCATTTCTTCATATTTTAATTGTATCTTTCATTTAATGCATGATTATGTATAAATTGATCAAATAATATTTGCAAATAGAGTAGTGGACAGTGCGTCGCTTCCCCGGGGTCGCTATAGATGGCAATCATGGTGGGACCCCCTCCAATTTTTTTTATTTTCTTTCGATTTACTGACTTAGGTTTTTACGTGCAGGTTTAGCCACTCTAGTCTATAGCGGCCCATAGTCCTAGCCGCTCCTACTAACAGTAGCCAAAAATCAGTCGCTCTGGTCAACAGTGGTCGAAAATGGAGTGCAACAAAGGGGAGAATATTTGTTCTATGAGCTGGATTAGAGGTTGGTACACTTTTTTTATGTTCTCTGGTCTTTTGTTTGCTTCTGGTTTTCTAAAACAGTGAAAATTAACACATTTTGATTTGGAAACTAAATAATGGAAATGAAATAACTTGCACTTTGTGCATCTTATGGTTTTTTTAGATTTCCATTAGGCGTTTCTAGGAACAGGAGCTTGTGCTTGTAAATTTTGCCCTAGAATCTAGCGTGCTAGAAACCATGTGTTGGTTTGCTTGCTTTGAGGCCCTACTAGAGGCCATATTCGCACAAAATAAAGTGCGTCCATAAAACTCATATTATTTTATGCATATTTCTAAAAACTGAAATGTCATTTGTATTAGGTGTTGAGCAAGGTGCAGCAAAAGAATTGCAAAAGTATTGTCATTGTTGTCAACACAGTCAGATTGATGCAGTTGATGCAGTTTAGAGGTCAGTCAGATCAAGTGCAGAAAGTTTCAAGGAAAATGAAGTGACCCAGTTCGTAAACCGGCAAAAAGAGACAAGGAAGAAAACTGTCGCGATATCGCGACATGTTTTCTGTCGCGATTTCGCGACATGGTCGAGGAGAGAGAAGGCGCAGCCAGAAATGTCACGATTTCGTGACATGTCAAGTTTTCACTGAGGAGAGAGAAAATGTGTCACGATATCACGACAAAAATGAGGAGAGAGAAGGCGTAGCCGGAAATGTCACGATTTCGCGACATTTCAAGTTTTCGTTGAGGAGAGAGAAAATGTGTCGCGATTTCACGACAAAAAGTAGGAGAGAGAAAATGCACGCCAAATTGTCACGATTTCGCGACATGGTCGAGGAGAGAGAAGATGCGAGCAAAACTGTCGTGATTTCGTGACATCTTTGGCGAGAGAAGGAAACAAAGGTGTAGCGATATCGCTACATGTTGAAATGAAAGGAAACAAAGGTGTAGCGATATCGTTGCATGATGAAAATACATGGAACTAAGGTGTAGCGATTTCGCTACATGTTGAAACAAGGAGAAACTAAGGTGTAGCGATTTCGCTACATGTTGAAACAAAGAGAAACTAAGGTGTAGAGATTTCGCTACATGTTGAAACAAAGAGAAACTAAGGTGTAGCGATTTCGCTACAGGTTGAAACAAAGAGAAACTAAGGTGTAGCGATGGCGCTACATGTTGAAACAAAGGGAAACTAAGGTGTAGTGATTTCGCTACTAGTCAAAAGTGTAGAACTGAAAGATGCAACAATGATATTACAAGTCAAAATTTCATGAAAAGAGGCAATGTAAAAGCACAAGGCACAAAGTTGTAGCGATTTCGCTACTGCATGGAGAAGAGCATACGGAAGCCAGAAGCGTCGCGATTTTGCGACAAGAATATTGATGACGTCAGCAAGAGCCGAAAGCGTTGCGATTTCACGACAAGAAGGATGATGACGTCAGCAAGAGCCGAAAGCATCACGATTTCGTGACATGTTCCATTTTCGCTGGAGTTGGCAAGGAAAGCTGTACGGAAGAGCAAAGTGTCACGATTTCGCGACATGTTCCTTTTTCGCTGCTGTTGGAAAAGAAGAGTGTACGGAAGCCGAAAGTGTCACGATTTCATGACAAGCAAGATGATGACGTCAGCAAAGTTGAAAAGTGTCACGATTTCGCGATAGGATGAAAGGAAAGCTGCTGGAAGCCAGAAGCGTCGCAATTTTGTGACAGCATTGAGGATGACGTCACCAAAAGCTCAAAGTGTCGCGATATCGTGACAAGATGCAGGGAAAGCTTCCAAGAGCCAAAACGGTCACGATTTTGCGACATGCTTAAGGATGACGTCAGCAAAAGTTCTAAGTGTCGCAATATCGCGACATGAGCGGGGGAAAAGCTTTCAAGGCAAAAATGGTCACAATTTCACGACAACCTTCAGGGTGACATCAGCATAAGTCAAAAGTGTCATGATATCATGACAGGTAACAGTCTGGCAGGTAAAACCCGCAGGAACATGCAAGGTGACACGTGTCGAAAAAGTCGACAGGAAAATCATGCAGCCAGTTACGTAAAAAGTAACTGAAGTCAGACAGACAGTTAATCATTGATAGGTGTTGGACATGCAATGCAACAGCCAAACATGCATAATTGAAACGCATTCGAAAAGCCGAATTTGAAGGATAATAAAAGCATTCGAAAGGTCGAATTTGTAGGCATTCTAACAGACGTATTTGAAGCATACAGAAAAGCCGAACATGAAGAATCGAAAAGATTTCGTAGAATCATATATGGAGTTTCGAAAAAGCATTCGAAAAGCCGTATTCGAAGAAATCAAATAGTCAAAGTACATGAAAAAAAATTGCCGTATTGCATGGTTTCCAAAAGACGTATTGCAGGGTTTCGAACAGTCGAAGTGCATGGAACCGAACAGTCGTATTGCATGGATTCGAACAGTCAGAGTATGTGATTCGATTGCATGCAGATTGAAAGGTTATAAAAGAATAATCGTACAGAGAAGATGTTGCTGTTGTTAGAGAGAAATTGCTGTAAAAGGAGAGTTAGAAAAGAATCAAGAGAAAAATAAGCAGAGCCGTGAGAGTGTGCAGAGTTGAGTTAATTGTAGACCAGTCAGGGTCGTGCATAAAGTGAAGACATTTTTATGTCATTCTAAATTTATCAGAATTGCAGTCCAAGTTGGTGCTTGGTACTAGGAGTTGGTGCTCCATCTGTTGCAGGAGAAAATTACAGGGGTTGGTGCTCCTTCCAGTTGGTCTTGGTAAAGTGTTTGTAAAATTGATTTTGCAAAGACTGGATTTGGATTGGAGTCCAAGCAGTCATTTTTGAGGAGTAGCAAAATTGGTGAACCTCGGTATATTGAGTGTTGTGGTTTGCTCTCTTGTTCAAGTTTTTTTTTGTTCTCTTTATTTCATATTAAATGCTATAGATATAAAAATTTAATAGCTACACTGATTCACCCCCCCTCTCAGTGTCATTGTGTAAACATCATTAGGCATATAGGAAAGAGACATTTCATTGTGTGATGCATTTTTATTTATGCAAACTTAAAATGAACCCCACACACGCACACATGTTTTAAACATTGGGGAGTTGGATTTCATCACCAACCCTGAATTTAATCCAATGACGTTGGCATTCATCTCCTTCCACTGGCTTGCCCCTAAATTTTCTTAGAATGGAATAAGAAACTTCTTTATAGTGGTACTAAGTTACTCATGTTCAAATTGTCTCCCACTATTGCAACAATTATTGGTTCAGAGTGGAATTCGCTAGGCGAACCCCCCACTGGGATTTAAGTGGTGTATCCTAGTCTCTTTTTGATAAAATCATGTTTGACATGGGTGTTCTTGATTCCCACTATGGATGAGTCCCCTCATTCTAAATCCAAAACAAGAGCAAGAAAACAAGAACAACAACACATCAAACACAACAAATAGTTTAGGGCACACTTAAATTGGTAATCAAGATAAACACTTGCTTGAGATTATTTGGCTATCTTTTATTGCAACACAAAAGACTAATTCACAAACACAATGGTCAAAACCAAAAGTAAACATCCTTGGTCCAATACCGAGGTAGAATCTGAAGCAACACATACCCATAGGCAAAGTCATAGTAACATTGAATTACCTACTCATAAGACCGTGGGACGTAGTTCTACAAGCCTAAGGGGTGATAACTCAATCCTTGGGGGTTCTCCTCGAGAAACCCCAACTAGGGAGTCACATAATGGAACCAAGTCACAAAAACACAAAGAGTCTTTACGACCATCATCATCAAGGAGACACAAGGAGGCCTCAAGACCCTCCTCCAAACACACAAAAACTTCTCAAAAACATGAGGAAGCTTCAAGAGCTTCCTCCCCGCATGGACATAAAAGGGGTTCTATACCCCACTCTTTACATAGGGATTACGAGGTTTCCCCACCTCCATCCTCATGTAGAAAATGTGGGGCCACAAAGCCTTCATCACTGAAAAGACACACAAGAGTCACAACATGTCAAACTTCGCATGAGACACTTGGAATAGATCTACCCACTGAGGGGTATGAAACTAGAGTTACATCCAGTCATAGGCACCAAATAGAAGATACCCTTCACACAAGAGGAAGGATTCCAATAGATTATGACCTCATTGGAATAAATGGCACCCCATGGGATTAGCCATGGAAAAGAAGACAGTTAGATGAGTTTGGTTGATTTCATTCGAGGTCAACTCCTATAACTATAGCCACACAAAAATTTGCATCTAGAAGTTCATGAAGCGTAACTTCTAAACGGACCACTCAACCTGGGGATGCTTCAAAGTAACCCTATTGTACACATACAGAGTCTTATCATAGAGCCATTTATCAACACACTAAACAAGTTACATTAGCTAGCAAGAGCAAAGAAATAGTGGAAACCTCTTCGAGGAATTTGCGAATTAGAACCACAAGAACAAAATTATACAAGCATGAGTCTTCTTTAACAACACAATATGACCACGTGCGATGGTTAGAAAATGCATTATGCAAAGAGTGAGAGCTAGTGGAAGCTCTCGAACATGACAAACAAAGAGAAATGCTTTTGCGTCAACATGAGCAGCGTTTAAGAGAGCAAGTTGAGTAGCTAGCTCGTATCAATTTACAGGTAAATGGTGATGATAACCAAAGAAATAAACATGCTATCTCACCAAAAGAAGGGCACACTAGGCAAGAATATAGCCCGCAACAAAGCCACCACTCAAATCATGAACAAAATCAAATTGGTGTGGAAAGGGTAAACATGATAAATCGGGATCAAACACATCCTAAATTCCTTCATAGGAGGGAAGATAATAGAACAAGTCAAGTGGATAAAGGGTTACCCCCATTACCACCACGAGTGGGCCTGCAAGAATAGGAAATCCTCACCTCAAAGGCATTCTAGGCACTCACTGAAAAAATGAAGTACTTTGAGAAGCAAGATAAGGTTGGGAACCAACCAACACTGATTAAAATACACAACCAACCATTGTGCCCATTAGTTTCTAGCCTTGCATATCCTAAGCACATTGAGATGCCTAGGTTGGAAAAATTCAAGGGTGAAGAGGATGCGTAAGAGCACGTCACCAGCTTCATTAATGCATGTTTTTATCTTGAATACAACGATGCTATTATGCTAAGAAATTTCATTATGATATTTTCGAGTGCTGCCACTCAATGGTTCAACCAACTTCCCAAGCACAACATATCCAATTTTGAACAACTAGTAAACGCTTTTCTAAAATGTTTCTCCTTTAGTGCTAAAAATAAGGTGAACCTTTCAGATCTGGCCAACCTTAAGCAGTATGATGATGATCCAATCATGGATTATGGGGATAAGTGGAGAAATGTCATGGTAAAGTTATCATTCTTCGTACCCATAGAAGATATTGTCCGCATGTTCACCAAGAGTTTCTCTAAACACATCTCCCTCTTACTACAACTTCAAAAATATCCTTCATTTAAGGAAGCCTTGGCACAAGCCAAAATCATTGAGGACATAAAAGTAGATGAGGGAACCATTAAGCTTTGAACCAAGAAGGAGTGGAACAAGAATGGCAAGAATGACAAATACAAGCAAAAGCAGGGTAACCCTGCTCCAATTAATCAAGTCATATTAGCTACACCTAAGGATGGGGTTGCGCAGCAACCCCAAAATTATCAAGCACAACCCCCACCAGCCAATTACGATCAAAAGAACAATCAAGGGCAAAACAAAGAACGTAAACCACCTCACTATTATACACCTCTATCAGAATCAATGCAATCAATATTCAACTAGTTGAATGAGGCGGAGAAGATCAAGTTCCCTGACATACCTCTTTTGGATCCCAATCGTCCTAAGCCAAAAGTATATAGGGATGATCAATTTTACCCTTATCACAGAATACCGGGGCATGACATTGAAGTGTGCATTAGTTTCAAGAACCAGGTGTAAAATATTATTGAAGCGAGAGAACTTAAATTTGACAACCCATTGGCTCTCGATAACAAAGATATGGGCATATACAAAAACCCATTGCTAAACCATGAGGCCCCTAGAGGGCAAGATGCCCAAGTCCATCAAGTCTGAGTCGATGTACCTACCCATGGATGCGTTGGAATGGTGGAAATTGTCAACATAGAAACCAAGAGTAGAAAATATGGTGAACCACAACCTCCTGTGACTCCCATAAATGTCCCAGCTGCACCTAGGTAGAGGCAGGGGCAAAACAACCTTCCATGTCCACCAACTTGACCTATGGTAACTTTTCGAAGTAGACTAGAATAAAACTTACAAACGACTTCAGCCAAGTTATCTATCTATGAGATCATACAACAATCCCCAAAGCATAGGGAGAATTTGATGGAGATTTTTAGATCAATTGAGCTCCAACCATAAGATGTAAATGCATTCACTCATTTTGTGGGACAAGTATAGTAATGCCAAGAACCTGTAATTCAATTTTATGATCATGAGATTAAGACAGTGCCTACTGCCTTACCAGACCCTATGTTGCACATTGTGGTAATTTACCTTTTAAGCAGGTCTTGATCAATACAGGTTCATCAATAAACATCATCACAACAACAGCCATAGGGAACCTTAAGATCCCCAAATCCAATATCATTCCAGGAGCCTACACGTTAAGAGCTTTCAACGATGCTTTATGCACTATTGTGAGAACGATAGTCCTACCCATTAAGGTGGGGCATAATACCATCCCTATGATGTGTCATCTCTTGGAAGGGTTTATGCAATACAACATCCTCCTAGGGCATCCTTGGATAAGAGATATGAAGTGTGTTCCTTATATTTTACACCAATGTGTCAGGTATGTGCACGATGACAAAATCTATGTGGTTCTGGTTGATGAAGAGCCATTCGAATATGTCCATAAGGTGGATTTTCTAAGAGCATTTGTGATTCCTTCTACCCACTTGTATGTAGGACCTTCATCTCCAACTACACAACTAGATAACAGAGACAAAGGGGTACAAAAAGACCCATCCATATTGGCACCTCATTTTGCATCCAAAATAATTGACACTTCTAAGAGACCATCAATGTCCAAACCTAAATATGATTAGAAGCTAAAGGCACCCTTAATCAAGGAATAAAAGCCCAAGGAATTGCCAACTATAGCCATTTCATAAATCCCAAGTCCCATGGAAGAAGAATATCTCCAAGATCAAGCCAAGGAAATACTAGAACTTGCTTTGCCAGTGTCATTTGTAGGGTCATCCACATCACATGCAACAATACACTTGGCAAGTACAGGGATAGGAGAGTACCTTGTACAAAACATAACATTCACGTCCATCATTGAGTTTGCACAAGACATGAGATGGTAAAAATACCTAAAACCACCAATGGGAATAGTGGTTCTTCTTGGAATCCCTCCCAACTAGACCAACTTTATCTATGTTGGTCTGGACTGCACCCATGAGTCTTCAGACGTAGAACAGGATAATGATGAACTATTCACTATTATTTTTTATTACCTCTCTAATCCCAAGTTTTCTCAGCTGCTTTGAACATTTTCATTGGCATGGCTATGGTCTTGGTATATATGATCAGGGACGTAGGTAGCCATACGAGCCGTTATACCAACTTCTCATTGACAGGTTTGGGCTAGGTTACTACATCAAAGGTCAATATGACTCTCTAGTAGTAGCCTTGGATAGATTAAGCTTGGGGTTAGGAGAAGACATCGATTTTATTTCGTATTACCTCCCAAGTACAAGATATCTGATCAACGGACAAGTGGCCATGGTAAACATACCACCACCAGAGATTTATCATTCGAACTTCTCAATTGACGCAACCACAACAGGTTGCATCTTATGGGATGAAGAGCGAGAAGAAAATGGATATGCGACAAGCAATGATGAAGCACAAGCAAGCTTAGCCTATCATGGGCCTTACTATTTACAAAACCTTGCCTATTCCAGCCACAACGAGAGTGGATACATATCAGACGAAAGTGGCTATGAGTCAAAGGACTCAATAGAAAGAGCCTACTTAGGGCCAAGGCAGTGGCCCCATAGCTTGGGACAAGAAACTAATGCAAATAACATCTTCATAAGTGATGAAGAATATGAGGATGAGATAGAGATGGCCTACTTGGGGCCAAAACATGTGCCCCTTGTCTCGGTGCTGCATACCAATTCTAATGGTTTTTGGATCAGTGACGATGACTATGAAGATGGGACCGAGATGGCTTATCTTGGGCCTTGCCACTTATGGCAAGTCAACATGCTGGTAGAAATAGAAGCGACACTTCATATCATAAACCCTAGCTTGCAATTTTTGTGAAGACCTATCGACCTAGATGCCATTTACCATGTAGTTAATCCCCCTCCACCTACGTTTAGGAAGCTCTTGAAACCCAATGATCCTATTATCTAGCCTGCTTATGGGTCAGATCTAAATATTCCTTTTCCTCCAAAGCCTCATAGCGAGTATGAAGGGAAAACCTCTGAGACAATATTTCACCCATGTGGTCCTGGAGATTTCATCTCATCCATCAACACAATCTCCATTTATTTTACCACTCTACTTCATAACCCAGTAGATCCTACTAAACCATTGTATCTTGGTGTAGATGTTATTGATTGGGATTGCGTCGATTCGTCCTTAGAGCCTAAGGATATTTTCTATAACGAAGAGATGTTACAACCATTTCATTTTGCATCAGGATATGCATATGACGTATTCCATACTGGTTTGGATCCTGAGTCAGTCAGACCTATAAATCTCGTTGATTGTGTTCATCTAATACCAACACCTCACCAGTTGGAGTATGGGTCACATATGGCTATAGAAGCGAATTTTGAGGTGGACATTAGCGAATATCCTACTCAACCAAAGAAAGTCAAGTTCGAAGAAAGTCTATCTCTAGAGGAACAAGCCATCATAATTCCTCTCCTTAATGATAGGCCTAATATTTTTTCTTGGACCTACAAAGACATGCCAGGGCTTGATCCAAAGTTGGTTGTACATAACCTTTCATTGGATCCCACGAAAAAGTCGATCAAGAAAAATCTAAGGAAAATGCATCCAACCGTCGCTTTGATGGTAAATAATGAGTTGCAAAAACTGTTGGATGTGATTTTCATAGTTCCTATTGACTATCCTGAATGGATCTCGAACATGGTGCCCATGGGAAAGCCTGATGGAAGAGTCTGTATTTGCACAAACTTTAGAGACTTGAATAGGGCAAATCCAAAGGATTCATTCCTGTTGCCAAACATAGATGCTCTTGTTGACGCCACTACAGGCCATGAGATGCTCTCCCTAATGGATGGGTTTTTTGGATACAACCAAATTCGAATCAAACCCGAATACCATCATAAGACCGCTTTCATTATTTCGTGGATATTCTATTACAAGGTGATGTCATTTGGCCTAAAGAACGATGGTGCCACATATCAACGAGCCATGACATACATCTTTCATTACTATATGCATAAAATCTTAGAGGACTACATGGATGACTTACTGGCCAAGTCTTTATTGTGGCAAGAGCATGCTAAAATCCTTAGAAAAGTCTTCAATCGCCTCACTGAGCACAACATCATATTGAATCCTAAGAAGTGTGTGTTTGGCGTGACTTCTGGTAAGCTCTTGGGTTTCATAATTTCTAAGAGAGGCATTGAAGTCGATCCTGCAAAGGTAAAGGCTATATTGGAAATGGCTACCCCTACCAACATTAGGAAGTTAAGAAGCCTACAAGGCAAGGTAGCATTCATCAAATGATTCATTGCTCAGTTATCAGATAAATATCGATCCATGAATTAGCTACTATGCAAAGGAGTCACTTTTCATTGGGACGAAGAGTGCCAACAAGCCTTTGCAGAGATCAAAACTTACCTGGCAACACCGCTAGTATTGGATCCACCAAGGCCAGACGTACCATTTTTACTATACATATTGGCTAATGATTTCACTTTGGGCACCATGTTGACCCAAAAGAATGCACAAGACAAAGAGCAAGTCGTATATTACATTAGTCACACCTTGGTGAGTTATGAGCTAGGGTATGCGTATGTAGAAAAATTGTATTTGGCAGTGGTCTTTGTGACCAGAAAGTTGCGACACTACATGTTGAGCCAAACGACCTATGTTATATCCAAACAAAATCCTTTTCAATACATTCTACGAATCGGAACAGAAGGTAATATTTGAAATTAACTAAATAAAATAATATTAATTAAATATTCTCACAGAGCTATTGCAACAATACCAATAACATAGGATAGATTTTCTAACTTATATGAAGAGGGAAGGGAGGAAGTCGGTGGAGAGGAAAAGAAGAGAGGTTGGAGGAATAAGGGGAAAGGAGGTGGAGCGATAAGGAGGAAGAGGGAATAAATGTGGGAATGGAGGGATAAGGGAAAGAAGAGATATTCTAATTAAAAAGTCATGCCGACATTTGTCGACAACTAAACTAACCTAGCCTAACCACTATGTGTTCACACTGCTACATTCTCCCCCTTAAAGGTGAGAGGACTGACAATACAGTCTCTCAGCTTTACAAATTGAGCTTTAGCCAACACCTTGGTGAAGATGTCCGCAACATTCTCCAACGTGTGGCAATAGTGAAGCTCAATAGTTTTAGTTTCCACCATATCTCTGATGAAGTGGTACTTCATATCAAAATGCTTGGATCTACTATGGTGGACAGGATTGTATGCCAATTGAATGGCACTAATGTTGTCACAGAATATCCTTATTGGACCACTTTGATGCTCTCCAATTTCTTCTAATACCTTTCGTAGCCACAAAGTTTGAGTACTAGCATGAGTGACTGCTATATACTCTGCTTCTGTTGAAGATAGTGCTACTACTGTCTGCTTCTTGGAACTCCAAGTTATTAGTCCCGATCCCAGACTAAAACAGTTCCTTGAGGTTGATTTTCTGTCATCAATGTTGTTACCCCAATCACTATCACTGAAGCCTACAAGCTTGATAGTGTTACATTTTTGGTAATGGGTTCCAAAATCCCATGTACCCTTTACATATCTGAGAATTCTCTTAGCTACCTGCAAATGCAACTCAGAAGGATTAGACATAAATCGAGAGACAAGAGAAACATCATACTGAATATCAGGTCTGGTGTTGGTGAGAAACATCAAACTCCCAACCATGCTTCTGAAAGTGGTCACATCAACTTTTGATGCTCCATCATCTTTTCTTAATTGGATCCCATGTCCAACTGGAGTTGCAACTGGTTTGAAATGCTCCATAGCAAACTTCTTAAGCATGTCCCAAGCATACTTATGTTGATAGATGAAGATCCTTGTATCTGACTGATGAACCTCCATTCCAAGGAAGTAGTGCATTAATCCAAGATCCTTCATCTCAAACTGCTCCATCATGGAGTGTTTGAACTTCATATTCAGTTTTTCATTACTACCCATGAATATGAGATCATCCACATACAAGCAAACTATGAGGATGTCATTTACTTGTTGTAGGTAGTAAAGCGTGGGTTCATTTCTACTTCTGGTGAACCCAAATTCTTTGAAGTACCCATCAATGCGTGAGTACCAAGCTTGTGGTGCCTGCTTGAGGCCATAAAGTGCCTTCTTCAATTTGTAAACAAGATGTTCCTTGTTTTTCTCTTCAAATCCTTGTGGTTGCTCAACATACACTTCTTCTGTCAAGTAACCATTTAGAAATGCACTTTTCACATCCATGTGTTGAACTTTCCAACCCTTATTTGCAGCTAAGGCAAGAACTGTTCTAATAGTCTCCTATCTGACTACAGGAGCAAAAGTCTCTTCATAATCAACTCCATATTTCTGAGTGAATCCCTTTGCAACTAGTCTCACCTTGTGCCTTTCAATGCTACCATCAGCATTAAACTTGGTCTTGTAGACCCACTTACATCCAACACATTTCTTGCCTTTAGGAAGCTTTACCAGCTCCCAAGTGTCATTGTTTTTTATAGAGGTTATCTCCTCTTTCATGGCATCTTGCCAAATTTTTTGAGTACATGCCTTCTCATAACTAGAAGGTTCAAGATGTGCACTAGTTAACAAAGCATAGTTAACTTGATCTCCCCTAGGTTCCTACTGGGAGACATCATCACCATACAGGTGCATACTTTCTAATCTGTGTAAAACAGAATCCATTTTACTAGCTTGACTCCTAGTGTATCTTCTTGTCTGAGATGATGGATGATACTGTAAAGTTCTCTTACCTTTGGATGGATAATCAATGTCCATTGGTGAGGAACGTACAGATCGTTGTGGAGAAGGACTTGGTGAAGAAGAGGAATCAAAAGATGAACTTGGACTTGTTGGAGGAGACTGCTTTCCTTTTTGTGGTGTCTGTTGTTGCACCTGCTGAGAAACAACATCAGTGGATTCAACATCACTGAATATTTGGGGCTTACCCCATTCTCCCCCTTCATCAAAAATTACATCCTTGGAAATCACAAACTTTCTAGTCCAAGGATTATAGAGTCTGTAAGCTTTTGTATTCTCACAGTATCCTACAAAGATACATTCCTGAATCTTTGGATCGAGCTTCTTCCTAAGCTCATCAGGAATGTGAGAATATGCCAGCAAGCCAAATACTCTGAAATTCTTAACATTTGGCTTTTTACCATACCAAGATTGGTAAGGTGTCAGTCCTTTCAAACTTGAAGTAGGACTTCTGTTCAAGATATATACGCTGGTCCTGGCTGCATCTGCCCAATATGAATTAGTCAAATGCTTCGTCTCAAGCGTAGACCTTGTCATTTCTACAATGGTGCGATTCTTCCTCTCAGCAACACCATTTTGCTGTGGAGTGTAGGCAACAGTGAACTGCCTCTTAATGCCATGTTGCTTATAGAAATTCACAAACTCATTAGAGGAATATTCTCCTCCCCTATCTGATCGAAGACATTTTACAAAATATCTACTCTCACTTTCAACTCTTGTTTTGAAATCGAGAAAACATTCATATGCTTCATCCTTATGTTTCAAAAAATATATCCAACACATTCTAGTATAATCATCAATAAAGAGTAGAAAGTAAGAGTTGTTACCTAGACTCTGTGTCTGCATCGGACCACAGATGTCGGTATGCACTAGCTGGAGTGGACAGCTGGCCGCCATCTTGTCCATGAGAAACTTTGATCTGGCATGCTTTCCAAGAGCACACCCTTCACAAACTTCTTTACTATCCTAAACTTTAGGAAGTCCAGTGACCATGGCTTGGGAAGTTAGCATTTTCAAACTAGCATAATTCAAATGGCCATATCTCAAGTGCCATAGAACACTTGGATTGGAAATAGCAACACTTGCTAACTTATCTCCCCCTGGCTGGCCAAACTTTAAAGGAAACAATCTATTCTTTGACATTGGCACTTGAGTAATGATTCTATTATTGTTATTTTTATCAAAAATAGTGCATTTACCCTCATCAAAAAGCAACTTGTAGTTCTTTTCTAACATTTGTCCAACACTTAAAAGATTATTTTGGAGATGGGGTGTATAATAGATATCACTTACTTGTTTGAATCCTTCTTTAGTTGGAACTGCCATAGCTCCAATGCCTTCTATTGCCAATGATTTATCATCTCCCAATTTGATGTTGGATTTGTAGGAGGAATTTAGAGTAGCAAAGAGCTCTTCTTTGCCACTCATATGGTTTGAACACCTAGTGTCCAAGATCCATGTATCATTCATGTTCTGATCTACTTGACCATATGAGAGAAAGATATTTGTGGTCTCTTCCTCTTCTCCAAAGTTTCCAAACCGATCGCTCTCTGTTGCTACTAGCTCCTTGTGAAGTCTTAGTCCAACGATCACGAGCATAATGGCCAAGTTTGCCACAATTGTAGCAAGATTGTTTTGACTTATCTCCTCCTTTACCTCTGCCTCGATTGTTTCCCTCTATTTTGTTGTCCTCCTCTATTCTGCTACTGTTCATTGTTGTTTGAGAATCCTTCTCTGTTCTGATTTCCTCCTCTGTTAGGAGTTCCACCCCTCTAATTATTTTTGCCTCTTCCTCTAGACTATCCTCTGCCACGACCTCTACCTCTGCCTTCTTGAGAAGCAAAGGCTTTATCATCTCCTTCGTAAATTGTGGAAGGAGATGGCTATAATCTCTCCTCATGTGAGAGAAGTGAGCCAATGAGAGTTTTAAAAGATAGAGAAGTTAGGTCTTTCGATTCTTCTATAATGATGGCTACTGAATTCCACTTAGGAAGAAGTGTTCTCAACACTTTCTTCACTATAACTTCAGGCTTTACATCTTCTCCTAAAGTGACCATCTTATCTACTATGGCTTTCACATGCACGCAGTAATCACCAACCTTTTCATTTTCTTGCATTTTAAGAGTTTCAAACTCTCTTTTCAAGGTTTGGAGTTTAACTTGTTTGACTTGGTCACTACCCCTATAACTTTCTTGTAAAGCATTCCAAGCAGATTCAGTAGTTTGAAAAGACGCTATTCTAGGGAAAATACTTTTATCAAGGGCGGCGTGAATGTGATAAAGGGCAAAAGAATTATTCTTCTGTGCTTCCTTTCTAGCCCTTTTATCAGCACCACTCAAAACTGCCCACTCAGTAGCTGAAGGTTCAGTATATCCCTCTTCAATCACATCCCAAAGACCTTTACCAATCAACAGAGTTTTCATTTTAATTGACCAATACTCGTAATCACCACCATTGAACTCAGGAATTGGTAAACTAGTATTGGAAGCCATTTTAGAAAGCAAATTTTATTTCAACTTCAAACAAGCTGTACAAAGAAGTACAAAATAGATCACTGATTTAAATCAAATCTAGCTTTCTTAAAATGCTCACTGATTTGGCGTTCTTCTTCTTGAGGATTTCCCAAGACTGGAAAGGTGAAGTTGTCTGCTTCGTCGTCACTGATTATAATGACTTCTTTTGTTGCTGCTGCTGGCTCAAGACGCCTTTTGAGAACAACTCATTCTTCAATTGTAGGTTTCACCTCCATTGGTTCTTTTTCCTCTGCTTCGCCTGTCGCTTTCGAATCGGGAGAGGGAGGTGTATAGCTCTCACTCGTTTCAACTTCGAGCACTTGTAGGAGTATAATCGTCACTTGATTGTCCTTCGGGTCATTGTTTCAACCATCTCGGATTCAACTACTCTTTGCCCAAAGATATTATCTTCAAAATCTGCCTCGAATCCGAGAACCGGTTTTCTCCGATGTGCAATCACTTGGTTTTCCAAGCCGACAAAACACCGTATGAAGTCCACTCTATTGGACTTTCTTGTCAAAGGAATCGGAGTCTCTCTTCTCAACAGAGAGAGCAATGCATAATAGCATCCAGATGACCGAATCATCTACCCAAAATTACATCGCATGCACTAGGTTACAATAATGATGCTAAAAAAAAACTTTCACCCTTTTATTTTTTAAACAATTTTCCAAAATTTGTTTTAATAAAGCCCTTAAAATTTTTTTAACAATTTTCTAGATATATTTTAAATTATTATTTTTAAATAAAAATTTATTTAAAAAACATAATAAAAAATATAAATAAAAATTATTAAATATTTTTAAAAAACTTTAATTAAAAACTAATAATGAAAAATTAAAATAAAAAACCTTTTTTTTTTTTTCGTCACGAAATCCCCGACGGGATTCGAACTAAAGACCTCCTGCTGCCTACCCGCAGGCACTAGCCGCTACACCACGCGGTGCCGGTGAAAGAAATGCAAACTCCCGCCCTCTTAAATCCGTTGGCTGCCGGTGAAAACAAAAAATAAATAAAAAATAAAAAACCTTGTTTTTTCTACCCCGACGGGATTCGACCCCGGGACCTCAGTGCCGCAACCAAACAAACAAACCAACCGCGCTACGTGCTTCGGCGGGTAAGAAAAGGAACGATTGATTCCTTATAGCGGATGGGCGACAGTTTGTTTTTAAAAAAAAATATGGTGGATTTATCCCACATTCAGTGGGAAGAAGACTGTGTAGTCTTCTTATATGCACGCGGTCACATATAACATCGATTGCCTTCAGGCAATCGCTCCTCAACACTATGCTTGCTCCTCGGCCAATCTTCGTTCGCCACGTGTCTCCTTCAGACGAATCCGCTTCCACCACATGGACAAACCAGTTTTTGCCACTACAAATGCTTGACCACCTTGCCACCTCAGCTCGCCACGTCGACCGCCACGTCAGCTCACGGTTCGCCTAGTCAGCGCTCTGTCAGTGCCTGCCACGTGTCAGCTACCGCCACCTCAACGTCCACCTCAGCTCCTCGATTTGCATGTCCGAGTCAGCTCTCAGCTCCGCCTGCCACGTGTCACCTCGAAAATCATGTAGCCTCAAAATTTGAGCCTAGCTCTGCCACCTCCTTGATTCGATCGCCAGCTCCTCGAACACGGTGTGCCCTCGGGATTCATGCCTAGCACGCTCGCTAGCCAGTCATAATGCGACCTCGATATTCGTGCCCAGCATGCTTGCCCGACCAGCTCTAATACCAAATCTACGAATCGAAACAGAAGGTAATATTTGAAATTAACTAAATAAAATAATATTAATTAAATATTCTCACAGAGCTATTGCAACAATACCAATAACATAGGATAGAGTTTCTAATTTATATGAAGAGGGAAGGGAGGAAGTCGGCGGAGAGGAAAAGAAGGGAGGTTGGAGGAATAAGGGGAAAGGAGGTGGAGCGATAAGGAGGAAGAGGGAATAAAGGAGGGAATGGAGGGATAAGGGAAAGAAGAGATATTCTAATTAAAAAATCATGCCGACATTTGTCGACAACTAATCTAACCTAGCCTAACCACTATGTGTTCACACTGCTACATACATGATGAACAAGATCTATAACAATACATGTACTGCAAAGTGAATCATGCTATTGATGAAATTTGATCTGGAATTCATAAGCCAAAATTCCATCAAGGGACAAGTCATAGTAGATCAATTAGCAGAGGCACATCTTCAGGATAGCAAGCCTCTCACCATAGAATTGCCCGATGATGCAATATTTGCATTATCAGATCTGTCGAGACTCGAAGAACCTGAGAAAGAAAGAGATATGGCATTGTTCTTTGATGGTTTGAAGTGAGAGCAAGGGTGTGGAGCAAGGATTGTCTTTATCACACTAGAGGGCGCTCCATTGCCCTTATCATTCAAACTAGACTTCCCTTGCACAAAAAATAACACAGAGTATGAGGACATGATCTTGGGACTCCAAACAGCCATTGCAATGGGTATTAAAATATTGAATATCTTTGGTGACTCCTTGCTCATAGTAAATCAAGTCAAAGGATTGTTCCAATGCAGGTGCCCACTCCTGAAAGCTTACAAGGAACTTGTTGACACCTACCTAGCCCGGTTGGAATGGTATGACATTGAGGCAATCCCTCGTATGTAAAATATATTTGCAAACACCATGGCATATTTTGGATCCTTAATCCCTCAGAATCCATCCATTGATTTCACAATCATTCACGTCAAAGTGCTCTCACACTCAGCCATACAACATGAGGCTTTTGAGAATCGATAATCAATCAACGTGATCAATATCGAACCAAATCATGAGTGGTCCTTCAGACCTAGAGATTTCTTGCAGATGGCACCTTGGGGGTCTTTGATCTCTCAGGATTCTACGGAGTGTGGCACAACCATTCACCACAGGGTTTTTTCTCAATTTTTATTCACAAGTTATGGATCACAGGAGGAATAGACCATCTTTTCTATAGATATTGTGGCTTATCAGTATTGGCTTTCCCAATTGCGAGATTTCCTAAAGCTCAAAATGGTATCGCAAGGCCTATCACATGTTGAAATACAAACATTTAAGCAAAAGGCAATAAAGTACATCTTATTAGGATAGATCCTTTATAGACGAGTTTATGATGGAATACTCCTCAGTTGCCTTGAGCCGTAGGAAGCATCCTGGGCAATCTCACAGTCTCATGACAGTACGTGTGGTGGTAATTTTAGTGGCATGGTTATCGTTAAGCGCATATTGAGAATGGGTTATCATTGGCCCACTATGTAAAAATACTATTACGAGTATGTCAAGAAATACGTTAAATGCCAAGATCACGTGAACCCTTGAAACCTATGCAAGCAGCATGGCCCTTCTCATAGTGGGGACTAGACTTAGTGGGGAATATCTCACCCCCATTCTCAGGCCAACACACGTTCATCATAACAACCATTGAGTACTTCACCAAATAGGTCAAAGTGATACCCTTGATATCAAAAATTGAACCAAGGATTGCTGAGTTTATACTCCACAATATCATAAGTCGTTTTGGGTTTCCTTCGAAAATAATATCGAATAATAGGCCACCTTTCAAGAAAAAAAATGTGCGTGCTTTGACAAAAAAATACCATATTCAGCATAGTTTTTCAACACCCTATTATCCGCAATCAAATGGGCAAGTAGAATCCTCAAACAAAACAATAGTCTCCATCTTGAGGAAGATGGTGAAAGATAATCATAAGGACTGGAATATACAATTACCTCTTGCATTATGGGCATACAAAACTAGTGTGTGGATGACCACTAGGGCAACACCGTTTTCACTTGTATATGGCGCTGAGGCCATCATACCCCTAGAGTTGAAAATTCCAACCCTATGCATAGCATTGAAGGACTTCATAGATGATGACACAACGCGGTAACGCCGTCTTGATCAGTTAACGCTTCTTAATGAACGCCAAGTCAATTACTTGGAGCATCTCCACGTTTATTAGGATCACCTTGCACGAGCGTACAATATTTTTTCCACTTAAGAGAATTCAAGGTTGGGGATCTTGTGCTCAAAGAAGACCAACAAAACTCAAATTTGTTGCCGCACCTACGAGACAAATTTATGGCAAATTGGATAGGTCCATACATAATCTCAAAAAGGGTTGGACCTGGAGCATATCACCTCACATCATTGGATGGTTTTGAAGAGCCTGAGCCTCTCAATATCATCCACTTGAAGGTATTCTATACATAAAACACAAAAACATTCAAATATACATAAAACACAAAAACATTCAAATATACATAAAATACAAAAACATTCAAATATGTCAAAAATTACAAACAAATCATAAAAACATAAAATATTCAAAAACAAAAATGCTCCAAGGGTATCTCCAAACCACTTGGTCGAATTCAATCAAAATGCTCCAAGGGTATCTTCATACCACTTGGTCACCTCAATAAAAAATGCTCCAAGGGTATCTCCAAGTTGCTTGGTCGAATTCAATCAAAATGCTCCAATGGTATCGTCATACCGCTTGGTCACCTCAATCAAAAATGCTCCAAGGGTATCTCCAAGCCGCTTGGTCGAATTCAATCAAAATGCTCCAAGGGTATCTTCATACCACTTGGTCATCTCAATCAAAAATGCTCCAAGGGTATATCCAAGCCGCTTGGTCGAATTCGATAAAAATGCTCCAAGGGTATCTTCATACCACTTGGTCACATCAATTAAAAATGCTCCAAGGGTTTCTCCAAGCCACTTGGTCGAATTCAATCAAAATGCTCCAAGGGTATCTTCATACCACTTAGTCATCTCAATCAAAAATGCTCCAAGGGTATCCAAGACGCTTAGTCAAATTCAACCAAAATGAACCAAGGGTATCTTCATACCACTTGGTCAACTCAATCAAAAATGCTCCAAGGTTATCTCTAAGCCGCTTGGTCGAATTCAATCAAAATGCTCCAAGGGTATCTTCATATCGCTTGGTCATCTCAATCAAAAATGCTCCAAGGGTATCCAAGTCGCTTGGTCAAATTCAACCAAAATGCTCCAAGGTTATTTTCATGTCGCTTGGTCAACTCCTAAAAGCCCCAAAGGCACAATAAACCCTTTGGTTAAAAATAATCAAGAATACAAAAACAATACAAAATAATCAAAAATACAAAAACATTTGCATCTTACATCTGCATCCACATAATTGCATTGCATAAAACTTTCATATCCATTACATTTTCATATGTTATGATCATAATCTTGCAAACGATTTCACATTTTGTATCACAACTACAAATACTCAAATCCATCTTCACTCATTCATCCATGTGTGTAACTGTGTTTTTCAACACAATCGCTTCTTTTTGCTATAGGGAATAGGCTAAGGTTTTCGGTAATTCAACCATACTTAGTTATTTTATCAACTTCTTTGGAAATCCATATTGATTAGTAGAGGGTAAGGTCAAGTGGTGATAGTGCATAGCATATTTTAGAATCCCATCACTTATTAAAAACACTAAAATCCTAGCTGGTATAAGGGAAATATAAAAGTTACAAAAGTGGTCTAGGTCACCTTAAGTGAAAAGGGTCTTCCTTGCTTATCCCCCTATGCGACCGATTCAAAGGTGTTGAGAATTGGCAAAAGGACAAGTTTCGCCCTACCCAGTTACATCCCTTTCTTTTACCAAAACAAGCAAAAATCCCAGAATCAAACAAAAGTCAGAAGCAAAATAAACAAGTGATTATCATCACTACATAGATCCCTTTCTTAAAAGAAAATAAAATTAAAAAAAAAATCAATCAAAAATAAACAGTGATTTTCATCACTAAGCACGAGCAAGTATCCTAGATAAAACAAAGAAAATAATGGAATGGACCTTGAATCCTTGGAATTCTCAGCATTGTACAAAACCAGAAGGTGATCCCCATTACAGGTTTGGTGTATAGCCAGCTTTGCAATGGTGATATCCTTATGCATGATGATATGTCTATCACAATAGCATCCTGCATTTGTGTAGACCAATGTTTGCATGTGGATGAGCTAGCTTTGGGTAACCCAATACAGCCTAGTGGTATAGTCCAACTAAGTCCAACATAGGATCATATGAACACTTGAGGATCCCCGATCTTAGCAATGGGTTGAAAGAATCTTGCCTGACCTCAAAGGAAATGCTTGAGTTCTATCTAAATATATTCATTTGCACACATAGGTATAATGAGTATCTAGTTCCATTATGAAAGCCTTGCTTTTCAAAAGTCTCGTATGGTCAGTACGTAGTTTTTGATAGGGTAACTAGAGTGTTTGAGTCTTAGGAAAAACCTCAAAACTTCCTACATAGCAACAAATCATATCATCAATCACATAATCAATTTTCTTTATGAGGTTTTGTGAATTAAGGGGTATTAACAAAGTAGGCTAGATACCGGATAGATGTCAGAAATGATATTTACATGACCACTAGATATTTTGAATCTTTTAAATTATAGAAGTTTATCAAGAAAATGCATACATTCCACGCCATTACATTTCACATATGGATGCTTAAATAATTATTTCTTGTGATAAGAGTGATTTTTTACATTCATAACTAATATACTTTCTGTGGTGTCACCCATTAGATTGTTAAACTCATATCATATGCATTCCTTATGTTTTAAGTGACTAAAGCATGTAGGTTCATTCATATTAGATCAAAAACCATGTAGATAATGCATTAACATACATTGCATTTACCATATCATAACATAAGTTAAATGCATACAACTAAAAGCAAAACTAAACATGCATTTAACAATAACATTGCATCCATAAATACATAGATCATCAATCATCCATCTACACCTAAAATCACATTATTACATCCACATGTGTTGCATCATAAAGCAATAATAAAAGGCAATATCCATATGCACCACATCATATAGTCATAATCAAAGCACGTGAAACCATATAGGCATCCATATATGCATACATCATAATTTTCCTATGCATACAATCATAAATCCATCATTAAGTCAACTCATGATACATCGCATCATGTCACAATAATCATATCATATAAGCATTTACATAAGCATCCATCTAAATATACACATCATCATAAATATCACCTATTATCTAACACATACATCAACTCATCATAATGCCATCATCACATCGCATAAATAAAATAAAAACATGAGCAATAAAGGATACACATAATGAATCATAATGCAAAGATCTCATATAAATGTGTGTATCAAATACATGGATGTACAAAAATTCCCGTGGGCTACAGTCATATAGGTCAAGCTGACCTCAAAAATAAAATCCAAGTACATCATGAATCAAACTGGGTCTACGACCCTTGTGTCACCTCCCCCTGTAGCTAGATCTTGAGTGGAGTGATGTGAGCCTACTGGTCTCTCTATATGAGTCTGGGTCCTCTAGCTAGGCCAGACGAAAGACTGCCCTGAGGTGGAGCACCCGCTAGCCTATGATCCACCTGCACCTAGCCTCTCCCTAGGAGTGGCTCCTAGCCTCCTGATCTGTATCTGGAGAGTAGCAATGTAGGATGTATTATCAAAAAATTGCATCTCATAGTCATCTAGCAAGGTCGGCATATGCCTAATATCTACCCTTGGGTCTGCCTCTGTAGGACCCTATGGTGTAGGAAAAACACTAACAATCTGCATCCTAGTAGCACCTCCCCCGATAACAACCTGAAATGCTTGTATCTGTGTTGTGAGTTGTGCTATAGTGGCGTATCGTTGTTGTACCTAGATATTAGATGACTAGAGCTTGGCCTCTATCTCATGCAGTTGTGCTCTCAGAGGAGAATCTCTCTCCTCGAGATCCATCTCCTCCTCCTCCTCCTCAAGAGTCTCCTGCTCCTCCGCTACCATCTGCTCTGCTAGATGGCTCCATACCTCAATCCTAGCTTAGACTCTGCACCCTGCTAGATATTCACCTCCATCACTGCCATCATCCTTGCAGCCTAGACTGCCATCACCATGCCACAATGGATCCCCCCACCACTGCGTGAAGGCATCTATGACTCCCCCATCGACACCTGCATCAACTGTTGGGGCATCATCCTCATCAGTAAGCTCTGTAATCTATAGTGGAGGAAGGTCTCTCTCTATTGTAATACGCCTGTATAGGACTGGGATAAATGACACATCTTACTACATTCCATACTGATGAAGGACTCAAGAGTAGAAGAAATACTCTCTGATGCCAACCTTATGACCAATGATCCACCGCTCGCATCGTGTCCTAGCTGTAAATATGGTTGGATCATCCCAAGTCGAGCAGTCGTGATATGGGCATCATATGATATCTTAGGCCTGCAGCCCAGTGAAAGTAGCAATGTAATGGAGGAGCTCCCCCAAAAAGGATGGCTCTTGCGCTCCTCGTGCTCTCGAGCCCATCTGGTAGCATAGCACTACATCTAACCATATATAGTTGTAATCTCCATAGGGAGCCCTTTGGGACGATCTACACGGATATGCTCCCATCCCCATATCTGTAGGAGCAAGCTGCAAGCGATGTCGACACGACCCTATCGGTGGATGCGATACAACTCATCATAGCACTATGCTAGCAAGGACCTCTCCCATGCATATATGATAGGCTCCTCATTGTCCACCAAATCCTAAACCATCACAAGGAGGTTCCAAGTGAACCTCAAGCCTAAGCATTCTGGGAGAAGCATGTTGTTGACGACCATCAGCAACACCGCATGTCTCTCAGAAAATAGCCTCACCTTGTACCATCGTAGAACAGATACACCACCAGATTTGGTGTCCTTGAAGGCAGCCACAACATGCCTCTCGAACACCCAAGCAAAGACTACCTCACGATCATTAGTGGCCAAAGAGACGATGGCCAATCCATCAAAAGGAATCCGAAAAATCTTGTACACATCCTCCGATGTGATATTCATCTCACCCATAGGAAGATGGAAAGTGTTCATCCTAGGGTCCCATCGGTGACCCAGAGTCATGATATAGGCCTGATCTGACATAATTAGGGGCATTCTGGTCACATACTATAGTCCATGGGCCTTAAACCATGCCCAGTTTGTAGCATCCATACGTGGAAGGAGGTCATTTAAGAGCTTCGGGTCCCAATCCCGAGCAAAGAGAATCTAAGGACAAAAATCAAGGCATAACTATAATGCATATAAGGCATAAATTACAATAAAATATGAAAAATGGTGCAAATAATGTTAGATTATCCTAAGTCTAAGCGAAAGAGCAATAAATGCACCTAATCATGCAGCAAATTTCAGAAAAGCAACTCAAAAATTCAAAAAAATCAATTAATCATCTCAAAAATCAAAAGAATAAAAAATTTGCCTAAGGTTTCCTGGTTGCTTTCATCTACAACGACTAGAAATCGGCCGTTGAGGCTAGCAGCGGCCAAGCCCCAACAGTCAAATTTTTGACCGTTGGATTTTGAACCGGTCGCTGCCATTGACAACGGCCAAGCCGCGGGCTGAAATGGTTGCTCTGTGCAGCAGCGACCGATGGGTGATGCGACAACCGCTTATGCCCTAGGCCAAAAACACCAAAAAATTGCAAAAAAAGCAAAAAGGGGGCAATCCCACTAAAACAAATCCTAAACTAAGCCTATCTACAGGTTTGGTTCGTTGCCAGCAAGTTTAATGAGGTTCATTCATCGATTACTTAGTGCGGTTCATTTTTACCCAAAAAAACAAGTAGGGTTAAGGTTTGAAAGAATACCCGAGAAGCTATGGCTCCTCCACTCGTAGATGCCTCGCCCTGCATAGCTATAATACTCAATGAAAATCACTCCAAGTCGCAAATATCACTTTCTCTCTAGAGCTCTAAAAAGCAAATTGACAACTGGAAGAATGAAAAGTCAAAACCCTAGGTTTCTTTATATTTCCCAAGTTATGCCTCAACCGCTGCTATCGTCAGCGGCCCACACTTCTTGGCCGCTGAGGTCGAGAGCAGCCACAAACATGAATTTGGGGGTCGTTGGATCTAACAACGACCAACAACACAAGCAAAAGCAAAGAAATTCCTTCCATAAGGAGTAAAAAAAAAATCAAATAAGCACATTTGATGGTTCATAATCATCATAATAATCAAAATGACAAAAAAGATCATAGAAAAAACAAAATCTCAAGTAAGCCTCATATTCAGTTACTTATTCTATCAACTCGGCGGTTGCAGTGATTTGCACTCCATACAATCTGGTGATATGAATAAGTTACCATAAGGCTACTTGGGGCAAATCATTCATTTTGGAATCATGATGTGCCACCTCAATCTCGAAGAAGGCCAAGATGTCCTCTATGTCTCCAGTACGAGGAACGACATCGATAACATTTCCTCGTCGTTTTAGGAATGGTAGTGTTTGGCAAGAAATCGTTCCAGAGATGTTTTCGAGGATGCCCAATCATCGCAAGACTCTTTGGGGGCACCTAGACATCCCCTTGCCATCCTTAGAGACGCCTAACCAGCCTTAATTAAAAAAATAATAATTGAGTTGTCTGTCCTTAGAGACACCCAACTATTCTTGCCTCAATTAAAAAAAACTAATTGAGGCAGAGACACCCAGCTGTTTGGGTGTCTCTACCTCAATTAAAAATAAATCTCTACCTTAACTAAAAAAAAAATTGAAGCAGAAACACCTAATCGTTCATCTTTGCCTCAATTAAAAAAAACTTAGTTGAGATAGAAACCGTCCACGTCTTTGCTTCAATTAAAATTGAGATAGAAACCGTCCACGTCTTTGCTTCAATTAAAAAAAAACTACACAAGTCTTCTTTTAAAATTTCAAATATATCACCAAAATATATTTTTTTTAATTTTAAAAGTATGTTCTTCTCGAATTTCATGAGACTTTTAAAATTGATTTTATTTTAATACAAAGTATGTTCTTCTAGATTTTCTTGAGACTTTTAGAATTGATTTTTTTAAATATATATTTTTTAATTTCAAAATTTCATATAATATATATAAATAAATATCCAAAATAAAATAATAAAAAATAGGTTGACTATTCTTATTATACTATTATAATTACTATTATTATTATTATTATATATATTGATTACATAAGAGAGTTGGTTACAGCCACTATTTTTAGTAACTGGTTGGAGGGATTAGACCGCAGGGATTGTTCCCAACAAACCTATTCATCTCGTTTTTGTTGACCTGAGATGGGGACCATCCGTCGCTCAGGATTCGTACCATCATTGTCGGTCTGACGCGCACTCAAAGGATTTGAAGCAGACTACTACCTTTGCAAATGGTTGGCTTCCCTCCCAAGGTTTAAACCTAGGTCTCTTCTTGGTAAGTGCCCAGCCACACCTGCACTTACCAATCCACCTAGCCCTTGGGGGTTATGATCATTATATTTTTACCTAAATGAATGTAAAGAAGTATGTTGTATAAATTTTATTTATAATATTTTATCAAACTTATAATAAATGTATATATGTTTTTAATTATTTTATTTTTTAACATTTTAATATTATTATACTTGTTGTCCCCAAGTCGTTTCCTAAAATCGGTCTACCGTCCTCATAATGCATCCCCCATCCTCAACCTCGTGAAACCTTGGAAATAACTTATTTTACAAGTTTTTTCCCAAGAGTAAGTCTTTATAAATTTGGAACTAAACAAGATTTTGGTCCTAGTCTCTCTACCATGTCAATTTTTTTTGCTTGATAATAAGGGATTGTACTTGGGTCCCCCACCCTTGAAAAATTACATCTCTTTTATTTAGAGCTTGAGAGTTTACAAATAGATACACTTCTCGTCTCAATTGAGATGCTATAGTTAGAAACCTACATCATTTTACATATTATGTTTGAATTCTTGATTTTCATTTTTTGGATCTTTTCAAATCTCTGTATGAATACAATTACTCCAAAATTTAGCATCTTTCTTGACATTTTCCTATAACAACCTTCACAATGCCAAAAATTCACCTCTACTATCTATGCCTTGCATCTTAGTAGAGTAATATTTCCAAAACATCGCACTATCATAGTCCTCTTTACCAAATTTGGATTGCTAGTTTCCTTCCTGAAACACAAGTGCAACCACAAAATTATAATAAATAGTCTAAATGAAAACACATTATTGTTACAAAATAAAACAGATATTACCAATGGAAAACATTAAAGTAAATCTTAATCATTAATAGATTTAGGCAATCAACATTTTTTGTCAGCTTCAACTAAACTTTCTACTTCCTTTAACCATGGAAAGGAGAATTTAACTTCACAATCCTCAATCAGAACCCCTCTATTTCTACATATTTGTTTCCTTCCCTTAATATGTGTAAACCTAATTTCTTCAAACTCTTTAGTAAGATCTTGAATTTCCACAATTATTTCTTGTATGTTCCATGGAGCCTTTACTTTCCTCAAAATTGCATTTATTACTATGAGAGAATCACCTTCCATCCATATTGTATTCCATTTCATTTGTCTACATATTTTTAACCCTTCTAAAGCTGCCCAAGCTTCAACTTCATTATTTGTCTTAAATCCACTATTAAAAGCATAATGAGACAAAATATCTCCTCTATTATTTCTAATTATTCCTCCTCCTCTTGGTCCTGGATTTCCTTTAGATGCTCCATCAAAATTCAATTTAACCCACTCCACATCTAGTGGTTTCCACTTTATATTCTTTACCTTATTTTTGTTTCTCTTGTACCCAACACCATAATTCCATTTAACGACTTGACTCCATCTATCAAGACTCTACTTCCAAATTAGGGATTGGGTGAGTTGATAGAGTTGGTTTAGACTCCTCTATGGCTAAACATATCTTCTTTTTCATTATCTCTAAATTGCTTTCCTTTCCTTTAAATATTCTTCTATTCCTTTCTTAGCCATATAGTCCAAAGTATTGTATCTTTTGATATATCCCATATTGTCTGTAAAGCCTCACTTTTATAAGTACTCTGCCATTGCTTTAACCAATCTTCAATTCTACTATTCATCACCATGCATTTACCAAACATATTAAGAATCCATTGCCATAGATTCCAGACTATTGAGCAATGTCCCAAGAGATGGTCAATACTCTCCTCCTCCTTATTACTGAAAACACATTGAGAGGGGTCATGAAAATCCTTTTTCATAAGGTTATCCAAGGATAAAATTCTTCTATGACCTACTAGCCAAACAAACATTTTGACTTTAGGAATGCTTGGGCTATCCCAAATATCTCTCCATATTCTAGTGACATTATTATTATGTTGATGTTGAACATTATATCCACTTGTGTATTCTCCTAAGCTCTTCAACTTCCAAATAAATTTATCCTTGGCACCCCTTGGAATAATCACAGTTGTTATCTTTCTACTCAATTGCCTCCTAGTATCAATGTCTTGTATACTTGTAAAAATCTTCTTTCCATTTGTATCTTCCTTCTCGATCCTTGTACAAAATTTTTGAAACCCTATCACCGTATTTGTCTTGAAGCAATCTCATCCAAGGTTTCAAAACTGGATCTAAATTGAGTGTTTTTTTATCACACCAAGTATCCATCCAAATAGAATTTTTTCTCCGATTCTGACCACCCATATTAAACCTTTAATCATAAGATCAATAGATTTTTATAAACCATTCCAAAGAGCAAAACCATTTCGAAGAGAGAATGTACTAAATATTAAACTTGGATCATTGGGATCAACATACTTAGAATAATTCTTGCCCATTGTCTTTGACTTTCTTTGTACAATCTCCAGATAATTTTTCCTTAAGAGCTAAGTTTGCATCTGTAAGATCTCTTAAACCAAGACGTCCCCTAGTTTTATTATCACACAACTTGCTCCATTTCACTAATGGAAATTTCTTTTTATCTTGTAAGCCTGACCATAAAAAGGATCGCATAATAAAGATTAAAAAAATTTCAATTGATTTTGGCATAAAATACAATGACATATAATATGTTGGAATGGCTTGTAAGACTGACTTAATTAACTACACTCTTCTTGCCAATGATAACCATCTACCTTTCCAAGTTGGAATATTATTTTGAACTTTACTAATAATTGGATTCCATAAATCTATCCTCATTCTCCCCTTAAATAAAGGCATCCCTAGATAAGTTGTTGGCGAATTTGCCTCCTCCATTTAAAGCAGCCTACAAAATCCTACTTTGATAGTAGTAGTGTTAAGGAAATAAATTTTGGATTTAGTCCTATTAACCTTTTGCCCTAAAACTCTTTCATACTCTTTTAAAAAGTTATTCAAAACTCTGGCCTCATTTATCCTTGCCCTTCCAAAAAGGGTTGTATCATCTACAAACTGTGGATGGGTGATGTTATCGATGGTATTACTAACCTTAAGTCCACTTATAAGCCCATATTTGTAAGCCTTCTCTAATTTCCTACTCAAAACATTTGTCATAATAATGAACAAATAAGGAGATAGAGGATCTCCTTGTCTAATGCCTCTCTTAGCTTTAAAAGATTATGTTACTAACCCATTGACCAACACTGAATAAGAAACTGTAGAGACACAAGCTTTAATCCATCTAACCCATTTCTTCCCAAAACCAAACTTATCTAAAACTGCAAAAATAAAATATTATTAACCTTATCATAGGCTTTACTCATATCAAGTTTTAAGATCATTGCTTTCTCTTTTCTTGAAGTTGTTGAATGTATAAATTCATGAGCTACTGTGATCCCATCCAGAATTTGTCTTCCTTTCACAAATCCTCCTTGCTGTTCTGAAATGATTTTCTCTAACAATGGCCTTAATCTATTTGCCATCACTTTGGAAATAATCATATAAGCCATATTACATAGGCTTATGGGTCTAAAAGAATCAAACAATTCAGCATCCTTATTTTTTGGAATTAGGGTAAGATAAGTTGCATTTAATTTATAAGGAATGTATTGTTTTACCCTAGATTGTTCCACTACCACCAATAAATAATCCTTCACTATATCCCAATTATGTTGCTAAAAAACTGCAGAGAGTCCATCCGGACTAGGGGATTTATCCTTATTAAAAGAGAAAATAACTAAATGAAATTCATCTAAAGTAAGAGGCTCCATCAGTTTCCTATTGTCTTCATTTTTTATAACTGAAGGAACATCTTGAAGAAGTTTATATTTAAGAACTTCGGTCTCCCTGAACCTAGAATATTTTGATAAATCTCTACCATGTCAATGATTATCAAGGATAAGCAGAAATTAAACAATTTCTTCACTTTAAATGGTCCTATTACCCACCATTTCCTCATACTGGGAACCATTGTAGCTTGAACTGAACATGGCATTGCAACCTCCAATATTCATATGATCACTTATATAATAAAAAATGCTTCCTCACTTTCAGTGGTTTCTTCCACATGGTGTTGCTTGGGCTGTTCCTCACAAGTTCACAGAATTTGCTCCTCAATCTCATTAAGACCATCATGCTTTTGAAGCTTCCAACTCTCAAAGGCATAAGATCCTAAAAACTAATGGGGAACTTCCTAAATTCATTTCCTCCTTTTTGGCCTTTCATGTATCCCATGAAAAAACACTCATAGACACCAAGAAAACAACCCAACCAATGCTCTTCGCAAAAGGCCGAAATGTTATAAGTGAAAACAAATGATCCTCTACTAAAGTCAAAATCCCAACCGCTCTAAATAATTGTAACACAATTACCAATCACATGAGATATAACAGGATTACAACCTCCAAATCTCTTGTGACTACAATCTTTTGCAGATGCAAATTAAATGATCATAAAACATAATGCGGTTTGTGCATCATCACCATGAGATGTTTTGGCATGCTTATCAATGACAAAGAATATAACAAAATATATTAGATCTCTTTTACTTGTGACCATACACTCATCATATCTACTAATAAAAGTATTGTAGGCTTGGATTGCAGGTTTAATAGATAATACCAACTTATTAGGAAAATACAAAAAATGGTCCTTGCATATAGGGGGGTGCACATCCCTACTAGAATCTATTAATGTGAGTTAGAGATGTCTTCAAGGGTCAACCTTTGCAACTTTAGTTTGCTCTATGGAAAATAATTTATTGTCTATGTTCTATTTTATTATGGTTAACACTAGCAGGAAAGGGGATGCTTTTTTGCCAAAGAAGTGGGCAACCTTGTTATACTAATATTGTTGGTTGAAAATTATGATCCTTGAAATAAATTCCATATTGTTCATTATCTCCTTTTTCACTTAAAAGGACGGTTGCCAATTACTCAAAGATTGATGATTTTTAGTTGAAATCATAGAAAGGAGTATTTTTTAGTCTATTTCTATCAATGATCATATTATACCATCAATAGGAAGCCATGGTCCATTATGAGTATAAGCCAACTCCACTAGATTATTTGTTTCCGTGAGAATCTTGTAAACATGCCAAAATGTTTCATTCTCCATATGATACTAGCAAATGCCTTAAAACCTAAGGGTCCTAGGTTACATTTGGAATCCCAATCTGAGTCTATTTTTGACATGAGAGAGATTCCAAAAGAGGAATGGATTACATTTTTTATAGCTCATCATTTGGAGCACTTTAATCTACCATTATATCCAAAAGCATTTGTTATGTTATACTTGAATGGAAACCAAAATGTTAATAACCTACAATGTATAGGGATCAAGAACATGATCTATAATACTAACTTGTTTGGAATCATGGTTTGGGATTTGCACAAGAAAATTTACGTTCAATAAAAATCAATAATGCTCATATGTAAAAATGCATCAACAAATTGGTATAGTGAGGTAATAAAACAACAGAACAATGATAATATGCAAGTCAAATTATATTGATATATATTTAACAAAAGTCTTTTAAATGCTTGTATGGTTTGGGATCCTTAAAACTTGGTTGAAATGCAAGAATCACATGGTGGGATTAAGATTCTGACTTTGATTATAGATGTAGGTCATACCATGTGAGAATCAATAATTGATTTTACATTTTATAGAAAATGTTACAGAAGAAATAAAGAAATCAAATGGCATGAGATGAAGTGGTAAAAAATGTGGAGTTTCAAGATAGAAACTTTGATTCAAAATATTGTTAAGCAATATATGCATAAGTGCCAAAATATACAAAAACAATTATGTGGTTTGTTGAGATACAATAATAATATGGTCATGAATGTAATAGGGGTGGGGCCCATTTCAATCCCATATAATAAATTAAAAAATTATATTCAAAATACATAAATGCTACATACATTGAAAGAACTTCATTATTCATGTTTTTTTTGTCTAGAGTGAAATGTTTCTTACAAAATTGTATTTATCCTTGAGTACTTCTACAAAATCATATCGGGTGATTATTGATCATCCCTACAATTCCCCTTAGTTTTTGACATGTGAAGCAATATTGCAAAGCATAAATGTGATGTTTTCATTAGCAAAGAAACTATTTACAAAGAAAAGGATTCCATTTGATCGAGCCAATTGTCTAGCTTGCCAACATCAATGTAACCTTCAAATAGGGGAATATTCAAATTAATTTGAATATAGAAAGGTGTGTGCTCTCAAAGGGTCTATTTAGGGCAACCATATGGTGAATCATATCAATATGTAAGATGAGAGTAGCACTTCCACTTGGATCACATAATGTTGTTTGTGTGTGTTGTATCAATAATGTGAAGTTTACTCTTTACGAACCACTGAAAGCAGTTAAAATAAGTGCACATTTTGTGTATGTTTATCCATCATCGTTAATCTTCTTAAATCAAACCTAGTTGTCAACATGGCATCAAAGTTATGTTTAATTAAACCTAAAAATTCAATGTCGAGACTTTGGATTTCTTACTACATTTGGAATCAATGTATAGTGAATATGCTTTTTAAATCAAGGATCCGACATCACATGAAAAGTGCGAACAATTTTCCTTGTTAAGTATTGTTTGTGATGCGAGAGCATGCAACTTGGGAACATCCATCTGACATCATCAGCCAGCTCGCATTTAGGAGTAACTAGTTGGTAAAAGCAAAAAAACAATAATAAATAATAATAAACTAGTTAGAGTTTTTTATTTTGAAGACTGGATAAGGATAAGCATGCAGTTGTCAGCCAAGACCGGATAAGGATAAGCATAAGGATAAGGATGAAAAGAAAAGTTGTAAGTTAGTTAGCAACTCATTGCCCATGCTTATAAATTAGAGGAGAACCTTAGCCATGAGTGTGGCGGATAAGAGTGAAAATCGTGTTGCATGTTTACAACCATCCTTTTGTAGAAGTTATGTCGTGTTGGCTTTGATTAATAAAATCTTTGTTTTGTGTGAGTATTAATATCTTTAAGCCTCAATCTTGTAGGCATTCAAAATACATGTTTTTGCAAGTTTGTGATCTTTGTTGTAGGACAACGCAGTCTAGAGATGTGGACAAGAACTGAAGAGTTTCGGAGGAAGCCGCCATAGTTGGAGCAAGTAAAAAATAAAAATTGTCAACGAGGAAGGAGAGCCCTACATAGTTGTTGCATCATTTTGGTATCAGAGCCAGGATGATCGTTGAGGACGTGTCAAAGGAACGATGGCACAATGGGGAAGAAGAAGACTACGAGGCCCTCGAGCCACAAATATAGCTGAGATGTTAAGGGGAATTATTGCTCGACTTGAAGCAATCGAAACCGCTCAAAGAAGAGGCGTTCATCTTGAGGAAATTAGTGATAGTGAAGAAGAGGAGATTGGTCACATAGAAAATCAAGATGAAGAGCGAGAGGGAGAAACAGATGAACGATTGATCCAAGCAATTTCTAATCTAGGTCGAAATTTGAAGATAGAAACTTTGTCATATAATGGGAGCTTGAATCTAGAGGAGCTCATAGATTGGATTGTTGAAATGGAAAAGTATTTTGACTTTGAGTTGGTAGAAGATCCCAAAAGGGTGAAGTTTGCCAGTACAAAGTTAAAAGGACATGCGTCCTTGTGGTGGGATCATGTGCAAACTGAAAGACGAAGGAAAGGCAAGGAAAAGATCAAGTCATGGGAGAAAATGGTCACCAAACTAAAGGCCAAATTCCTACCATCAAACTACCAATTGGGTCTCTTTCAAAAGTTGTAAAATCTCAGACAGAAGGAATTGAGTGTGAAATATTACACTGAAGAATTCTACAGGCTGACCATTCGGGCTGGTCATATGGAAGATGATGAAGAGAAGGTATCAAAGTACATCAATGGGCTAAGAATGTCCATACAAGATGAAATTAGTATGATAAGGATAAGAACGGTAGAGGAAGCCTACCAGTATGCCCTAAAGGCAGAAGAGAAATTGTTGTGAAAGCAACGTGGAAAATTAGAGGGAAGAAGGTTTGGGATGGACAAACAAACAGTGGGAGAGGACAACAAAAGCAGGAAGGAGAAGCCAATACTTCCCATAGTGAGTTCAACCAGAACACCAAAGGAGGTGGAGACTCCTCATGAAGCAGAGGTGGTTTTGGTCAAGGAAGGGGAAGAGGATTCTCTGGATGATGTTTTTGATGTGGAGAAGAAGGTCATCGGGCTTATGAATGTCCAACCGTGCAACAAAGTAACAACAAAGGAAAGGAGATCAGAAACCACATCACACGAGCAAAGGAAGAAAGCATTGCTTCCCCAAGGCACGTAGAAGAGCCTGAGCAAGGAGAATCTCTCATGATGAAGAGAGTACTATTGAAGCCAGAGAAAAGAGAAAGTGAACCTGTTCAAAGGAGAAGCCTTTTCAGAATAGTATGTAAATCAAGGGGCAAATGTTGTCAAGTCATAGTAGATAATGGGAGTACGGACAACCTAGTGTCTGTTGAGATGGTGGAGAAACTAGGGTTGAGAAGGGTAGAACACCCCAATCCGTACAAAGTCTCTTGGTTGCAAAAGGGACACCAGATCTTAGTTAGTGAATAGTGCAAGGTGAATTTTCACATAGGATCATACAAGGATGAGGTCTTATGTGATGTCATGCCTATGGACGCTTGCCATGTGTTGTTGGGGAGACCTTGGCAGTTTGACAGAAAAGCAATACATAATGGTAGGGAAAACACCTATACCATTATGAAAGATGGCAAGAAGTTTGTGTTGAGTCCATTGAAGGACAAAGATGGGAAAGATGACAATGGTCCGAAAGTCTGCTTAATTTCAGGAAAGCAATTTTTGAAGGAGATGACAAAGGAGAAGGCATGTTTTGCCTTGATTGCCAAAACCACAAAGGAAGAAATGGCAGACAAGAAGGAGGATATTCCAAGTGAGGTGAAGGATTTGTTAAAGGAGTATGCAAAAATTTTATCCAAAGAATTGCCAGATGGATTGCCACCAGTAAGGAGCATTAGCCATCACATCGATTTCATTTTGAGATCGAGTTTACCCAATAAGGCAGCATATAGAATGACGCCCATGGAGAATGAAGAAATAAATCGACAAGTTCAGGAGTTGTTGGACAAGGGGTTGATCAGGGAAAGCTTGAGCCCATGTGCAGTCCCAGCTATGCTTGCATCGAAGAAGGGTGGAGAATGGCACATGTGTATAGATTCTAGGACTATCAACAAGATAACTATAAAGTATCGATTCCCATTGCCACGTGTGGACGATTTGATGGATTGTTTGAGTGGAGCGAGGTACTTCACAAAGATAGACTTGAAGAGTGGGTATCATCAAATCCAGATCAGGGAAGGAGATGAGTGGAAAACCACATTCAAAATAAAGGATGGGTTATACGAGTGGCTAGTTATGCCATTCGAATTGACAAATGCACCTAGTACCTTTATGTGGTTGATGAACGAGGTGTTGAAGCCATTTCTTGGCAAGTTTATGGTTGTCTATTTGGATGACATCTTGATATTCAGTAAGAGCAAAGAAGACCATTTGACACATCTAAGATTGGTCTTGCAAAGGCTAAAGGAAGAAAAGTTGCTAGTCAACTTGAAGAAATGCAGTTTTCTGAAGGAGGAATTGGTGTACTTGGGTTTTGTGATTTCCCAAGAGGGGTTACGGATGGACCCTAAGAAGATCAAAGCCATTGTGAATTGGCCATCACCAAAAAGTAAGTTTGAGGCCAAGAGTTTCCATGGTCTAGCAAGTTTTTATAGGAAGTTTATCAGAAACTTTAGCGAAATTTGTGCTCCAATCACAGAAACGATAAAGGGAGGAAAGCATGAGTTTTAGTGGACAAATGCAGCAAAAAGGAGTTTTCGAATCCTAAAGGAGAAGATAACAGAGCAACCTATTTTAGCCTTACCAAATTTCAATAAGGTCTTTCAAGTGGATTGTGATGCAAGTGGAGCAACAATAGGAGGAGTCTTGAGCCAAGAAGGCAAGCCCATTGCCTATTTCAGTGAAAATCTAAATGAGGCAAAGAAGAAGTACTCAGTCTATGACCAAGAGTTTTATGCCATTATTCAAGCCTTGAAGAAGTGGAGGCATTATTTATTGCCAAAAGAGTTTATCTTGTTCATAGATAATCATGCTCTACAGTTCATTAACAATCAGAGTAAGTTGAATCAAAGGCATATGAAGTGGGTGGAATTTTTGCAAGCATATTCATTTGTCTTGAAGCACCAAAGTGGTCATTCAAATCGAGTGGTTGATGCCTTGAGTAGAAGAAATCTATTGGTGAACATGATGCAAATTGAAGTCATTGGCTTTGATGCTATGAAGGAGCTTTATACTGATGATGTAGACTTCAAGGAAGCTTGGGTAGCATGCAATAATCCTACTATAGGGGACAGGATGCCATGGTTGGACTACTTCATCCAAGAAGGATTATTGTTCAAGGGGCAACAATTGTGCATACCACAAGGTTCGATGAGGGAGAACCTGATATGAGAGAAGCATAGCGGAGGACTAGTTGGACATTTTGGAGTAGATAAAATGATGGGTCAACTTTGTGCAAGTTACTATTGGCCTGGTATGAATGCAGATGTTAGAAGGTTTGTGCAATGTTGTAGAGTTTGTCAACATGCAAAAGGAAGGAGCCAAAATACTGGGTTGTATCAACCATTACTTGTACTAGAGAGGCCGTGGGAGGATATAAGCATGGATTTTGTTCTTGGGTTGCCACGAACACAAAGGGGTAATGATTCTATTTTTGTTGTTGATAGGTTCTCAAAGATGGCACATTTCATTCCTTGTAAGACAATGAATGATGCGACCCATATTGCTGACTTGTTCTTTCAAGAAGTGGTAAGGTTGCATGGTTTGCCAAAGAGCATTGTGTCTGATAGAGATGCCAAGTTTGTTGGTCATTTTTGGCGTACCTTGTGGAAGAAGTTAGGCACCAAGTTAAGCTTTAGTTCAACCTATCACCCGCAAACAGATGGACAAACAAAGTTGTGAACAGAAGCCTTGGAAATTTGCTATGATGCCTCGTTGGTAAGAAGCCAAAGTTGTGGGATATTGTATTGGCACAGGCAAAGTTTGCATATAATAATTCAATAAATAGAAGTACGACCAAAAGCCCATTCCAAATTGTGTATGGCACCCGTCCTCAAGGAGTCGATGAGTTATGAAGTACAACTGAATTGCAGAAGCCTAGTGCTTTGGCAGAGGATTTTGTCAAGTATATGCAAGACTTGCATCATGAAGTGAAGGCTGAGTTGGAAAAGAATATCCTTAAATACAAGCAATATGTCGATCTCAAGCATCGTACACAGGAGTTCCAGGTTGGAGATTTGGTTTTGGCACATTTGCGAAAGGAGAGGTTTCCCAAAGGCACATACAACAAGCTCAACTGGAAGAAGATTGGATCGTGTAAGGTCTTGAAGAAGTTTACCACAAACGCGTATGAAATTGAGCTTCCAGAAGGGATCGACATATCATCGATATTTAATGTAGCTAACCTCTATCCATATTATGGTCAACCTATTGATGAAGATGAAGCTCACCCAACTAATATCCAAGCAGAGGAATGGATCACATAGTTGCTTGAAAAGGAACACGATGAAATTGAAGCCATTATGGACTCGAGAGTGGCAAGGAAGACAAGAGGTAAGGCATACCATGAATATTTGGTTAAGTGGAAGAACCAAAATGTTGATGTCGTGACATGGCTAACACCTTTCGAGATCGCCAAGTATGGAGTATCCATTGATGACTTTCAAAATGTTCAAGGAATATTTCTTTTGTTACCTGATGAGTATGATGCAGGAGCATGCAACTTGGGAACATCCACCGGACATCATCAACCAACTCGCATTTGGGAGTAACCAGTTGGCAAAAGCAAAAAAATAAAAATAATAATTAAAAAAATAATTGGAGTTTTTTATTTTGAAGACCGGATAAGGATAAGCATGCAATTGGCAGCCAAGATCGGATAAGGATAAGCATAAAGATAAGGATGAAAATAAAAGTTGTAAGTTAGTTGGCAACTCATTGCCCATGCTTATAAATTAGAGGAGAACCTTAGCCATGAGTGTGGCGGATAAGAGTGAAAATCATGTTGCATGTTTGCAACCATCCTTTTGTAGAAGTTATGTCGTGTTGGCTTTGATTAATAAAATATTTGTTTTGTGCGAGTATTAATATCTTTAAGCCTCAATCTTGTAGGCATTCAAAATACATGTTTTTGCAAGTTTGTGATCTTTATTGCAAGACAACGTAGTCCAAAGGAAGCCACCATAGTTGGAGCAAGTAAAAAAATAAAAATTGTCAACGAGGAAGGAGAGCCCCACGTAGCCGTTGCATGAAATGTACACCTCGATCTGACGAACGGATTGCACACTGGTCTGATCTGTTTAATTTCAGTTTGCTTTCTGATCTGATTTTTTTTCTGATTTTTGAGGGTTTAATGTTGGTTTTGCTTGTGTTTTATATTGAGGGTTTATAAAGATAAATGGACTGAAAATATAATGTAAAACACAACAAATCAAATAATACTAACAGAAAATTGATTTTTTATTTATTCTGACCTGAAATCAGCAAATTACAAAATTTGTCCGTGGCTCTGGGTGTGCCCGGATGATAAGCTAAAACAATGAATCACTGATATCTTCACCGTCTGGTGTCCGAATCACGTGTCGTCTGATGCTAACTACTCCTGTAGTCTAGGCGCACCTTTTCCACTGATAAACTGCAGGTTGAAACCCCCAACAATTTTGGCATGCCCAGACTGATAAATGTGATGGACAAATTTTCAGAATGGAAATCTGACTCCTACCTAGGTGGAATATGGCCAAAATACGAAGACCTAGATGCTCTGTTTCTCGACCCAGGAAAAACTTCAATTTTCAACAAACCCTTGTTTGCCCCGTGAATGCTCATATGAACTCTCTTATGCGAAAGCTCCAATCCCGATCAATTAGAGGTGATCTCTCACACTTGAAACTGACAAATTCCTGTTGAGGTAGCTCCCAACAAGCCCTGTGATCTTCTGGTGAAAATCCCTGCGAAAAGCTCCACAAAAAACAATATCTTCCATAACCAAAATGACCCTCAACGTGAAAATATGAAGGAAGGTCGATTAGGGTTTCCAAGGCTCCATTTTGAATTTCTTTTAATTTTTAATTTATGTCTTTCAACTCATAAAAAGGGACCACCATGTCCTAATCGAACCACTTTATGTTTTTAAGTTATAACTTTAAATTATAATTCAATGTTAAAATATAACACTAAAAAGTGTCCTCCTTTTCTTAACGACCGTCGGCATTGGTCAACACTCGCAACTTGATAAAATAAGCTCTTCGAATGATGCAAATGCCCGAAACAAAGTAATTCTGGCTCATTGGATCACATCCGAGTCTCTGCCGTGGAGTTCTACAAATAAAATCCTCACCAACTGAGTCCCTAACCACACTGATTAGCCTAGGGAACCCTGTGTCTAGGCTAACAAACCTATGCACTGAGCTAGTGTTGAGTTGGGGACATTACACTGCATCAATTTGTTTTCTTATTAATATATTTTGATTTGGAGTTCAGTGTTGTTTTATTACATCCCATTTTCTGTCTTATGGAAAATTTACAGTTTCGACTTTCTAGAGGAAAGCACTAGCTTTCTAGAGAAAAGCATAAGCGAAAGTGATTGCTAATAGGAACTTGAGAAATTCCAAGTACCATGGAAAAAATATTGAGTTTTAAGAATTACACAAAAGAACTTGCGGGCTCCTTTTGCTTTGAAACATACACCTTTTCTTCCAAAACCCACAGAGCTAAATGCACAGCACATCAAAAAAGAATATATGTATATATCGATATAATCTAGGACTTGGCGCAACTCTCCAGGCCAATAAAAACATAGAACATTCTTAATAAATACTTTAAAAAAACAGAACTACAAATGTCCACAGAGAATTGCAAAACAACCTGACATTATTCTCCTTAAATTAAACTAGCAATTGCTTCCTTGTAAAGATTATGTTTAGATCAAACGGACCCCACCTGTAAACACCTTCCAACAGCAAAATTTTGATCAGTAATTGATTGTGGGAGAGGAATCCTAGTTCGCAACAAGGCAGCTTCTACACTGGAGTTATCAACAAGTGTAATGCAGTGGTAAGATTTATACTCACCAACGCGTTCACCTTTCATACTCAGCTTAATCTGCATATCAGTTGTAGTACTCTCCAATCCCCATATCTTCTGCCATATTACTCATACTCAAGATACACATCCTATGCTTGCTGAAAGCCCATACTCAAGACACAAGTATGGTCACTATGATATCGGATGCCACTTGTAAGAAATGGTACTTCAGTTGTGGGCAAACAATATATTGGATGCCTAACACATGTACAGCTACCCCATACTTGCAAAGAGGAACCTGCTAAGGAAGCAGACTTCAGTAATGGTTTTAACAAATGCAATTGTATATTTATATTTCCCATTATAACAAGTCATTGGTTTTCAAAGAGCTGGATCAATTGGATCAAGGTTTGTGATCATTTGACACTTGATCCTGTTCTCGTCAGTGGTAACCTACCCAAAATTTTCCATCTGTTTTGGGAGCTGCAACAGGAAGACCCATTATCTCCTTCTCCGTGATGACAATAAAATCTTTTGGTGGAGACCTGACATGTAAATAAAAACTCAAAGAGTCTCAAGCTAAAAAGCATCCATTCCGTAGGAAGAGCAGAGGCTTTCAAATAATATATTGCTTGTGGACAAAGAGGCCTTAAATTAAGAAATAAAACAAGACAAAAGCCAATTAATCTATTAAAAACGGAATTGTAGAAGGTACTAAATAATTGCAGTGCTGTCTTTGCAATACTTACAATACTGCGTGTATATGTTCCCTTGGGACTTATCCTGAGATTTGGCGACAGTCTCAGAGATGCCTCCCTGCCATTCCGAAAACACTTCCCACCGTCTCCATCCCAGAATTTCATGGAACAAAGCTACTCTTTCTAATAGAGCACAAAAAGAAATGAGTACATACCATTACCAAAGTCATACAAATAAATAGGCAATGGTCTAACAGACGGATGATATTCGCTGGCAAAATCTACTTGAACAAATAAAGAATGTTTAAACTGCAGAAACCAATTAAAATTGTTGAAATTGCTCCATGATGACAACTCATATGATCGGTAATCACCTTCCAATATCAAAGTTTAGGACAAAAATTGATTTGTAGGAGAGGAATTCCAGTTTAAAACAAGGCAGCTTCTACAATGCTGTTCCTTCTAACTTTACACACTTCTGTGATCAAACTATCCACTCGTTTCCACCAGACATAATGAACAAAGTAGCAAACCTTGCACTGGTTAAGGCAGCTTAAGCCTTAAATACTGGTTTAGGTCAGAAACCAATTGTTGGAGAAAAAATTTTAGTTTAAAACAAGGGAGCTTCTACAATGGTTTTCTTTATAATTTAAATACTTCTTTGATGAAACTATTCACTCGTTTCCAGCAGACATATCGGACAAAGTAGCAATACAATACTTATACTGGTTATGGCAGCTTAAGCCTTAAATACTGTTATCCTTCAAAACTGATTGTAGAGCAGAAATTCTAGTTTAGCAAAAGATAGCTTCTACACTCCTGTGATCAAACTATTCACTTGTTTCCACCAGACATATTGGACAAAGTAGTAATACCTATACCGGTTAAGGCAGCTCAAGCCTTAAATCCTGTAGAGAATGAAATCTATGCAAAAAGGTAAGGGGAGTGCTCCTTCAACAGAAAAATGGGTAACAATATCTGCTTTGTATAAGACAGCAAACTGGGAAACAACGTCTGCCTTTTATGGAGCTAGCATGTATTATAAATTGTAGTATACATTGAGCTACTCAGGCTGTGTTGCTGCATGGATCACATGCAGATGTATTTATATGCTGTATCAGCAATTTATAGTTTACTTTTTCTAATACAATGAAACAATATTCAAAGCATTTGCAAATTTTCTGTAAATTTTCCCCAACTGTAATATAATCTTCAAGCCTCCTCTTAAATAAAGAATCAAGGCATAACTGATCATTCTCAGCATGGCATCCAAGATGTGTCTAATCAAACTTCAAATTTTAAGAATTAAGTTGTGCTACGATTTCCGTTATGATTGCATTTGAGAATCATGTGTAATGAATATACATTTGAACGAAGTTTCTAGCATCCAACACCATGGAAGCAATGCAAATGTCCTTAGTTGTGTCTAATGATTATCCTTTCACTTAGAGTTCAAAGCTGACATCTTATGTCCTGTTGATATGGTTGGATTTATGATTCATCATTGTCTTGTCTAAATTATTTTGGATAATTTACCTTTGGATTTACCTGTTTGAATATTACAAGACGCATTCTAATACATGAACATTTGTGTTTTAACATAACTTTCCCTATGCAAATTTCCAATTGTAACTAGTCTCAATATCAAACCTCATAATAGCATCGAGAATCCCAATTAAATCAAATAAATATATATATATATGGAGCCAGTTTAACCTCAATCTTTAATTCCAGTAAGATGTAACATTATCAGAAAAGATGGTCCCATAATAATTTGTCAAAAAGTTTAATGACGCGATTTTTGAGCTCTGGCGATTTGGCGGGAAACCTTCTGAACTGCCGACGGCCGAGCCTCTAGGGTTTCAGATCGGAAACCTCTTCCAGAGTCTTTGGGGGTTTGCTGCTGGTTTTTGTTCTAGGATCTTTCGGTGCCCCGGGAGGGCCCAATGGGGTCTCTTCCAGGTTCTCTCGAGGGGAAGAAGACCTCTTATGCGGAGATATTACGAGAAAATCCTGCGTCTTCCTCTGTTGATGCTCGCCGGAGTGCTTTCCATCTCGCTATCCAAGAATGCGGGCAAGGGTTCTCCTGTGCATAGAATCAATGGATGTCTCCCGCAATCTGCGTCAAGACCGAAAATAGTCATCGAACCGGAGCCGGTTGAAGACACGATAAACTATCGGGCTACTCATGATCCGATCTCGCAAGTTCATGGGCATTCGACCCACCCTGCACTTTTTGCATTCCCTGGGTGAGACAAAACTGGGAGCCTATCGGTGAGTACTCCTTATGGCCCATAAGCAATGGGTATTTTATTATTAGTTTTTCTTCCCTAATGGATAGAAACAGAGCATTTGAATCAGAGAAGAGGAGCCATGGCCCGACAGGGTTATTTGTCCAACCGTGGAGAGCGGGTTTCGACCCTCGCATTGAGCCCACGGCTGTCCCGGTTTGGATCCGGCCGTATGCTCTCCCGATGGAGTTTTGGGGTGAGCAGATTCTTGAATTGATAGGCAACTCTCTAGGTAGATTTTTGGGAGTTTCCAAGGATACCATTGAAGGAAATACTGTTGTTTATGCGAGAATTTGTGTAGAACTGGATATTAGTCAACCGCTACCAGCTGAGATGGAACTGGAGTTAGCAGGACATTCCTGGATACAATAGTTAGACTATGAAGCCCTACCTTTCCGATGTAGAGTCTGTCATTTGCATGGCCATTTGGCAAGGTTCTGTCCAAATATCTTGAGCACCAAAGCGGATGCTCCACAGGGAATGTCAAATCGCTCCCGTGATGGTAAGTCCACTTCGGTCAAGGAACCACCTGTCATTCCCCCGGGTTCTGAGGGCCAGAACGATGGCTTTGAACAGCAGAAGAAAAGAAGAAACAAAAAGAGAAATGGCAAGGAGCAAGCTCTTCCCAAGCCAACCAATCGGTATGAAATCTTCAAATCTCTTGTGGATCAAGAAGACCAAACTATGGAAGGAGCAGATGGGAACCTTGAGGATAATATCATCCTTACTCATGCCCCTCCTTCATCAACCACTGTCCTTGAACAGGTGATTGACTCCTCTGAGACTTTGCAGCAAGAAAACCCCGGGACTTTGGTAATCCACTCCCCAGTTCAGCCCGTTATTAAAGATGTTACCATGGGAATTGCAGAAAAGCTCAGAGAAAGACCAGCTTCTTGGAATTTCCTGTGGAGAAGAGGTCAAAAAACAGTAATTCCCAAGGGGTGGGCAGGAAATCCAATAAGGATCTAATTGCAGTGCAAGGAGATAAGCTAATCAATGGAGGATTGGCGAGAACAATTGATTCGTATTGCTCCCAAGGTTTCCAATGATTATTCAATCTTGGAATGTGAGGGGTTTAAACAATGAGAACCCATCAATCTGCTGTTCAAAGACTTTTAGAGAGAAGTAAAACAGACTTTCTGCTCATTCAGGAGACAAAAATGTCATTAGACCTTATGAGTAAAACTGTCAGCCGAATCTGGAGGGGTGCTGGCCATATGGCAGTTGGCTGCTCTAGGTGCCTCGGGAGGGATTGCTACTCTTTGGAATCCTCTGGCGTGGATAGCAATAGAACATATAGCCTGGAGAGGGGTCCTAACATCTCTTTTTAAGAATATTGTTACAGCTGAACAAGTCTTAATTACAAATTTCTATGGGGCTCAGAACACCGATGGTCAGCGGTTTCAATGGAAAGTTGTTCAAAACATGAGGTCCTCCCGGGAAGATTTTGATTGGATTATTGTTGGGGACTTCAATGCTAAATTATCTCGCTAGAGATCGTGAAGGTGGCATCCCCTGCTCGGATACAGGGGACCGGCTGTTTATTGCCCAAGTCCAGGCCTTTAACCTTGTTGATATCAAAGGCCCTGGTACAAACTTTACCTGGACTAATAAGAGAAGAGAGCCATACAATAGGAGGGTTAAGCTTGACAGGTTTTTGGTCTCTGAGGAAGCTTATGTTAGATGGAATATCAAATTCCAGATTTTGGAGGGCCCAGTCTCAGATCACTCTCCCATTTTGCTGGAGGGAGGGACTATGTCATGGAAGTATTACAAACCTTTTAAATTTGAAAATTTTTGGTTGCAAAAAGAGGACCTTCGAAGGAAAATTCCACAGCTGGTGGGAAGAAGGTCGTCTCCCTTTGGAACAACTTATGTTCAAATTTCATAAACAGCTTCTTTTTGTTAAGAGTAAACTAAAACAGTGGAAGCAAACTAACAAATCTGATTTCCAGCTCCAACGGGCTCCCTTGTTGGACAGATGGAATGAGGTGCAAAAACAATTCAGAGAAGGAATTATTTTTGAGCATCTTAAATTCGAGGATGACGCTTTACGCAAAGCGGTTGAGGACATTGATAATCAAGAAGAGATCTACTGGAGACAGAGAGCAAGAAATACTTGGCTATTAGAAGGAGACAGAAATACTAAATTTTTCCATCGCTCCGCCTGTGCTAGAAGGCAATTGAATAACATGGAATTCCTTCAAGATGAGATTGGAAACTCTTTTGACACTCTCCCTGATATGCACTCCCTCTCTATGGAGTACTTCTCAAACCTCTTCAAGGAAAGTATGCAGCATGATGTGGAAGCCCAAAATGAAGTCATTGAGGGCATTCCCTCTATTATTTCTCATGAAGAGAACCAGGCCCTTCTTAAGCCCATTGATCGTGATGAACTCAAGAAGGTGGTCTTTGGGATGTGCACAGGAAAATCGCCTGGTCCGGACGGTTTCCCTATTGAGTTCTTTCAGGCCTTCTGGGATATCTTGGAGGAGGATGTGTTGGTTGTCACTGAGGAATCCCGAACTAACAAAAGAATGCTCAAGGCTCTAAATCACACCTTTATCACCTTAATTCCTAAAGGAGAGGGGGGGCTCACATTTCCGATTTCAGACCTATTGCATTATGTAATGTGATTTACAAAATTATCACTAAAATTATGGTTGAAAGACTAAAACCCCTTCTTCGTAATATAATCTCCCCTGAGCAAGGGGGTTTTGTTGAAGGAAGACAGATCTTGGATGGAGTGATCTTGGCTCAGGAGGCTATCCATTCTATGCATAATTCAGGTAACAAGGGAATGTTCATCAAACTCGGATATGTCTAAGGCTTATGACAGAGTAGAGTGGGGCTTCTTGGTCAAGATGTTGGCAGCCTTTGGTTTTTCTCAGGACTGGATTGCCTGGGTCATGAGTTGTATCTCTACGCCTTCCTACTCTGTTTTAATTAAGGGACTTCCCTCGCCTCCTTTTGGAGCCTCTCGGGGTCTCCGCCAAGGAGATCCCTGCTCTCCTTATCTCTTTCTCATCTTGGCTGAAGGTTTAGGCAGACTCCTCCTGAGAAGAAGACGTCAAGGACAGATTACAGGAATCAAAATCGGGGCAGAAGTTTTGACTCATTTACAGTTTGTGGATGACACGGGTTTGGTGGGTGTTGCCAGCCTCAGGGAAGCAAGAGGAATCAAAGATTCTCTAAACGTCTACCTCCGGGCTTCTAATCAAGTCATCAATGAAACAAAATCAAAAGTGGTCTTCTTTAACCTTGATCAAAGGTCACAAGAGAGAGTTATGGAGATCCTGGGTTTCACTAGGACCTCCCTTCCCGTTGTTTATCTCGGGGGTTCCTCTGCATTTCAAAAAATCGAAAGCTGATTTCTGGAAGGACCTTTTGGATGGCATCAAAGAGAGAATGAATCACTGGTCTCATAGATGGTTAAGCTATGGGGGCCGACTAACTTTCTTGAAGTCTGTTATTCAGGCCATGCCTATTTACAAATTCTCTATTCCGCCGCCCCTCCTTCAATTTGGAAAGAGCTGGACAAAGCGGCTAGAATTTTTCTTTGGGAAGGTGCCAATGGAGAGAGGAAATGGGCCTTGGTTGGTTGGGATAAGGTCACCCACCCCAAGGAAAAAGGTGGGCCGGGCTTGAGAAGCTCCAAGTTTAACAATCGGGCCCCGGCCGGGAAATTGTATTGGAGGTGGATTTCCCACCTTCGTCCCTCTCGCAGCTGGAATCCTTTCTAGTAAATACTTGGGTCTTGTTCATCCCAACGACTTGGGCCGCTATCCTTTGGAGGGTAATGGATCTCTTGTGTGGCAGGCGCTCAAGCTTGGATCTCACATTATCAAAGATCAATTGTTCTGGAAAGTTGGGAGAGGGGAGAAGGCCCGGTTTTGGACTGATTCTTGGGATCAGCATCCTCCTATCCTTGCTGTGTTTCCTGATCTGCATCCGTTAAAATCAGCTCTTGAAGATAAGGGTTGGATTAATATTGAGAGCTACTTCAATACCAACCAATTGGGGGAGTATAAGGTTCAAAAGTTTAAGCGGCTGGGTGAATGGCCTATTCCAATCCCTCCGGAGCAGGCTCCAACTCTGGAAAAACTTTTGGCAGAAAGGTTTCTTACTGGGAGAGATGAGGAGGATGAGCTTGCCTGGGGCTTTGGGAACCTTGGGGTTTATTCTGTGAAGGAGGGCTATGATTCGATCCTTCCTGAGCCCCCTCCACACTCTTTTCCAGTTCTTGAATGGAGGAAGATATGGCATCCCAAGGGCTGGCCGAAAGTGAACTTCTTTGCTTGGCAGTTGATGCATAATGGTATCTTGACCTTTGACAACCTCAGAATTAGAGGCATCATTGGCCCTTCCCAGGGTGTTTTGTGTTATAGGAATGAGGAAACTCGCGGATCATCTTCTCGTTTGATTGTCCTTTCATTTAGCAGATTTGGCATCGTTGGTTCTCCCACTTTAAACTTCAGGCGCTTGGAGACTTGTCCCGACCAATTTATGGGAAAGTCGGAAGAGAGGTAGATTTATATCTAAAGCTCTTCGTACTGGCTGGGAGCTCGGTTTCCTTTTTATATGGTGGCAGGTGTGGTTGGAAAGAAATGCTCGTATTTTCCGTGAAACCTTCTCTTCGGTGGATGGGATATGGCAGGTCATCTGGAGCAAAGTTGTGGAAACCGTTGCCATCTATGCTGAGGAGGAAAATCAGCCTGCCTCTAAGCCTTTGAAAGGGAGAGTTGCTGATCTTGAGAGACAAAGTTAGAAGTTGTTGGAAACCTCCCCTGTAAGGTCGGGTCAAAATCAATACCGATGGAGCCGCAAAAGGTAATCCGGGTAATGCCGGTAGTGGAGTTATCTCGCCGTGATCATGCTCGGGACCGTGCTCTATTGGGAATTGCAAGGTCCTGGGATATGCCACAAACAATGAAGCCGAGGCCTTTGCTATTAAATCGCCTCCATCCGGGCCGTCAAACAAGGTCACGTAAAGATAATCATTGAGTCCGATTCCCAAATCCCGGTTGGTGCTCTTGATTGCATGAGGAACTTTGCCTTAAAAGCTTGGAGGCCGAGGATTTTGGTTTCCCAAATTTTAGAGCTTTGGAAGGAAGTTGAGGATGTGATACCTGTTTATGCTAGTAGATCTCTCAATAAAGCGGCTGATTTCCTTGCTAAGATGGGTGCTGAGAGAGAGGTTGGGATGCATCTGCATAGCAATATGTCTGTGGAGGATGCCGAGATCAGACAAGGCCTTGAACAATTTTTGAAATAATGTGCAAAGTTTTTTTTGCTAAGGGTCCTTTTTGTCGCGATATCGCGACATGTAGTGCTGTCGCGGCCTCTGGCTGGTTGTTGTCGCGATATCGCGACAGGTTGAGCCTCCGCGGCCTCTGGTGGGTTTCTGTCGCGACATCGCGACATGTCGCGATATCGCGTGTCGCGATTCCGCGACATGTCGCGATATCGCGACATGTCGCGATTTCGCGACACGCGATCCCGCGACATGTCGCGATATCGCGACAGGTCCCGCTTTCTTGGTCCGATTGGCGTTCTTGCCGCGCTCTCGTTCCCTTCATGAAGTTGAAAAGCAAAGTAAATCTTTCGTCGCTTTTTCGTGACAAGTTTGAGATTTGGAAGTTGCTTGGTTTTCCTGTCGCGATTTCGCTACACGTTTGGCACTTAGGCGGCTGGGTGGAAAATTGTCGCGATATCGCGACCTGTAGCGCTGTCGCGGCAACGAGTTGGTTTTTGTCGCGATTTCGCGACGCTTTCTGCGGTTGGCTGTCGAGGGCCCTTCCTGTCGCGATTTCGCGACATGTCGCGTTATCGCGACTGTTGGCGCCGAAGTGGCCGTGACGGGTTTGCCTGTCGCGATTTCGCGACATGTCGCGTTTTCGCGACTTGTCGCCTTTTCGCGCCGTCCGTTCTCTGTGCCTTGTGGCTGCTAGTGTTGCCTTTGTGCGCTGACTTCGTTGTTTTGCTCTTGGCTCTGGCTCGGGATGTGTTCTCTCCCGCTTGTATCTGGTTTTTGTATTAATACAAGTTTTCATTTTTTTCAAAAAAAAAACATTATCAGAAAAGATTGCAGTCCATGTAGTTTTTCCAGGTTCGAAACCCCAACCTCGAAAATTAAAATCCTGTTATATTATCTTAAAAAAATAAAAAATAAAATAGAAGCACACTCGCATCCTCATGCGATAGTTTCTTTAATAAATAAAAAATAAAAGTCTATGTAAGGTTTGATTGTCTTTAGAGCTTAACACCTATTAGAAAAATGGAGATTCATTGTAACTGGATGTTGTTTCTATGACCTATACTAAACTGTGAACACATTTTCCCCTGTTCCCCTTACGATGGGATTCAGAGATCACCGCGAAACTATTTAAAATATTAAAAAAAAAACGAAAGGACCCAGGGAATCATATTGGGAAATCGAACTGTGGTCTACAAATTACAGCACACGCTTTGTACGGTACCGTTCCTCTGAAATATGCACTTCTTCTTCCAAAAAGCATATTAATAAAGTGCATAGGGCATCAAATAAATTATTTTGACAAAAGCAAAAAAAAATTGTGACATCTAGGCAATCTCTTCTGGCTTATAAATCATAAGCAAAACGTTCCTAGTAAATATTCAGAAGGAATAACAAAAATGGCATAGAAGCGTTCCTAATAAATATTTAGGAAGAACCCAACCGATGATAAAAGATCTACGATCCACAACCGATGATGAAAGATCTACGACTGCGAGATATGATTCTCCTCATCCAGACCAGGCAATTTTCTTCATATTTTGAAAAACTACGTACACATCAACCACCGTGGAAAAGATGTCAAGGGGAAGTATGACCATTGCATTCTTGACATTTCCACGGCGGTAGATGACTACTTCGTATGCGTCCATTAAGCGTTTCGAAGACTCTTCTCAACTTTAGGTGATAATATGTATATTTAATTTGAAAATGTTATATTAAAATAAGATCATTTATAAGTTGAAAGAGACTCTTCTCAACTTTAGGTGATAAAAACACCTGCTTATAACAATAAAAGAAAATTTGCATTGGAGTCAAACCTCCTAAACCATTTCTTTACAAGGGTTATCCACCTTTTTACACTAGTAAAAGAAGATCTATATTTGAGCCAAATCTTCTAAACCATATTTCTACAATGGTTGTTCAAAATAGCTAAACACTAGATTTGCTTACCAACCTCCCTAGTCCTCTCATCCTCAATAGCCATGTCACTATGCCACTGAATCCCTATCATTCTCAGTAGCCATCTTTAGTCAGAAAGTCTACTATTTTATTTAGATATCTGCTCACATAAACTAGAATCACATCATCTAATTTCCTCCACAATTTATTAATTTGGGTGACAAGAATCCTCAACCTCCATGTTTTCAAATCAAAGTTCCTCATGCAATCTAGAGCACTTACCAATATTTGATAATTTTAATATAGGATTATCTTCTAGTAACCTTGTGTTAAATAGAAGCAAATTTGATAGCTAAGGCTTTTGCTTCATTGTTTGTGGCGCTTCCCAAGCCTTGCAGTTCCCAATAGAGCATTGTCCCAATATGATTCCTACAAACCATCCCAATTCCAACTCTATTTGGATTACCTTTTGCAACTCCATCAGATTTAATTTTAATCCAACCTTTTGGGGGTGGTTTCCAACTAGCTTTGTCCTACCCCTCTTGCACTTCAACTTCCTTCTCCATCATCCCTATATTAGCTTGAGTTTCCTCTTTAGCATACACTGCCACAATTTATGTGACTTTGCTTCAATGACCTGCCAAATGTCATCTAAGGATGAAAAGGTTTCTCTAAAAATTATGTCATTTCTCTCAAACCACACTTGTCACCAAATGAAGTTTAATCCAAGCTTCCAACCGATACAAAGAGCTTTAGATTTAAATCCACCTCTCTTCCATATTTCCCAAGTATTAATCCGATTCAAATCACTACTACCTCAAATTTTATAAGATAAAAACCAAATGTTTCCTCACTTTTGTAGCATAAAACACATTGAGATGGATTAGCAATTCCCTTACATCTCATATTATCAAAAGTAAGAATTCCATTGTGCATGAACTGCTAGGCAGAGAAGTTTACTTTTGATCAACCCTTGGACTGCCAAATATTTCGCCAATCCTCAACCTGATATGCATGAGGAGGAGGTTCTAAAAGGATCTTATCATATACATCCTTCATTGTGTAGACTCCAAGGCTCCCATAGTCCCAAGCTAATTCATCCTCCTCATATCTACCTGTGAGAAATCTTTCTACCAATATTTTAGTCATAATGGGTGTCAATTCTAGAGGGATTGGAATTGGCCACTCATCTAACTTCTTAAACTGCTTAAACTTATAATCCTCCAACTGACTAGTGTTGAAATAACTTTCAATCTAGATCCAACCTTTGTTTTTCGTGGTTTTTTTTACTAGTTGTAGATGGGGGGTATTGATAGGTGGGTATTGATCCCATGAATCTGTCTACAATCATGCCTTCTCCACTCTCCCCTCTCCCCTCTCCCCACTTTCCAAAATAATCCATATTTCACTACATGAGATCCTAACTTTAGAGCCTACCACACTAAGGACCCATTACCATCCAAAGGGAAACAACTCACCTCATTCGGGTTCACCTGTCCCAAATATTTAATAGTTAAAACTCTACTAAATAAAGAAGTTTTTTGGGAAATCCACCTCTAGTAAAGCTTTCCAGCCAAAGCTTTTATTATTTAACTCTGATCTCATCAGTCTCAAACCTCCTTTTACCTTGTTTTGGCTTACTTTATCCCAACCTACTAAGGCCCATTTCCTCTCTCCTTTTACTCCTCCCCATAAAAATTTTCTAGCCATCTTGTCTAACTCTTTCCATATGGTATGTGGGGCAGCAAGGATAGAAAAAATTTAAATTGACATGACCTAAATGATTGACTACAAAAAAGTTAATCGACCCTCATAGCTTAACTATTTGTGATACCAATAACTAATTCTTTCTTTGATACAATCCAAAAGATTCCTCCAGATATCTATTTTTAGTTTTTTAAAATGCCAAAGGACCCCCAAATATACCTTTGGGAGAGAAGTACTCGTGAATCCCAAGATCTCTAAAATTTTGTCCTAAAGCCTTTGATCAAGATTGAAAAAGACCACTTTGGATTTTTATCATTGATGACTTTGTTTGTGGCCCTAAGGTAAACATTAAGAGTATCTTTAACCATTCTTGTTTCTCTGAAGTTGGCCATTCCCACCAATCTTGTGTCATCCAAAAACTGTGAGTCAAAACTTCCTCCCCCACCTTGATATATGTTAGCAAACCTTGTTGTCTTCTCCTCAAGATGAGTCTACCCAAGCCTTCATCCAATATGAGAAAATATAAGGGGAACAAGGATCTCCTTGACAAAGGCCTCGAGTAGCTCCAAGGGTTGCGAGAGAAGGCCTTTGATTAACACTGAGTATGTCAGAGTAGAAACATAACTCATAACCCATTCTATCCAATCCTGAGAGAAACCAAAGGTTGTAATCATCCTTTGACAATAAGCTCCACTCCACCCTATCATAATCCTTTGACATATCCAATTTTATTAACATTCCTCTATTGTCAAATTGCATTATGTGGATTGCCTCCTGAGCTAGAACCACACCATCTAAGATTTGTTCGCCCTCTATAAAACCCCCATTGATTTGAGGAGATAATTTTATGTAGGAGAGGCTTTAGTCGCTCATCCATTACCTTTGTGATTATTTTATATATGACATTGCATAAGGTAATAGGTCTATAATCTGAGATATGCACCCTCTCCCCTTTCATAATTAAGGCAATGAATGTATGATTTAATGCTTTAAGCATTATTTTACTACCTCTGGACTCCTCTATAACAACCATTACGTCCTTCTCCAAGCTGTCCCAAAAGCTCTTTCAGATATTAAATCTCTCCCCATATCAAATCTCTCCCCAATACACAAATCTCTTTCCCTTTGACATCAATGGCAAGGGTCATCTTTGGGGCTTGGGGCTAAGAATGAGCCTCTTAGCTTAGCCCCTCCCCCACCTCCTCATGAGGTGGTTAATTATGGGGTGGGAGTATTTCTACTCCTCGAAAGCATTGTTCTTTACCTTTTATCTTTTTCCCTTATTTTTTGAATTTTTTGAATCCTCTGACTGTTTCTATCCAAATCATCATCCCTATTCTTGTCATCATTTTTGTTCTTGTTCCTATCATCATTCATGTTCCTGCTCCTGTTCTTATCCATGTTCTCATTCCTGTTTATGTTCTCGTTCCTGTTCATATTCCTGTTCTTGTTCATACCTGTTTCTGAAATATTTGCTCTACACCATCTTGTTGTGTGACCATTATTATTGCACTTATAACACTTAATGTTATTATTCCTTGGAGGTGCAAATGTCTTAGGATTTCTTCTAGTGAAACCATATCCTTTTCTGTCATGAACCCTGCAATTCATTGTCTTGTGACCAAACTCATTACATAAGTAGCAATACCCTTGGAAAAGTTGTCCTTTCCCATATTCTTGTCTTTCATGTGTCCTGCACTATGAAGTCATGTGCCCAAACCTGTGACATGAAAAACATATTCCATTGAAGTTTCCTTGTCTTGACCTCATTGGTATCTTGTTATGATTGTTGTTCCATATATATCTTCTATGTGTATTGTTCTTATATTTTTTGAACCTTTTATTTTCCAACTCATCCTCTAATGTATCACTCTCTCTTACACTATCTTCTTCTGATGTATCTTCCTCCGAAGTTTCTTCTTCTTCAAGATTTGAAACAGACTCTTCTTACCATTTCTTTTATACCTATTTAGAACCAAGACATGTCTTGTTTGTTGCTCCTCTTTGTATTGATTGTTTTATCCATACTCTTTGCACTGTTTACATACTTGTATAGCTTATTCTTTGAATCTTCTAAATCTTCCTTTAGTAGTGCCACTTCTTGTGCTAACTTCTCACATTCCAAAATCTTTGCTTCTAACTTATCTTTGAACTTGCTTGCCTTAGCCTTTGATTTTTTTAAATCCTCTATGAGCAATCTTCTTTCTTCATCACATTCTTGAAACTAAATTTCAAGCTTAGAGTGTTGCTTTCTTATCTTATTTACCGTGTCAAGATCATAGATAAGTTCTCCCTTGAGATCAAACCATTCTCTGCTAAATAATCCTCTATTTGTTTGTCTTTGTCCACATCATTACTTTCTTTTGGCTTGTCTTATAAAGGATCACTCACTTCTTCTAATGCCATTAGAAGATTTTCATCTGGTCTTTCAAGTGCATTTCATAGTCATCATCACTGAAACTATAACCATACCTTGTGCAATTATCTTCAAGATGTCCAAATTTACCACATCTAAAACACTTGAGAATAACTAGAGTCCTTTTCTTAATTGGTTATTTTTCTTCAATCATAAATAGGACTTCATCTCTATCATTTTCTGAAATACTAGCATCACTATCATTTGAGTACTTACTTGCATTATCCGCATAGTAGCTCCTTTTTGTCTTTGGAAGAACTTCTTTCATTGTCTGCTTTTTCCATCCTTGCTTTTCTTTTGGTGCTTGTATCTTTTTGATTCCTTGTACCTGTGATCCTATTTTTCTTCACCATTGTTGTTCTTTGGTTCTTTACAATCTGTTGCAAGATGTCCATACTTTCCACAATTGAAACACTTAATAGATCTTAGATCTATGCGTCTTCTAGAACCTTTATATCTTCTACCATAATTTGCTTCTTCATAACGGGATGACTCACTGCTTGATTCTAACTTCTTACCCTTTATCTTTTTGTTCACTTTGAATGCCGCCTATTTCAGAGGGATAGGATCCTTTGTTCTTATCTCAAAAAATTTAAGCATGCCAAAAAAATGGCATACAATCACTATCAATTGATGTTTCTATAGCATAGACATTTTCATTGTACCTTTTTGGAAGAGTTCTCAAGATCTTATCACAAGCATCAGATTCATCGACCTTCATTCCAAGACCTTTCATCTCATGTACAAGTTCATCAATCTTACTGAGATAGTCACAAATGTTTTTATCATCCTATATTCTTAAGTTTTCAAATTCTTCGTTGATATTTCTAATCTTAGTTTTCCTTACACCTTTATCTCCTTCATATATGTTATGCAGTAGTTCCCATATTTTTTTTGTTGTTTTACAATCCATAACCTTCATAGATTTTGATCTACACAATCATTTTATAATTGCATTCATAACTCTTGAATTTGCATGTATTAGAAGCTTACCTTCCTTATCTATAGGAGGATCGATTACTAAATCGTATCCAAGTTCCACTACATCCCAAACTTCATTGCCAAGTGCCATCAAGTGAAATCTCATCAACATACATCAATATAATAAGTCACTTCCATCAAATATTGGTACTGTATTATTGATGGACCCGTCCCTTTGATCCTTTTGATCCATTGTGTTCTTGACCACTTTTCCTTTAAGCTGTCAAACTCTTCTGAAAAAACCTGCTCTAATACCAATTGAAGAACACAAACTTATACTGAGAGGGGGGGTGAATAGTATAAGACCATTTTTTACATTTTCTCTCAAACCAATATATGAAATGTGAAGATAGCAATATCAACAACAGTAATCAAAACAATGTACATAGCACCACACACAATAGAGAACACAATTTATGTGGTTCACCCAATGCGGGCTACTCCATAGAGAAAATATTTCACTAAAATTTTCTCAATCAATCTCTTAGGAATCCTTCCCAATTACAATGTTTATAGACCTTTGTCCAAAGGAGATGTTGATCCTCTAAATATGGTTTGTGGATCTCTATCCATAGAAGAACTCCTCCTCTACTCTGGCTAGTGATCCTCTAGAATACAATTGCCTCCATTGCACTGGCTTATGGATATCTCTCCACTGAAGACTCTTTTCTCCACTCAGAAGACTTGTCCTAACTAACCTGGCTGATGGATCTCTATCCACTGGAGACTTTGTCCTCTCTGCTTTGTCACCTCCAAAGTTGTATCTCAATACTGTACTAAACACGGTCCAGTCTGTCTAGCACAACTCTGCTCAGTATCTTTTACTAAACACAGTTTATTCGATCTAGCACAAGTCTGCTCAATAAGCTCACTCAAATTTGCACTAAACATAGTACATTCAATCTAGCACAAATCTACTCAACTCTTGCACTAAACACAGTCCAGTCGATCTAACACAAGTACACTCAAATCTACACTAAACACAGTCTATTCAGTCCAGAACAAATCTGCTCAATAGGTCCACTCAAAACCTACTCAAATCTACTCAAAAATTCCACTCAAAACCTGTTCAACTCTGCTCAATAGGTCCACTCAGAACCTACTCAAATTTGCTCAACAATTCCACTCATAACCTGCTCAAATCTGCTCAACAGGTCCACTCAAAACCTGTCCAAATCTGCTCAACAAGCTCACATAGAACTTGTCCAAATCTGCTCAATAAGATCACACATAACTTGTCCAAATCTGCTCAACAAGCTCACACAGAACTTGTCTAAATATGCTCAACAAGCTCACACAAAACTTGTCCAAATCTGCTCAATAAGTCCTCTCTAGGACTTTCTCAAATTTGTATTGTAAGCTTCCACAAAAGCTCACACAAAATCAGTCCACAAATCTTCTCAAAGACTTGCCTCAAATCTGCTTAACAAGTCCTCACAGAAATTGTCTTATCTCATAGAAACATAAAGAGAATTGTTAGAGACTCAATATGTTCTTACTCAATGCTCAATCACTTTCTCAACTCAATATCATAGAAGCATAAAGAGAATTGTTATAGACTCTATATGTTCTATACTCAAAGCTCAATCTCAACTTAACTCAATCTCCTAGAAGCATAAAGAGAATTGTTAGAGACTCAATATGTTCTATACTCAAAGCTCAATCTCAACTCAATTCAGAATATATAATAGTTTGTTTCATGGAACTTGAACAACCACTTCATACATCCACTTGACTAGGCTCAATAAACTCTACTCAACCAATCACTTCAAGGAACAACCCTTTCTCACAAACCCTAGTCCAAGCATGTGAACACCAACTCAAAATATTTCCAACAATGCTCAACAACAAATCTCACATAACAATGATACTCATGTTCTTTTCTAACTCAAGTTCAAGTTCTTTACATAACAACTATCTTCAACAACAATGCTAATAAAATATTCTTCATATAACAATGATACTCATGTTATTTTCAAACCCTAACTCAGGTTCTTCACACAACCAATTGGCTTCAACAACAATGCTAATAAAACAAGGTTTTAATCACAACTTCTCAATTCAAAAAACCTTAAAGCATTAACTCAAACACTTCACTCATCAAATGGTCTCAACAACAATGTTTATAAAACAAGGTTTAATCACAACTCTCAATTCAGAAAACCTTTGAGGCGCTTTGTCTTGGTATTTTTTGATGATATTTTGGTGTATAGCAAAAATTGGGATGATCATTTACAACATTTAGATTCAGTTTTGAGCATTTTAGGACAACAAGAGTTTTATGCAAAAGAATCTAAATGTGAATTTGCTATGACTGAAATTTTATACTTGGGGCACATTATTTGCAAAGATGGGGTGAAGGTTGATCAAACTAAAGTTTCAGCTGTACAAAGATGGCCTATACCATCCAACCTAACAGAATTGAGGGTTTTTGTGGGTTTATGCAGTTACTACAAGAGGTTCATTAAGGTGTTTTCTTCTTTGGCTGCCCCCATTACTGAATTAACTAAGAAAGGGGCCTTTTCATGGTCCAATGAGGCTCTTTTAGCTTTTCTAAAGTTGAAAGATGTAATGACTTCCACTCCTTTACTTGCTATTCCTGATTTTTCTGTTGCTTTTACTATTGCTTGTGATGCTTCACGTGTTGGAGTTGGAGCTGTACTTATGCAACAAGGACGCCCCATTTCTTATGAGAGTAGAAAGCTCTCAAATGTGGAGAAAAATTTCAGCATCTATGATAAAGAGATGCTAGCTATCATGCATGCCTTGACCAAATTCAAACAATACTTAGTGTGTGGCAAGTTTGTGGTCAAAACCGATCATAACAGTTTGAAATACTTCTTGCGGCAAGTTGAACTCGAATGAAAGATAACAGAAATGGGTAACAAAGTTGTAATCATATGATTTTGAAATTGAGTTTGTAAAGGGTAAGAAAAATTCAGTCGTTGATGCACTTTCTAGGCACCCTAATTTTCATTCTCTTTCCATTATTTCTGCTGATTGGAAGGTGAAAATTATGGTTGAATATGCAAAGAATGATTTTTGTTCTAAACTAATAAATGGGCAAGTTGAAGATGACAGGTTCAGCCATAAAGAAGGACTAATTTTTTGCAATGGAAGAGTGTTTGTAGTACCTGAATCAAAGCTGAAACAAGCTTTAATTACAACCATGCATGATGCTCCACTTGTAGGCCATCCAAGTTTCTACAAGACTTACAAACAGGTTAGAGAAAGATTCTATTGGAAGGGTTTGAAAAGGGATGTCTTCTTGCATGTTCAAGAATGTGTTATTTGCCAAGAAAACAAGGGGGAACATGAATTTGTAGCTAGTTTACTTCAGCCACTTCCTATTCCCAATAAAAAATGAGAAAGTATCTCCATGGACTTCATTACTGGTTTGCCCAAGGTATACATGAAGGATTGCATATTTGTTGTTGTTGATATATTGACAAAATTTGCTCATTTCTATGCCATTTCAACTTGTACAACCATACAAGTTGCTAATTTATTTTTTAAAGAAGTTTTCAGATTGCATGGTTTGCCTAAATCCATTGTGAGTGATAGGGACAACAAATTTTTGAGCATGTTTTGGCAATAATTGTTTAAGCTATGTGGTACTAAATTGACTCCTAGTACTAGCTACCATCCCCAAACTGATGGGCAAACTAAAATTGGTAACAAATGGCTTGAAGGATATTTGAGAAATTATGTTTCAGGTCAACAAAAGGCATGGGTTAAATGGCTGCACCTTGATGAATATTGCTACAATTCTACTTATCATATGTCCATAAAAATGTCTCCATTCAAGGCACTTTATGGTTATCATGCCCCACACTTTTCAGATCTGATTTTTGGTGATTCAAGGGTCCAAAAAGCTGGAGACTTTGCAACAAAAAATCAAGATATTCTTAATGCTTTGAAGGACAATATTCTTACGGCACAAAATCAACAGAAGAAGTATGCAGATTAGCAATGTAGTGAGCGCTCATTTGAGGTGGGAGACTTGGTTTATGTTAGGTTGCAGCCCTACAAACAGTCTACATTGAAAATAAGTGGAGCAAAAAAACTCAAACCCAAATTTTATGGACCTTACAAGGTGTTGAGTAAGGTTGGACAAGTTGCATATGCTTTGGAACTTCCAAGTGGAAGTAAAATACATAATGTCTTCCATGTTTCTTGTTTGAAGGCCTTGGGCCAACATATTCAGCCATCTTCAGGTTTGCCACCCCTTGATGATGAAGGAAAGCTCATTCTTGAACCTGAATTGATCCTTGAGACAAGGGAGAGAAAGCTTAGGAGTAGGACTGTCAAAGAATATCTTGTGAAGTGGAAGGACTTGCCTATGGAGGATGCTACTTGGGAAGGTGCAAAAATTTTAGATGCTCCAACTTTGACTTTGCTTGAGGACAAGCAATTTGAGGAGGGTGGACTTGTAATGTCCCAAAAATAAATATTTTTGTAAATGTCTCCTACACTTAATTATAAAAGTGAAAAAGGGGTTCATGTGACTAGGAGACATAACTTAAGTTGTGTTTATTTATGTTTTTATGTTGTAATAAGGCACTTTAAGTGATTTTAGGGTTGGGAGATGTCAACTCCAAATTAGAACCTCACCCTATATAAGGGAGTGAGACGTCCCATTTTGGGCATGTTATGTTGATATCATAATTGAATATTGAAACCCTAGAGGTTCCATGAGTTGAGATTGCAGGTCTTGCTCATTCCCATAGTGCATTGGAGGTGCATGGTTGGGGTCTTGGCAATATCATTGCAGGTGTTATTGCCCTAAAATATCAAAAATACAAAAAAAGATGCATCCGTGAGGAGTTCGTGGTATTTTTGGGAGCATTTGTGTCAGGTGTTTCAGATCTGTTGGCAACCCCAAACCCTACACTTGTATTTGGGGTCATTTTTGAGGAGTTTTTGCATCTGTTCAACCTTGGGGAGCTGTTGTATTGGTTTGGCAATATTTAATATATGATACTGGCTGATTTCTCCTCATATTTGTGTTATTTTATGAGCAATTTTTGAGTTATTTCCTTGTTGTACTTAATTTTTGCATTTTCGTAGTAAGGGTTTGTTGTTTCTTAAAAAGGGACATTACAATCCTTTTCACTCCAAACTTAATTTTCAATAAATCCAATCAACCAACTTCAACCAAAGAAGAGTTTGCCCATACCTTTTTGCTTGACAAGGAGTTGATCTCATAAATTTGCCACACTCACAAATTTCTCTTTTCCAATCTCAATAAGGGTTAGAAGACTTCAATAAAATCACAATACAAAATAATGACCCAAAATACACCTTATTACTCCAACTCAAAAATAACATTCACCATAGTCTTCTTTCAATAGAAAAACCCTTATACAAAAATAAAATCAATGCCCAAAAGCCTTAATATATCAATATAACAATATTTCAATTAAGACTTAAATATCACCTTATTTCTCCTAATGGAAAAATCAATTAACACCACTTGACAATAATCAACCTTTCAAAAACTCACTAATAACCCTTACTAACTTTCAACACATGCAAATACACATAATTCTTTAACACCCTTATGCCTCCATACTTTGGTAAATTAAATAAATTTAATTACCCTTATAACTCCTATTTTTAGGCTGATTAAATAAAAATTTAATTAAAACTTTGTACCTTGCCTTTGGGAGAATCGAACCCCCACTCTGCCCATGCACTAAGCGCTTTAACCGCAGCCTCAACCGTTGCACGATCTACCATGCTCATTCACAATATCTAGGATTTGTGTCCCATAAAAATTTGTGATTAAAACCTGCTCAACCATCACATTGTGCCTAAAATGTGATGTGAGAACACCCCTCCAAGCTATATGTTCTATTGTCGTCCATTCAAGAGAGTTCCAAAAGGTAACTATCCCCCTTCAGACCCCTTGGGTAGCCACTTCCATATGACCAACACCCTTCCAAAGTCTATTTATTGTTTTACACATAAGATCCAATGACATTTTTGTCTCCTGGATAAACAAAAAAATTGTTTTACTTTTTTCTAAGAGTCTTCAAACAAAATATTGATGGGTTCTACTATTTAAACCCCTATCATTCCATGATTGTATAATCATTTATTACCTTAAGACCAATAAGAGTCTATTGGCCTCACCAAACCCCCAGTGATCAATTTGTCTCCTTGACCTGCTATCAATTCCTTATTTGATTTTCTACACACTCCTTAAGAGTTGATATTCTTTGATATCTTTCCACTTGAGTTATCTCTAGATTTGGTTTTTCTTTGATCTTTTCTGCTATACCCATGATGACATCCTTAATTATTGGATGCTCTTGATTATGGACTATCAATGACCCTACAATCTCTAATTGTGTTAACTCACTGCACTCTATTACCTGCTCTAGGATAGGTGAAAGAGGGGCTTGAATATGGTTGTTATTTTTTTCATTATTCTCATCCACTCCTTCCATGATTTTTCTTCTTTCTGGTCCACTAGTGTCTTGAAGATCTCATACCTATTTAAGGACTTGAGTTGGGTTTGCTCTTTTCCAAAAAAATTTATTTTGCCTTCTTCTTTTGGATTGTTGAAAACCATCTCCCTATACTTCTACGTCCTGAGAAATATTGGTTGTTTCTTTATTGATTGTTGAATTATCCTCTTTAAGAAGATTTGATATTCCTAGAGGAGCCTCCATTTTTGTGTTCATATTGTTTGGGCAAGAGCAAGACAAATGCCCATATTTATGGCAAACTCTATACCTGAAGGGCAATGCCTCATAAGCTAGTTGTTGAATCAAAGATATGCTTGCAAGTTCAAGTTCAACCTCTATCAGCAAAGGCTGGCTCAGATCCATTTCCATGCATAATCTAGCATAAATTGTTGTGTTTCCTTCCATTGTGCCTTTAGAAACACCCAAATATCTTCCAAGGGAATTATCGATGATTTCCAATACCCGCTCACTCTAGAACTCCATTGGAAGTGCATACAAACGGATCCAAACTAGTGGGTTCAATTCGAGGATCAAATCCCACTCTCCAAGACTGAAAAAATAATCCTATCGAACCATGATTCTTTTTTTTCGATTCAAAATTCCTATTTCTATCGACAAGTGAGGAAAAACTAACAATAAAATATCCATTACTAATAAACCATAAAGAACACTCACCAAGAGGCTCCCAATTTTGTTTAACCCAAGAATGCAAAAACATTGAGGTAGGGTGAATACCCATGAATTTATAGATTGGATCATTATTAGCTTTATATAAGACTATTTCTTGTACCATCCTTTGCTCAATGACAATATTCGACCTTGATTCTGATTGTGGAAAGCATCAATTGATTCTTTGAGATGTTGATATTTTTCCAACAACCGTAAAGAGCATTTTTAATGCAATTTTTTGTGCTTCTTCAATCTTTGTTGGGGATTTTTCCTTCACCAAATGTGGAAAAAAAAATTCTCTCTAAAAGAGGTTCCAAAGGTGTCCCCATTGGGCCCTCTTAGAGTAGCAATCTTGTCTTTAATCCCGCAACAACCAGAAAGCCTTCATTATATATTAAATTAATCATTTATCATACTAAAAATGATGTGTATTTAATTAATAAAGTTAATTATAAGTTAAGTTAGTCATTGGTAGGTCTCGGGGGATAGCGTAACAATTCAAAATTTGGCTCTTTTACGAAAGGTCCAAGGCTTAAACCGTGGCATGTGTGTGGGTGTGTGTTAATCCCCTATTGATAAGCTTAGCTCTTGGCCTTATGAGGGGTTATGATTGGGATGGGAATGCTCAACCCTAAGCATTAGTCATAGGGGTTTCTCACACTATCCAAATAAATAATAATAATAATAATCATTTAGTATTTTAGTTGTGCCTTTAGTTGTATGTATCTTTAAATAAAAATGTTTTTTAATAGAAAAATGTGCATTTTTAATAAATATTTTTTTTCCTTGGAGAACAAGGGGTTGCACTCAAGTCCCCCACCCTTAACAAATCACAACTCTCTCCTTTAGAGCTTGAGAGTTTATAAACAATTATAATTCTCATCTCAATTGAGTTGCTATAGCTAGATACCTGAAGTATTTGATCTAAAAACGAAGAGCAAAAAGTGTAGCAAAAATTGCAACAAGAAAAAAATTACAGTAGTAAAAAATGCAACAATTTTTACAGCAATGCATGACAATCTAAATTTGAGATTATCATCATGCATTTACCAAACTTATTAAGAATTCATTGTCATAATTTCTAGACTATTTATTAGTGTCTCAAGAGATGGTCTATACTTTCCTTTTTACAAAGAGCACATTGTAAAGAACCATAAAAACCCATTTTCATAAGGTTATACCAAGATAAAATTCTTCTATGACCTACTAACCAAACAAACATTTTGACTTTGGGAATGCTTGGGCTATCCCAAATATCTCTCCATAATCTTGTGGTATTCCTATTTTGTTGGTGCCTTATATTATATCCACTTGTGTATTCTCCCGAGTTATTCAACTTCCAAATCAACTTATCCTTGGCTCCCCTCAGAATAATTATTGATGTTATCTTTCTACTCAATTGCTTCCTAGCATCAATTTCTTGTATACTTACCAAAAAAAATTATTTCCATTTGTATCTTCCATCCTAATCCTTGTACAAAATGTTTGAAATCCTATCACCATATTTGTCTTGAAATAATATCATCCATGGTTTCAAAATTGGATCTAGATTGAATGGTTTTTTATCACACCAAGTATTCATTCAAATAGAAATATTTTCCCTCGTTTCCACCACCCATCTTAAATCTTAATCACTAGATCAATTGATTTGTTTAAACCGTTCCATAGTGCAAAACCATTTGGTGGAAAGAATGCATAAATATTATGGTAGAAAGAATGCAATAAATATTAAGCTTAGATCACAAGGCTCAACATACTTAGAAGAATTCTTGTCCATTGTTGTTGACTCTCTTTGTACAATCTCCAAATTACTTTTACCGTAAGAGAAGTTTGCATACATAAGAGCTCTTACACCGAGACCTTCCCTTTTTTTATCATCACACACCTTGCTCCATTTCACTAAAGGAAATTTCCTTTTAACATGTAATCCTGATAGATTAAACATTTTTCTATTGATTTTGGCATAGTATACAAAGACATAATATGTTGGAATGGCATGTAAGATTGATTTAATTATTTGCACTCTTCTTGCTAACGATAACTATCTACCTTTCCATACCGATAGTTTATTCTAAACTTACCTTTTAATTGGATTCCATAATTCTATTCTCATTATCCCCTCAAATAAAGATGTCCTTATATTGTTGGTAAATTGAGTCCTTTATTGGAAGTAACCTACATAACAACAATATATTAAATGTGAAGTAAATATATTTAAAATTTATCATAAAACTCAAATTTTTAAAACTATATATTTTTTTTAAATTGGTTGTGTTGAATTGAAATGAACAATAATAGAATGAATAGGATGGATATTTGGCATTGTACATCAAACACAAATACTCTGATTGAAATTAGAGATGGACACCATTCTTTTAGTAGGTATAAGTGCCTCAGTCCTCTTCTCATCAAACACACATTGTATTTTCAAGTGAACTAAGGAGCTTTTTAGATTATTCAATTCCATCCAATATTTATAAAACTAGTTTCATTAATTGAAAGACTAGCAACTATAAAATGAACAATTTATTAATTAGAATTAAACACATTTGGTAAAGTCAAAGATGTTAGTTCCATTTTTCCTGATTACAAAAGAACTATGTCATTTTCTAAAAGTCACAATAATGTGTTCCATGGATGCGATGGAACAACTCACGAAGATAATTAAGCTACTAACAGAGAAAATGAAGCAACAACAAAGGATAATGGAAGTTTTTGTCAATCCAAAACTCAAAGGCAAGTAGAATAAGGAAAGGACAAGAATAAGATCCATAAGCAAAAGAACTATGAAGAACAAAAAAACTGAAACCCCTTCTTCAAATAATATAAAGAGATTGGTCATAAAGTGAGTATTGAAGAAGAAAAGAAAGGAAAACCTCGAGCACCGAGGTTGGGCTACTTTGTATGTGGAGAACCACATTATGCCAACAAGTGTCCGTTGAGAATGGACCGAAGAAAAGCAACAAAAATTCCACTTGGGAGGTCGTCTACAGTGGTCAAATTCCTAAAAAGTGGTTTGTCATGTTACGTACTGATACCAAAAAGGTGCAAAACTAAACTTCGAAAACAAAAACAAAAAAATTACCCTTGTCACCTACCTTCCTAGTTTGACCAACCTTTAATTGTGTTAGAATGTTACAACTAGTGTATGTTTGGCTGGGTTGTTACAGTTGCTCATACTTCTTGTATAGAAAGAGATGATTTTTTTTTTTAAAACTCAAGTAGTCTAAGTCTTGACATTTTGGTGAGAGAAAATAGAGAACATGTCAAGTATTATTTAGGATTTTAATTTTCTTCTTCATTTGTGAGAGAAAACTAAATACTCATGCAAAATTATATTCTATAAATTTATTTTATTTTAAATAAAAAATAACTATAATTACTTGGGACTTGAAATTTTCTCATAAGAATGTTTCCTAAAACATAAATATAAACATTGAATTCAACAAAGAAAATAGTTATGGTAGTATAATACTTCTCTTAAGCATTATAGCCTTTTTCAAATCTAAGTTTATATTAAACCATCACTTCATACAAATTCTTGAACCATCAAATTCTATACTTTTGACCCCTTATTGCTTTTAACCCTTGTTACTTTATTTATTCAATAATTTTTTTATTACTTTATTTATTCATAATTTTTTTACTAGGGCTTGTTTCAAGATTTAAAAGAACACACAAATAAAAATCTAGTATAACTTTTATTTTATTTTTATTGAGTAAATAATTCTTATACATATACATATCTGTAATGGGGATTGAACCCGGGTCACATTACCTATAATGCAAGTGGCGTTCTTGTCGATAGACCACATCATGTGGTAGTATAACTTTTATTACAAGAATAAAGAAAGAGTTATTACTTAATAAATTAACAAATAAGAAAGGGATTGATAAAAACACTCCCAATACCACAAAATGCCAATAATATGGTCATTCAAGAAAGAGCTTTTAAAAGTTTAAGGTGAAGACCAATCGTTATAGCCAAACTTCGTAAGAAGACGAATGTCTAGGGTTTGAATCTTGGGCTTCCTCGATCTGAATGCTTGTTTCTTTTGTGGTGCTTTCAACTACGAAAAAGTTTAAAATGATTATAGTATGGTGGTTATAGGAGTACCCATATCATCACCACGGCTTTCATAACCAATAATGCAAAATACAGTGGCGGTCATAAAAACGAATAACATGCCTAAATTATCGTGGTGGTTACCAATTCCACCATATAAAGTCTATATATATATATCAAATTTTTCAATTAGAATTGCATATTCATTTTGCTAAAGCTCGGATACACCACATTCCTCAAATTGAAAATCTTTTTGTATAAATAATTCATTAGTAGGCTTCCATGGAATGTTTATAGGTTTAACTATAAAGAAAAGATCTATTAAATAAACTTGACATCAAGTTTAATTATCTTCTTGTTTGCTAGTTCAATTGGGATGAATCTATTTTTTTTAAATTAACATAAAGTAAAAAAAAATTATAAATATTTCATAGTTCATTAGTAGGCTTCCCTGGAATGTTTTTAGAATTAACTATAAAAAAGGATCTCTTAAATAAACTTGACATCAAGTTTAATCTGCTTCTTCTTTGCTAGTTCAATTGAGATGAATCTATTTTTTGAGAATTAGCATAAATGAAAAAAATTCCTTACAAATTGATGGGAAGAAGGTGTTAGGGTCTTGAGTATCATTGTGGTCCTTAAGTTTGGCAGACCAATGCATAGCATTGGCACCGCAGAAGAGAATGCATGCGATAATTGTTCCTCTTATTCAATTGTAATTTTGTGCTGATAAAGGTAACCCTCGTTCTCCTGATGTAATTTTTTCTTTGCCTGAAGTTGATTCTGCATGTCACAATTTAGAATCTCTCGCCCTTGTTGAGTAATTCATTGGACGCATTCCTAATGAGTCTTCCCTTAGGGCCTGGGTTAACACAGTTTGGATTCCTCATGGAATCAAGCTAACGATGGTTCAAAACCTTACAAAGGGATTTTTACTATTTCGCTTTACAGAAACAACTCATGCTAAGGTGATTTACGAACATGGCCCCTTGGACACATTCCTAATGAGTCTTTTCTTAGGGCCTAGGTTAACACAACTTGGATTCCTCATGGAGTCAAGCTAACTATGGTTCAAAACCTTACAAAAGGATTTTTCCTATTTCACTTTACGTAAACAACCCATGCTAAGGTGATTTACGAACATGGCCCCTGGTACATGAGAAGCTCTATGCTTGTTTTTCTCCTTGGAGCCGTGACTTTTATGTTTCTAAAGAAAGATCTACCAAAGTCCCTGTACCTTTATGGCCCTTTCTTAGTCGCATAGCAGTCCCTCTTGGGCGTGTCATTTTGGTGGAGGCGAACAAATTTTTCCATGCACACCCTCAAAAACTTGTTTGCTTTGAGATTGATATTTCTCGAGATCTCAAGGAGTCTATTGACATACAAGTTGGCGACATTGTGTTATCCCAACGGGTCCTCTACATTAATTTGTCCAACACTTGTTTTCGGTGCCAATCCTCAGCACACAAAATCAAAGACTGGCCCTTGATGCTGCATAACAGGGACAAGCAGAACCCCACCACACCGAGTGCACCCACTCCTCAACCTCAAGAGGATGGTTGGACGACAGTGCACCCACTCCTCAACCTCAGGAGGATGGTTAGACGACTGTGGGAGGGCGTAAAAATGCACATTTAATTGCTTCTAAAGGTACACAGTCCAAGTCGGCACATGTCTCAGAGCCTCGTAAAAAAAAGATAGTAAAAAATGATATGAAAAGGAAAAAGTTGAGTTATAGTTCTATAGTTTAGGGTTTCTAGTTTATTTTGCTATGCCTAATTATGTTGTGTTGGTTTCATTCTGTAAGGGATGTTGAATAATTGTAATTTGTTTGCTTAGGTACCCAATCTATTAACAGTGATATTTTTTTGGTTGATAGCATTAACCACATAGCGTGTTTATTTTTTATTTTTTAAATGTATTATGTTCCGTAGTATACATCAAAAAAAAAAAATCCATTATCCAATAAAAAAACTGATTACATGATCCAACATTGAGTTTTGGTTTTCAAACCATAAAGAGAAATAAAATAAATAAATCCTCTCCCTTTGATCAAACTTGGCCGTACGTGCATGCTTGTAATCAATTGCCAGGTACTGTCTCCCTGGTCTGTAGAAGCAGTTTTGACTGAGAGTTAGGAATAGAATTTTCTAAAAGGAAAGAGAGTTCCGTCAACATTGACCCTTAAAGCCAAATGCAGCTTTTATGCTTGAGTCATGTGAAATGTCTGAGATCTATTCACTTGATTCTATTTTGTCTCCTTGTACGTTAGGGCTGAATTATACTGACTGTGTTGCAGGATTCTTTATGTTTATATTGTGCTTTTGTGTACAGATCTTGACGGATTTACAAATAAAGTTCTTAACACGAAAGAAAAATTAGAATTTCTACTTCATTCTATGTTACAAATCCCATTCATGTCATCATTGTTTATTTGTGCATAAGGTTATTCTGAAAAACTATGCCATATACATCTTTGTCTCTCTCTGCAATTATTGTGGTATTCTTAATTGGAGTTAAGACCATGATGTGCAACATAAAAAATGTGATATCAGAGAAATTATTTAAAAAAACAAAATTCCACTGGGCAACCCTTAATTACTTTGTCAACGACAATATGAATTTCCAATCTGACTTGAACTCTGAAAGGTATTTTGCCCCAAAGAGTCTGAAGAACTAAGTTGAACGGATGGATCATTCAAGTATTTGAACAAGCTGATCTATCATCTAATTCTTTTGATTCTGAAGAGCATATTGAGCATATCCTCAAAAGAGTCTTGTGTTCCGACATCATCTGTGACTTGAGAACATCCCAAACAGGGAGGAAAGTAAACTGAGTTGCATGGATTGACACATTCTTCCTAAAGCCTACCTTATTCAACCGGACAAACAAATAGAGAACAAATTTCTATAACACCAATTCTGATCCTAGGAACAATCCAAGGGACAACAGAGTAAATTCCTGAATTCAATGTTATAAGCAGAAGTGAAATTATGCTTTCAAATGTAAATGGCAACCAAATTAGAAATATGGTGTAGATACATGCAAATATAGAAAGATCAACAAACAATAAAAAAATAAAATTCTAATTGCAGTAATCTGAAATTCTAGCATAGAATAATTTTTTTAAAAACAGACAGAATGGTGGTGCAAGGCTCATTGCTGTTCATCTTGCTATCCAACAACAGAAACTATATTTGCTTTGTCCAAGGCTACCATATGACAAAAGCTTAATTGTGCATAGAGCCACAGAGGTTGCCTTGCTGCTTCGATCACATGCAGATGTAACTGTACAATGTATTAGCAATTGTAATTTTACTCTTCACGATACAATGAAACAATATTCAAGGTATTTGCACATTGTGTACTGTTTCTCTATATGTACTATGATCTTCAAGCTACTTATGTCATACAGAATATCAGACACAATTCTCATGTGTCTAGTCAAACATTCAATCTAAACAGTTCAGCCATACTACGATTTTGCTTTTTGATGGTATTTGAAATCAATGTATATAGAACATACATTTTGAACCAAGTTGCAAGGATCGAACGCAATGAACAGTCCAAATAACTTCATCTTTTATGTGCATTATTCTTCCTGGTATAAAGAGAGTCTGGGCAATAGATCTACTGAGACAAAAGGCACTCACATGAGCACTCTTAAAATCACTGTAAGAACCATTAACGTCTTCCTTAGTCCAAGGACTACCACTAACTGAAACATTTTCAATAGGACTATAGAGAGGAAAAGGCGTTCACCATTATTGAAAATGAGAAAATTCATAAACACTGCAATATCAGCACAAGCTCCTTGGAAGGCAGATTTCTCCTTTGGCAAAGGTTAACAAAATGAATAATCATAAATTTATTCTCATGCTCTCCTATTACCCACTCTAAAGCCTTGAATTACCAAGTTTTTTACCAGATGATAGATTTTTGGAGCTGTTTTCTACATGGAAATGTTGGTTACGAATCTGCCATTAGGAAAGGATTTGGTTAAATGCGCCCCAGATTCGCCCACCAGATTGAAAGGCCGGAAGGAAGGAATGCCTTCCGTGCCAATCTCCGGAGAAGGCCGGCTTCCTATGGGTTTTCTCAATTGTTTTAGCTAAGAGTACAAGAAAGAGATAAAAATGCGGAAAGAGATTCAAATGTGATTTGAGTTGGGTGGGGGGAATAAGCAGCACGACAACGATCAATCACCACTACTAACAACAATTAAATACAGAACACACCATAGAAACTACAGCTGTCATACATCCTATGTATCCTCTATCTATGCATTCCAGGAATACTTAATCATCAAATACTGGAATCCAGAGTTCAGTATAACAGTAAGCAATGAAATAAGCAACATGAGGCAGAAATGACAAGTAAAGGCAGCATAAAGAATGATAACAGCAAAATAGAGCCAAGTGTGTGTCTTGCATTCAGAAGCAAACGTATAGCTACAATGGTTCCCTAGCAGGATATCCCCCTTCCACCCTTTACAATGAAGTGGTGCGGCTATTTATAGCGCAATTTCCCCCCGATTACAATTATGGGCACAAAGTCCCAGACCAGACAATAGCTGACAAAAGCGGCAAAAGAGCTGCTGATGCTGACTCCTGTAGGCAGGGACTGTACTTGCAGCAAGGTCCACCTGAAAACTCGGCAGCTACGTGGCAGTGCGGTTGATGAGACTTTGCGTCAGCTTAAATGAGGGTAGCTGCGGCAGATAACTCGGCCCATGCTTGTCCTTTTCCCATCACATCTCGGCTCGAATCCCGAGGCTGGACACTTGTCAAATTCTGATGAGGGACACATGTCTGCCTTGAAAGGCAGTCTTTCCTTTATGTCCAACTTCGCCTGGGATCAGAGCGCAATTGGATAGCGCAAGTGGGGAACAACGCAGTTTGGGAGGCCTCCGTGCCTTAGCCAGTTTTTGGGCTGCTTGATGGATCTTGCCCAACTGCGCACAGGTCAGAGGGCGCAGCCCGACTTCGCTGCGAAGTCGGGTTGCGCACTCCAGCACTTAGTCAATTTGGCCGCTGCTCGGACTGCGCGCAAGAAGGGGAGCGCACCCCGACTTCGCTGCGAAGTCGGGTTGCGCTCCGACACTTAGCTGATTTCTGGAGACACTGCTTCCCAAGTGCGCGATGGGAGCGCAACCGAGTGGGTGGGCTGCTGTTGGGCGCTTCCAAGCGCGAGATGGGAGCGCACCCCGACTTCGCTGCGAAGTCGGGTTGCGCCCCCATACTTAGCCAAATTCTGCTCATTTTCGGTCAGCTTCCGCACTTCGCATTCCCTAGTGCGCTCGAACTTAAGGGCGCACCCCGACTTCGCTGCGAAGTCGGGTTGCGCTCTTAGACTTAGAATTTTTCAGGGAATGTGAGATCTGTTTTGGCTGACACGAAAGAACAAGGGGAAAAGGGAGGAATGCAACTGATACAAGAGGGGAAAGGGAACAGTGGAGAAAGGGAAAGGAGATGGAGGGAAGGGAGAGCAGCATACTTACAAAATTTTGAAAACATGGCACCCCGTGCAAAATGTGGCAACATTCCTGGCGGCTCGCGGGGTGTCGAGCTCGCCTCGACGCAAAGAACCAGGCCTTCATCCTTTGGGCGCAGAGGAACTCCCTTCCCCTGCTCTTCGCTGCTCTGACGGCTTCTTCTTGGGCAACTGCTCCTCTTCAGATCCACTTTCGGCAGTTGCTTCTTCTGTTTCTCCTCCTTCTGAGTCTGAATGGTCGCCGTTGTCACCTTCTTGCTCGGCCGGCTGCTCCCGCTCAAGGACATGATTGTATGCGGCCTTGGCTTGGTCCCAGACTGCTGCCTGAAAGGGCCCTAAGTCGCTGACCTCTTTCAGCGCTGCTCTGAATGCTGCGACTGCATGTACGTCGATGGTGTGGTATCTCTCTCCCAACTCCTTAAGGGAGGTGTTGATTTTGCAATATCTCGACACCATCTGGGTGACCTGAGCTTCCTGGACTGGCTCCGCCCAGCTGTCAATTTCTGACGTGTCTGCCTCGAAAGACAGCCAATTCATCTTCACCTGCTCAAGGGTCAGAAATTCTCCATCCTGGATGAAGCTCGGGCAACCGTGCTCAGAAAGAGCGTTGAAGGGGGCCAGGCAAATGTTCATTTCGTGGTCTAATGCGTCCAGCATTTTCCTGGCGGCCCTTATTTTCTCTGTTTTTTCAAAATAATTATGCAAGGTTACCCTTGCATCTGCCCATTCTAAGGCAATTCGGGACATCGGGGGAAATCGGAGGCCTTTGCGCTCGTACTCCTCAAGTTTCAATGCCAAGTCCAGCCACTGCTTCGCTTGGTGTTCGGCCTCCTCTACCACAGGCTTTCCCTGGGCAGATACTTCTTGGATCCTGGACGCGAAGTCCAGGACCGATATGGACCTGACAACGTTGGCCCTGCATCCCTGCAGCAAACCAGCCCGCATCGTTTTGACTTTATTCTTCGAAAAGGCCGCCATCTGGGATGTTTTCTCCTCGAACCGAGATTTAGCCTGCCTTAACGAATCCTGGAGCTGGGAGACCTGCTCCAGCGCTGCCTTTTTCTCCTCTGACAGCTGTTCGGTTGTCTGTCTTTGCGCTGCGGCCTCCTGCTGAGAGGCGGCGAGCTGGGTTTTCAGGTCGTTGATCTCCTGCTGAGCAGACTCCAGCTGCGCGGTGGTCCTAGCCAGATTTTCCTCCAGCTGCCTCGAGTTATTTTGCAGCTGAAACAACGCCTCCTGACTCTCGAGCCGCTTGACAAGGAGATTATGTGTTCTACGACGAATACCGTTGATTTCGTATTCCTCGTTTATGTCATCAAAGCTCTTCTCCTTGACTTGGTGCTCATAGTCTGCCTCGGTCATTTCCCGGAGAGGCTTCTTCACTTTCGGAATCAACTTCTCAGTTCTCAGCACTCTCCTGTCCAAGTCGTACTTGGTGCGCTTCACCGGGGCAGCTATTTCCTCGGCTCTTCTCCGTTTGACGCCCTGGAGGAAAGAGGCGGAACACCCTGCGGCCTTTGCTGCCAGAGGCTGATCGTCTGCGATCTGCAGCTGTTCTCCCATGAAGTCAAGGTCTTCCAGCATTGGGTCTTGCTGCGGCATTTTTCCGGCAAACAGCGAAGCAGGAGGTATTCCAGAAGGCGTGGTCGCTTTTAAGGGCGACCGGGTCCTAGGGGAAGCGAGCGGCTGAGTGGAAGGCGTAGGCGGGGTTTTGAACAATGGAGGTGAGCGGCGCGGCGATGTATGCGTAGCTTCGGCACTGGCCGCAGGCGAGGGTTCCAAGGTTTGGCTGAGGGACTGGAAAGCGTTCGGGTCTTGGGCGAACTGGTCGAAGGAATGGGGGTTGTGCGAGGGTTGGGTGGTCTGAGATGAAGAGGATGGGACTATGGCTTGCCCTGATACAATGGGGGACGACGTTATGGCAGGGCCGACTGGGATTTGGGGGAGCGGGGAAGTGGACGTACCTGCGGGCTCCGCCTGAGCCGCTGTTTGAAGGACGCCTGCAGCCCAAGTTTCTGCTTCTGCTTCAGGGCTGTCTAGCGAGACGATTTCCGGCGCGGCTGTCCCTGTCTGCGCTGCGGCCGTTTGCTGTACAGACTCCTTAGGCCGCTTGGCCTTTTCGCTCCTCTTCCTCTTCTTTTCTTCTGGCGCTGCAGCTTGCTCAAAGGAGGGAGAGGAGGTTGGGGCGGCAGGCTGCGATGTTCCCACGGTAAACTTGTACCTGGGTCTAGCCGGGAGGATGCTTGCCGCGGCCGTTCTACTAGCTGGTTGTTCTGGCGCCTTTTCCTCTTGGGGGGCCACCTTAGGAGTTGACTTTTCTGGCTCTTGTGCCCTTTCAGGTAAGGCTTCAGGAGCTGGAGGCAACATTGGGCCCACTTGGCTGCTCGTTGGCGTTGCGCTGGAAGTCCCTGGAGTAGATAATTGCTGGGACGGGGACCTCCTTGTATACCTTTTCCTAGCGCCTCGGGGAACGCAATCTCGAAATGCGAAAGGCCGCCACGTGTCAACGTATTGATCATATAAGGCCGAAAACTCATCATCAACGGCCAACGTCTTCGGTTGGATTTATCGTGCTGCGTGCGGCACCTCATCTTCCAGCATTCAATGATTTTGTCCTTTTGCCAGTTGAGGGGCGCCACCTTGGAGAGGAATTTCTTGAAGCCCGCCGAATCTAACCGGTGATCCGGGTTTCGCTCTGGATCATACGTCACTTCTTCGCAGTAAAAATCATGCCATGGCGGCCATGATTGCATCTGCTCAATGTGCCATTCCAGGTCTGCACCTGTTCTGTTGCACCTTTCCTGCATGATCTCTGCTCGGGGGCAGATGTGCGCAAATTTACCTCTGACCCCAATCGGGTCATACTTCCAGCGCTGAGGAAGCTGTATCAGGCCCATGTCGATGAGTTCTTGCTCGAGGTAGACATGTTGTCCAATCTCGTGCACTCGGATGTTCGCCCAGCAAATAGGATACTGAAAAATATGGCCTTTCTTTTTTCCCTGGCCGAACTCTTCCTCAACATAGTCCATCTGGCGTGAAATCTCCATCCCGAACTGGTGGTCAGTGCAGAAGTAGGGCAGCAGGAACGACTTCCCCTTGAATCCGTAGATTCTGACCACAATTCCCTGCGTTAGCCGGAAGGTGTCCCCGTGCTTGTACTTCCTCAGATAGCTCGTCATGGCCTCTGGTGGGCGGGATGCCTCGCCGTTGAACAACGCTAGGACCATACTTAGAAATTTGAAATTGAACTCATAGAATGACCCTTTCCTGTACAGGGCCTCGGTCCATTCGTACACAGGCAGCGGCTCTCCTTTTTCGTTTACCTTCTTCAAGTCAGGAACCCTAATCCGGTAGTGCGTGTGGTATAGGCACAGCCATGTGAGGAACGAGCAGAGCCGAAATTCTGTTGTCTGCTTCTGCTGCAACCTGACCAGGTTCGAATGTATGGCGTATGCCAGCCAGTCTGCCCAGTCGAAGAAAATAGGGCGCTTTCCACTCCTTTGCGCCGTGGAGTCGTAAAACTCCCCGTGCAGGATGCATTCTGCCAACGCCAGCTGGTACGGGCGTACCACTCTGTCAGAATCGCAGCCGAGTACCCATGCCAGGATGATGTATATATATTTGTTTTCGAATCTGTCCAGGGGTATTGGGCCTGTGGGCCATTGTCCGGCTGGAAGCGGAGTCTTCAGTTCTGAGTCGAGGAATTCTCTCATCCGCTTGGTCTGGGTGAATCTGCCCGTCTGTTCGTCCAGGTTGATCCTCCTGACAATTGCGCTGGGGTCGTACTGGAGCCCCGGGGCGAAAGCTGGCTGGACGCTCTCCCTGAAGAGTGTGAACAAGACTCTTCCCTTGTTGTCGCAGACTTGCCGGGCAGCTGGCTTGTAATATGCCGCAATGGATTCAATCAGCTCCGGGCATTGGTGGACAGGAGGGCACAAGAACCAGTACAGGTTCGATTTATATGCAGCCCCGACATGGTGTGAGGGCGAAACTTTGTCAGCCCACTTTGCTATGTTCGGCCGCAACTTGGTGAGGCTGATAGAGAACGAGCCGTCTCTATACCCGGCCAGGTGATTAATGGGCGGCGGTGGAGCTTGCCCTCGACTTCTCTTCGCCCGGGTTTTCCTTTTTTGCTCTCGCGGCGCTTCGCTCTCATGAGCGCTGGACTCTGTCTGTTCTTCAGCTTCGCGCCCTTCGTCGCTAGATTGCGCCTGCATTGGCGCTTTCCCCTTGTCCATTTCTTCTTTTTTCTGTTCGAAGTGGCAGAGACAGGGATTCTGGCTACTGATTGCTTAATTCTGGACCTTGCAGCTCAGAGTTAGCTCGACAATTTGGATGTTCTGAGTATGCCAGAGCCTCCTTTTCTAGGCAAAGGAAACAACATTAATGGCGCAGGAGGAGAGGTTAAGGTGATTTGCCTGAAGTTGGTAGAAGCGTTATGATTCTTTGGCGGCTGTGCGTGGGTTTATCCTTGGAAAGCGTACCCTGGTTGTGGTAGGCTCTAATGCGCCTTGCTTTCTTAATGACATCCTTTTTGAAAGTCGCGCAATCATTTTTTTTTTAGAATTTTTTCGGACCTCGTGCTTCCGATGACGTCATAGCCGCCGCCCGGGCACACATTTCGAGGGAGAACTTTTGGCCCAGGGTTTTAAGGAGGGACGCAACCCAACTTCGCACTATGCCAAACTGCGCTGTCTGGGCCCGCACTTAGAAACATTTTATCATTTTTCCTTGTTTCCCGCGACAGGTCACCCAAGGTGCGCCCGAAATTGAGGGCGCACTCGGACTTCGCCCAGAAAACGTGCGCACTCCGACTTCGCCCAGATTTGCTTGCGCAGTCAGACTTCGCTCAGAAAAGTTGCGCAGTCTGACTTCGACACTTAGCCGATTTTTGCTTCATGCTCTCCCCACTGCGCTCCCAAGACGGTGCGCAGCCCGACTTCGCTGCGAAGTCGGGTTGCGCACCCAACACTTAGTCAAATTTTTGCCCTTTTTGTCAGCTGCTTTCTCTCAAACTCCCTACGTCGCACGATCCAAGGAGCGATGCCCGACTTCGCTGCGAAGTCGGGGTTTGCTCTAAGTTTTACTTGGGCTCTGAAAACTAAAAGCTGAATGCTGAAATAAATATGTACATTGATAAACTAAAATGCAGAAAAGAAATCTGTACAAAGAAGGACCCATTGGGTGCCTTCAGTGGTGGTAAATCTTCAGGTGGAACCCGTTGACGGGAATGGGGAGAAGTTGTCCCTCCATGTCCCGGAGCACGAATGCATTAAACTGGTTCACCCGAGCAATCTGATAGGGACCTTCCCAGAGGGCATCAAATTTACCATGATTGCCCGGCTTTGCCTTCAGTGAGTCCCACTTCAGCACTAGGTCCCCGATTTTGAAAACTCGGGCGGTGGTGCCTTTCGCAAACCAGCCTTGGGTCACTTCAGCATGCTTAGTAAAGGCCTGGTATGCTTTTTCTCTTTCTTCTTCTAACCGCAGCAGTTGGCACAGTCTGGCATCCACTGGATCCCCGTTGCCTCTTTCTTCATCCAGCATCCAGAGTGCGGGTATCTCTACGTGGGTAGGCAGAACTGCCTCCTTGCCGTACACGAGCGCGTAGGGGGATGTCTTGATAGACTTCTTGAATGATATGCGATCCGCCCACAACGCCCGATTCAGGAGCAGGTGCCATGTCCTCTTGTTTCTCTCTACTGTCCTTTTGACAATCTTCAGTAGATTCTTGTTGGTGGACTCGGCCAGGCCATTCCCCTGCGGGTAGTAGTTAGAAGACATCTTGTGATAGATGTCGTATTTGCTGGTGTACTCCGTGAGTACAGCGCCTGCGAACCCCGGACCATTGTCTGTCACTATTGACTCCGGGACCCCGAAACGGGTGATGAGGCTCTCGAGGAACCCGATGACCGTTTCTTGGTCCGCATTCTTAGTGGGGATCGCCTCTGCCCACCGGGTGAAGTAATCGGTGGCGGTAAGGATAAACTTGTGTCCCGCTGCAGAGTTAGGCGTGATGACCCCAATGAAGTCTAGACCCCACTGCTGAAACGGAGTCTCAGCTTGAATTGGCTGGAGGGGCAGGGGTGCTTTTCTGTTTCTGCCAGCAAACCTCTGGCATTTATCACATTTGACACAGACCGCATGTGCGTCTGTGAAGAGAGTGGGCCAATAGTACCCAACTCTGATGATTTTCAAGGCCGTAGGCCTTCCAGAATGGTGTCCCCCAGGCATCCCGGAGTGGAATTCTCCGAGGACCCTGGGTTGGTCGGTTTCTTTGACGCACCGCAACAGGATGTCGTCAATGTTTTTGAAATAAAGCCCCTCGGGGCGAAGTACGTATTTCAAGGCGTTTAGCCTAAACCTCCTTCTTTGTGAGGCATTGAGGTGATCTGGGCATCTCCCGGTGCTGAAATATCGCACCAGGTCATCTGTCCAATCACTTTCCTCTGATAAGGAGTTGGCTAGGTTGGTGGTTGTTATCGGATCTTCCCACTTGCAGGCAGAGACCTCAGCTGCAGCGCTTCGGGCTAGCTCTTGGCACAAGGCTCGGCCTCTGATCAGCTTTGTTGGCCGTACCTCGATGTCAAACTCTTGGATTTTGGCAATCCATCCTGCCCTCTTGTGGCCAGGCTCTCCTTGTATGATGAAGTTCCTGACGTCCGGATGTATCACGAAGACTGTTATCCGGCTCTGGGAGACGAAGTGCCTGAACTTTCGGAGGGATTTCATGACTGCGTGAACCTGCCGCTCAATAAAATTGTACTTTTCTTCATGCGGCTGGATTACCTGGCTTAAGAACGCTATGGGGCGCTCTTCGCCATCGTCTCCCTTCTGTGTCAGGACTGCGGCGTAACTCTCGGGTTCTCCCACCGCGTACAGGATGAAGTCCTTGGAATAATCCGGGTTTATCAACACCGGAGCTTGTGCAATTCTGGCCTTGATCTCCTCAAAGGCCTGCCTTCTTTCGTCAGTCCATAAGAATTCGGCATTCTTTTTCAACAGTTCGGCCATGGGCTTAATCACTTGTGCGAAGTCCGGTATGAACTTCCTCACGAAGTTGATTTGGCCGAAGGACTGTAGCCCCTTCTTGTCGACTGGGATGGGCAAGCGGAGGAGGGCTTCTGCTCTGTCAGGATCCACTGCAAGGCCTTTCTCGGAGATGACATGTCCCAGCAGCTTACCTTCTTTTACCGCGAAGACTGACTTCTTCGGGTTAATGGAAATGCCGAATTCACGACATCTCTCAAATATCTGCCGCAGGTGGGAAGCATGGTCCTCTCTCCTGTGAGAGAATACAGTCATGTCATCCAAGTAGATGACAATGATCTTGTTAAGCAGCTCTCGGAAGGCCAGGTCCATGGCTCTCTGAAATGTAGCGCCGGCATTAGACAAACCGAAGGGCATGCGCTGATAAGCGAACGTTCCCCATTTGGTGGTGAACGCTGTCTTATGCTGGTCTTCGTCTTTCACCCATATCTGGTTGTACCCAGAGAATCCGTCTAAGAGGGAGAATCTCTCGCGCTCCAGCAACTATGTGGAGGATCTGATCGATTTGGGGAAGCGGGTAATGGTCCTTCAGCGAGGCCTGATTTAGATTTCTGAAATCCACGCAGAGACGGATGTCTCCGTTCTTCTTCCTCACAGGAACCAGATTCGCAACCCAAGATGAATGCTTGATGGGGTAGATGATCTTGGCTTCCAGCATTTTCAGGAGCTCGGCTTTCATCATGGCTTCAATCTTCGGGTTTACAGCCCTCTGCTTCTGCCGGAAAGGTTTCGCACCATCTTCTAGCTCTATGGTATGCTGGATCATCTGTCTGTCATACCCCTTCAAGTCCTGGTAGCACCAGGCTACAATATCGGGGAACTCTCTGCATAATGATCTGATCTGCCCGAGTTCCTCTTCAGTGCAGTCCGTCCCGACCTTGATTGTTTTTCCAGGTTCAAGCTCCAGGTCGACGTACTGCTTGGGGTCTACTTTGATCCTGTGGGATATTGCTCTATCGTTCTGATCAAAGAGACTCTCTAATGTAATCAGTCCTTTTGGGACATGATTATTCTTCAATTGTATCAACCCCTCGTATTGCTCGTCATCAGGGTCTCTACCTTCGATTGTACATGCTTCGGTAACCAAAAAAGTGACGATTTCCTCGTCACAGTCAAACACCTGCCAGTGGGTGTCCTTATCAGGCACAGAAGGCCTGTAGATGGTACGAACCGACTTCGGCTTCTGGACACTGTCATCAGCCGAAACGTACCTGGCTCCAACAAACGCCAGAATGTCAACGTGCTTGTTCTTCTCATGTGATATGGCTTTGACATTCAACGAGTCGAATGACTCCATCAGGTCCTGTTGGTTACGAATCCGCCATGAGGAAAGGATTTTTGGTTAATGCGCCCAGATTCGCCCACCACATGAAAGGCCGGAAGGAAGAGATGCCTTCCGAGCCAATCTCCGGAGAAGGCCGGCTCCTTTTAGGGGGCTTGATTTAAGCTAAAGGGAACAGGAAAGAAATAAATGAACGGAAAGAGACAAATGTACAGAAAGAGATACAAATATGTCCAAAGGTTGGTGGGGGGAACTAACAGTACGGGAACACACCAATCACCGCTACTTACCGCATACAAACACAGAGCATGACAAGGAACCGCAAAACCTAGGCGTACTTCCGATACACCAGCGAGCGTATGCACGACTTCAATAGCTCCCTAGCAAACATTCCCTACAAGGAACTAACAAGTAGGGATCGTATCAATCACCGGATACGTACACCGACAGGGGTAGAAAGTAAACCTAGAGATGTCGGAGCTGTGTATATGTGTTAGGTAGAGAGTTTAACCGCACAGACTTCAATGGCTCCCTAGCAAACATTCCCTACAAGGAACTAACAGCTAGGGATCGCATCAATCACCGTGATACGGGCCAGCAACGTCACACACAACCGATGGAACTGCTACCAAATTTATAATGAATGCTTTAAATAATGAAGTACATAAGGTGCTTTAAGCAAGCAATGCTAGAGGAACCCGATCGCCAAATGCCAAAGTGAATTAACGAGCAACGACACAGGTGGGCCTAAGGCATATAATGAAAGACAACGATAAAAGAATAAAGACAAGAGAATGTAACCGTGCATACAGATTGTATTCATAAGCGTAAGCACGGTTACAAGTAAGCACGATAGAGTTCCCTAACAAACATTCCCCTTCCACACTTTACAATGAATTTCAGATGGGCTTTTATAGCCCGAGTCCCACCCGTTACATTAATGGGCACGGAGTCCCGCCAAACATGAGCCGACGTAAGCGGCGAAAGAGCCGCAAATGCCGACCTTTTGTCGGATCGGGCTGTACCCGCAGCATGGTCTTCCCGGAAGCCGGACAGCCTACGTGGCGGAGTGCCGGGTAATTCTTCAAGTCGGCAGGCTTGCTAGTAGTCGGGAGCAGGTGAAACCTCGGATCAGCTTTGAATGAGGCTATTAACGCAGCGGTGCAGTGCAGCCCATGCTTATCCCTTTTGGTCGGCAGCCTTGGTTCAAATCCCGAAGCCGGACACTTGTCCGATGATGGGTTATGTCGTAGGACACATGCCTGCCTTAGAGGGCAGTCTATCCATCTTTGCTTGGGATCGGGGCTCCTTGGGATGCGTGCAGAAATCAGTGCAGTCGGGGAAGGCCTTCAAGCCTTGGTCAAATTCCGGGTTTGTTCCCCTACTGTACACCTGTCAAGGGCGCATTCCCGCTCCGTTGAGAAGTCGAACTGCGCACAGGCGAACACTGGTGTCTGCCGCCATATGGACCTGCTCCGGCATTTTACCTTTTTTCTCGCATTGACTCGCCGATCGCCAGTGCAAGGTGCGCCTGGAAGGTGGGGCGAAGTACGCACTTCGCACCAGGGCGAAGTGCGCACTTCGCACCAAAACTGGGCGAAGTGCGAACTTCGCACCCGCACTTAGCCAATTTCGGATAGACTCGCCGGAAAGCCGGAAAATCAACCGGGGAACTCCAAGGAAAAAGGGGGGAGAGAAAGAGAATGGGAAAGAAAAGGAAAGGGAGAGAAGGGAGAAAAACGGAAGGAGGAAAAGAAGAGCAACACTGTTACAAAACAACATTGAAGACATTGCACCCCGTGCAAAATGTGACAACATTTCTGGCGGCTCGCGGGGTGTCGAGCTCGCCTCGGCGCAAAGAATCCATGCCTTCATCCTTTGGGTGCAGAGGAACTTGCCTCCCCTGCCTTTTGCTGCTCTAATCGTTCTCCTTGCGGCAACCGTTCTTCGTATTCATCTTTGTCGGCCGCCTCATCGCATCTCCTTCCGAAAGGTCTCCATTTCTCCGCTTCGCCTCGCACATGCGAGTGTACGCCTCTTGGGCTGAGTGCCATGCTTCCGCTTCGAATGGCTTGCGGTCAGCTATGTCTTCTAATGCTCCGTGAAAAGCAGCGACCGCGTGCATGTCGATGGTGAGGTATCTTTTCTCTAACTCCCGAAAATAGGAGCGGATCCCGGAATATCCGGACACCATCCGAGTGACTCGACCTGTCTTGAATTGGCTCACCCAGCCTATCAATTTCAGCCGTATCTCGCTTCAAAGGACTGCCAATTCTTCTTTACCCGATCTAGGGTAAGGAGCTCGCCATTCTCAACAAAACCCGGACACCCAGTTCTCGAAAGAGCGTGAAAGGGGGCCGCACGGATATCTTTTTCATGTCCGAATGCGTCAAGCATTCGTCCGGCCACTCTCACCTCTTCAACTTTTCTAAAATATTTGTGCAAGGTCACCCTTGCACCTGCCCATTCTGCAGCCGAATGAGGACACGGGGGAAAAAGGACGCCGTCGCGCTCGCGCTCCCGAAGGTTTATCGCCGTGTCCAGCCATTGCTTTGCCTCGGCGCTCGGCCTCCTCTACCACGAAGCTTTCCCCGGGCGGAAACTTCTTGAATCCCGGATGCGAAGTCCAGGACCGCCATCGCCTTAAAGGTATGGGGCTTGCATTCCCTCAACAAACCAGCCCTCATTTCCTTAACTTTTGTCTTTGAAAAGACAGCTCGCTTGAGATGTTTTTTCTGCAAGCCGCGACCGTGCCTCGCTTCAAAGACTCCCGGAGCCGAGAAATCTGCTCCGAGGCTGCTTTCTTTTCGGTTGCGGCCTCGTTGTCGAGAAGCGGCTAGCCGGGCTTTGAATTCATCTCGCTTCTCGCCGCGCCGTCTAGCTGCTCGCTGGACCTAGATAGGTCCTCTTCAAGTTGCCTTACTTTGTCCCGCAACGCGAAAAGTTCTTCCCCGCTCCTCCGCACTCTTGACAAAGAGATTGTCAGCTTTGCGCATGATCGTCTGAATCTCATACTGTTTATCAATGTCGTCAAAGCTTTTCTCCTTTGTCTGGAGCACGTAGTCCGCCTTAGTCATTTCTCGGAGAGGCTTCTTCACTATTGGGATTATTTTCTCCGTTGTAATCACTCTCCTTCCGAAATCATACTTTGCGCGTTTTGCCGGGGCGGCTATCTCTTCATGTCTCCTCCGCTTCAGGTCTTAGCGGAAAGAGACAGAATACTCTACGGCTCTTGTTGCCATGGGCAAGTCATCTGAGTTCTGGAGGTCGTCCATAAAATCTGGTTCCCCAGCCCTAGGGATCCGCCGAGACGTCTCTCCCGCGGGAATGGGATCGGGAGGAACCGGACAGGCCTTGGAAGAATCTGGCCGCTTGTGGGGGCGACCGGGAAATGGAAATGGGAGAGGCCGACACCGTGAGGGTTTGAAGCGGCCGAGGCGGAGGATGTGATGGTGAACGGACAGCCTCAACACTAACCTCGGGCGAAGGGTTTGGAGTTGTGCTCAGAGAAAGAGAGACGTTAGGGTTCTGAGCAAACTGGTCGAAAGAATGGGGGCCGCTAGAAGGACGCGGAGACGGGGAGGAGGATGTGGTCATGGCTCGCCCAGATTGAGCGGGGGACTGAGTGGAAGTAGAACTGGGTGAGACTAGAGAGACAGGGGCAGCAAACGTACTCGCGGGCTCCGCCTGAGCCGATGCCGGGTGAATGTCTTCGCTTATTGTCTCGGCGGCTGGCTTGGGACTGCCCAAAGGAATTGCCTCTGCGGCGGCAGGACGCGGCGGCGGCTCGCGACCGGTCGCCTGCACTATCGTGCTAGGGTCGCCCGATTTTCTCAACTCTCCTCCGCTTCTTTTCTTCCGGAACAACCGTCGGATCGTGGGAAGGAGACGAGCTGTGCAAGCAGGCACCGATGCTCCCACGGTAAACTTGTACCGGGGTTTGACTTGCAGAAGGTCCGCCGCGACCGGTCCGCTTCCGGCGGCGCCGGCGCTTTTCTTGCCTCGAGGAAGTGCCTCGGCGCCGCCTCGGCTAACTTTTTTCGCCTTTCGTGCGCCGCCTTAGGAGCCACGAACCGCATTGGATCGGCTCGGGTACTTGCCGGGCCGGCGCCGGCGCTTGCCGAAGTGTACAATCGTTTGGGAGGAGACCCACTTTTATAATCCTCAAAGGGGCCTCTGGGAACGTAACCTTGATATGCGAACGGCCGCCACTGTCATGATGTCTGGTCATAGAGAACCGAGAAGTCGTCATCTACGGCCGGGTTTCTCCTTGTGGATTTGTCGTGTCGCGTGCGGCATCTCATTTTCCAAAGATTCAATAATCTTTTCTTTAGACCAGCTTAAGGCCTCGCAATCTTGGACAGAAATTTTTTGAACCCCGGAGATGAGAAGTGATGGTCCCGGTTTCTCTTGGGGTCATATGTCACCTCCTCGCAATAGAAATCCTGCCAAGGGGGAGAAGCTTCCATTAATTCAATCTCCCAGTCAAGGTCCACATGGACCACGTCGCATCTATCTTCGGTTATGTCCCGGGGGCACAGATGTGCAAACTTTCCCCTTATCCCATGAGGGTCATACTTCCAGCGCTGCGGCAGCAAAACCGGGCCAATCCGGGACAGCGCTTGCTCTAGGTAGACATGTTGTCCTACCTCGATAATCTCAACATTGGCCCAGGAAAGAGGGTATTGAAAAATCTGTCCTCTTTTCTTCCCTAGGCCAAACTCTTCTTCCACATAGTCCATCTGTCGGGCAACTTCCATCCCGAACAGATGCTCTGAGCACCAATAGGGCAGCAAATAGGGTTTGCCCTTGAATCCGTAGATTCCGATCACAATCCCCCGCGTCGATCAAAACGTCCCCGAGCTTCCGATTTATCAAAGCACTCGTCATTTCTCTTGTGGGACGGGGGATTTCACTTTCGGTGAAGACCGACATGACGAATCCCGCAAAGTTGAAGTTGAACTTGTAGTAGGACCCTTTCCGGTATAAGTCATCCGTCCAGCTTATAGACGGGTCGGGGTTCTCCCTTCTCGTTAACCTTCTTCGTGTTCGGGATCGGCATTTGGGGGTGCAGATGGTACAAACAAAGCCGGACTGTAACGGAACCGAAACGAAAATTGGTTGACCGGCGCTTCGGATTTTCAGCAGATCGGAATGAATGGCGTAAGCCGCACGGCCTGCCCGACCGAAAGAGATGGGGCGTTTTCGCTCCGCCGCGCCGCCGGTTCGTAAGATTCTCCACACAGAGGCATTCTCGCGACCACACTGGTACGGGTGCACCACTCATCGGAGTCGCAGCTCGAGGATCCATGCCAAGATGGTATATAGATACTTGCTCTGAAATTTTACCAAAGGCATGGGGCCAGCCGGCCATTGTCCGGCTGGAAGCGGGGCGTTCAGCTCTGAATTGAGGAAATCCCTCATTCGCTTGGTGTGCGTGAAACGTCCCGCTTGTTCGCCCAAATTGATTTTTCTGAGGATGGTGCCGGAGTCATACTCCAGCCCTGGGGCGAAAGCTGGCTGCACAGTCTCCCTGCGCAGTGCGAACAAGGGTTTGCCGCTGGAACTGCAGATTTGCCGGGAAGCTGGTTTATAGTGTCCGACAATTAAGTCTATCACCTCCGGCATTGGTGGACAGGAGGGCACATGAATCAAGAGGTTTGATTTGTACGCCGCTCCAAAATGATGGGAGGGCGAAACCTTGTCGCCCCAGCCTCTCCACATTCGCTCTCATCCGAGTTAGGCTCATGGAAAACGAGCCGTCCACATATCCTGCCATGTAATTCACCGGAGGTGGTGGGGATTGCCCACGCCGTACCTTCTTCGTCCGGGCCTTTGACTTTTCTCTCGGCGGAGGATCGCCTTTGAAAACTCCCCGGCCGCGGCAAATCCCCCCGGTTCATCGCTTCGCTGGATCGCGCCGACACGTGCATTTTTCCCTTGTCCATCTCTCCGAGTCAGCAATAATGACAGTTCAGTCTGTTCGCAACAAATTTCGCTATCGTAGGAATAATTAGCACCGTCCGAGGAATAATCTCTGCAAACTGGAATGTTGGCATGATTCTCGACCCCCTTTTCTAGATAAAAACAGCGCCATTAATGCAACGCAGGAGGGGTAGGTCGGCTGAGTTAAAACCCTTGGTGGCCGCGCAAGAGAACGTTTAGGAAAAGACGCGCCCGGCAGCTCCGTGCCTTGCTTTTTTAGTTGCGTTTTCGCTTGAAAAACGCGCAATCATTAACTCAGCGTTGGGGACTGCACCATGGCTGACGTTGCTGCCACCACTTGGGCACACTGATCAAGACAAAACCTTCGGTGCGGAAACCCACATAAAAACAAGTGCAAACGCGCCTTGGGCCCAGCTTGGGGTTTTTGAATTTTTTTTTTATTATTCTTTAAACCGCGTCCCAATACTGGCCGGGAAAACTAGGCGCAGCCGGGCTTCGCCCGCAGTTGGGCACGGCCCGACCTCGTCGGCGAAGTCGGACTTCGCCCGACTTCGGCGAGTACGAACTTCGCACCAAAATCGGGCGAGTACGCACTTCGCGCGAAGCGCGTGCTTGAACCGTTCTACCTCTGTTTAGCCGCGCCCAAGGTTTGGGCGCGATCTGGGTTTTTGCCGCCTTTCATCTTTAGATGGACTTCGCACGGGCGCCGCCGCTTTGTTCGGACTTCGGCCGAAGCTTGATGCGAGTGCGAACTTCGCGCGAAGTTCGCACTTCGCCCAAGCGCTGAGCGCAGCGCGCACTTCGCACGGCGCCGGCCGGTCGGACTTCGGTGCGAAGTTCGCACTTCGCACAAACTTTGCGCACAGTGCGTACTTCGCACGAAGGGTTGCGTAGTGCGGACTTTAGTCTGCTTCAGCTTTTCTCGGACAAACTTCGCAACTCGGCTGGGCCGAAGTCAGACTTCGCTGCGAAGTCGGACTTCGGTCAACACTTAGTCGATTTTTTGCTCTTTTTTCTCCTTTCTTTCTCTGCATAGCCGAACTTCGCCCTCTCCGCGGGGCAACGACGGACTTCGTTGCGAAGTCTGTCTTTCTCTCCCATGCCGCATTTAAGCTCAAAGAAGGAAAAATAAACTGAATGCTAAAACTGGAAACTATACATGCGGGGAAAAATAAAAACACAAGGCAAAATTTTTACAGGGAAGGGCCCCTCAGGCACCTTCAACAACGATAAAGCTTCAAGTGGAACCCGTTGGACAGGGATGGGGAGGAGCCGACCCTCCATATCCGAAAGTATGTAGGCATTGAACCGATTCACCCGGCAATCCGATAAGGGCCCTCCCGGAGAGCGTCAAATTTTCCGTGATTACCCGGTTTTGCCTTGTATGAGTCCCACTTCAGCACTGTGTCCCCGACTTCGAAACTCGGGCAATGGTGCCTTTGGCAAACCAGCCTTTAGTGGCTGCAATGTGATCGGCGAAGGCCCGGTATGCACTTTCTCTCGCCTTCTTCCAACCGGCAGGAGTTGGCACAACCCGTCGTCTACCGGGTCTCCGCCGCTCCCGTCTTCGTCAATCATCCACATGGCGGGGATTTCAATGTGTGATGGCATAACAGCCTTGCTTGCCATAGACGAGCGCATAGGGGGACGTCTTGAGGGATTTCTTGAACGCAACTTTGTTCGCCCATAGCGCCCGGTTCAGGAGCAAGTGCCAAGTCCGCTTATTTTTTTCAATGGTCCTCCGGAGAATTTTCAGGAGGTTCTTGTTAGTAGACTCGGCAAGGCCATTCCCCTGCTGGTAGTAATTAGAAGACATCTTGTGATAGATGCCAAGGCCGCTGGTGTACTCCGTGAGTACAGCGCCTACAAATCCCGGACCGTTGTCTGTCACAATCGACTCTGGAACCCCGAAGCGGGTAATCAGGCTCTCAATGAACCTGATGACCGTTTCTTGGTCGGCGTTCTTGGTCGGGATCGCCTCCGTCCACCGTGTGAAATAGTCAGTAGCTGTGAGAATAAACTTGTGGCCGGCGGAGGAGTTAGGAGAAATCACCCCAATGAAGTCCAGATCCCATTGCTGGAACGGAGCTTCGGCTTGAATCGATTGAAGGGGCAGGGGTGCTTTTCTGTCTCCCAGCATACCTCCGGCATTGATCACACTTGGCGCAGACCGCATACGCGTCTGCACAACGCAGTGGGCCAATAGTATCCAGCCCTTATTATTTTTAAGGCCGTTGGCCTTGAAGAATGGTGACCCCCATGCATCCCGGAATGAAAATCTCCGAGGATCCTAGGCTGGTCGGATTTTCTGACGCACCGCAACAGGATGCCGTCAATGTTTTTGAAGTAAAGCCCCTCGGGGCGAAGAGTGTACCTTAATGCACCTAACCGAAATCTCCTTCGTTGTGAGGCGTTCAGTGATCGGGACATCTTCCGGTGCGTAAGTATCTCACCAGCTCATCCGTCCAATCACTCCCCTCCGATAAGGAGTTGGCTAGGTAGACGCGTGTCGCCGTGTCCTCCCACTTACAAAGCGGAGATGCCGGCTACGCCGCTTCGGGCCAATTCCCGACACAAGGCTCGGCCTCCGATAAGCTTGGTGGGCCGTACTTCGATGTCAAACTCCCGGATCTTGGCAATCCATCCCGCTCTCTTGTGACCCGGTTCCCCTTGCAAGATGAAACCGCGAACATCGGGGTGAATCACAAAGACAAGTGGTCTTACTCCGGGAGACAAAGTGCCCGAGCTTTCGAAGGGACTTCATGACCGCATGGACCCGCCGCTCTATAAAATTGTACTTCTCTTCGTGTGGCGTAATCACTTGGCTTAGGAACGCAATGGGGCGCTCCTCACCGTCGTCTCCCTCTCGAGTCGGACTGCAGCCGTAACTTTCGGGTTCTCCCACCGCATACGGATGAAGTCCTTGGAGTAGTCCGGGTTTGTCAACACCGGAGCTTGCGCAACTCGAGCCTTGATTTCCTCGAAAGCTTGCTCTCTCTCATCAGTCCATTCGTAAGGTGTATCTTTCTTCAACAGTTCGGCCATAGGCTTGATCACCTGTGCGAAGTCCGGGATGAACTTCCGCACGAGTTAATCCGACCGAAGAAGGACCGCAGACCTTTTTTATCGCTGGGAATGGCAAGCGTAACGAGGGCTTCGCTCTCGTCAGTGGTCAATGGCGAGGCCTTCCTCGGAGATGACATGTCCCAACAGCCTTTCCTTCCTTTACCGCGAAGACGGACTTCTTCGGGTTTATAGAGATGCCGAATTCTCGACAACTTTCAAATATCTCGCCGCAGTGCGAAACATGATCTTCTCGTCGGTGAGAGAAAACAGTCATGTCATCAAGATAGATGACAATAATCTTGTTGAGCAGCTCTCGTAAGGCCAGGTCCATGGCCCTTTGGAACGTGGCACCGCATTGGATAAGCCAAACGGCATGCGCCGATAGGCGAACGTCCCCACTTCGTGGTAAACGCCGTCTTATGCCGGTCTTCGTCTTTGACCCAAATCTGGTTGTAGCCGGAAAATCCATCTAAAAGTGAAAATCTCTGGGCTCAAGCAACGATATGCAAAATTTGGTCGATTTGGGGAAGCGGATAGTGGTCCCGGAGGGAAGCCTGATTTAGGTTTCTGAAGTCGACACATAGACGTATGTCGCCATTCTTTTTCCTCACGGGCACCGGATTCGCGACCCAGGATGAATGTTTGATGGGGTAGATGATCTTGGCCTCCAGGATCTTCAAGAGCTCGGTCTTCATCATGGCCTCAACCTTTGGATTTACGGCCTCTTTGCTTTTGTCGGAACGGCTTGGCGCCATCCTCTAGCTCGATGGTATGTCGGATGACAGATCCGTCATACCCCCTCAAATCTTCGTAGCACCAGGCCACGATGTCGGGGAACTCCTGGCACAGTGATCTAATCTGCACCAGCTCCTCCGACGTGCAGTCTGTTCCGACCTTGATGGTTTTACCAGGTTCGAGCTCCAGGTCAGCATACTGCCTCGGGTCTACTTTGATCCTGTGGGATATTGCTCTGTCATTTCGATCAAAGAGACTTTCTAATGTAATCAGTCCTTTTGGGACGTGATTATTCCGTAATCGTATCAACCCCTCATATTGCTCGTCATCATGGTCTCTACCTTCGATTACACACACTTCGTTAACCGGGAATGTGACGATCTCCTCGTCACACCTGAATACCCGCTGTAAGGTATCCCTATCGTGCACGTAAGGCCTGTAGAATGGTGCGGACCGGCTTCAGCTCGGACGACGTCTTCAGCTGGAACGTACCTGGCTCCAACAGACGCCGAATATCCGCGTGCTTGTTTCTCTCACGCGATATTGCCTTAACGTTCAATGAGTCAAACGATTCCATCAGGTCCCAGACCCGATTGCGGTACGCTCTAAGATAGTGATGCTTAGACGCGCATTTATTCGTAACTTGATGACACACTAACTCGAATCTCCGAAAATTTGGAGATGCTTGATTCCTAGCCTTTCCGCCTTTCGCAGACCCAAGCACAGGGCTTCGTATTCCGCCGAATTGTTAGTACAGCTCCAGGCCAGCCTGTAGGCATAGTCCCTCTGGACTCCGGTTGGAGAAACCAGGAGGACCCCTGCACCGGCGCCATTCTTGCAACGGGCGCCGTCAAAGAAAAGCTTCCACAGCTCTTCGGGTGCAGGTCCTACTTCCTTCGCAACGGACACGTCAAGCTCCTCGGGCTGCTTAATGGAATAACAGCCTTGCTCTGTCCCGATTACGGCATTAAAATCCCGCAACGAGAACTCGTCTTCTAGCCGTAGCACTTCGAGAGCTTGCTCGGCCGGCTCTACTCGTCACCGCTTCTTCTCCGACAACCGGACCATGCAGTCCATCTCTCCGCCGGGTATCTTGTCTACTAGAAAAGGGGAAGGCTTCTCATTGAAAATTTTCAGCCTCCTTCCTTTGAAGGGCACTTCCATGTGCGAGTAGTCTAGAGACAGTACTCGCCCAACTTCGCAGTTGAACTCCCGAGAGAGACACATGCCGAAGTAAGGCTCCAGGTCAACAATCACGACCTCTTGGATGACCACAATGTCGAGAGCTTTGTGCAGCCGGATAGGGATGTCCTTTATGACACCAACCTGCCTTGACAGGGGTGCCGTCTAATTGCAAGCACACCTTGGCTGCTCCGTGTGTATTCCATCCCGATCTCATCGCGACGGCCTTCGGCATCACAACCGAGGAAGCACCGTAATCCACCATGCAGCTAGTGAACTATGTGCCCTTGCATCCGCAAAGACAGAGATAAAAGGGTGGCGGTCCTGTTCTTCCCAGTGGCGGAGATCGCCAAAGGTTGAACCGAGACAGCAGCCGCATCCGCTTGCCGTTCTTCATGTTTTTCGATGATTCTTGCAGCAGATCTACCCGGCCTCGGAAGCGTAAGGGCATCGTACATGCCGATTCCGGCAGAGTCTTCTTTAACTCGTCTACAATGTCGTAGCCCGAGGTACTAGCTCCTTCTGCCGGTTTAGCCGGTTCATACTTGGTCCGGTACTGTTGGGTGGCCTCAACTCGCTGTCTCTTGGTCAGAGACGGGTACTTCAGCTTCTCCTGGGCTTGTTCTTTGGTTTCGGCTGGGGGCTGAAGTACAGGAAGCTTAGCGGGAGTTGGGGCCTTTGCTGGAGGCTTAGCTGGAACAGCAGCGGTCTTTGCTAGAGAAGGTTTAGCGGGAGCTTTATCTTTGGATGCCTTCTCCTGGGCTGTGTAAGGCCACAGCCGCTTGGACGGTGGCAGCCCATTGGGCTGCGGTCTTTCTCTTCTCGCATATACCTGCAAAGGTTTAGCCGCGTCCGCAGCTTTCTTTTCTTCCTTGGCGGGCGTCACTGGGTTCTCTTCTGGCAGGGCAAAATTGGCCTCGCCGTCCAAGATCATGTACAGCTCATCATCTTCTATAGTGCTGCCGGCCAAGGTCTGGATGTAGTGCTGGTGCAAAGTGCAATCTTCCTCCGAATGCGGGTCATTGCACGTAGTGCACTGGCTGACTCGGTCGGGAGGACCAGGTGGGTCATCTATAGCAAGATTTCTCGGAGGCGGACGCCTCCGCGGTTGGTTTTCTGGGGCTTTATCTTTTGTCAGCGCCGGTGGCGCATACGGCCTTCTAGGAGCAAAGTCCATTTGGGCTTGCTTCTTTTTCATAGCTGTCATGTCATTGGACATGGCATGATATCCGGAGGCCAAAGCCCGCACTTCTTGTAGAATCGTGTTCTGGATGCTGCTGTCGGGAGGCGGCAACTGTGCCGGTGGAGGCAAAGCGGCCAATGGAGGAGGGTTAGAATAAGACGCATACCGCGGGGGGAGCAGGAAGCGCCGGAAAATGCGGAGCGGGAGGAGGCGGATGAGGGTAATGCAACTGAGGCGGGCCGTATTGAGTTACGACCGGCGCCGGATTCCACTGCGGCTGGGGCTGCTGCCCTGAAGTAGACGGCACACCACCGTAGCGTAAGGATACCGCGATCTTGGAAAGTCGGGATGAATCGGCTCCCGCACTCGGACGGAAGCCTCGCCGATGGAGATAATGTCGCCTTCAGCTTGCCGGGCAGCCTTCGTACAGGCGGTGGAACTCGTCAATTCGGGCGATCTTCAAGAAGAGGCATATGTCCGAGTTGAAAGACCTCGGATAGTAGTGAGCAGCCATGCCGGCCGAAGGCCGAAGTTCGCGAGGTACCCGTTTCCGGGATCTCGCAAACCTAATGTTAAAATCGGACACCTCCTCTTGAGGATGCCTCTGGATTGCTTGGAACTGATGCAAGAGAGAGGTAGGATCAGCAGACTCGTTGCATCCTTTTACGAGCCTCCTGGCAAGCTGGGGCCACCCAGTGATGGATCCCTCTGGCAGCGATCTCCACCAATAGAGAAGCTTTCCCCTCATGGAAAGGGCCAGCAGACGGGTCTTCACACTTTCATCGGTGATGGTATGCAGTGCGGCCATGGCAAGGATGTCCTGGATGTGCTCGTACGCCGTCTTACCGTAGCCGTCGTATGTGGGAATAGACTTTAAAGCAAGCAAGGGGCACAGCCTGTTGACCGATCAAGGCCAAAGGCCCTGTAGAGTCCACCGCCGGGAAGAGATCATCGTCATTCGGCTGTTGATCAGCCATTTCTTCTTCTTCTCCGCCGTCGGTTGTGTACTCGGTATCGGTACTTTCCGAGGATACAGGATTTTCCTCTTCCTCGGCCTCTTCTACTTCGTACTCGGCTCTTCCGACCTCAGCTTCGGCCTCTTCTTGGATCTCAGCCTCGGCTTCGTCGAAACGAGCTCGCGGATCAGCCAGCCTGGGTATCTCGCCTCGAGCGTGGATGTCTAGTTCGTAGAACTCAGGCGGGCTTCTCGGATTTCTTGTTCGCCACCTTCTCGTGTGCATGAAGGTGACCGGACCGGTCTTCTAGACTCAGAGGATTTGTTCGTGCAGAGTCGCCAGGTGTTCAGATTTGGAACAACAATGAAGCGAACACCGGTGCTTCGATTCTGTCGGGGGTGAGAAACTTCCTTGTCTCACCAAGAGCTCAGGAACTGTCAGCGCCAGGTGGAGACTGATCAGAAAATCTCTCGTCAGATGTAGGACCCGTGTTCCGCCAAGCGGGTCAGAAGAACTATTGCGCTAGGTGGAAACATGATGGGTACTCTTTCTTTAAATCGTGGGACAAGCGTCCCACCGGCGTGCCGTAGAAACCGTTGGTTACGAATCCGCCATGAGGAAAGGATTTTTGGTTAATGCGCCCGGATTCGCCCACTCAAGATGAAAGGCCGGAAGGAAGAGATGCCTTCCGAGCCAATCTCCTGAGAAGGCCGGCTCCTTTTAGGGGGCTTGATTTAAGCTAAAGGGAACAGGAAAGAAATAAAGGAACGGAAAGAGACAAATGTACAGAAAGAGATACAAATATGTCCAAAGGTTGGTGGGGGGAACTAACAGTACGGGAACACACCAATCACCGCTACTTACCGCATACAAACACGAGAGCATGACAAGGAATCGCAAAACCTAGGCGTACTTCCGATACACCAGCAGCGTATGCACAACTTCAATAGCTCCCTAGCAAACATTCCCTACAAGGAACTAACAAAGTAGGGATCGTATCAATCACCGGATACGTACACCGACAGTGGGTAGAAAGTAAACCTAGAGATGTCGTGAGCTGGGTATATGTGTTAGGTAGAGAGTTTAACCGCACAGCTTCAATGGCTCCCTAGCAAACATTCCCTACAAGGAACTAACAGCTGGGGATCGCATCAATCACCGTGATACGGGCCAGCAACGTCACACACAACTGATGGAACTGCTACCAAATTTATAATGAATGCTTTAAATAATGAAGTACATAAGGTGCTTTAAGCAAGCAATGCTAGAGGAACCCGATCGCCAAATGCCAAAGTGAATTAACGAGCAATGACACATGTGGGCCTAAGGCATATAATGAAAGACAAAGATAAAAGAATAAAGACAGTAGAACAGAACCAGGCATACAGATTGTATTCATAAGCAGAAGCACGGTTACAGTAAGCACAGTAGTTCCCTAACAAACATTCCCCTTCCACACTTTACAATGAATTTCAGATGGGCTTTTATAGCCCGAGTCCCACCCGTTACATTAATGGGCACAGAGTCCCAGTCAAACATGAGCTGACAGAAGCGGCGAAAGAGCTGCAAATGCTCGACCTTTTGTCGGATCGGTCGTACCCGCAAGCATGGTCTTCCCGGAAGCCGGACAGCTACGTGGCGGAGTGCCGGGTAATTCTTCAAGTCGGCAGGCTTGCTAGTAGTCGGAGCGGTGAAACCTCGTATCAGCTTTGAATGAGGCTATTAACGCAGCGGTGCGTGCAGCCCATGCTTATCCCTTTTGGTCGGCAGCCTTGGTTCAAATCCCGAAGCCGGACACTTGTCCGATGATGGGTTATGTCGTGGACACATGCCCGCCTTAGAGGGCGCCTATCCATCTTTGCTTGGGATCGGGGCTCCTTGGGATGCGTGCAAAAATCGCGCAGTCGGGGAAGGCCTTCAAGCCTTGGTCAAATTCCGGGTTTGTTCCCCTACCGTACACCCGTCAAGGGCGCATTCCCTCTCCGTTGAGAAGTCGAATCGCGCACGAGCGAACACCGGTGTCCGCCGCCATATGGACCTGCTCCGGCATTTTACCTTTTTTCTGCATTGACCTGCCAGTCTGCAAGGCAAGGTGCGCCCAGAAGGTGGGGCGAAGTACGCACTTCGCACCAAAACTGGGCGAAGTGCGAACTTCGCACCCAGACTTAGCCAATTTCAGATAGACCTGCTGGAAAGCTGGAAAATCAACTGGGGAACTCCAAGGAAAAAGGGGGGAGAGAAAGAGAATGGGAAAGAAAAGGAAAGGGAGAGAAGGGAGAAAAACGGAAGGAGGAAAAGAAGAGCAGCACTGTTACAAAACAACATTGAAGACATTGCACCCCGTGCAAAATGTGACAACAGGTCCTAGACACGATTACGGTACGCCTTGAGGTAATGCTTCTTGGAGGCGCACTTATTCGTAATCTGGTTGCACACCAGCTCTGAGTCGCCAAAGATCTGCAGATGTTTTATCCCCAGCCTCTCCGCTTTTCTCAAACCCAAGCACGGGGCTTCATACTCCGCCGCGTTGTTAGTACAACTCTAAGCCAGTCTGTAGGTGTAGTCCTTCTGGATCCCGGACGGGGAAACCAAGAGTACGCCTGCACCGACGCCATTTTTGCATCGGGCGCCATCAAAGAAAAGCTTCCATAGCTTTTCTGGTACAGGTCCTACCTCTTTCTTGGCTGACTGGTCAAGTCTCTCAGGCTGAGTAACGGTGTAGCAACCTTGCTCAGTCTCGATCATGGCATTGAAGTCCAGCAAGGAAAACTCATCCTCTACTTGCAACGGCTCAAGAGCTTGCTCTGTCATGTCTACCACCACCAGTTCTTCCACTGTCAGCTGAACCATGCAATTCTGTAACTCTTCTCCGGGTATCTTCTCTACTAGAAATGTGGAAGGCTTTTCGTTGTAGATCTTCAGTCTCCTTCCTTTGAAGGGCACTTCCATATGTGAGTAATCCAGAGACAGATACCCACCCAGCTTCGTAGTGAACTCCCTGGAGAGACACATGCCAAAGTAAGGTTCCAAGTCGACAACCACGACCTCTTGAATGACCACTATGTCAAGAGCTTTGTGCAGCCGGATCGGGATATCTTTGATGACACCAACTATCTTGACAGGGGTGTCGTCTAGCTGCAGCACACCTTGGTTGCTCCTTGTATACTCCATACCGATCTCGTCGTAGACGGCTCTCGACATAACAGTCGTGGAGGCACCAAAATCCACCATACAATTGTGTACTATATACCCTTGCATCCGCAATGACAGATAGAAGGGAGGCGGTCTGTTCTTTCCAGTGGCGGAGACTGTCAGGGGTTAAACCAAAACAGCAGGTTGCGTCTGCTTGCCATGTTTTATGCTCTTCAAAGATTCCCGCAGCAGATCAACTTGACTCGGGAGCAGAAGAGCATCATACATACTTATCCTTGCGGGAGTCCTCTTTAGCTCATCCACTATGTCGTAGCCTGAAGTGCTAGCTCCCTCCGTTTCTTTCGCAGGCTCATACTTGGTCCGGTATTGCTGCGTGGCTTCGACTCTCTGTCTCTTTGTCAGAGACGGATATCTCAGCTTCTCCTGAGCTTGTTCTTTTGTTTCAGCTGGAGACGGAGCTGCGGGAGCTTTCACTATAGGAGGCTTGAGTGCAGGAAATTTTTCTTTGGCTGCGAGATGCCATAGCCTTTTGTCCGGTGGTAGCCCAGCAGGTTGCGCCTTTTCTCTTCTGGCGTATACCTTCAATGGCTTTGCTTGGGCCGCAGCAGCCTCAACAGGCTTTCTGTCCTCCTTGGCGGGGAGCAATGCCGGATCTTCTTCTGGGATGGCAAAGTTGCCTTCATCGTCCAGGATCATGTAAAGTTCATCCTCTATGGCGCTGCCCGCCAGGGTCTGGAGGTAATGCTGATGTAGCGTGCAATCTTCTTCTGAATGCGGGTCGTTGCACGTGGAGCACCAGTTAACCTGGTCAGAAGTGCCAGGTTGATCCTCAATGGCCGCATTTCTTGCAGGGGGGTGCCTTTGAACTTGTCGTTCTGCGGCTTGATCTTTTGTCAGTGCCGGAGGAGGATATGGCCTCCTTGGAACAAACTCCATCTGGGCCTGTTTCTTCTTCAGTATAGTCATGTCATTTGACATGGTATGGTATCCAGATGCCAGAGCCCGTACCTCTTGGAGGATTTTGTTCTGAATATCATTGTCTGCAGGTGGCAACTGAGCTGGCGGAGGTAATGCAGCCAATGGCGGGGGTGCAGAATACTGCGCGTACTGAGGGGGAGCTGGGAGTGCGGGATACTGGAGGAGGAGGCGGCGGGTTAGGATAATGAATTTGTGGCGGGCCATAAGGGTTTACGACTGGCACCGGATTCCATGGCTGCTGGGGGTGCTGACTTGAAGATGACGGCATCACACCAGAGGCCGATGGGTACTGGGACTGAGGAAAGTCAGGGTAAATGGGTGGCTGTACTCTATGCGGGAGCCTGCCTATGGAGATTATATCCATTTTGGCTTGTTGGGCAGCTTCGTACAGGGCAGGGAATGAATCGACTCGGGCTATCTTCAGCAGTAGGCAGATGTCAGAGTTGAATGACCTCAAGTAGTAGTGCGCAGCCTGACCCGCTGAAGGTCGCAGTTCGCGAGGTACTCGTTTCCAAGACCTCGCAAACCTTATGTTGAAGTCCGACACCTCCTCTTGGGGGTGTCGCTGGATGCTTTGGAACTGATGCAACAACGAAGAGGGATCAGCAGACTCGTTGCATCCTTTTACAAGCCTGCCAGCCAGCTGGCGCCACCCCGTGATAGATCCCTCTGGCAGAGATCTCCACCAGTAGAGAAGTTTTCCCCTTAGGGAAAGAGCCAGTAGGCGGGTCTTGACACTCTCGTCTGTGATGGAATGTAGCGCAGCCAAGGCCAGAATGTCCTGGATGTGCTCGTACGCCGTTTTGCCGTAGCCATCGTAAGTAGGGATGGACTTTAGGGCAGCGGGGGGCACAACTTGTTGTCCGACTAGGGCCAAGGGCCCCGTGGAGTCTACCGCCGGGAAGAGATCGTCATCATTGTGTTGAGAAACCATTTCTTCCTCTCCTCCGATAGTGTACTCGGTATCGGTACCGTCCGAGGATGTAGATTGCTCTTTAGCCTCAGCTTCTTCGATTTCGGGCTCGGATTCGTCTATGCAAGCTTGGTGGTTAGCCAGCCTGACGCGCTCTCTTGAAGCGGCAATGTCAATTTCGTAAAGATCAAGCTGGTTTCCCGGATTCCTTGCTCTCCACCTTCTTGTATGCATGAAGGCGCTCGGACCGGTCTTCACGGACTCGAAGAATATTCAGATACTTGCAGAGTCGCCAGGTGTTCTGATTCTAACAGCAATGAAGCGAACACCAGTGCTTCGATTCTCGTTTTGGGGTGGGAAACTTCCGTGTCCCACCGGGCGTGCCAGAGAAACTGTTGGTTACGAATCTGATCTTAGGAAAGGATTTGGTTAAATGCGCCCCAGATTCGCCCACCAGATTGAAAGGCCGGAAGGAAGGAATGCCTTCCGTGCGAATCTCCGGAGAAGTCCGGCTTCCTATGGGTTTTCTCAAGTGTTTTAGCTAAGAGTACAGGAAAGAGATAAAAATGCGGAAAGAGATTCAAATGTGATTTGAGTTGGGTGGGGGGAATAAGCAGCACGGCAACGATCAATCACCACTACTAACAGCAATTAAATACAGAACACACCATAGAAACTACAACTGTCATACATCCTATGTATCCTCTATCTATGCATTCCAGGAATACTTAATCATCAAATACTGGAACCAGAGTTCAGTATAACAGTAAGCAATGAAATAAGCAACATGAGGCAGAAATGACAAGTAAAGGCAGCATAAAGAATGATAACAGTAAAATAGAGCCAAGTGTGTCTTGCATTCAGAAGCAAACGTATAGCTACAATGGTTCCCTATCAGGATATCCCCCTTCCACCCTTTACAATGAAGTGGTGTGGCTATTTTTAGCGCAATTTCCCCCTGATTACAATTATGGGCACAAAGTCCCCGACTAGACAATAGCTGACAAAGAGCGGCAAAAGAGCTGCTGACGCCGACTTCTGTAGGCAAGGACTGTACTTGCAGCAAGGTCCACCTGAAAACTCGGCAGCTACGTGGCAGTGCGGTTGATGAGACTTTGCGTCAGCTTAAATGAGGGTAGCTGCGGCAGATAACTCGGCCCATGCTTGTCCTTTTCCCATCACATCTCGGCTCGAATCCCGAGGCTGGACACTTGTCAAATTCTGATGAGGGACACATGTCTGCCTTGAAAGGCAGTTTTCCCTTTGTGTCCAACTTCGCCTGGGATCAGAGCGCAATTGGATAGCGCAAGTGGGGAACAACGCAGTTTGGGAGGCCTTCGTGCCTTAGCCAGTTTTTGGGTTGCTTGATGGATCTTGCCCAACTGCGCACAGGTCAGAGGGCGCAGCCCGACTTCGCTGCGAAGTCGGGTTGCGCACTCCAGCACTTAGTCAATTTGGCCGCTGCTCGGACTGCGCGCAAGAAGGGGAGCGCACCCCGACTTCACTGTGAAGTCGGGTTGCGCTCCGGCACTTGGCTGATTTCTAGAGACACTGCTTCCCAACTGCGCTTGGGACGGGGAGCGCACCCCGACTTCGCAGCGAAGTCGGGGTGCGCTCCCCGTCCCAAGCGCAGTTGGGAAGCAGTGTCTCTAGAAATCAGCCAAGTGCCGGAGCGCAACCCGACTTCGCTGTACTTAGCCAAATTCTGTTTATTTCCAGTCTGCTTCCGCACTTCGCATTCCCGAGTGCGCTCGAACCTAAGGGCGCACCCCGACTTCGCTGCGAAGTCGGGTTGCGCTCCCAGACTTAGAATTTTTTAGGGAGTGTTTGCTCTGTTCTGGCCGAAGAAAGAATGAGGGGAAAAGGGAGGAATGCAACTGATAGAAGGGGAGAAAGGGAAAGGAGATGGAGGGAAGGGAGAGCAGCATACTTACAAAATTTTGAAAACATGGTACCCCGTGCAAAATGTGGCAACAGGAAACACGACATCCACTATTCCTTGGATCATATAGGGTTATCCAAAATCCAAACATTTATCCTACAATGTTTCTTGCGCTGCTTGTCATAAATCCATGAAAAAGCATCTCTTCAATCTCAACAAGCCTACCATTCTTGTGAAATTTGCAGCTTTCAAGGGAAGCATCCCATAAAAACTTCCCCATTCTCACTTCTCACACCCTTCAAGACAAAACTCTCACAAACCCTAGGGAGGGAAAAGTACAAGCCATCCCATCCACAGAAACTACGAGAATGGCAGAAATGCTTTGAATGAAAACATATGGGCCTCTTGTGAAATCAAAGTCCCAACCACTGAATGAAATTATAACATTATTATACATGAGACGAGCTATAAAAAGAAACATACCCTACAAAAGACTTTTCAGAGCCATCATTTGCTAGTTCTATGGACAAATTAAATAGTCATCATAAAGCATACCATTGTCGCATAATCCATTCTTCATGGAGACATGATAGGACATTTTATTGGGCTCACTTCTTGAAGAAGAAAAATTATCAATAGAGATTAGGCGGCAGGTCCTTTCCTGTCTTAACCAATAACCCACCGCATCTCCTAATCTAAGTACCATGGGCCCGGATACAGGTTTACTACGTAATCCCACCTTATTAATCAGATGTAAAAACTGAGCCAAGATAAGTGAGTGCATACCCCCTACCAAAGTCAATTGATACATCAAAAGCTGCAAAAGATCAAAGGCTGCTGATTGAACCATTTAGGGAACAGAATTTGTCAAACAGATTACTGCCAGCAATTTGTGAACATCTACTTAACTCTGATGGTTTTAATTGTAAAAAATAAAATAAACTACCAAGTTGTAAAACAAGCAAATGCCGCTATAATTTAAGGCACGAAGGCCTCCCCAACTGCGCTATTCCCCACTTGCGCTGTCTAATTGCGCTCTGATTCCGGGCGAAGTCGGACATAAAAGAGAGATTGCCTTTCAAGGCAGATGCGTCCCTCATCAGATTTTGACAAGTGTCCAGCCTCGAGATTCGAGCCGAAGATGTTACAGGAAAAGGACAGACGTAGGCCAAATTATTATACTGTAGCTACCCGCATTCAAGCTGACTCAAAGTTTCATCAACTGCACTGCCACGTAGCTGCCAAGTTTTCAGGTGGACCTTGTCGCAAGCACAGTCCTCGTCTCGAAGTTAACATCAGCAGCTCTTTTGCCGCTTTTGTCAGCTATTGTCGGGTTTGGGATTCTATGCCCAGAGTTGTAACCGGGGGGAAATTGCGCTATAAATAGTTGCGCCACATCATTGTAAAGGGGTGGGAGGGGGATATACTGCTAGGGAACCATTGTAGCTGTACATTTGCTTCTGAATGCAAGATACACTTAGCTCTATTTACTGTTATTGTTCTTTATGCTGCCTTTACTTAGCATTTCTGCCTCATGTTGCTTATGTTATTGCTTACTGTTATTTTGCTATCTGGATATCGGTATTTGATGATTAAGTATTCCTGGAATGTACAGTTAGAGGATACATAGAATGTATAACATTTGTAGTTTCTGTAATGTATTCTATATTTGATTGCTGTTAGTAGTGGTGATTGATAGTTGTCGTGGTGCTTATCCTCCGCACCCAACGCAAATCACATTTGTATTTCTTTCCACATTTTTAATTTCTTTCCTGCACTCTGAGCTTAAAACCATCTGAGAAAACACATAGGAAGTCGGCCTTCTCCGGAGATTGGCACGAAAGGCATTCCTCCCTTCCGGCCTTTCAATCTGCTGGGCGAATCTAGGGTGCATTTCACTAAATCCTATCCTAGTGGCAGATTCGTAACCAACAGTTTCTCTGGCACGCCCTGTGGGACACGAAAGTTTCCCACCCAAAACAGAATCGAAACATCGGTGTTCGCTTCATTGCTGTTAAAATCGAACACCTAGCGACTCTGCAAGTACCTGAATATTCTCTGAGTCCGTGAGACCAGTCCAAGCGCCTTCATGCATACGAGAAGGTGGAGAGCAAGGAATCCGGGAAACCAGCCTGATCTTTACGAAATTGACATCAACGCTCCGGGAGAGCGTGTAAGGCTGGCCGACTACCGAGCTCGCATAGACGAATCCGAAACCGAGATCGAAGAGGCCGAAGTTGAAGAGCAACCTACATCTTCGGACGGCACCGATACCGAGTACACGACCGGAGGGGAAGAAGAAATGGCTGCTCAGCAAAATGATGATGACCTCTTCCCAGCAGTCGACTCCACGGGGCCCTTGGCCCTAGTCGAACAAGAGGCTGTACCCCCCGCTGCCTTGAAGGCCATCCCCACTTATGATGGTTACGGCAAAACGACATACGAACACATCCAGGACATTTTGGCCTTGGCCGCGCTACATTCTATTACCGATGAGAGCGTCAAGAGCCGTCTACTGGCTCTTTCCCTAAGGGGGAAGCTTCTCTATTGGTGGAGATCTTTGCCAGAAGGATCTATCATGTGGTGGCCTCAGCTGGCAGACAGGCTTGTAAAAGGATGCAACGAGTCTGCTGATCCCTCTTCGTTGTTGCATCAGTTCCAAAGTATCCAATGTCACCCACAAGAGGAGGTATCAGACTTCAACATAAGGTTTGCGAGGTCTTGGAAAAAAGTACCTTGCGAACTGCGACCTTCAGCAGGTCAAGCTGCACACTATTACTTGAGGTCTTTTAACTCGGATATCTGCTTACTTCTGAAGATAGCCCGAGTCGATTCCTTCCCTGCCCCATACGAAGCTGCCCAACAAGCAGAATTAGATATAATCTCCATAGGCAGACTCCCGCATAGAGTGCAGCCCCACATTTATCCTGATTTCCCTCAGTCCTAGTACCCATCGGCCTCTGGTGTGATGCCATCATCCTCAAGTCAGCACCCCTAGCAGCCATGGAATCCAACACCAATTATAAACCCCTACGGCCCGCCTCAAATTCATTTTCCTAACCCACCACCTCCGCCTCCACAGTATCCCGCACTCCCAGCCCTCCCTCATTACGCAGCGTATTCTGCACCCCCGCCATTGGCTGCATTACCTCCGTCGGCCCGGTTGGCACCTGCCGACAATGATATTCAAAATAAAATCCTCCAAGAGGTACGGGCTCTGGCCTTTGGGTATCATACCATGTCAAACGACATGACGATAATGAAGAAGAAGCAAGCCCAGATGGAATTCCTTCCAAGGAGGCCATATCCTCCTCTAGCGCTAACAAAAGATCAAGCCGCACAAGCTCAAAGGCACCCCCCTGCAAGGAATGCTGCCAATGAGGATCAACCTGGCACTTCTGACCAGGTTAACTGGTACTCTACGTGCAACGATCCACACTAAGAAGAAGGGTGCACGCTACATCAGCATTATCTCCAGATCTTGGCGGGCGCCATAGAGGATGAATTATACATGATCCTAGACGATGAAGGCAACTTTGCCGTCCCAAAAGATCCCGCGTTGCTCCTGACCAAGGAAGGCAGAAAGCCTGTTGAGGCTGCCACAGCCCAAGCAAAGCCATTAAAGGTATACGCCAAAAGAGAAAACGCGCAACCTGCTGGGCTACCACCTGACAAGTCACTATGGCCTCCTGCAGCCAAAGAAAAGTTTCTTGCGCTCAAGGCTCCCGCGGTGAAAGCCCCCGCAGCTCAGTCTCCAGCCGAAACAAAAGAACAAGCTTAGGAGAAGCTGAGATATCCGTCGCTAACGAAGAGACGGAGAGTCGAAGCCACGCAGCAATACCGGACTAAGTATGAGCCTGCGAAAGAAATAGAGGGAGCCAACACTTCAACCTACAAAGATAGTTGATGAGCTCAAGAGGAAAAAGAATGGAGACATCCGCCTCTGCGTGGATTTCAGAAACCTTAATCAAGCCTTGTTGAAGGACCATTACCCGCTTCCCCAAATCGATCAGATCTTCCACATCGTTGCTGGAGCACAGAGGTTCTCTCTCTTGGACGGATTCTCTGGATATAACCAGATATGGGTAAAGGACGAAGATCAGCACAAGACAACGTTCACCACAAAATGGGGAACATTTGCATATCAGCGCATGCCCTTCGGCCTGCCTAATGCCGGCGCTACGTTTCAAAGAGCCATGGACTTGGCATTCCGGGAGCTGCTCAACAAGGTCATTGTCATCTAATTGGATGATGACTGTATTTTCTCACAGGAGAGAGGACCATGCTTCCCACTTGCGGCAAATATTCGAGAGATGTCGTGAATTCGGCATTTCCATCAACCCGAAGAAGTCAGTCTTCGCGGTAAAAGAAGGTAAGCTGCTAGGGCATGTCATTTCTGAGAAAGGCCTTGTAGTGGATCCTGATAGAGCAGAAGCCCTGCTCCGCTTACCCATCCCAGTCGACAAGAAGGGGTTACAGTCATTCTTCGGCCAAATCAACTTCGTGAGGAAGTTCATACCGGACTTCGCACAAGTAATTAAGCCCATGGCCGAACTATTAAAAAAGAATGCCGAATTCTTGTGGACTGACAAAAGAAAGCAGGCCTTCGAAGAGATCAAGGCTAGAATCGCGCAAGCTTCGGTGTTGATAAATCCAGATTATTCCAAGGATTTCATCCTGTACGCGGTGGGGGAACCCGAGAGTTACGCCGCAGTCCTGACTCAGAAGGGAGATGATGGCGAAGAACGCCCCATAGCGTTCTTAAGCCAAGTGATTCAGCTGCATGAAGATAAGTACAATTTTATTAAGCGGCAGGTTCACGTAGTCATGAAATCCCTCAGGAAGTTCAGGCATTTCGTCTCCCAGAGCCAGATAACTGTCTTCGTGATACATTCGGACGTAAGGAATTTCATCATACAAGGGGAGCCAGGTCACAAGAGGGCAGGATGGATAGCCAAAATCCAAGAATTTGACATCGAGGTACGGTCAACGAAGCTGATCAGAGGCCGTGCCTTGTGCCAAGAGCTCGCCCGAAGCGCCGCAGCTGAAATCTCTGCCTGCAAGTGGGAAGATCCGATAGCAGAAACTAACCTTGCCAACTCCTTATCAGAGGAAAGTGATTGGACAAATGACCTGGTGCGGTATTTTAGCACCGGGAGATGTCCAGATCATCTCAATGCCTCACAAAGGAGGTTTAGGCTAAACGCCTTGAGATACGTACTGCGCCCTGAGGGGCTGTATTTTAAAAACATTGACGGCATCCTGTTGCGATGCGTCAGAGAAACAGATAAACCGAGGGTCCTCGGAGAATTCCACTCCGGGATGCCTGGGGGACATCATTCTGGGAGGCCTACGGCCTTAAAAATTATCAGAGCTGGGTATTATTGGCCCACTCTCTTCACAGACGCACATGCGGTCTGTGTTAAATGTGATAAATGCCATAGGTTCGCTGGCAGGAACAGAAAAGCACCCTTGCCCCTCTAGCCAATTCAAGCCGAGACTCCGTTTTAGCAGTGGGGTCTAGACTTCATCGGGGCCATTACGCCTAACTCTGCAGTGGGACACAAGTTCATCCTTACAGCCACCGATTATTTCACTCAGTGAGCAGAGGCGATCCCCACTAAGCATGCGGACCAAGAAACGGTCATTGGGTTCCTTGAGAGCCTCATCACCCGTTTCGGGGTCCCGGAGGCAATAGTTACAGACAATGGTCCGGGGTTCGCAGGCGCTGTACTCATGGAGTACACCAGCAGATACGGCATCTATCACAAGATGTCCTCGAGCTACTACCCGCAGGGGAACGGCCTGGCTAAGTCCACCAACAAGAATCTACTGAAGATTGTTAAAAAAACAGTAGAGAGAAACAAGAGGACATGGCACCTACTCCTGAATCGGGCGTTGTGGGCGGATCGCATATCATTCAAGAAGTCTATAAAGACATCCCCCTACACGCTCATGTACGGCAAGGAGGCAGTTCTGCCTACCCACATCGAGATACCCGCACTCTGGATGCTAGATGAAGAAAAAGGCGACGGGGATCCAATGGACGCCAGACTTTGCCAACTACTGCGGTTAGAAGAAGAGAGGGAAAAGGCATACCAAGCCTTTACTAAACATGGCGAGGCAACCCAGGGCTGGTTTGCGAAAGGCACCACCACCCGAGTTTTCAAAATTGGGGACCTAGTGTTAAAGTGGGACTCATTGAAAGCAAAGCCGAGCAACCATGATAAATTTGATGCCCTCTGGGAAGGTCCCTATCAGATTGCTCGGGTAAACCAATTTAATGCATTCGTGCTTCGGGACATGGCGGGACAGCTTCTCCCCATTCCTGTCAACGGTTTCCACCTGAAGATTTACCACCACTGAAGGCACCCAAGGGGGTCCTTCCTTGTACATATTCCTTTTCTGCATTTTAGTTTATGATAGAATGTATATATTTATTTCGGCATTCAGCTTTTAGTTTTCAGAGCCTAAGTGAAGCCTAGACCAAACCCCGACTTCGCAGCGAAGTCGGGCATCGCTCTTTGGATAGTCCAACATCGGGAGTTTGAGAGAAGGCAGCTGACAAAAAAGCCAAAAAATGACTGACAAAAAAGCCAAAAAATGACTAAGTGCTGGGTGCCCAACCCGACTTCGCAGCGAAGTCGGACTGCGCACTGTCTTGGGAGCGCGGTCGGGCAGCGCAGAGCGAAAATCAGCTAAGTGTTGAAGTCAGACTACGCAACAAATTCTGGGCGAAGTCGGAGTGCGCACGTTTTTTGGGCGAAGTCTGAGTGCGCCCTCAATTTCGGGCGCACCTTGAATGACTTGTCGCGGGAAACGAGGGACATAATGGCAAAATATTTCTAAGTATGGGCCTAGGCTGCGCAGTGAATCATAATGCGAAGTTGGGTTGCGTCCCTCCTTAAAACCCTGGGCCAAAAATCTCCCTCGAAGTGTGTGCCCAGGCGGTGGCTGTGACGTCATTGGAAGCACGAGGTCCGAAATTTTTTTAAAATAATGATTGCGCGTCTTTCAAAGCAGATGTCATTAAAAAAGCAGCGCATTAGGACCAACCGCAACCAAGATACGCTTTCCAAAGAAAAACCCACGCACGGCCGCCAAAGAATAATAGCGCTTCCACCTACTTCGGGCAAATCACCTTAACCCCCTCCCTTGCGCCATTAATGTTGTATTGTTTTCCTAGAAAAGGAGCCCTGGCATACTCAGAACATTCGAATTGACAAGCCAAGTCTAAGCTGCAAGGCGCAGAATTGAAGAATTAGTAACCAGAATCCTCGTCTCTGCCACTTCGAGCAGAAAAGAGAGAATGGACAAGGGAAAAGCGCCAATGCAGACGCAGTCCAGCGACACAGAGCGCGAGGCTGAAGAGCACACAAAATCTAGCGCTCATGAGAGCGAAGCGCCACGGGAGCGAACAAGGAGATCCAGGTCGAAGAGAAGCCAAGGGCAAGCTCCACCACCGCCCATCAACCGCCTGGCCGGGTATAGGGACGGCGAGTACTCTATCAGCCTCACCAAGTTGCGGCCAAATATAGCGAAGTGGGTTGACAAAGTTTCACCCTCGCACCATGTCGGGGCTGCATACAAATCGAACCTGTACTGGTTCTTGTGCCCTCCCATCCACCATTGCCCGGAGATGGTTGAGTCTATTGTAACATATTACAAACCAGCTACCCGGCAAATCTGCGACAATCAAGGAAGAGTATTGTTCACACTCTTCAAAGAGAGCATCCAGCCAGCCTTCGGCCCGGGGCTCCAGTACGACCCCAACGTCATTGTCAGGAGAATTAACTTGGATGAGCAGGCGGGCAGTTCGCCCAGAACAGGAGGATGAGAGAGTTCCTCGACTCAGAGTTCAAAAACCCCGCTACCAATTGGACAGTGGCCGACAGGCCCTATACCCCTAGACAGGTTCGAAAATAAGTACATATATATTATCCTAGCATGGGTACTCGGCTGCAACACTGATAGAATGGTGCGCTCGTACCAGCTGGCGCTCGCAGAATGCATCTTACATGGGGAGTTTTATGACTCCACTGCGCAAAGGAGCGGAAGGCGCCCTATTTTATTTGACTGGGCATATTGGGTGGCGTATGCCATACATTTGAACCTGGTCAGGTTGCAGCAAAAGCAGACAATAGAGTTCCGACTCTGCTCATTCCTCACATGGTTGTGCCTGTACCACACGCACTATCGGATTAAAGTGCCTGACTTAAAAAAGGTGAATGAGAAGGGAGAACCGCTGCCTGTGTACGAGTGGACAGAATCCCTGTATAGGAGAGGGTCGTACTACGAGTTCAACTTCAAATTTCTAGGTATGACCCTGGCGCTATTCAACGGCAAGGGATCTCGCCCACCACTGGCCATGATGAACTATTTGAGGAAGTACAAGTACGGGGACACCTTCCGGTTGACGCAGGGTATTGTGATCAGAATCTACGGATTCAAGGGGAAGCCATTCCTGCTGCCCTATTTTTCCGCTGAGCATTAGTTCGGTATGGAGATATCGCGACAGATGGACTATGTCGAAGAGGAATTCGGCCAGGGAAAGAAGAGAGGCCATATTTTTAAGTATCCTATTACCTGGGCGAACATTCAAGTGCACGAGATTGGGCAGCATGTCTACCTCGAACAAGACCTCCTTAGCATGGGCCTGATACAGCTACCTCAGCGCTGGAAATATGATCCACTTGGGGTCAGGGGAAAGTTTGTACATATCTGCCCCCGAGCGGAGATCATGGAGGAAAGGTGCAATAAAACAGGTGCAGACCTAGAATGGCACATTGAGCGGATGCAATCATGGCCGCCATGGCATGATTTTTATTGCGAAGAAGTGGCGTATGATCCGGAGCGCAAATCGGACCACCGGTTAGACTCAACAGGCTTTAAGAAATTCCTCTCAAAGGTGGCGCCCCTCGGCTGGCAAAAAGACAAAATTATTGAATGTTGGAAAATGAGGTGCCGCACGCAACACGATAAGTCTAACCGGAAGACATTGGCCATAGATGATGAATTTTCGGCCTTATATGATAAATACGCCGACAAATGGGAGTCGTTCGCGTTTCGATATTGCGTCCCCCTAGGCGCCAGAAAAAGATATAAAAGGAAGCCCCCGTCCCAGCAATTGCCGACTCAAGGGACTTCCAACGCGACACCAACAAACAGCCAGGTGGGTCCAATGTTGCCTCCAGCTCCTAAAGCGTTACCTCAAAGGGTACAAGAGCCAGAAAAGTCAACTCCTGAGGTGGCCCCCCAAAAGGAAAAGGCGCCAGAAGAGTCAATCGGTGGAACGGCCATAGCAAGCATTCTTCCATCAAAACCCAAGTACAAGTTTACCGTGGGAACATCGCTGCCAGCCGCCCCAACCTCCTCCGCCTCCTTCGAACCAGCTGCAGCCCCAGAAGAAAAGAAGGGGAAGAGGAGCGAAAAGGCCAAGCGGCCTAAGGAGTCTCAGACAAAGAAACGACCGCAAAGACGATAGCAGGCTGCCGCGCCGGAAATCATCTCATTGGACAACCCTGGGAAAGAAGCAAAAGTTTGGGCAGCAGGCGTCCTTCAAACAGTGGCTCAGGCGGAGCCCGCAAATACGTCCTCTTCCCCGGTTCCCCAGATCCCAGTAGGCCCTGCCGTAACACCGTCCCCCACTGTATCAGGGCAAGCCCTAGTTGCATCTTCCTTGTCACAAATCTCCTAATCCTTCCACAGTCCCCATTCTTTCGAGCAGTTTGCCCAAGACCCCAACGTTTTCCAAACCCTGAGTCAAACCCTAGACCCCTCGCCTGCGGCCAGTGTCGAAGCCGTACCTACATCGCCACGTTGCTCACCTCCATTGCTCAAAACCCCGCCTTAACTTTCCACTCAGCCGCTCGCTTCCCCTAGGACCCGATCGACCTTGAAAGCGACCACGCCTTATGGAATATCTTCTGCTTCATTGTATGCAAGAAGAATGCCGCAACAAGATTTAGTCTCGGTGTATCCGATGCTGGCGGAGCTTGACTTCATGGGAGAACAGCTGCAGATTACAGATGATCAGCCTCTGGCAGCGAAGGCCGTAGGGTGTTCCACCTCTTTCCTCCAGGGCGTCAAACAAAGAAGGGCCGAGGAGATATCTGCCTCGGTGAAGCGCATCAAGTTCGACTTGGACAAGAGGGTGCTGCGAACCGAAAAGTTGATCCCGAAAGTGAAGAAGCCTCTCCGAGAAATGACCGAGGTTGACTATGAACACCGGGTCAAGGAGAAGAACTTTGATGACATAAACGAAGAATACGAAATCAACGGTATTCGCCGCAGAACTGACAATCTTCTTGTCAAGCGACTCAAGAATCTGGAGACGCTGTTTCAGCTTCAAAATGACTCAAGGCAGCTGGAGGAAGATCTGGCTAAGGCCACCACGTGGCTGGACTCTGCCCAGCAGGAGATCAAGGACCTGAAAGCACAACTCGCCGCCTCTCAGCAGGAGGCTACAACACAAAAAAGGACGGCCGAACAACTGTTAGAAGAGAAGAAGGCAGCATTGGAGCATGTCTCTCAGCTGCAGGATTCGTTAAGGCAGGCCCAATCTTAGCTCAAGGAGAAGACGTCCCAGACGGCGGCCTTTTCGAAAAACAAGGTCAAAGAGATGCGGGCTGGCTTGCTGCAGGGATGCAGGGCTAATGTTGTCAGGTCCATATCCGTCCTGGATTTCGCATCCAGGATCCAAGAAGTATCTGCCTAGGGAAAGCCTGTGGTAGAGGAGGCTAAACACCAAGCAAAGCAGTGGCTAGACTTGGCAATGAAAATTGAAGAGTTCGTGCGCAAAGGCCTCCGATTTCTCCCAATGTCCCGAATTGCCCTAGATTGGGCAGATGCAAGGGTAACCTTGCACAATTATTTTGAAAAAACAAGGGCCGCTAGGAAAATGCTGGACGCATTGAACCACGAGATGAACATTTGCCTGGCCCCCTTCAACGCTCTTTCTGAGCTCGGATGCCCAAGCTTCGTCAAGGATGGGGAGTTTCTGCCCCTTGAACAGGTGAAGCTGAATTGGCTGTCTTTTGAGGCAGATACGTCGAAAATTGACAGCTGGGCCGAGCCAGTCCAGGAAGCACAGGTCACTCAGATGGTGTCAAGATATTGCAAGATAAACACCTCCCTTCAGGAGCTGGGAGAGAGATATAACACCATCAACGTGCACACAATTGCAGCATTTAGAGCAGCGTTGAGAGATGTCAACGATTTAGGGCCCTTTCAGGCAGTAGCCTGGGACCAGGCCAAGGCCGCGTACAATCATGTCCGTGAGCGGGAGCAGCCGGCCGAGCAAGAGGGTGACAGTGGTGATCATTCGGATTCAGAAAGAGAAGGAGAATTAGAAGAAGAAATTGTCGAAAGTGAATCCGAAGAGGAGCAGTTACCTAAGAAGGGGGCGTCAGAGCAGTGGAATGCAGGGGAGGGGAGTTCCTGTGCGCCCAAAGGATGAAGGCCTGGTTCTTTGCGTCGAGGCGAGCTCGACACCTCGCGAGCCGCCAGGAATGTTGCCACATTTTGAACGGGGTGCCATGTTTTCATTTTTTGTAAGTATGCTGCTCTCCCTTCCCTCCTCCTTTCCCTTTCTCCACTTCTGTCAGTTTCATTTCCCCTTTTTCCTCTCGTACATTCTTCGGTCAAATTCCCAAAACAAAGCAAAAGGTCCTTGAAAAATTCTAAGTCTAAGAGCGCAACCCGACATCGCAGCGAAGTCGAGGTGTGCCCTTAAGTTCGAGCGCACTCGGGAATGCGAAGTGCGGAAGGGGAGCAGTGAAGTCGGGGTGCACCCTTAAGTTCGAGCGCACTCGGGAATGCGAAATGTGGAAGGGGACCGAAAAGGACCGAAATTTGGCTAAGTACAGGAGCACCACCCGACTTCGCTGCGAAGTCAGGGTGCGCTCTCGTTCCTGTGCGCACCTGTGAAGCAGCGGATCCCAAAAATCGGCTAAGTGCCAAAGCGCAACCCAACTTCGTAGCGAATTCAGGTTGTGCCCTCATTCCTGTGCGCAATCTGAATAGCAATCAAACTGGCTAAGTGTGGAGTGCACAACCCGACTTCGCAGCAAAGTCGGGCTGCGCCCTCTAGCTTGTGTGCACTTGGGCAAGATGTTTCAAGTGGCCCAAAAATGGTTAAGGCACGGAGGCCTCCCCAACTGCGTTGTTCCCCACTTGCGCTGTCTAATTCCGCTCTGATTCTGGGCGAAGTCGGACATAAAAGAGAGACTGCCTTTCAAGGCAGATGCGTCCCTTATCAGATTTTGACAAGTGTCCAGCCTCGGGATTCGAGCCGAAGATGTGACAAGAAAAGGACAGGCGTGGGCCAAATTATTATACCGCAGCTACCCGCATTCTAGCTGACTCAAAGTTTCATCAACCGCACTGCCACGTAGCTGCCAAGTTTTCAGGTGGACCTTGCTGCAAGTACAGTCCCTGTCTGCATGAGTCAACATCAGCAGCTCTTTTGCCGCTTTTGTCAGCTATTGTCGGGTCTGGGATTCTGTGCCCAGAGTTGTAATCGGGGGGAAATTGCACTATAAATAGTTGCGCCACATCATTGTAAAGGGGTGGAAGGGGGATATACTGCTAGGGAACCATTGTAGCTGTACGTTTGCTTCTGAATGCAAGATACACTTGGCTCTATTTACTGTTATTGTTCTTTATGCTGCCTTTACTTAGCATTTCTGCCTCATGTTGCTTATGTTATTGCTTACTGTTATTCTGCTATCTGGATATCGGTATTTGATGATTAAGTATTCCTGGAATGCATAGTTAGAGGATACATAGAATGTATAACATTTGTAGTTTCTGTAATGTATTATGTATTTGATTGTTGTTAGTAGTGGTGATTGATAGTTGTCGTGTTGCTTATCCTCCCCACCCAACGCAAATCACATTTGTATTTCTTTCCACATTTTTAATTTCTTTCCTGCACTCTGAGCTTAAAACCATCTGAGAAAACACATAGGAAGCCGGCCTTCTCCGGAGATTGGCACGGAAGGCATTCCTCCCTTCCGGCCTTTCAATCTGTTGGGCGAATCTAGGGCGCATTTCACTAAATCCTATCCTAGTGGCAAATTCGTAACCAACAGTTATCTGAAGGGCCTCTGCAAACAAAAATTTACTCTTGTAAGAAAAAAGTGAATCTTCTCCTTAAACTGCACAACCTTGATTTTTTAGGTGGAATATGTTGGACGCTCAAGAGGAGAGCTAGAGGAAAAGTAGCTGCCATAGGTTTTTTCTTGTCACGTGACACATTGCATGACTGTTTCCTCCTAGTTCTATTTATTTTTTTGTTATTAGTTTTATTTTTTGTTTTTTATTTGTATAATTTTAGGATCATTGCCACATGACAAATTGCATGATTGTTATACTTTTAAATTGTTTGTGGAGAATAATGAGTAATGAAATCCATAATGTTCTTCATCTTCTTAACAGTAAGAGATACTTACCAATTACTAAAGAGTGGTAGCTTTTATTTGAAAGAACAGAAGCATGCATTTTGATTTTGCAACTTTGTTTGTATTATGCTTGCATCAGATACCTTATCAATACCCCACCACAGGCCTTTGCAGATGTAAACCATTTCGTCCTAAATTGTTAATTTGCAATAGGATTTCACTCTCCATATGATCCTGAATCCTAGTATATATGGCTGCAACAGCTGAGAGACCTAGATTACCTTTTGAAACCCCACCCAATTTTGGGGAGAAGACTCCAACAGAGAGATGGCTTACCTTTCCTTTATGACAAAGCAGTTCAATCCTACCATTATAAAGTATATGAAAATTTACTAAATAAGAAACCAAATTGTATTTAGTAACATATAGTTGAAAGGGGTGAAGAATATAATCATGAAGTTAACAGTATCATTTGAGGAATTAGAAAGTGCAAAAGCTGTTATATATGAATGAAGAACCAAACTAGACATGATAATTTAAGAATACAACATGATCATGTGATGTCCCCTTCTAATCAGCTAGTGGGAGCACATTGAGACTAGCCTATACACGGGTTCCCGTAGGCTATGTCATATGGATGAGAGCCTTTGGAGATATTTGAGACGGCTTTTGGATTCTTAGAGCTCAGTTTTGGTGGTCATTCGGGGTCAAACGGAGCTAGGATGTTGGAATTGCTATTTTTAGCAGTGTCGAGTTTTAGGGTTTCTTGCCGAGCGGACAAGGGGATGTTGTTCTACAACGAAATGGGTATCCGAAACAGGTTTCAGTTGGTCATTCGGAGTTTCATAAGGTAGAGTTTTTAAAGCGCAAAGCTTGGCTTTATTAAGTGAATTATTAAATTCATTTTTTAAAGTTAAAACTTTATATTATAATTAAAGGGGAAGAAATATGTTTATCCCACATTGAGCGCGAAAAAAGAGTTTGCCAAGGAGGAGCCTATTTATTCAGTGACTTGGTCTCATTTTAGTCATTCTGGATTTTAGTTATTTTCTCTATAGTTTGAGGCCAGTGGCTGAGACTTCTTCTCCGAAGAGACGAAAACCCCAACGGTGTGGCTGAAGACAAAACCCCTCAGATTTTTGGAGCTGGACGAAACCCCGGTTTTCTGTTGGTGAATTCACACAGGATTCATTCTTTGGTGCTTCAACGATTTCAGAGGTACTTTGATGTTTGCTGATTTAGTATATTTCAAAGGTTTGCAGACATATTGTGGAAAGATTATATTTTTCAAATATTGTACTCTGAACCCTATTTTGAAAGAAATTTGAAAAATAAAATTGCTAGTTATTTTCTGTTTCTTAGAGTTGTATTTTTTGATTTTAAGAAACAATATAGTGTCCCAAATATTGAAATATCATAACACGGGGGGACATTACAGTGGTATCAGAGCTGGTTTTTTCCTGCCAGCCTGTTCAAGGTTTCATTGCGAATTTTGTGAAGTCTTCTATCGAAGACAAAATTCTCAGGTTTGATTTGGTGGAAATAATTCTTTGTATGAAATTATATTGCTTGAAAATTTGCGGAGTATAGAAGATTTACAGAAGTTAGGGTTTGGTTGCCGTTTTCAAATCTAGGGTTTCCAGTTTTTGGGTATTGGTGATTTGAATACCCATTTGGTTGATTTGGGCTTTAAGAGTTCTGGGTATTGTTAATTCGGAGAGCTCAGGTCATTCTTGCCAGTCTGTGGAAGCCTCAAATTAATTTCAGATTACTTTGGAATTGATTAATCATTGTGTTCGTATTTTTGTTGGCCGAATTTGCTAGAACGAAGCGTGATATCCCAAAAAGGCGTGTTAGTCTGGGATAGAATCGCCGACTTTAACATCAGTTTTAATATGCTCAGATCGTAGCCTTTGTTCAGGGCGATTTGTTTCAAACCTGGCGTAATCTTTGGGGAGTTAATCGACCCCTACACAGTTTGGCATCCTCCTGATTTGGGCGACTTCATTGTTGAGATTCTTAGAGTCTGGAACCGTGGTGATTAAGGGCGACTGGAGTGAATTTGTACCTTGCAGGGGCAACTACAAACTCACAGGTTGATTTAATATTGACACCAGATGCTCATTTTATACCTTCGGCATTTTATTTATGTTCTCGTAACTTGGTTGGAATCGTGGGCAATACATTTTGTTTGTATATGGACCGTTGGAGAGAATTCAAGGTAATTGCGTGAATAAATTGGTGACTGCTAGCATTTAATGACACCCAGCAATCTTCAGTCAAGCGGATGAGGGGCTGTCTTGGGCAAATTGACTTCTGCATTCTTTCTGAAGAAGCCGATTCTTTATGAACAGGTTTAATTAAGAGGGCAAAAATAAGCAGTTGTAGTATCGTGGGTTTTACAGTTGCAGTAGTGCGTTGGTAATGGCTACCGTTCAGAAGCTTATGATAGAGCTGATGCAAAGGTTTCAAGATCAGGATACGAATTTTACAACAATTTTAGAACGTCATCCTAAGTGGTTGAAGCCACCATTAGCAGTTGAAACTAAAAAGGATGAGCTTGTTGTCCTAGCAAGAATTGACAAAGGGAAACAAAAGTTGGTGGGTAAAGCAGTAGCTTCGGAAGTTTCACAGGATATAAGACCTCCTCACGTAAGCAAAAATCAGTTAAGGAGAGAACAACGATGTTTCAATTGCAGAAAGGAGTGGGAATTCGGTCATGTTTATGAAACTAACTGTGATAGTAATTTGTTGCAGCCATCTGTGATTCAGGACAGCGGGACAGTTGAATGGATAATTGATGCTTCATCTCAGGAGGTAAACAATATAGTGAATCAAAATGATTTAAGTAGTGATGAGTTGCTAGAAGATGGTTTGTCACAGGTTGAATCCATATCAGATTTTTAGGATGACCTGGTTAAGGAATATTTTGATGATAATAGTGATGGGGCAAAAATTGTGGGTTTACATGCAGAACAATCCATTGACAGTTATGGGATTTCTTACAGCAGGTTGAGTAGCCATTTGTCTGTGCATAATGATGACAATTATGATGTTCTTGAAGATCCTAAGTACGATGAATTGGAAACCCATGATGATTCTTCTTTGAGTTCAGAGGTAGAGAGGATCTATAGGGTGTTGGATGGTGAACCGGATAACCCACAAGTCCCAAGATTGGAGAGCAGAGATGAATTTCCTTGTGATCATGGTATTGTTTTCGATGAAGATGAAGTTAATTCATCTTGTGGGTCCACTTCCGGAGAGATGTACAATGGAAGTAAGAAAGTGGAGAATGCTGATTTGGTTGCTAAATCAGCAATTGTTGACGACTCTTGGGTTGAGAATGAATCAGTTATAACTTCGATACACGAAGTTGGCGAATGTAGTGTTAAAAGGGATGCTAATATTGAACATTATGCTAAGGTGGTCAAATCAGAAAAATTCTTGTGTGTTGTTGATCGTGAATTAGAACCTGAAGCAAAGCAAACTTGGAAAGACAAATTGCAAGTCACAGATGGGCAGATTGTCCAAGCTTAACCCACTTGGACAACACACATAAGTTGGTTGAATACCTCCTCTGGATTGCCCAGCGACAAGAGCGACAGGAAGGTTTGACAAAAAGTGTCTCTGTAAAAAGCATGCAAGCAATTAAAAATATTTTAGAGAAGATCAAATCAGATTATTTACAGTTGTTGTCTGATAGGGACTTGGCTATTCGTTTTGCTGAGGAGTCTTATCAAGCACTCAGGGGAAAGGAGAAAGTAATTGATGAAAAATTGCGCAGTAACGACAGTGAAGTTGATGCATTGTTTGAAATTGGTCAGACATATCCCGATTCATGTATTGTTAATAGTGAGGTCGATTCTTCCGAGCTTTCCATGGAACCAGTTGGTGAAGTTCAGATTGATTGTATAGTGAGGTATGCTCATAGTTTTTCTTTCAGTGCACATGTTGATGATTTGACCATGTCATATATGAATGGGAAGAAGGGTTGGTATAAGGAGTTATATGTATCACCTTGGCATGAGGTGCTCTTCCCTATAGTTGTAGGATCAGTTTCTTGTTGGGTTCCTCGTTTGTCAGTCCAGAATGGGTTCTCCGTTGAGCTGCAGAATAATTCAGTTGTAGTCAGAGTGGCACAACAGAAATTATCAAATTTTGGGAATGACAAAATCCCTATTTGGCTATGGAATCCAGGAATTCTCTGAGAGATGGATTGTTGTATAGAGTGGCAGAGCTCGACAGAGTTACCGGGGTCGGTTGTATCGGATCAATGACAGAGTTTGTTATTGTTGCCATCTTCAGTGATATCAGTGTGGTGACAGAGCTTAACAATGTTTTCAGTTTCTGGGATGACAATTCAGGGCAGTGTCTTCATCATGAGACATTCTTCAGATTTATTTGGGATCCTGGAATACAGATCATATTGCTCGAGGACAAACAATATTTGGGAAGGGTGGACTGTTCTAATCAGCTAGTGGGAGCACATTGAGACTAGCCTATACACGGGTTCCCGTAGGCTGTCATATGGATGAGAGCCTTTGGAGGTATTTGAGACAGCTTTTGGATTCTTAGAGCTCATTTTTGGTGGTCATTCGGGGTCAAACGGAGCTAGGATGTTGGAATTGCTATTTTTAGCAGTGTCAAGTTTTAGGGTTTCTTGCCGAGTGAACAAGGGGATGTTGTTCTACAACAAAATGGTATTCGGAACAGGTTTTAGTTGGTCATTCGGAGTTTCATAAGGCAGAGTTTTTAAAGCGCAAAGCTTGGCTTTATTAAGTGAATTATTAAATTCATTTTTTAAAGTTAAAACTTTATATTATAATTAAAGGGGAAGAAATATGTTTATCCCACATTGAGCGCGAAAAAAAGAGTTTGCCAAGGAGGACCCTATTTATTCAGTGACTTGGTCTCATTTTAGTCATTCTGGATTTTAGTTATTTTCTCTATAGTTTGAGGCCAGTGGCTGAGACTTCTTCTTCGAAGAGACGGAAACCCCAACAGTGTGGCTGAGGACGAAACCCCTCAGATTTTTGGAGCTGGACGAAACCCCAGTTCTCTGTTGGTGAATTCACACAAGATTCATGCTTTGGTGCTTCAATGATTTCAAAGGTACTTTGATGTTTGCTGATTTAGTATATTTCAAGGGTTTGCAGACATATTGTGGAAAGATTTTATTTTTTAAATATTGTAATCTGAACCCTATTTTGAAATAAATTTGAAAAATAAAATTGCTAGTTATTTCCTGTTTTCTGGAGTTGTATTTTCTGATTTTAAGAAACAGTATAGTCTCCAAATATTGAAATATCAGAACAAGGGGGGACATTACAGACATGTTCTGATATTTCAATATTTGGGACACTATACTGTTTCTTAAAATCAAAAAATACAACTCCAGGAAACAAGAAATAACTAGCAATTTTATTTTTCAAAATAGGGTTCAGATTACAATATTTTAAAAATATAATCTTTCCACAATATGTCTGCAAACCATTGAAATATACTAAATCAGCAAACATCAAAGTACCTCTGAAATCGTTGAAGAACCAAAGCATGAATCTTGTGTGAATTCATCAACAGAGAACTGGGGTTTCGTCCAGCTCCAAAAATTTGAGGGGTTTCGTCTTCAGCCACACCGTTGGAGATAATAGCAAATTGGTATATTTATAATGATATTCTGAAGACATTTATCCATCTGGAATTTCTAAACTTTGTTGTTAATTTGCTGATATGAATTAATAAGCTATTTTTGATTATGGGTGTTGCATAAAAATCGATTATTCAGTTTTAAATCCATCTGGGTATCATTGCCTATTGTTATTGGCTTCTTTCATTTGGGTATTATTGCATGTTCAAATTAATCCATAGTTTTTGCAAAGACAAACCAAAACCACAGTAAAAAAACTTTTTATCTAGATTTGGGGGTGGAACATTACAGTGGTATCAGAGTTGGTTTTTCCTGCTAGCGTGTTCAGGGTTTCATTGCAAATTTTGTGACGTCTTCTATCGAAGACGAAATTCTCAAGTTTGATTTGGTGGAAATAATTTTGTCTGAAATTATATTGTAAAAACACCAAACACAGAACAGGGCAGCCCATTACAGTGGATGCACTCAGGTGTTGTTTGGACATTGCAAAAATGTTGATTGCTTTTAAATGTCAGTTTCCGAAAGTCATTTTGTGCTTTGATGATGGACTTACTATTTTTAATAAGTCAGTGGCTAGGGTTTCTGACCGTGCAGACAGTGGATTGGTGTTCTATGCAGAATCGGGTATCCAAATGTATCTTCGGTTGTCAGTTTTGAGTTTGTCCCCCCCCCTGTTCTGATATTTCAACATATGGGACACTATACTGTTTCTTAAAATCAAAAAATACAACTCCAGGAAACAGGAAATAACTAGCAATTTTATTTTTCAAATTTCTTTCAAAATAAGGTTCAGATTACAATATTTTAAAAATATAATCTTTCCACAATATGTCTACAAACCCTTGAAAGATACTAAATCAACAAACATCAAAGTACCTCTGAAATCGTTGAAGCACCAAAGCATGAATCTTGTGTGAATTCACCAACAGAGAACTGGGGTTTCGTCCAGCTCCAAAAATTTGAGGGGTTTCGTCCTCAGCCACACCGTTGGGGTTTCCGTCCCTTCGGAGAAGAAGTCTCAACCACTGGCCTCAAACTATAGAGAAAATAACTAAAATCCAGAATGAATGAAGAACCAAACTAGACATGATAATTTAAGAATACAACATGATCAAAACCATAAGCAAGCTATACACCAAAGATTTTCCAAACAAAACAGCAATGTAAATCAAAATATATTCACAAGATAAAATATATATTAAGAAAGTTCTTTTGCAATGTTTAAATGGTAAGGGCCCCTAAAACTTGGTTTACAATACATGCACACCTTAAACAAATGTCAGTGGGGTGAAAAAGTTATAAGCATAGCATCACAAAGTTATGGTTCAAAGTTTGATTGCAGATATAAGCTCATATCAAGTCAAAAAAATTTGACTTTACAAGTTATAGATGCAGCTTAAGGATAGTAGAAAAATACTACATAGAATGTGCAAAAAATTTCAATATTCACAATTTGAAATTTCACATCTATTGCACCCTTGTTGTCATTTTACATATTAATCATAATTTCTCGCATAATATAAAGCATAGTTTAGAAAATCGGAATCCGCAAAGAATCTACATTTTTTAAAAATGGCAAGGCAAAAATCAGGAATCGGCCAAAAATCGGGGAAAGAATCGGCAAAAAAAAAGAAAAAACGAAGAAACGAAATTTTTCATTGAAACAAAACTTTTTTCATGCATATTACAATGAATTAACATTATGCAAATCAAATATTGCAATAAAAGCAATAATTCATGTCAAGATAGCATACAAGGCTCCAGCTTTAAGTATACATGAAAGTGACAAAACACATATTGTATCATCCCCGTGAGTGTGGTCTATCGGCAAGGATGCCACTTGCATTATCGGTGATGTGACCCGGGTTCAATCCCCATGGTGGATGTGTATAAGAAGTATTACTCAAAAAAAAAAAAAAAAAAAAAGTACGAAGTTACAAGTAACAAGAAGGAAAAAAAGTTTCATTTTTTATAGGTCTGCAGATCGAAACAAGTAACAACAAAGTCACAATCACTTGAAAAAATAAAGAAAAAAAAAAACTAAACCTTAAACCAAAAGGCTAGGTTTAGGGTTTAAAATTGAAACATTGACAGCTGAAAAATGGGCTTGCATACATAGTTATCAGGCAGCAATATTTACTCTAAAAGAGGAGGAAAAAACAACCCTAAACTCAAAATCCTAGGGCCTAGACTAGGGTTTAGGGTTTAAACTTCAAGTTCAAAGTTCAAAGTCTCAAATTCAAACATTAACAGCTGAAAAATGGGATTGCATACATAGTCATCAAGCAGCAATATTTACTTAAAAAGAGGAAAAAAAAACAAAACCCTAAACCCAAAACCTTAGGGCCTAGCCTAGGGTTTAGGGTTTAAACTTCAGAGTTCAAAGTTTCAAACATTAACAGCTGAAAAATAAGCTTACATACATTAGTTATCAGGCAGCAATATTTACTTAAAAAGACAGTTTTGGGTTTAGGGTTTAAACTTTAAACTTCAAAGTTCAAACATTAACAGCTGAAAAATGGGCTTGCATAAAAAAACCCTAAATTGGCAGCAGCCTTAAAAAAAGGAAAAAAAAATTGCACAGCAAAAAATCTCCAAAAAAAATTTGCATCACCCAAAGTTTGCCGATTGCATCGGCATTTTAAAAAATCAACAAAAAAAATCAAGATTCTGCAGATTTTCTCAACTATATAAAGTATTGAATGCTTCTCCAAATTTCAGTTAGGTTTTATTGAGTTGTCCTTGAGTGAGTCATCACCTTGACTATTTTGAAGACAGTATATAATTCCCTCATGTTCACATGTAATAGAAGGTTTCGAAACATAACTGTGATTTTATGAGAAAAAAGAGAAAATATTCACAATTAATATAATTCCAATTTTAGGTCCGAGGTGTAGACCATTTGGTTCAACCAAACCCCGTAAGGGAGGCGAAGGTCCAAGGTTCAAATCTCGGGCCTCGCCGGACTGAACGCTTGTCTCTTTCCTTGTGCTTTCAGAGGCGTAAAAGGTTTAAAATGATTGTGGCATGGTGGTTATAGGGGTGGACTGCGCGAAGATCTATGTGGCGGCTTCCGGGGCGGACGGCGCAGAATACTGTGGCGGTCATAAAATCCGGACAGCCTACCCGGATTCATGGCGGCTACCGATTCCACCATGTAAATTCAATATATATATATATATATAGAATTCCAATTTTCAACACAAGGAAGAAATTGTGTTTCATATCATAAAGAAGAAAGAAAAAATGCATAATGTCACTCATAGGGATATTTTTGTTTTTGTTATGTATACTCTATCTGTCTTAAATGTTGCAAACAGTCTATCTATAATATGTGAGTATTTGGAGGATATGTCTACTAGGTGGTCTTGGCTTGTTAAAGTGCATCACCCATACCATCCTTAATGAAGCCTGAGTTAGAACACCTCTTATCTGTACGTATGAGTTGGAACCATACCTTATAAAAAAAGTCTTCTCTTTATTATCAAGCTACTTATGTAATACACAAATTCAGACAATTCCAAGCACAGAATCTAGACTGTCTCATCAAACTTTCACTCTAAAGAATTCAGCCATGCTAAGATTTTGTTTATTTTTGGATGGTTTTTGAAATTCAATGTATAAAGAATATGCATTTGAAATCTTGCAAGGATCCAACACAATGAAAAGTCAAAATAAATTTCCACTTTGTGTTCCACATTACTCTCCAGTACAACTTGAGTGGCCTAACCATGGAGACTTTGGAACTCTGAATAGACTTTAAGGTTTGAATCCTATGGAGGCTAAGGTTGTACACCATGCTTTGGTAACCCGAATATGGTTGAATAAGCATATTATTACATTAAAAACTGCTTTAGTACAGCCTAAGTAGCCTAATGGTGGAGAATTCGGAACTTTGAATAAAGGTTTAAGGTTTGAATCCTGCGGGGTAGGGGTTGTACACCATGCTTCAATAACTAGAGTATGGTTGGATAACCATATATTGGACAACACACGGATCACCTCATATGGCCTATGGCCTTGCGGAAGTTAAAAGCTAATTTATCCTTTTACCCTCTGCTAAAACCAAGCACTCACCTGACCAATCTTAAAATCACTGTATGAACCATTAACTTGTTCTATAATCCAAAGATTACCACTAACTCAAATCTTTTAAATAGGACTATCAAACAAAGGAAGCAGAAAGAAAGGAAAAAAAAAGCTATTTCACCATTAGAGGAAATGGGAAAATATACACACTGCAATATCAGTCAAAGCTCCTTGTAAGTGCCTAAAGGTAACTGAACGCAAAATCATTATAAACTTGTCTATCACTCACTTAAAATCCTTTGTACCACGATATTGACCATATCATTGATCCTTGTAGCCGTTATATACATAGAAACACAACATCCAGTATTCCTACAATCATATGGGGTGTTCCAAACAAATTCATCACTTTCAATAGTCTCTCCCACCAAGTTTTTTGCTCATCTCCTTACAAAGCGACAAAAGCACCTCTTCAATCTCAACAAGCCTATTATTCATGTGAAATTTGCAGCCTTCAAGGGAAGCATGCCACGAAAACTGATTGGACAACTGCCCACGTTCACTTTCCCATTCTGATCTCTCATGCTCCTCATGATAAAACCCTCACAAACCTGAGGGAGGAAGAAGTACAAACCATCCCCTTCACAAAAACTACCAGAATGGCAGCAATGCTATTGCTGAAAACAAACTGGCCTCCTGTGAAATCAAAATCCCAACCACTATAGGTAATTATAATATCATTACCCATCTGACGAGCTATAATGAGAAACTTACCTTGAAATAGAGCTTCGATAGACATCATTTGCTAGTTCCTTGGCAAAATAAATAACCATATCATAAAACACGCCACTTTTGCATGATTCATCCTTCATGGAGACATGACAGGATTTTTTTTTTTTCTCTGGCTCACTTTACCAAGAACGAAAATTGCTAATACAGATTAGGTCCTTTCCTATCTTGACCATAAACTCCTCACATCTACTAATGCAAGTAACATGGCTTGAATATAGGTTTATTATGCACTCCCACCCTATTAATGAGACATACTAACTAGGCTAAGATACATGAGCACTACCCCTGCCAAAGTCTCATGATGCAATCATTTATTAGAGATACCTTCAAGCATCAACACCTCCAATTTTAGTTTGCCCATGATAGAAACATAACCCTGTGATTGCAGTGTCAAGCTATTTCATTTGATCTGATTCTGGTAGAAGAGAAGATGCCTTTTGAGGACCAAAAAAATAGAGTAAATTTGTCATAATTTTCTCATTTGTGATGAATATTTATCCTCTACCAGATGCCTTTTGAGGACCAAAAAAATACAGTAAATTTGTCATAATTTTCTCATTTGTGGTGAATATTAATCCTTGTAACAAAGTCCATAATGTTGCTTATTGTCTTGAAAGTAAGAAATAGTCAACACTTACTTGAAGACTGGTGGCTATTATTTGAAAGAACAGAAGCACAGATTTTGAGTTTATAACTTTGTTCGTATTATAACAGCATCAAATACCTTGTCAATAGCCCATAACAACCCTTGATAGATGTACTGTTTCTGATATATTTTTTGTTTGCACTCCTATTTTTTCATGTTAGGACCCCATCCTACCATTATTTTTGTAATTCTCAATTGATTATGTAATGACCCACGTCCAACGTGGGGACCCCCTTATAATGTTATTATGTAATACTTTTGTAATGATATGCAGCAAGTACGGTGCCTAGACAAGTGGGGCCATTTCATGTAATCGTTATCAAGAATGTAACCGATGTTTGGTAAAAGATTCTAGCTCGAGTGACATTTTGCATATAAGCCAACTCTTGAGCTTAGGGTTAGGGTTGCATGAAGCTTTTCTTTAAAAGACATGGAGCCATGTATGAATGTATCTTTTTGCAAATTAATAAAATATTGAAGGAGGTTGCCCCCTCAAAGGGGCCCACAATTCTGAGTTATTTGTGAGATTGTTTCAATTCTGCAATTACTTTCTACATAGTGTTATTATGTTATTTGATGAATTTCTGTTTATTTTCAATATTTTGTGTCAATGAGCTTAATTTAAGTAGTAGGTTCCTAACATTTCACAATACAAAACAATTTCATTCTCCCTAAGATCTTGAATCTTAATATATGGCTCCAAAAGCCAAGGGACATAGATTACTTTTTGAAAACCCACCTAATTGTGGGGAGAAGACTCTAAAAGAGAGATGGATTGCCTTTCATTTCTATCCATTGATGGGGGCACCTTAATCTTACATTTATACCCAAAAAGCATTTGATAATTTACTAGTTCAGAAACCAAAACATAGTTAATAACTTATAATTGATAGGGGTCAAGATTATGACCATGAAGTTATACTAACAGTTGGGAATGTGGAAAGTAAAACTGCTCTTATGTACGAATGCATAACCAAACTAATCTTGATAAGGTAAGAATACAACATGGCTAAAACCATAAGCAAGCTATCCTGGAAATATTTGTAAAAGGAAACAGTTATTAACATGTATATCAAAACAACAAGACAAAATAAATGTTATGAAAATTCCCCTGCGATGTTTGCATTGTGGGGGCCTCTAAACTTGGTCGATAACGTATGCATATACATCAAACAAATGTCAAAGAGGTCAAAAACTTCGAAACGTAGCATCATAGAGTTATGATTCAAAGTTCGATTACAGATACAGATCATATCATGTAAAAAACGGTATTTGACTTCACATATTATAGAAGCAATTATACATGCAGATTAGTGATAATATTCAAAAGAGAGAAATGCCAAATAGAATGTGCAAACAATTTCAATATTCATAATTTGAAATTTCACATATGTTACATCTTTATCATCATTTTATGAATTGACCATAATTTCTCACATAGTATAAACAGTTGAATGCTTCTATAGACTTTGGTTAGGTGTTTATTGAGTCATCCTTGAGTACGTCATCACCTTGGCTGTTTCGAAGATGGTGTGATTCCCACATGTTTTTGACATGTAAAGAAATGTTTAAAAGCATAATTGTAATTTTTGAATGACAGCAAATGAGAGAAATTATTCACAAAAAATACAATTCCATAAGTCACCCAGTGTTATCAAATGGCATTAGTTCAACTGGTTAGATTCTTCAACATCAAGGAGGAGACCCAAGTTCAAATCTTGCAAAATGATGCATAGATAACATCCAAGATGTTGTAATACCACTACATGGTAATATAATGTGGGTGGGGCCCGTTTCAGTCCCATATAACCAATTGAAAAAAAAAAAGTCACCCAGGGTTGTACTTCATCAACAACAATCTTACCTACATATAGAGGGATTTGCAAATTAACTTGAACTCTGAAAGGTGTGTTACGCACAATGGGTCTTCATGTTGTAAAGAACTAAAGTCAAGGGATGGCTCATTTAAGGAATTGAGCACACCGGTTCATCATGTCATTCCTTTGCTTCTAAAGAGCATTGAGAATCTGCTGAAAATCTTCTTGTGTTCCAACATCATGTGCCACTTGAGAACGCCCCAAATGATGATGAAAGTAAGCTGTTGATTTTCCTGGATTTCCACCAAACTTCACATGGGCTACCTTATTCAACAGTATATAAAAACACCAAACAAACTTCATGATAAAAACCAATTCAACCAATTCAGATCCTAGGAGCAATAGACTAGATTGCGGAATTCAATGTGTTAGAAGTAAAGGCGAGACCATATTGTTAAATACACATGACTAGTAAATTGCAAATATGTCGTAGCTTTCATACAGACGTAAAGAGATCATCATAAACAATAGGCACTATAATTTAAATTAACAAAGGCACTATAATTTAAATTCCAGGAAGGTGAAGAGATCTAGCAGAGAACAAAATTGGTCAAAAGAGCCCATAACGTGTTGCAAGGACATTATCTGTTGTCTCCCCAATGAAAACAAAGAAAACAATATCTGCTTTCTGTGGGACCATCATATAATAAAGAGTTGTAGTAAAAAAGAACCGCTCATGTTGCTTTGCTGCTTGGTGACATGCAAACATAAAGTCATGTAGATGTATGCTGTATCAACATGTTGTAATTTACACTTTACAGTACAATGAAACAATATTCAAGGTATTTGGACATTTTGTATAATGTCTCTATGCAGTATGAACTTCAGGCTGCTTTTGTAGTACAGAAGATCAGAATCCATGTAGTGTCTAATCAAATTGTAAATCTTATGAAAACAGGCATGCTAAGAGTGTATTTTTTAATTAAATGGCACTAGCTCAGCCCGAAATCCTCAACTTTCAAGGAAAAGTCTTCAACTTTCAGGAAGGAGATCGAGGTTGGAGTCTTCCCAAAATATATGTGGAGGTTGGAGTCCTCACAAAAGATACGTGCATAACTATGCAGCTGTTGAAAAACAACCATGTGATGTCGTACAAGCATGTGGTCACTATGTCAGATGTAATTCTGAAGAAAATGTTTCAATTCCATAAAACCAATTTTAAAAGTAAACAATAAAATACTTGCAAATGTTAAGAATCTTTGTTAAGTATATTCTATTTGTCTCAGATGTTGAAAGCAGCCTATTTACAATATGTGACTCTTTTAAAAGGACGTTTTCTAGGTAGTCGCGGCTTAGCCCCATACTATCCCTACTCTAGATCTGGGTTGGAACACGTCTTCTCACTTGAAAAAACTATATTAAGGATAAAAACGGACAAAAATTGGAACCGTAATATCGAACTCATACCTTCTCAAGAAAGTTTCCTTCTTTGTTAGTAATATTTAATTTCAGATTTGACCTTTACTTACCTATATTATAGATCCATTTATAAAAAATATTAGATGTTCAGACTACAATCTGTAATTTTTTTTGGAAGGTTATTCAGTTATAGATCTGGAACACTATGGGGTTGGATCAGATTTTGCCACTTTTAAATGTGAAAAACAATGGTCCCTCACATATCAGAGGCTGCTGATTGAGCTCTTTAGGGAAAAGAATTCGCCATACTTTTTCTTTCTTTTTTTTAAATAATACTTCTTATACACATCCACCATGGAGATTGAAACCGGGTAACATCACCCATAATGCAAGTGGTGTTCTTGCCGATATACCACACTCACACTCACGATTATATAAACTTGTTTTAAATGCTCAACGCAAAACGATATACAATGAGGAAAAAAATTGTAAACCTATATTATAGATCCATTTATAAAAGAAATTAGATGTTCAGACAACAATCTGTAATTTTTTTTTTTTGGGGGGGGGTGTTATTCAGTTATAGATCTGGAACACTATGGAGTTGGATCAGATTTTGCCACTTTCAAATGTGAAAAACAAAGGTCCCTCACATATCAGAGGCTACTGATTGAGCTCTTTAGGGAAAAGAATTCGCCATACATTGCCAAAAGGAATTCGTAAACTTCTGTATAAACTTGTTTTAAATGCTCAACGCAAAACGATCTACAATGAGGAAAAAAAGTGTAAACCAAACTAATTCTGCAGCTATGATCTGAACTATGCTGCGAATCCATTTCCCAGTACAGTAAACTACACAGTTAGCCGTACAACTAAGAATTAAAAAAAGGCAGAGGAATCATATTGTGCGTTAGGAATTAAGAAGAGAGGCCGTCAAAATCTACACAGTTCTTTTCAAAATCCGCGTAATATATATCAACAATTCTTCAGACAAACTAAACGTGTAGAGAACTTAAAAATGAAAATAGCAAACTCTCAAAGCTTCAGGAAGGATTGAAGCACATACCATATTTTATTCTTCTTATCTGAAACTGCTATTGATTAAAAGAACATGTACAAGGTATGCATCAACCATCGAGGACCTGACGTCAAAAAAATCAAAGAGCAAGCATTGTAATTTTTGACATCAAGTGCTGGATGGTGGTTGCATACGTCGTAACCAGGGAGTGTCGACAGAGCTTCCCCTGGCAATCTCAGTTAGAAGCGAAAGGCCCTAAGTTTTGATGGCCCTGTTGAGGAACAAGGGCCACATAATGGCTCCCTTCCGTTCTAGGGCATGTAATGCGCTTTAAAGACTAGCAACACCGCCTTATTAGGGTTCACGTCGCCCTCGTTGATGTTGAATTTTTACTTACCATTCACAACTACTTATTAGGGTTAGGAAAAGAGCCTCCAAAATTTTTAGTTTTGACGAATGGGATTGAAGAGATATTAATATCCGGAAATAAAAGCAAATATTATAATAGTTAAAAGAAGTGTTAAACTTACAAATAAAAATAATAAATAATAAAAATAATATTTTAAAATATTAAGGGATGAATAAGAACCTTTCAAAAAATAATTAAAAAATTATGAGATTGTAAAAGACAAGATATTTATAGATATAGAAGTTGAGCACAATTATTTTAGCTATTTTTAGTGTTAAATTTAATCTTGACAAAATTTAAATTTTGGAAGACATTGATATAAAATGAAATGATTGTAGTAGCAACAAGTGTGAGTGTGAGAGTTGAGAGTGAGTGCAATAGTGAGTGCGAGAGTCGTCTAGTTGTAATAGTGAGTGTGAGAGTTGTCAAGTAGCAGCCATATGTGAGTGCAAGCATGAGAGTCAAGAGTGAGTGCAAGGAGTGAGTACAGCAGCGAGTGCGAGCACAAAAGTCGAGAGTGAGTGCAAGGAGTGAGTATAGCGGCGAGTGCGAACACAAAAGTCGAGAGTGAGTGCAAGGAGTGAGTATAGTAGCAAGCGCGAGCGTGAAAGCCACGAGTCAGTGAGTGTAGCAAGTGCGAGCATGAGCCGAGAATGAGTGCAACCAGAAGCGAGTGCAAACGCGAGTTGGGATGAAGTGCTATCTAAGATTCAGGCATGGCAAAAGAGCAACGAGTTCATCCGAAGTGCATCAATGCTTCAAACCCTTACCATGAACGAATGCGTGGAACATTGTTTCCAAAAAATGTTGAAGCGAAGGAACATAAAAAAAAATAGGAGACAAGAGCTATTGTGCCCCGTGCATCCATGCTTCAAACCCTTACCACGAATGCATGGAACATTGTTTCTAGAAAATGTTGAAGCGAAGAAACACCGAAAAAAAGAGACAAGAGTTATTGTGACCCAAGAGGGAGTGCAAGTCGAGAGCGAGTGTGAGGCAAGAGAGAGTGCAAGTTGAGAGCGAGTGCGAGGCAAGAGAGAGTGCAAGCCAAGAGAAAGCACCATTAGCTAGTATAGAAGGAAAGACATATTTGAAAGCTCTAATGGAAGTCAAGATGCCCTGGAGGCCCAAGTTGGAGATAAGCAAAAGAGCATGGCAAATTCGATCCAAGTAGCATAGTTTAAACCAAAAGTGAGTATCAAGAATGAGATGATTGAGCATGATATAATAGTTCTTAAAAGTAAAGAGTTAATATGTAATTTCCATAGATCATGGCGAAGGTTTTTGGAGATTCAAAATTGGATCAAATGGAAGTGGAATTAAATTCAAATTACTTTGGACAGGTTCAGTTTCCCTCCTTGACTTCTCAACAGAATGACGACAGGGATCTCAGTTATAACTATTAATTATAAAATGTTAATATAAGAATGCAACAGAAAATATAAGAACAGTAATTAAATCGATCGCCACTCTAGGTGGGCACAACCCCGCTGTCAAGGCTAAAAATGTAGAACACCAATGAAAGGTAAATTTAAGATGATAGATGATTCTAAAACAAAACAATTGGACACTATATAAATAATAATTAAATGTGATCTCTCATAATATAGCCGACGACTATATTATGTTTGGTATGTAACATGACTCCCCTCCTCAGAAAGCTTTGTCCTCAAATCTGGAAATGACTGGAAGATACTTTCAGATTCCCAAGTTGCATATTCTTTAGGTAATCCTACCACTTGATGAGAAATTCCTGGATGTGAAGAGATCTTAGTTTGCGTGTTCTAGTTTGTAACACTGCTTCTGGTTATAGATAGATACGCTCTTCTTCATCCAGCACTGGTAATTTTGACTGAGATTGTACTTTCTAGCCAATCACCTTTTTGAGACAGGAGACATGAAACATTGGGTGTATGCGATAAGATTGGGGTAGCTCCAGTTGATATGCTACCTCCCCAATACGATGCACAATTCTATAAGGACCATAAAATTGTGGTGCCAACTTCTGACTGGATATGAGCTTCAATGATAGCTGCTTGTAGGGCTGAAGACGTAAGAATACCATATCACCAATATTGAATGCTCTTTCTGAACGTTGCTTGTCATGTTGCTGCTTCATACGATTTTGTGCTTGGACCAAATTATCTTTCAAAGTATCGCTTGTTGCTTCTATAACCAATCATCGACTTGGGCCACTTTGGAAGATCCTGGTACATAATATGCTATTGTTGGTGGCTTCATTCCATATAATGCTTCAAAAGGATACATCTTAGTGGAATAATGGTAAGAAGTATTGTACCACCACTCTGCCAATGACAACCATTGACTCCATTGATATTGTTTATCTTTTACAAAACATCTCAGGTAAGTACCCAGACATTTGTTAACAACCTTTGTTTGACCATCTGTTTGTGGATGGTATGCGGAAGACATGTTTAATTTGGTACCGCTAAGTCGAAACAATTCTTTCCAAAATTTACTAGTAAATATGGGATCTCTATCACTTACAATAGTTTTTGGCATTTCATGCAATTTAAAAATTCAATCCATAAATACCTTGGCCACTTTGCTTGCTGAAAATGGATGTTGTAAGGCCTGAAAATGAGCGTATTTGGATAGGCGATCAACTACCACAAAAATTACCTTTTTACCTTATGACATAGGAAGTCCTTCGATAAAGTCCATTGAAATATGTTCCCACTGACGATCTGGAATAGGTAATGGTTGAAGCAAACCTGGTGACTTAACTATTTCTCCCTTATTCGCATTCTGCTACCCATTGCTTAACCTCTGCTTTTAACCCTTTCCAAAAAAAATATTGTTTAACTCGCATGTATGTTTTCAGAAACCCTGAATGGCCTGCAGATGGAGAAGAATGTGACTCCTCTATAATTTGTGATTTGAGTGTTGAATTATGAGGAATGTAAATGAGGTTCTTCTTACGCAATATTTTGTCATCATAGAAGAAAAGAGGGTACTTAGATGAACCCCTAGACCATTCTTGAATTATTTGAGTTGTTTCATCATTGGACCGCCATTCTTCCTATAACCGAGACACCCATTGAGAACAAGGACCTGAGATGGCATTAATGACTACTTCATCTTCATATTTTTGGGATAATGCATTAGTTGCCACATTTTATTTCCCTTTCTTATATTCAATCACGAAATCATATCCTAACAATTTGGTCAACCACTTATTTTGTTTGGGATAAGAAAACCTTTGTTCTAGAAAATGCTTGAGACTCCTGTGATCTGTTTTTATAATAAAATGGTTATTGATTAAGTAGTACCTCCATTTTTCCACTGCGTGTAGAATAGCCAACATTTATTTTTCATAGGTAGATTTACCCAAATTATTCCTTGAAAGTTGTTTACTTTCAAATGCCAATGGATGACCCTCCTACAGTAAAACTGCCCCAATACTTGTTCCTGAGGCATCACATTCAATAACAAACGACTTTTTAAAATCTGAAGTGGCCAAAAATGGAGTAGTACACATTGCTTCCTTAAGAGCCTCAAAGGCTTTGGTAGCTACTTATGACCATTGAAAAGCATCCTTCTTGGTGAGAGTCATGAGAGGACCTGCAATTTTACCATAGTTATGCATAAATTTGCAATAATATCTAGTGAGACCCAAAAAACCATGAATTTTCTTGATGGTTTTAGGCAAAGGCCAATCATGTATTGCCTTAATCTTATTGGGATCCACCTTAACACCTTCCTAAGATACTATATGACCGAGGTACTCAACTTCTTGAACACCAAAGGAGCATTTGGATCTTTTGACAAATGACTTTTCCTTGTGTAGGATATGGAAGACTCTGCCCACATATGATACGTGATCTTTCCAAGATTTACTATAGATGAGTATGTCATCAAAGAAGACAAGGACAAATTTACGAAGAAATGGACAAAATACCTGATTCATGAGGCTTTGGAAGGTATATGGAGCATTAGTGAGACCAAAGGGCATGACCAAGAATTCATAATGATCCTCATGAGTGCAAAAGGCGATTTTAGGGATATCTTCATCCCTAACTCGGATTTGGTGAAAACCTGAATGTAAGTCCAGTTTGGTAAAGAATTTGGCACCATGTAGCTCATCTAGTAAATCATCAATGACAAGAATAGAAAATTTATATTTGATCGTGATCTTGTTGAGAGGACAAAAATCAGGGCACATACGCCAAGAATTGTCTTTTCGGCGAGCTAGGACTACTGGTGAGGAGTAAGGAATAGTACTATGACGGATGACACCATGGTCTAATATCTCTTGGACAATCTTCTCAATTTTTATTTTCTGGGGTTAGGGATATCAATAAGGACGACCATTGGGTGGAAGACTTCCAGGCACTAGATGTATGGCATGGTCATGAGATATTTTGGGTGGTAGGCCTTTTGGTTCTTGAAAATCTTCCTCATAGTTAGCCACAATGTTTTGGAGATCTTCCTCTTTGATTTTCAGAATATCTTGTTCTAATTTCTCTATGCAATTGATTCGGGCTATGAATCCCCCACCACATTTTCTTAATATCTTTTCAATGCTATGTGAAATTACAACTTTAGATGGAGGTGTGGGTAATCCCTAAAGACGAATGGTTCTCTCATTGGCTTGCCACTCCATGAAGCAATGTTTGTGATTAAAACCCACGGTGGTTTCCAATTGTTCCATCCATGCAACGCCTAAAATAACCTTTGAATTTTCTAATTCCATAACAAAAAGAGGACCTTGCCAAGTATACGTACCCATTTGTAATGAAACAGAATATGTCTTACCTAGACATTGAGAAATCTCCTTGCTTGCAGTTCGGACTTGAAACCAATCTTGACTAGAAGAGAAAACATGCAAACCCAATGTCCTTGCAAGTTTTGCATCAATGAATTTGTGAGTACTTCCTGAATCAATTAATACTGTCACCCTCTGTTTTCGAATGAAACCTGCTACCTTGATGGTATGGTGAGAGGATAACCCCATAAGAGCATGTACTAAAATAGTCATGGTATCCTCCTCGCCTACAACTTCCTCGTGTTCATTTTAGTCCTCAACTGGGGGATCCTCAGGTGCCTCGTACTCCTCTATTTCTTTGTCTTCCTTGTCTGCATATTCAATTTAAAAGTTTTGTCGTGGTGTACATGCTTGATATTTTAGATGATGATTGTGATATTTATAGCATAAGTACCGTGACGGTTGATCATTTCTATGAAAAGAGTTGTTGCAGAATTGAGGTCGCCCATATGAATCACATAGAGTGGATGGGCCCAAGTGTGCCTTTGTCTCTACCAAATCAGCAACTCGTATACACTCATCCAACTTGGATGGATTTTGTAGGTCCACTTCAACTTTAATAAGTGCTTTTAATCCAATTTGAAAAGTCACTACCACCACGTCCGGTTGTAGGTCTTGTGCATAGTGAAGCATACTGGTGAATTTTGAGATATAGTCCCCTATTGATCCTGTTTGCTTAAGTGACAACAACCATACTTTGTATGAACCCGTGGAACCTTTTTCGAATTTGTGAAGAAATGCTTTCCTAAAATTATGCCAAAAGAAGACATGATGGGGATCCTCACGTTTATACCATGTAAACCACTGATAAGCTTCAATGCCAAATTTGGTTGCTGCAAAAGGGACTTTGACCTCTTCCTAGAATTTGTAGAACTCTAAGATGCCTTCCATTTTGGCAATGCACCCACGTGGATCCTGACCTTCAAAGGTAGGTGTGTCAATACGTGGATAATTAACTCTAGTAGGACCTCTTGGTTGGTAGTGAGGATTGTTTCTATCTTGTTCCTCGTTACTCCTATGTTGCTGGTTGTTATTTTGATAAGGTCTGGTAGAACCTCTTTGTTGCTCCAAATTTTCTTCGTTACCCCAATCCTCATTACTTTGGTGACCATTATGATTTATGGACTAACTATTTTGACCTCTATGGTGTGTATAGTCGTCATAGTGGACGTCAGTACTCCAGTGATTAGGACTAGGAGAATTTGGTTGGGATTGTTTCCTAGATGCTTTGAAGCTTGCAGTCATAATCTAAAGACTGCTTATCAAATCTCTTAACACATCATCACTGACCATTGGACGATTGTTTTCTATTTGGGTGATGTTTTCTTGTGAGGATTTTGGAGAGGTATTGGATGCCATTGGGCTAACCAATGGATGACTCGGATTAAAACTACCAATTTCGGAAGGAGAAGGATAATTTTTTGTACCTTGGCTTCGACGAGGTCATCTTGCGTCTTTATTCGGAGTCTTTGAGCTTGATAGTCGACCGTCATATCCTTTGGTTCAACTTTTTCTCATGCACTTGCCAAAATCTCTTGCTTAGCAATCTTTTGAACTTTGATTTCTGCAAAATTTGGCAAAAAAATTGTATTCCACTTCAATTGTCGCTTTAACTGCGACGCGGATTTGAGATTTGAATTTGGGCTCGCCTCCTTGACAACAATTTTTGACAACTTTTAGCAATTTTAGTTGACAACTTTTGGCAATTTCTTGACCACTTTAATTTTGACAACTTTAGTTGACAACTTTTGGCAATTTCTTGATGACAACTTTTGGTAAGTTTGGTTAGTGGCTAAGATGACAGTGACTAGACCCGACGACGTTACGCGAGGCACTAGGACACCACACGACACCGACGAGACACACTGCAATGATGCGACACAAGGACACCACACGACATCGAATGCAACACTACCAAATCGACATGACACAAATGACCAAGACACGAGAGACACCACAAATGACATGACGTACGAAGGACCGACCACAACGTGACAACAACACAAAGGAAACACCACGAAAGACACAAAATCTTGACCAACGATCGAAGAAGGATGAAACGATGCTCGAAACACAACTCGAAAACTGAGACGATGCGGAATACAAGACCACTCGACATAAGAGAAGGACAGGATGACACGAACACGAGGGCATGACACAACTGAATGGACCAGGGACCTATGACCAAGAACTAGGACACGTGGGACACACATGGACAGGATGCAACAAGGGACTTACAAGCCACACGTGAGAGGACATGTAGGGAGACAACTGGGCTAAACAAGCTAATGCACGCGGAGGACTGGTCATGTGACCTAAGTCACACCCTCCTAACTGTGGACTCCGCTATATGAACCAAAAATTTTTTGAAACACAATGAATGTGGGATATTAGAACCCACACGAAAAAAAAAAATTAAAAACTTTTGGTACCTTATAAAATGGTGAAAATTAATTTTATTCTTGTTTTTTATTAGACGACAACGACTTGTGTTTCACAGTATAAAATTCGTGCCTGTTTTGTGATTTATGGTGCAGCGATTAGGGGCGTATATTTTATTGTTATCGTGACACAAGATTGAAACACCTAGCTGTTGGAGCTCACCTATATTAGGTGTGCTTGGGCCGGGTTTTCATTGCAAAGTACTGCTACGACGTAATTGTAACACCTATAGGCTATAATTCCGCGAACCAGTTTTATACCTTTGCTCAGACACTTCAATAGTGTCGATCACCCAAAGTTTGGTTGCTCGTTTAGATTTCTCGGCCAATCAAAACCAGTCTCCTGATACCACTTGGAGAGGTTCAACTTCCCTCCTCGACTTATCAGTAGAATGATGACAGTGATCTCAGTTATCACTATTAATTATAAAATGTTAATTTAAGAATGCAACAGAAAATATAAAAACAATAATTAAATCGATCACCACTCTAGGTGGGCACAACCCCATCGTCAAGGCTAAAAATGTAGAACGACGATGAAAGGTAAATTTAAGATGATAGATGATTCTAAAACAAAACAATTGGACACTATATAAATAATAATCAAATGTAATCTCTCATAATATAGTCGACGATTATATTATGTTTGGTATGTAACATACTTTGTGACTTTTCTCCCAAAAGTTTTTTTCTTATCATCCTTTCCAGTTCAAAAATTAGGGATACAATAATGGATGGTGGCCCATGGTTTACGGGAATAGATGCACTTTATTTGAGACCATAAAATGAAAAAAAAATATGTTGAGACAAAAACTATTAAGAATCTTCAGTATAGATTAGGCTTTTTAGACTTTTATATCAGATTATAAATAAGGATGTTATGAAAATATTGGAAATACCCTAGGGAAATTCATCAAGGACTAACTACTAAGGAGCGAAAGCATGCTATATATACTCGAATATGTGTTACTATGGATATTTCAAAACCTTTGCCACAATCCATTAAGATAAAATTTGAATCAAGAGAATGAGATCAACAAGTAGATTATGAAAATATCACATTTTGTTGTCACAATTATTATGAGATTGGACACATGGCAAAAGTTTACAAAGTGAAAACTATGAAAAAAGAGAAAAAATTCTAGCCATGAGATAAACTTTAAGACAAAGCAAAGAAATCATACAAAAATTTAAGCTAGATCAGATCAAGGATATTCCACTTCGAAAGAAGAGGCAAAGAAAGCCTATCTACAATATCATTTGGCAAGTTCATAAGGAATTAAAGGTGCAAAAGAAGATGTGGAGAGAAATCATAAAACAAAGACAGCAAAAGAGGTCAAATTTATACCATGTAAATCATATTCATTTTCGTCAAGCATTATAGAATCCTCTCCAAGTAATAACAGTGAAAGAGATGAAAATGTGATCCCTTGCACTTCACAGTTTCAAGAGCAACATAATAAAGAAATAAGAACGGAGGAAACCTATAATAATTTAGGTTTTTTAGAGCATAATAAGAAGGTAATTGCTACTGAAGAGCATCCTTGCACTTTAGGGTTTTGGGGGCAACATAAAGAAGATTGTGCTTTTGAGGTTATTCTTTGCACTTCAGATCCTTCAAAACAAGGCAAACCTAAAGATGATAAGTCTTACTATGAGCAGTGTGAGAATATTGAAGAGACCGATGAAGATGAAAGTATTGTTGGGAATGAAAAAAGAGAGGAAGACCCAAGAAGCAACAATAAAAAGTAAAAAACCCAAAGGGATATTGATATGGGAAAACAAAAGCAAATATCACATGTGCTAACAAGAAGTGGGGCTAAACCCACAAACAAAATAAAAATATAACAATAAAAAATAATATTGGAATATTAAGGGAATTGATAAGAACCCTAAAAAATGTATTAAGAAATTGTGAGGTTTTTAGAGACAAGATATTTATAGATATAGAAGTCGGCAACAAATATTTTAGCCATTAGCGATGTTGAATTTCATCTTAACAAAATTTAAATTTCAAAAGGCATCTAACATAAGAGGAGTTTATTGTGGAAACTTTAGCAGTTTGAGGAACATGGAGATTGATTGAAAGGCAAACGAAAAGTACTTTTGATCGAAAGGTAAAGTTAGATATGCTTTAATTAACTTGTTAAAAATGTAATGAGAGCAATGTAGTAGTTTGTTTTTGTAATGGAAGTGCAAAAATTTGATTGTAGAAACTTAACAATTTGAGAAAGATGAAGAATATCATTAATAGAGGGGCAAAGTTTTTTTTTTTTTTTTTTAATAGCAAAAAACCCCTTATGGGGCCACCTTGGTCTGAGAGACCACGAACAGGGGGTTCTACACCGTCAAAATCACCCGAGAGTTGCACCCGACCTGCCCGCACCAACATTATCAATTGGATTTTGGGTACCCAATTCAACTTTTTGATAGGGTGGAGATTCGAACCTGGGACCTCCCTTGGAGGATTGCCCTCTCCTCTCCAACTCACCTACAACACCTGGGTGTAGAAAGGCAAAGTTGAATGTGTTTTATAAATTTTTATTTATTTTCCCAATAAAAACCACACATAGCTTATTTAAAAAAGTGAAACCCATTTCAAACTCAAATAAAACATATAAAATTTAAAACTAGTTAATTATAATTGATAATTAATTTTAATTGTTTTTTTAAGAAAAATAAATAAAATATATATATATATATATATATATATATATATATATATATATATATATATATATATATATATATATATATATATATATATATATAACTTACTTACTTGATTACTGGACAGATGAACCTTTTATTATTGATATTATTTTATTTTTAAAGAAGGGGTTACTCCATTTAAAAAAAAACATTACATTGTCTTGTAGGGACACCTTAGCAATTGGACTATTATCTAGGCCACCCAAGTTCGAATGAGGCCCTTGTCATGCCCCAAGGAGTATGGTCTCACTTGTGCCATTTGTTGTACTTTGCTTTACTTCAACCCCTTGAAAAAAAAACTTTACATTACTTTCAAGTTAATCAAATCTAACTTGTATTTCTATCAAACATATTCTTCATTTGTCTTTTTATCAAGTATATTTGTCATCTTCCTTAAGTTGATAAGTTTTCGCAATAAACTCCTTGATGTCATTTTTATTAAAAGATAAAATTTCATTCATATAATTGCTTTCTAAAATTTAGATTTTGTCAAGATGAAATTCAACACCATGAATGACTAAAATATTTACTGGCTAGTTTTTATTTTTACAATTATATTGTTTATAACAACCTCACAATTACTTAGTATTTTTTTCTAGGTTTTTATTTGTACCCATAATATTCCAAGATGTTATTTTCAACATATTTTTTTTTGTTTTTATTAGTGGGTTTAGTCCCACTTCTTGTTAACACTTGGGATACTTCTTGTTAACACTTGGGATATTTGTTTTTGTTTTCCCATATCAATATTCCTTTGCATTTTTCTTTGTTTTTCCTTCTTACATATTTTTTTCTTTTTTTTCATTCTCACAAATACTTTCATCTTTGTCAATATCTTCATTTTTCACACACTACTCATAGTAAGACTTATCATATATAGCTTCGTCTTACTCTAAATGATTCGAATTGCAAGGAATAACCCCAAAAGCACATTCTTCTTTTTGTTGCCTTGAAAACCTAAAGTGCAAGGATGCACTTCCATAGAAATTACCTTCTCATGCTACCTTAAAAACCCTAAATGTTAAGGATTTTATCCATCCTCCTTTCTTTATTATGTTCCTCTTGAAACCCTAAAGTGACAAGGATAACCTTTACACCACTTTCACTGTTATTCCCAAGAGAGGATTATATACTACTTAATAAAAATGAAGATGATTCATCTAGAATAAATTTGACCTTGTATGTTGTCTTTGTTTTAGGATTTTACTTCATATCTTCCTTTGCACCTTTAATTCATTTTGAACTTGAACTTACATATTGTACTTTCTCATCCCTTATATCCTTCTTTGTTTCTTCTAAAGGTTGATCCAAGTGAGCTATGGTGGCCTTTTCCATATGATGTTGTAGATAGGCTCTCTTTGCCTCTTCTTTTGAAGTGGAATATCCTTAAACTCATATAAATTTTATCGTTGTAGCGAAAATCGACAAAAAAATCAAGATTCGAATCGAAAAATCGTGATTTCGCGAAGATCCGATCAAAATCGCATCGAAATCAAGAATTTTGAAAAAATCAATGATTTTTTCAAAAAAAATCGGCAAACAATCGAAATCGTGATTTTTTCGAAAAATCGAAATTTTTTGGCGAAAAAGTCGCCCACGACGGCATGCGAAGTGGAAACGAGATAAAGGGTATTTTTTTCTCATTTTCTTCCTCCAAGCTTTAGAGAAAGGTCTGCCTACCTACTACCACACTAAGGAAAACCCTAAAATACATCAATACATCAATTTTTTTGAAGTTTGAAGGAATCTGGTAGTCACCAACAACCACCAATAGCAGATTGTTTTGGAGTTTGAAGGATCCCGACAGCTACCAACAACCACCAAAAGGATTCATTTGAGGTAAAAAAACCGATTTTAGGGTTTTTTTAAAGCAATTCTTTGTTGTTAGTTGTTGTCAGTTGAAACATGTATGCAAGTCTAGGGTTTAGTTTTTTTTAACTAGGGTTTAGTTGAAAGTTTTAAACAAGTATGCTAGTTAAAACTAGGGACTAGTTTTTTTTAATTAGGGTTTAGTTGAAACAACTTAACAAGTATGCCAGGGTTTAGTTTTTTTTTTTAGGGTTTACTTTTTTTTTTAGCCAGGCTTTGTTGGGAAATCAAAATAACTTCATATTATTCAATGAAAGAGACCTTGCTTAAATAGCAAAGGTGTACAATATGATCCATTGGATCATAACTAACTCAGTTAATCTCAACCACTCAAACTTATCCTAGTAACAATTTAGGATATGAAATATTCTAACACCCCGCTTAAGTGGTACCAGGAGATAATGAAAAACAACAGAACCAAATAAGTGGTATATCAAAAAATATGAGTCCCGACAACAAGGCATGATAAGGTATTCATGTACAATATATCCATAAGAACTCTGTTGGAGAGATGATGAAAATAACATAAAGGAGAGAATTATCTGCTAGAAAAGAAGAAGGAAGATGAGGAAGGAGTATGGAGAGGAAGATGTCCTCTTCAACCTCTCCTAGGGCAAATTCCTTTTAGAAGCCTGCAAAGTATCCAAAAAATTAGAGAAGCCTCATCATAGAATTGAAAGAAATCTGACTCCCAGACTATTACCTATGATAATGATCAAGGTTGTGAACCATAAAAAAAGGTCACTAAATAAAACCTCTTGAAACCAAAGTGTCTCACAAAAAGAGTGAGAAGATAGGATGGAGAAAGGACCATCAGAATCGCAAGGGTAGTCCAAAATGACTCCACAAACATAAATTGTGGTTTCCACCTATATGAACACAATAGGCTAATAACAAGGTCTAAAACTTGTGGACAAAAAACAAAACAAGGGAATTAAAAAATGAAGGGCACCAATGTAGCTATCGAACGTGTCCTTATGGTAACCTCCTCATCCTACCGAAATGCATGGGTAACCAGTTGCTGCAATCTCTAGGTGATATAGAGGATATGACTATTTACTAGGATCACTTACAAATGCCTTGGGAGTGTCGAGTTCAACCAAGAGTGCACTCCATAATACAACAAAATTCAAGCCATAAAAAAATTTGGAATTTTTTTCCAAAACTAAAAAAGGACACCACCATTGTGTCTAGCTCGAAAAAATCTTTTCGACGACTATAAACACCCCTATGATTGGGTGTCAAAGAGGCCTTCATTGGTAGGAAAAATAACAATCTTCTCCTATCCCCATAAAGGAATATTCTAAAATGTCCTTCGAAAAAAAACAAGTTTTTTTAAAAAAATTCTCTCTCAAGAAAAAACATGGGCTATGCACTCTCATGGGAAAAAATAAAAGGACTAAAAAAAGTCCCTAAAGCTTTTGCATAATCCCTCCAAGTGGAATTAAAAGCCCATACAATAAATTTTCTTCCAAATGAAATTTCCCCCTCTTAAGTAATGCTTATTAAAAAAAAAAAAACAAATTATCATTTTTTTGTTTGATTTAAATGGTCGTCAACACTTTTAATTTTTTAGTATCGAATTGTGCGGTGGTCTCGAGAGATTCATCATCGATGTCGAGCTAGGAATATCATCATAAAGCTAAGCGCATAATATTCCATCAATCTTTTGTGGAGGAGTCGAACGAGGGGGGAGACCCGAGTCGGTGGTTGGTGGTGAGTTGAGATGTGCTCCTCAATATTTTTGTGGCCCTTACAATGGCTTCAACCTCCATCACATCTCGGGTACAAAACTCAGTGCCTTCATTTTCGATGCTGCTTTCACCTGAGATCGCCACAATTGCACAAAATTTGGGATGCAAAACTCATTTTCCCTATCGACGATGTCTCTGCATTGTTGTGACATGAGAGAAAAACAAAAAAAGTTTGAAATACTTTGAGGAGAGATCTCCTGTGAACTTCGGTTGAGAGAATGTAGGTGCACAAAATATTGTGTCCAATAGGACCACAAAAAAATATCGCCACGCACTTTCTCAAACCTGACGACATCACCAACGTTGTATGAGATCATTCCTGCTGAAAATGCTCTACTAGTGCACCTGTAAATCGTTGCTCTTATGAGTGGAGGTTGCAAAAATAATTGACAAAGCCCATGTCGTAGAAAGTTGCCCATATTTTGAGAATTTTGGCCAACATGCACATCTGTTAATGTTGTTTTAAATCCTCCAAAGCCTGCAAGATCTATCGTTGTGTAACATCACCATTGTTATCCTGCACCTACTTGTTATCCATCGTGAAATCTATGCTCGACTGTCACTTGTAACAGCGCCAAAGCATATTTTTATGTGTGCTCACAATATTTCTTCATGTGATCTTGAGATCAACAATAGTGAAATGTGATCAAAACACAATCATGGAGCCCGATCTTGCCATAATTTTCTCACATTCATGGACCATCACTGTCATTTTTTAAATCGCATGTCAGGCCTTCATCAACTCCAAATAAATCATTGGAATCATGCCTTGAATACTGTATTATGTGGCATTTTCTCAAACGATGCATCATGTGGCTTTATGGTGGAAAAAAAATTGAGCGAGATTCCACGATCGGGTTTTAGCAGCAGACTTAACCGGAGCAATAAGTGGTCTTCTCCACACAAAACAAGATACAATTTTGCATTTTTGAGTCAATAATTGTGGACTTTGAGTCCAAACTGAACTTATTCTTGGCAAACCGCGATAGTATTTGCAATTTTCTAACTACAGAATCTTCGATCACAACCACCTTAAACACATAGTCGATTCTCTGGTTATAATCTCCATATGCACTCCCCATATTTTACATGGCAATTTTAGCTTCAAAAAAAATCTAGAACAATCAAAATCAACCTCTAGATTAAAGCCTTCAAGCCATTTCAAGGCCAGTGATGGTAGAGATATTTTCCCATTTCTCTTCTCGTTGCGACCCCAGGTATAGCAACGTCCATCCACATCTAGTGCAACACAATGAATGAAAGCTTGTTCATTTTACATAACATCACACTTCAGAATTCTTATCCTTTACATGTCACGGGTAATGCAATGCAGTCAATCTTATTGGTATATCTAGATCCATGAAGCCAAGAAACATCATTTCTTCGTCGACGGAGCCAACGTCCTCCACAACATCCTCCAAAACAAAGAAAAATAGAACAAGCGACCATTGTCATAAACTTCGTTGCACACATCGATAGTCGAGTGTAGCCCCGAACTGTGGGATGCGAACTTCAACGAACTGTAGAGGGTCCTTTCTACTATGGAGGGAGGTGGCCAAGAGGCTCATGCGACGAGTGGATCATCAACATTTTTGGCACATGTCATAGTCAAATGTTTCTTTCGATGGCAATAATTAGGGTTTTTCCAAAAAATATGAAATCGCCCTTAACACATTCCAATCTACCAAACTCCTAACAAAAATGGGATGGAACACACACTACACCAACAATCTAAAAGACCCCACATAAAATAGTTTTCTTCCACCAATTCACAATCAAGAAGAAAAAAATAAAAAAATCACTAAAAAAAACACATTTTTTGCCATTAATCTTTCTCAAGCTTCTGGTTTCTAATCCATCAACAATGGAGAGCATACTCCCTCGATTGAAGAAAAAAAAATGGGGAAAAAAAGTGAGGGGGATCCCCCTCAAGTTCAAAGGGCAGGGAAAGCGCACTCTGATACCATGTTGGGAAATCAAAATAACTTCATATAATTCAATGAAAGAGACCTTGCTTAAATAGCAAAGGTGTACAATATAATCCATTGGATCATAACTAACTGAGTTAATCTCAGCCGCTCAAACTTATCCTTGTAACAACTTAAGATATGAAATATTCTAATAGACTTTAGTTGAAAGTTGAAACAAGTATGCTAATTCAAACTAGACTTTAGTTTTTTTTAAACTAGGTTTTAGTTTAAACAAGTATGCCAGTTCAAACTAGGTTTTAGTTTTTTTTTAACTAGGGTTTGTTTTTTTTTTAACTTTTTTTAATTAATTGTTTGTTTGATATCTGTTGTCTAAAATTTGTATGCAAGTGCATGTTTTCAACTGCCAACATTTACAGTTTCGAACTAGGGTTTAGGGTTTATTTTTTTTTCAAAGATTGTTTATAACTTTATTGTTACTTGTTGCCGAAAATATATATGCAAGTCCATCTTTTCAGATTTGCAGTTGCACTACAATTTTAAGGTTTCAAAGTTCAAACTAGGGTGTAGTTTTTTTTTATTAAGTAATTCTAAATTTCTATGTAAATGTTTGTTGTTATTTGTTATTATGTGTAGCCACAGGATAATGTTAGGGTCTGAGAAAAAGATAAAAAAAATATAGCATGGAAGTATAGAGAAGAACAAGAAGATAACATAATTTTTTTTGGCAAATTTTGTAAAACTGTTATAGCTGGAGGAATATATCGCTTCAAATTTCATTTAGAAAGGAAACTGAGTAAGAATGTTAGAGTCTGCCCAAATGTGTCAATTGATGTTGAGAGAGAATGCATGGCAATTGTCACTTCAAAAGGAGAAAAAAGAGATAAAGAAAAGAATATTTGAAGTCATTTCAATCCCCCCTCTTCTCAGACTCATACAACAACTAGTGGGACCAACCCCTTTGGCTTTAACGGATTTAAGCATGAAGGTTTGAGTCACGAGTCCATCAACTGCACAAACATCGAAACCAAAAAGGAGTTCCCACGATAAGTCCAATTTTGGAGCGGGGACACAAGCCACACTTGATGGTATGACCTTGTGGAACTAGGACAAGCATAGGGCAGCCAAGAAGGCCATTGATAATTTTTGGTAATTTTTTTGACCTTCCCTTCAATGTGGCAAGGCTTCCATATTGTCGAGGTATGGTGGATACCATTGCAGCTTGCAGTACAATATTTAGATCATCAACTTATGATGACATTAGGGGCCCTCTCCTTCAAGAATGCACATTTGACATTACGGTTATTCTTGAGGAGTAGCGCAAGGTGTGGAGCACTAACGGTTGCACTATCATGTTTGATAGGTGGACCAATGACAGGGGAAGAACATTAATTAATTTTTTGGTTTCTTTGATAGAAGTGATATTACTCAAGTCAGTGGATGCATCAATGCAAGTTAAGAGTGTCAAAATGATCATAGGGTTGTTGGGAAAAGTTGTGATCGAGGTTGGGATAGAGAATGTTATTAAAGTCATCACGAACAACGTAGCAGCATATGTAGCAGCTGACAAGCTATTGGAAGAGATATTTCCCATTAGTTTTTGGTCCCCATGTGCAACCCATTATCTTGATTTGCTCCTTGAAGACATTGGGAAATTACCTTGGGTGTCCGAGGTTGTACAAAAGTCAAGGGAAATTACAAAATTTATCCACAACCATTCTTGGGTCCTCAACCTCATGAGGCAATTTATCGATGGGAGAGAGATAGTGCGATCTGGAGTTACACGCTTTACAAAAAACTTTGTGATATTACAAAGCATGTATAATGCAGGAGGGTCACTCAAGCAAATGTTTGTGAGCAAGGAGTGAAATTTTGAGCAAGTTTCTAGATATTGATTCTCCAATGAAGGGGACAAGGTATATGAATATGTGTTTGAGGACCCCTTCTGGCAAGCCATGAATGAGGCCATCAAGGTACAAGATTAAAAGATTAAGTTTTTAATATATTTTAATTATATTTTTTTAATTTAAATTTTAAAATATTTTCTTTTTGCAAATTTTGTATTTTTAAATATTTTTTATAAATTTTATTTAAATATTTTTTTCCTTTTCTCAGGTGACAGAGGCTTTTGTCAAGGTTCTTCGTCTTGTTGATGGAGAGGAATCACCAATGGCTTATATATATGAGGCTATGGATAGGGCAAAAGAGGCAATTGCCTCATTTTATAGACATGTCCATTCCAAATATGGTCCCATTTGGGATATTATTGATAGGTAATGGACATCTAAGCTCCATAGCCCTCTTCATGCAGTGAGGTACTACCTCAACCTCAAAAATGTTTACTCCAACACGTTCCATGTTAACTATGAGGTGGTGGCAGGCCTTCAATTATGTGTTGACTGCATGTACCTTGATGAAGAAATAAGTGCTAAAATACAAATTGAGAAGCATTCCTATAAGAAATGTGAGGGCATCATTTTCCCATTGCCAATGTGCATTCGATCAAGGTCAACTACGAGGTTAGGTAACCCTCACTGAATTACTATTTATTTTATTATGTCTTTTGAATTTGTTTTAAAAAATAATCTCAATTTAGGATTTTACATGTGAATTATTAATTTTCCTTCTTCTTGGTTGTTTCTAGATTTATGGTGGGAGGAATTTGGTGCATATACGCCTCATCTACAGTGCTTTGTTGTTAGAGTTTTGTCTCAACCATATAGCACTTCAGGTTGTGAGCGCAATTGGAGTATGTTTGAGCACATACACTCCAAGAAATGTAATAGGATTACACAAGAAAAATTGAATGATCTTGTGTTTATTCACTACAACCTTCGTCTCCACCATAGAAAAATTATAGGAATAAGTACCAAGGCCTTTGACCTAGACGAGATTGATCTATCTAATCCATCTAATGATTGGATCACACAGGAGGAGGAGCAACAACGAGATGATCTCTTCAACATAGATGAAATTTAAAACTTAGAAAACGTAGTAGAGGAGATGGCAACAAAGGCACAAGAAGAGGCACAAGCCTCACAACCAAGGCACCAAAGTCAAAGAGAGACTAGAGCTTATAGTAGGGCAAAGTGAAAAGATATTCAAAGACATTGATTGACAGTTGAATCATGACACATTTTGTAATTTGTAATTTTATACTGCTGTAAACTTATATTATAACTTATAAGTATCAAGCAATACAAGATATGTTTGATCTCTTTTGTGTCTGTAGTAGTCTAAAACTTTAATACTTTGGCTTTAAACTTGTAGCACTTGCCATTTTCATGTCTAGTTTGAGCTTGTATCACTTACAATATTAATATTTGATTTGCATAATGCTAATTCATTGTGATATGCATGAAAAAAATAAAATTAAAAAAAAAACCTTTTATTTGATTTTTTACCGATTTTTTATCGATTTTTTCTTGATTCCCGATTCGATCTGATTTTTTCCCTAGCCGATTCCGATACGATTCCAATCTTCTCAACTATGACTTTTATTATAGTATGATTTCCTTACTTTGTCTTAAATTTTATCTTATTATAAAAAAAGTATCTCTTTATTACTTTGTCACATGATCAAATACAATACAACCATAACATAATAAGGTCAACATAATGATATGAGTAGAATCGTATGAGAAAATTAATATGTAAATCAAATCTTATAATAAATAAAATCACATTCAATAATATGCAAAAATATGAATGTAAATAGGCTTAATGGAACTTGTAGTAAGCATGCAATACAACTTACAATATTAATTACTTAAAATATATACAAGATTTATTGCTTCACTTTCTCTTACAAAATACTATAATACTTGTTCTCCTTATTTCTCTATATATATATTTATGGATTATTACCTCCATAATATAACAATAGTAATGTTAGTCTTTAGATACTTGACTATTGCTCTCCGTATGCCAAGTCTCGTGATTCTTGGCTTATCTACTTGATAAACACTTGACACTATAACGTATGTACATCTATAGATGAATCTTACACTTGTATAACTTGCACACTCTAATATAAGATAGTTGTACAAATATTTAGATGATATGTTTGTTCTCATACATAGAAGATACTTGTGAATATTTACTCAACTTACACTCTAACTCTAACTCATATGTCACTGGTGTATTTTCTGCATATTACATCTTTACATGATAATGTTGTATTTTCTATATATTCATACTTAAATAAAAGAGAAATATAACTCACACTCTAAACTATGACTAAAACCTAATCTATTATTTACAACATATCATGAAGATACCATGGGGTACATTAGCATATACCAATTAATATAATATACTCCAACATAAAATCAGTAGAAACCTTTATTCTATATAATGTGGTTATTTTTATAGCCAAGATTACATGATAAAAGAAAATTCCTTTGATTAAATGGAGGAAGGTGTGATAATAAAACTAGGGGAGGCCTTGGTTTAAGAGTTATAAGAGATGTGAAATTAGCTCTAAGGGATAAAATAATTTATATATGTACAAAGAGTGTCAAATATAATGGATGAGAATTCTCCTAAGTATATTGAGCCCAATAATATAAGCTTAATCTTTACTACATTCTCACTACTAGATGGTTCTAAAATATGTAAATGATTAAAAAAATTAATTGATCTAACGATTAAAGGTCTAATTTGAGTGGTGCGAACTAGAGAAAATTTTTATATTTGTATGGATACTTGGTGTAATATTAACAATTTTCAATCTAGATCTAATTTTGAATCCATGGATGAGATTACTTGAAGAAAATATGGTGTAAGATTTTTTGTAAGCATACCAGATATTCTTTCCAGGAGACAATTAAGAAAAACCATAGCAACTACAATTATTCTAATTTGGTCCTTTGACCTGTAGTTCCCTAACTTGGGCCTTTCAATCGATTGTACTATAACAACGCATAACAGTTCAAGAAGCTAGATGAGTGGCCCATTTCAATCCCTCTGGATTTGACTCCCATCATGTCTAAAATTTTGACTGAAAGATTTCTTACAGGGGGAGATGTGGAGGATGAATTAGCCTGGGGCTCTGAGAGTCTTGGCGTCTATACAGTAAAGGACGGATATGACAACATTCTCCCAGAACCCCCCCCATACTTTTCAGGTTGAGGACTGGAGGAAAGTATGGCACTCTAAAGGTTGGCCGAAAGTCAACTTTTTTGCCTGGCAATGCATGCACAATGGAATCCTCACTTTTGATAATCTAAGATCAAAAGGGGTCATCGACCCTTCTCAATGTGTTATATGCTTCAAGAGCGAGGAAAATGTTGACCACTTGCTGTTTGGCTGTCCTTTCACCCGACAGATTTGGCTGCGTTGGTTTGCATATTTCAAAATTCAAGTAAGCGATGACCTGAATCGGATGAATATCTGGGCTAAATGGCAGAAGGGTAGATTCAAATCTAAAGCTCTTCATTTTGGCTGGGAGCTCGGTTTAAGCTTTATCTGGTGGCAAGTTTGGCTGGAAAGAAATGCCAGAATCTTTAGAGAAACTTTTACTGCTCTAGACGGGATTTGGCAGACCATTTGGAGCAAGGTTACCAAAACTGTGGCTATTCATGCGAAGGAGGAAGCTCAAATTGACATTGGAGCTATGGAAGAACGCGGTGATATGCTAGAGGGACAGGACAGAAATGGTTGGAAACCTCCCCCTGAAGGTTGGATTAAAATCAATACTGATGGTGCTGCAAAAGGCAATCTAGGTAGAGCCGAAATTGGAGTGGTGTGCCGAAACCATGCTGGGACTATGCTCTATTGGGAACTGCAAGTTCTAGGTAAAACCATTAACAATGAAGCTGAAGCCATTGCCATTAGGTCTGCTTCTGTCTGGGCAGTGAAACATGGCCATCGCAGGATTATTCTTGAATCAGACTCGCAAATTTTGGTTGGAGCTCTAGACTACATGAGGAACTTTGATCTGAAATCTTGGAGGTTGAGGGCTCTTGTTACCCAAATTAAAGAATTATGGAAGGAATTGGAGGACATGATCCTAGTTTATGCGAGTAGAGATTTGAACAAAGCGGCTGACTTTCTGGCTAAGATGGGTGCGAAAAGGGAGGTTGGAGTTTAGTTGCACAGTGACATGGATACTCAGGATGAGGTGATTACATAGGGTCTGAAAAGGTCCTTGCACCAATGATCAAAGAAAAAGCAAAGGGTGGTAAGCTATCGCAATATCGCGACTTGTTGCGCTGTCGTGGGCACTGGAGGAAAGTTGTCGCTATTTCATGACATGTTGCACCGTCGCGGTCACTAGAGGAAAGTTGTCACGATATCGTGACTTGTTGCGTCATCGCGGTCACTGGTGGAAAGTTGTCATGATATCATGACTTATTGCGTCGTCATGGACCATTGGAGGAAAGTTGTTGCGATATCACGACATGCTGTGACGTCGCGATCGTTGGAGGAAAGTTGTCACGATATCGCGACATGTTGCGTCGTCATGGTTGCTAGAGGAAAGCTGTCACAATATCATGACATGTTGTGCCGTCGTGGTAGCTGGTGGAAAATTGTCACGATATCGCGACATGTCGTGCCGTCGCAGCCGCTGGAGGAAAATTGTCGCGATATCGCGACATGTTGTGCCATCGCGATCGTTGGAGGAAAGTTGTCGCGATATCGCGACATGTTGCGTCGTCGTGGTTGCTGGAGGAAAGTTGTCGTGATATCGTGACATGATGCACCATCGTGGCCAAGGGAGGAAAGTTGTAACGATTTTGTGACTTGTCGCTCCGTCACGGCCTGAGGAGGAAAGTTGTCACGATTTCGCGACATGTCGTTTCATCGCGGCCAGGGGTGGAAAGTTGTCGCGATATCATGACATGCTGCTTTGAAGCGGCCAGGGATGGAAAGTTATCGTGATATCACGACATGCTGCTTTATCGCGGCCAAGGGAGAAAATGTGTCACAATTTCGTGACATGTTGCTTTTTCGCGGCCAAAGGAGAAAAGGTGTCGCGATTTCGTGACATGTTGCATTTTCGCGGCCAAGAGAGCTAAGGTGTCACGATATCGCGACATGTTGCATTTTCGCTACCATAGGAGAAAATGTGTCGCGATATCGTGACATGTTGCATTTTCACGATCAAAGGAGAAATGGTGTCGCGATATCATGACATGTTGCTTTTTTGCGGCTAAAGGAGAAAAGGTGTCACGATTTTGTGACTTGTTGAGTTTTCACGGCCAAAGGTGGAAAATGTCACGATATCGTGACATGTTGCTTTTTTGAGGCCAAAAGGGAAAGGTGTCGCGATTTCGTGACATGTTGCTTGTTCGCGGCCTAAGGAGAAGTTTTGTGTCGCGATTTTGTGACATGCTGCTTCATCTGTCCATGCCGACCCCTTGCTAGCTAGTTAATGGTTATGGAGATTTGGCTCCATTGCAAATCTTCTTCTACTATTGTATGCTTGTGTTCTCTCTGAGTTCGGCTGGGAAGAGTCTCTTCCCTTATTGTAATTGATCTTTGTTTTAATACAATTTTTTTCAAATTAAAAAAAAAAAAACAATTATTCTAATTTGAGCCAAGGATAAGTTGATAAGGGAGTTGAATAGCTCATGAGAATACACAATAAGAAGTGGATATAATGTAAAGTACCATCAAAATAGGAATACTACAAGGTATTTGGGATAGCTTGAGTTTTTCAAATTTCTAAATTTCTAAATGTTTGTATATATATTAGGTCTAAAAAATATTATCCTATGATAACCTAATAAAAAGAGGTTTTATGGCCCATTGCAATGCGTTCTATGTAAAAATGAGGAAGAGAATATAGACCTTTTATTGGAATACTATTAAATAGTTTGGTAATTATGATAATGGATTCCTAATATCTTAGGTAAATGCAAGGTGATGAATGGAAGAAATAAAAAATTGTTAGCACTTTTAAGAGCAACACATCATACTTTGGACTGTATGGCTCAAAAGGAATAAAAAATATTTAAAATAAAGAAAAATAGTTTAGAGGTAATGAAAAGGAAGATTTTTTAGCCATAGAGGATTCTAAACAAACCCTATCATTACATCCAATCCCTAATATTAAAGCAAAGAAGCCTTCATAGATGGAGTCAAGTCATCAAATAGAATTATGATGTTGGGTATAACAAAAAAAAAAAAAGAGAAAAATATAAAGTGAAAGCCAATGAAAGTGGAGTTGGTCAAATTGAATTTATGTAAAGGAAATCTAGGATCAATAGAAAGAAGAGTAATAATTAAAAAATAGGTGTGAAATCTTGCCATATTACACTTTCAATAATGAATTTAAGACAAATAATGAGGTTAATGTTTGGGTGGCTTTGGAAGGGTTAAAAATATGTAGAAAAATAAATTGAATAAATCATTGATGTACGACAATTTAATAATAGTAATAAATACAATTCTAAGGAAAACAAAGACTCCATAGATACATATAACAAATCATCCTAAAAATAAAATAAAATTGAATAAATCATCGATGTACAACAATTTAATAATAGTAATAAATACAATTTTAAGGAAATCAAAGACTCCATAGATACATATAACAAATCATTCTAAAAATATAAAACCTTGCTATAGAATTTAAAAAATTTGGATTACACATACATTAAGGGAAATGAACAAATGTACAAATAGGCTAGACAATAGAGGAGTTTTAACAAAGTATTGTGAAGTTAATTTCTTTTTTTCGTGGATAGAGTAAAGCTAATAAGAAAATGTTGATTGCTTGAATAAAATAATTATTAAGATTTACTTTAATGTTTTCCATTGGTAATATTTATTGTCCTTTACAACATTAATGTATTTTCATATAAACTATTTACTACAATTCTTGTAGTTGCACTTTTGATTTTGGAAAAAAACTAGCAATCCAAATCCAATAAAGAAAACTATGATAGAATAGTGTTTTGGAAACATTACTCCCCTAATATGTAATGTATATATATAGTAGACATGAATTTTTCATATTTTGAAGGTTTTTGCAAGAAAATATCAACAAGAGGGATGTAGGATTTTGGAGTATTTGTATTTACAAAGAAAATTCAAGAAGATGTAGAAAATAAAAATTGAGAAATTTGATATTTTATAAAAAAGTTAGGTATCTAACTATAGCAACTCAATTGAAATGAAAATTGAATTTATTTGTGAACTCTCAAACTCTAGAGAATAAAGAATTGTGATCTATCAAGGATGGAGGATCCAAATACAAACTATTTCCTTTCATAAAAAAATAAAATCATCTAAAATTAAAAAAAAAAATCATTTATATAATTTTTATAAGACCATTTTATCCACCATTAAAAAAATCATTGTCCCCTTCATACTATAACCACTTTTAATATTTCCTTACATAAACATATTTAAAAATTTGCATCTACATAAAGACAAACGATTATAAGCAGTTGTAATTTGAGTATAATGTCAGCATAGTGTGCCTGGAATGAATCTATTAATCAATAGCTCATAATTGATATAATATACTCATTAATCTCAAAATCATTGCAATAAAAAAACACGAAATATAAATATTAGCGTAAAATCATCTAGATGAGAAACAGCGGAAAGGACCGTCCAGCTTAAATAAGTATAATGCAATTCAAAATGGTTATTTTTTACCCTTTTCGAATGTTCAGGGAGAACGTTGTGAACGTTCTCGGTTTGTGTAAAAGGTCATGGCGATTATCCAGTCAGGAGTAAATCCGGAAACGACAGGACGTTCAGGGAGATAACTCCAGCATTGATATGTTACGTTAAACACAACTATCTTCGTAGCCCCACGCCCTCTGAAGCAAATGTAGTCTTCTACTCCATCACAGGACACCCAATTCTTTTGCTCCTCTAAAATTAACATTTCCTCTAGCATTGATGATGGCATGTCTGCGATCTTCTTCCAAAATTCCTGCTCGGAATCATTAAGATGAAGCTCCCAAATACTCATGCTATTGAATTTATCTTCCTCTACAGTCCCTCCAACAAACAGAACCCATGACCCACATACTAAAAGATCACCTTCTACAAAACAAGTTATACTTAGAGGAGTGAGGACAGATTTCACAAACCTAAAATCTTGGATGTCGTACACCATTATGCCCATGGTGGCCGGGTGATGCTCGCCCAGCATGAAAACGAAACCATTGGAGCAGACGGCCTTCAATACGCTAAAACCGCGAGGGAGATATGCCACTGTTTTCCATCTCTTGTCTGCAAAACTGTAAATGCCTATCTTTTCACCTCCAAACCCCAACACTGTAAAGCATTCTTTATTATCTCCGTCAGCAAATGCCACAGTCGTGTCGTCCGTGTCTTCCGGATCCATTGGAGGAAGCTCCAAAACCATTTGGGTGATTGGATTCCATATCCAAAATCGGCTGGAATTTAAAGGAGAGCTTCGCACTAATATCTGTCCTGCGTCTGAGAAAAGGTACAGAGCATTGGGCGTGGGGAAAAGGGATAATGGAATCTCTTTCCATTGTTTTATGGTGAAGTCGTATGCCCAACAATGCATTTCTTTGTTGACGTAATCTTCCTCAAATACAATAAACCATTGCTGCCTGGTAATGCGCAATGCTCGGAAGCTGGTAGATCTAAAGGTAGTCTTCCATTCCTCACACACATTGGAGAATTCAGCGATGGAGTGCCAGGAAAGAAACGCAAAACTCCTCTCCAATAGGTGCCATGGCATCTCGCATATCGCAAAATTTGCCTTGTCCTTCGCATTTGCCATGTCCTTCGCATTTCCCATGTCCCTCAGATCTGCATCCATGTCTGTGTGAAGTATATCTCACCTCTAATTTGACCTCCCGTGAACACGATATTTTTCATAGAGACACAGGGTGATCTAGAAAGGAAATTTATACATTGCGGAGTTGAGGCATGATTTTTGGAAAAACAAAAGGGTTTGAATTAAGCCGCGCGCCAAAATGTGCCCTATAAAGTAGGAGTGAAAATGGGACCCTCTAATGCTTTTACCCACCATGGTCCACGCTATTATTTATTTATTATTATTTTTTTAGTAAATACTTCTTATAAACATGGGTCCTCGGGACACGCTATTATTTTTGTAATATTATTTATGAGAAATAAGTTATAATATTTGTTTAATGGGGACGATATTATTTTTATAATATTATTTATGAGAAATAAGTTATAATATTTGTTTAATGGGTTTTAGGGGACTGAAATCCCGTTATAATTAATTGTTATAAAAGTTCGCTTAGGCCATTGGACCTTTTATAAAGAGGTTCAAGGTTCAAATCATTATATTCAGAATGGAATAGGTCAGATGGTAGTGACAAATCTTTTTGGGTTGGCTACATACTAGGTAACCATTCCCCTGTATTTATATAAAAAAATTAGTGTAAATGTAACCAACTCCCTTATTTATTTATTTCAAAATTTGAATTTCTTCAAGATAAAAATGAACTATGTACTACCAAATTCCTATCAACCCCTGTGCGTGCGGCGGTCCCCATCTCACACCGGGTTACCATGTACCGAGACGATGGAAGTCCTGGGAGCCTTCATAGATAGTTTGAACCCTACCAGCTGTGTTGGTAGTTACTAAAAATCGTGATTGTAACCATTGCTTCTATATATCAAATATATATATATATATATATATATATATATATATATATATATATATATATATATATATATATATATATATTATTTTTAAATAAATTCTCATATTTATTTATCTTCATAATATTCATGATACTTTATATATCCCACTTAAATATTTTTGAATAATCTTAAATCCCACTTAATTAAAATATATTTTTATCTTCGAGGTTTAAACTGGGCCATGTGAGGGGGTGGGTGTGTGGTGGCTTTGTGTTAAATTTTCTATTGATAAGTATAGCTCTACCACCGGTCATGGTTGTGCATCCGTCATAGAGGTTTCTCACAATAGCCAAATTATATATATAAGAGTTGTAGCTTTTTTATAGAGTTGATTGATAAGTACACTTGTTGTTAGATCAATTAAAACTTATATTTTTATAAAAGGTATTTTCATTTTTTTTTTAATCAAAAAATATTAATTTTCGGAGAGTTTTAACTATTTACTCGCTCTCCAATTCCTCTACACGAGCATATATTAATTTTATTTTTTAGTGTTATGTTTTTACAATCAACTTTTTGACATCATCTTCACTGAGAGATAAATTCTCTTTGGTTAGTTATGATTCAAACTTTGAATTTCATCAAGATATTGACTAAATTATTTGCTAGTCAATTCCTACTCTATAGATATTCATACTATAGATATTCTTACAGGATTGTATTTAATAATAAAGAGCATGAGTATTAATTTTAGTTCAAAATAAATGATAAATTGTAAATCCCACTTAATTAAAATATTTTTTCATCTTTATTTTTTCAAAAATGAAATCATCTTTCCATAGTCATATCTTTTCATTGGTTTATCCAATAATTCTTATGTCATTTTCTACAAATACATTTAAATGAGTGGTTATATGAATGAATCCAAGTATTATTAGGAAAGTCGTGACCATGTGAAATCAATCTCCACAACTAAGGTAGCGTTAATGACTGTTTTTATAGAAAATATCTCAATTTTTAAGAACCATTTTTTATAAAGGGTTGTATGATTTAGATGGTTCTTGGAACAATTCATGTGGAAATTAAGGAGCTTTAAAATGATTTATCATATGAAAGAGTCTAATTGGTACTGATGGAGACATGGACCTACAAAGTTAACCATTTGGAACAAGGGTAGTGATAATTTTTTAAGTCATGAGAAATTAAACTATAGATATTTTCTAGCCAAAGTTTAGATGATGGAAGAAGGAATGGAGGGTTAGGGCATAAACCAAGTAGGGCAATTTACTTAGGCATATAATTTTTAACTAAGTTTTATTTATCTCTTTATTATCATAGAATTTTTAGATGCAAATTACTATAGGTCTTTTCAAATAATATAATAACTATAGGATACACCAATAAATTTTAGTAGATATCATGATATTGCTTTCTTATCATGGATTGATTTATAAGTATATCTGTATAATTTGTAAAACTAAATTCAAGAATGTTGGTCATTAAACCCAAATATCCACACTTGCGTAAAGATTCTTGTCTGAGTTCCATTGTTATTTGAGTTCTTTGGTGGGTTTAAGGATTCACCAAGAGTGTTTTATGAATTCACTCTAAATCCTATGTTTGTTTTGCCCACTTGAGAAAGCATCCTAGTTTTTAATAACTAAATATGAATTAACTATATAATTTTGAAGAAAATATTTTAAAATGAGATGCAAAGGTTATGACTATGCAATAAAACAAAGTCTAAATCCTATATACATTATTTTACATCAAATGATCGAAAATGAAGAGTTTTGATATAACAAACCAAAGTTCTAATCCTCTGAATAAACCTTAATACTTTTTTTAATATTGCTCACTTCTTAATCCTCTACGGCCATAATGTGACATTAACCTAAATATATAATTATGTATTTGAATTTTTGAATGGTAGGGAATGAAGAGTTTCACACTATGAGTTATATTTCAACAATAACTTAAAATTAATTGGCTTCAATCCTTGCAAGAAATTCAAACTAACATAACTTTAAATAATAGCATGATATCAAGTAGTTATTATCAAGTGGCTTCAATATCATATCAATGAGATTAAAATATATTTCTGCATAATATACATATAATCAATGGTTATATGGGATTGAAAGGACCTCACTCATATTGGATAGTGTTATTACAAGAAACATGACAATTATTTATATATGATTTATAAATATTTAACCATGGTTTCCTCTTAAAAGTAGCATAATTTAACCAATTGATCTCATGCCATTTAATATTTTTATAAAATTATTTTGTTGAATAATAAGGGGTTGTACTTGGGTTCCCCACCCTTGATAAATAACATATATATTCTTTAGATATTGATATTTAACAAATAGATACACTTATCATCTCAATTGAGATGTTTTTTTTTTGAAAATTTTGAAAAAACTTGTATTAAAACAAAGATTAATTACAATTTGGGAAGAGACACTTCCCAGCCGAAATTAGAGAGAACACATGATTACAAGAGTAAAATAAGATTTGCAATGAAGCCAAATCTCTTGAACCAATAACTAGCTAACAGAGGTATCGGTTTGGTCTGTTGATGCAACTTGTCGCGATATCGCGACACTCTTTCCGTCTTCTCCTTTGGCCACGAAAAAGCAACATGTCGCGATATCGCGAAACTTTTCTCCTTTGGCCGCAAAAAATCAACATGTCGCGAAATCGTGACATTTTTCTCCTTTGGCCGCGAAAATGCAACATGTCGCAAAATCGTGACACTTTTCTCCTTTGGCCGTGAAAATGCAACATGTCATGAAATCGCGACACATTTGCTCACTTGGCCGCGATGTTGCATCATGTCATGAAATCGCGACATTTTTCACCTTTGGCCGCGACGAAGCCACATGTCGCGAAATCGCGACACTTTTTCTCCTTTGGTTGCGACGATGAAACATGTCGCGATATCGCGACACCTTTTCACTCTTGGTCGCGACGAAGCAACACGTCGCGATATCGCGACACATTTCTCCTTTGGCCGCGACGATGCAACATGTCGCGATATCATGACACTTTTTCACCTTTGGCCGTGACGAAGCAACATGTCACGAAATCGTGACACCTTTCCTCCCTTGGCCGCGGTAATGCAACATGTCACGAAATTGTGACACTTTTTCTCCTTTGGTGGCGACGAAGCAACATGTCGCGATATCACGACACTTTTTCTCCTTTGGCAGCGACGAAGCAACATGTCACGATATCGTGACACCTTTTCTCCTTTGGCAGCGACGAAGCAACATGTCGCAATATCGTGACACTTTTTCTCCTTTGGCCGTGACGATGCAACTTGTCGCGATATCGTGACACTTTTTCTCCCTTGGCCGTGATGATGCAACATGTCGCGATATCGTGACACTTTTCCTCCCTTGGTCGTGACGATGCAACATGTGAAATCGTGACACCTTTCCTCCCTTGGCCACGATGAAGCAACATGTCATGAAATCGTGACACCTTTCCTCCCTTGGCCACGACGAAGCAACATGTCGTGAAATCGTGACACCTTTCCTCCCTTGGCCGCGACGAAGCAACATGTCATGAAATCACGACAACTTTCCTCCCTTGGCCATGACGAAGCAACATGTCATGAAATCGTGACACCTTTCCACCCTTGGCCATGACGAAGCAACATGTCACAAAATCGTGACACTTTTTCTCCTTTGGTCTCGACGAAGCAACATGTCGTGATATCGTGACACTTTTCCTCCTTTGGCTACGACGAAGCAACATGTCGCGATATCACGACACATTTTCTCCTTTGGCCACGACAAAGCAACATGTCGCGATATCACGACACTTTTTCTCCTTTGGCCGCGACGATGCAACCTGTCGTGAAATCGTGACACTTTTCTCCTTTGGCAGCGACGATGCAACATGTCGTGATATCGCGACACTTTTCCTCCCTTGGCCGTGACGATGCAACATGTCGCGATATCACGACACCTTTCCTCCCTTGGCTTTGATGAAGCAACATGTCACAAAATCGTGACAACTTTCCTCCCTTGGCCGCGACGAAGCAACATGTCACGAAATCGTGACACCTTTCCTCCCTTGGCCGCGACGAAGCAACATGTCATGAAATCGTGACAACTTTCCTCCCTTGGCCGCGACGAAGCAACATGTCACGAAATCATGACACCTTTCCACCCTTGGCCGCGACGAAGCAACATGTCACGAAATCGTGACACCTTTCCTCCCTTGGCCGCGACGAAGCAACATGTCACAAAATCGTGACACCTTTCCACCCTTGGCCGCGACGGAGCAACATGTCCCGAAATCGTGACAACTTTCCACCCTTGGCCGGAACAAAGCAACATGTCGCAAAATCGTGACAACTTTCCTCCCTTGGCCGCGACGAAGCAACATGTCACGAAATCGTGACAACTTTCCTCCCTTGGCCGCTATGAAGCAGCATGTCGTGATATCGCGACAACTTTCCTCCCTTGGCCGCGATGGTGCAACATGTCACGATATCGTGATAACTTTCCTCTAGTGACCGCAACGGCGCAACATGTCGCGATATCGCGACAACTTTCCTCCAGTGATCACGACGGTGCAACATGTCGCGATATCGTGACAACTTTCCTCTAGTGACCGCGACGACGCAACATGTCACAAAATTGTGAAAATTTTCCTCCCTTTGCTTTTTCTTTGATCATTGGCTCAAGGCCCTGTCAAGACCCTGCCTAATCACCTCATCCTCAATAGCCATGTCACTGTGCAGCTGCACCCCTACCTCCTTCTCAGCACCCATCTTAGCCAAGAAGTCGATCGCTTTGTTTAAATCTCTACTCACATAAAATGGAATCACATCATCTAATTCCCCCCATAATTCCTTAATTTGAGTGACAATAATCCTCAACCTCCAAGCTTTCAAAGCAAAGTTCCTCATGCAATCTAGAGCTCCAACCATTATTTGAGAATCAGATTCAAGAATTATCCTCCTGTGGCCCTGTTTAACTTCCCAAATAGAAGCAAATTTGATAGCTATGGCTTCTGCTTCATTGTTTGTGGCTCTTCCCAAGCCTTGCAGTTCCCAATAGAGCACTGATCCATCATGATTTTGGCAAACCACTCCAATTCTGGCACTACCCGGATTACCCTTTGCAGCTCCATCAGTATTAATTTTAATCTAACCTTTTGAGGGTGGTTTCCAACTAGCTCTATCCTATCCCTCTTGCTCTTCAACTCCCTCTTCCATTGGCCCAGTAACAAATTGAGTTTACTCTTTAGCATAGACGACAATAGTTTCTATGACTTTGCTCCAAATGACCTGCCAAACTCCATCTAACGAGGAAAAATTTTCTCTAAAAATTGTGGCATTTCTCTCCAACCACACTTGCCACCAGATGAAGTTTAATCCAAGCTCCCAACCAATTCGAAGAGCTTTAGATTTAAATCTACCCCTCTTCCATCTTTCCCAGATATTAGTCCGATTCAAGTCACCAATAACTTGAATTTTATAATAAAAAAGCCATCTCTTCCAAATCTGACGCATGAAAGGGCACTCAAACATCAAGTGATCAGTTGTTTCCTCGTTCTTATAGCATAAAACACATTGAGATGGACCGATGATTCCTCTGCATCTAAGATTGTCAAAAGTGAGAATCCCATTGTGCATGAACTACCAGGCAAAAAAGTTTACTTTCGACCAGCCCTTGGAGTGCCAAATATTTCTCCAATCCTCTACCGGATATGAATGGGGGGGAGGCTCTAGAAGGATCTTGTCATATCCGTCCTTCACTGTATAGACACCAAGGCTCCCATAGTCCCAAGATAATTCATCCTCCTCGTCTCTACCTGTGAGAAATATTTCTATCAAGATTTTAGTCATGATGGGTGCCAACTCCGGAGGGATTGAAATTGGCCACTCCTCCAACTTCTTAAACTGCTTAAACTTATACTCCCCCAGCTGACTAGTAGTGAAATAACTTTCAATTTGGACCCATCCCTTGGTTTCTATGGTTGTTTTTATTGGTTGTAATTCAAGAAATTCAACAATAATAGGTGGGTATTGATCCCATGAACATGCCTTCTCCCCTCTCCCCACTTTCCAAAACAATCGGTCTTTAACTACCTGAGATCCTAGCTTGAGAGCCTGCCACACTAAGGATCCAGTACCATCCAAAGGGAAACGGCCCACCTCATTGGGGTTAACATGTCCCAAATATTTACTAGTTAGGATTCTACTGAATAAGGAAGTTGGTTGGGAAATCCACCTCCAGTACAGCTTTCCAGCCAAAGCTTTATTATTTATCTTGGATATTCTCAGTCCCAGCCCTCCTTTCACCTTGGGCTGGGTGACTTTATCCCAACCAACTAAGGCCCATTTCCTCTCTCCTTTTACTCCTTCCCATAAAAATCTTCTAGCCATCTTGTCCAACTCTTTCCATATAGTTTGTGGGGCAGCCAGGATAGAGAATTTATAAATTGGCATGGCCTGAATGACTGACTATAAAAAAGTTAATCTACCCCCATAGCTTAACCATTTGTGAGACCAATGATTCATTCTATCCTTGATACAATCCAAAAGATTCTTCCGGATATCTATTTTTAGTTTTTTAAAATGCAAAGGAACCCCCAAGTAAACCACTCGGGAGAGAAGTCCTTGTGAATCCCAAGATCTCTAGAACTCTGTCTCGAAGCCTTTGATCAAGATTGAGAAAGACCACTTTGGATTTTTTATCATTGATGACTTGGTTTGAAGCCCTAAGGTAGACATTAAGAGTATCTCCGATCACTCTTGCTTCCTTGAAGCTGGCCACTCCCACCAATCTCGTATCATCCACAAACCGTAGGTGAGTCAAAACTTCCTCACCCACCTTGATACCTGTTAGCAAACCTTGTTGTCTTCTCCTCAAGAAAATTCTACCTAATCCTTCAGCCAAAATGAGAAAAAGATAGGGAGAGCAGGGGTCCCCTTGACAAAGGCCACGAGTGGCTCCAAAAGGTTGCAAGGGAAGACCCCTGATTAACGCAGAGTAAGACAGAGTAGAAACACAACTCATTTACATAAAATATATGAATTCTTTATTTTTCATTTTTTAGATCTTTTCAAATTTTTATATGAATAAAATTAATCTAGAATTTAGCATCCTTCTTGAAATTTTCCTATAGAAACCTTCACAATACCAAAACTTCACCTCCACTATCTATACCTTGCATCTTAGTAGAGTAATATTTCAAAAATATTGCACTATCATAGTCCACTTTAAGAAATCTAGATTGCTAGTTTCCTTCACAAAACACAATCTGCAACCACACAAATTATAATAAATAGTCTAAATAAAAAAACATTATTGTTACAAAATAAAGTAGATATTACCAATAGGAAAAATTAAAGTAAATCTTAAACATTATTTGATTTAGACAGTCAACATTTTCTTGTCAACTTCAACTAAACTTTCTACTTCCTCTAACCATGGAAAGGAGAATTTAACTTCACGATACTCAATCAAAACCCCCCTGTTGGCTAGACTATCTACACATTTGTTTCCTTCCCTTAAGTATGTGTAAACCCAATTTCTTCAAACTCTTTAGTAAGATCTTGAATTTCTATAATTATCTCTTGTCTATTCCATGGAGCCTTTGCTTTCCTCAAAATTGTATTTATTACTATAACATAATCACCTTCCATCCATACTTTATTCCAATTTATTTGTTTACATATTTTTAACCCTTCTAAAGCGGCCCAAGCTTCAACTTCATTCTTTATCTTAAATCCACTATTGAAAGTATAATGAGATAAAATCTCTCCTCTATTATTTCTAATTATTCATCCTCTTTCTACTGTCCTGGATTTCCTTTAGATGCTCCATCAAAATTCAACTTAACCCACTCCATATCTGGTGGTTTCAACTTTATATTCTTTGCCTTCTTTTTGCTTCTCTTATACCCAACATAATAATTTCCCTTAATGACTTAACTCCATCTATCATGGCTCTCTACTTCCAAATTAGGGATTAGGTGAGTTGATAGGGTTGGTTTAGACTCCTCTATGGCTAAAAATATCTTATTTTTAATTACCTCTAAACTGATTTTCTTTCCTTTAAATATTCTTCTATTCCTTTCTAGTCATATAGTCCAAAGTATTGTATCTTTTGATATATCCCATATTGTCTGTTAAGACTTACTTTTATAAGTTCTCTTCCATTGCTTTAACCATTCTTCAATTGTGCTATTCATCACCATGCATTTACCAAACACGTTAAGAACCCAATGCCATAGTTTCCAGACTATTGAGAAATGCCCCAAGAGATGGTCTATACTCTCCTCCTCCTTTTTATAAAAAACACATTGAGAGGGTCTATGAAAACTCCTTTTCATAAGGTTATCCTAGGATAATAATCTTCTATGACCTATTAGCCACATAAAAATTTCAACTTTAGAAATTCTTATCCCAAATATTTCTCCATATTCTAGTGACATTATTATTTTTTTGGTGTTGAATATTATATCCACTTATTTTTGTGTATTTTAGGAGGAAAAATTAGGAGGTGCTCTGAGGAGAAGGGATTTCTGAGATTTTTGGAACAGCATGAATGGCTTTGCTTGGAGGTACCCAATGTCAGAATAATGTCTCGTTTAAGGAAGCATTTCGTGGCTCAGGCTTTTCTTCTGTTTGGCATAATGCAGAGGGTAATTCTTCAAGCCCAAGTAATTCTTCTTTGGAAGGAGGGTTTCGTGCAAAGCGAGTTAATGGATGCTTGGAAAGGGTCGGGGAGCGGCTCGTTCTTGTGATTCAGCTCTGAGTCAATTGCGAGATGATGTTGAATATATGCAAAATCATGCTTTAATATGCAAATTCTTGGGTATTCGCATCCCTTTCTTGGCATTTGAAAAGTGGGCCAGGAGTACTTGGAACCCGGTCGGTGATATGGAGATCATGATGGGAGCTAATAATTTCTTTCTGGTGGTGTTTTCCTGCTTGGTAGACCGAAATAGGGCTTTTGAGGGGGGCCCATACTTTTACAACCAGATTGGCTTGTTTATTAAACCCTGGCATATGGGTTTTAATCCGACTGAGGAGATTCCTTCTAGGGTTCCAGTGTGGGTTCGAATTCCATGGCTACCTTTGGAGTTTTGGCGGACGGATATTCTGCACATGATTGCATTGATGTTAGGCAAACCGATGGGACCGTCTCAGCAAACTTCAGACAAAAAGGTAGTCTCATGTGCCCGTATTTGTGTGGAATTGGATTTATCTAAGCCTCTACCTGATTCTATGCAAATATGTGTTGGCTCTTTTTCTTGGGTTCAACAATTAGACTATGAAACTATTCCTTTCCGTTGTCGATTGTGTCATGAGTACGGGCATCTTCAACGTAAATGCCCTAAAATGCTCGAAAATAAATAATTTGGTTCTAAAAATCCAAATCTACAATCTCAGGGTGGGAAGTCAGTTACACAAGAGGTTGGACTCGGACGGGGGAGGGCTCCCATGGATGTTAGTGGGGTAGACAAAGAAGGCTTTGTTCCAGCTTAAGAATCGTAATAAGGGAAAAGGGTTGAAGCGGACCTTTACTGCTAGACAAATGGATGGCCTGTATAATAAGTTTGATGCCTTAGATGAGTTGGTATCTCCCGATGAAGGAATGAATGGTAATTTGAATATGGATACTCAAAATGTAACTGAGGTGTTGAAACCTAATGGGCAACAGGAAGTGACAGATTCTTCTTTGAACACAGCCCTGGCAATTGTTCCTATTTCGGAGGGGCAACAGGATGGTGTGAAAGGGGATGACCCTCTTTTGGCTGATTTGTTGACTTCTAGTAGAGGAAAGGGTTCTTGGCCTAGTCCTTCTCTAGGGTTACTCCAACAAAACTTTAAAAAAGAGGCCCCTACGAAGCTGATTAAGGTGGGTAGAAAAAAGATGCACATAAACTGCATATGGAGGGAGAAACATTGGTTGAGAGTGGGGTGGTTAAACCCCTGGAGTCTCACTTTTCTTCTCTCTCTAAATGATTGTTCTTTCTTGGAATGTGAGAGGTTTGAATAGCTTACCTCGTCAAAAAGCTATTCGGGATTTGGTTCAGGCACATAAGCCGGATGTTGTTTTTCTTCAAGAATCTAAATTATCGGTGGAGGGTCTATTTAGTATTGCTTCTAAACTCTGGCCTCGAGGTCTTTGTCAGTGTGTTGGGGCTATGGGTAGTGCTGGGGGGCTTGTCAGCCTTTGGAATCCGTAGAAGCTTACTCCTCTTTGGTGGGTATCGAATAAGTCATCTCTTTCTATGATAGCTTCTTGCCATGAGTCTGGAGAAGTGGTTTTGTTCACTAACATTTACGCCCCCTCGGATCTTGCTGGGAAGGTGCTACTATGGAATCATATTCAAAGTGTTTGAGCCTTGGTTCCATTCTATCCCTGGATTATGGCTGGAGATTTTAATGCTGTATCTAGTATTGATGAGAAGAGGGGTGGTGTGGGTACTTTGGGGCCTGCCTCTAGACTCCTTAATGATAATATTCAGCTTCTTAATCTGGTGGATATTAAGCCAAAGAATGGTGTGTTCACTTGGACGAATAAGCGGTGTGGTTCTAACTCGATCTCTGAGAGGTTGGACAGGTTTCTTACTTCTTCATTTTGGATTAACAATTCTTGGGTTACTAACTCAACGATTCTTGACTGGAGGGGATCAGACCACTGGCCTATTAAACTTGTTATCTCTCGGCAAGAAATGGATCATCATCCAAGTTTTAAATTCCAATTAATGTGGCTTAGGGATCCCTCTTTGTACGAGTTGATGAAATTCTGGTGGAGTCAGGGTTGTCCTTCCCATGGTACTGCTATGTACTCTTTTGTTAAAAGACTCCAATTTGTGAAATATCAACTCAAAAAGTGGAACAAGTAGTGTTTCGGGAATCTATTTCAGCTAAAACTTTGGCCCAAAGAAGGCTTGATGTTATCACCAGACATATCAGAGATCATGGGTTAACAGAGCAGGAATTTGCGGGAGGAGTCTGAAGCTTTGCATGAACTTCAAGAATGGGAGCTTCGGGAAGAGATTTTCTGGAAGCAAAAGGCCAGGGTGGAATGGTTACAAGAAGGAGATCGAAATACAGCTTTTTTCTTTAACACTGTTAAGGCTCGAAGACACGGTAATGGTATTTCTTCGATTATTTCTTCTCAAGGTATTCAGTTGTCTGCTTCTCAGGATATCTCTCGGGAAGCTGTTCGATTTTTTTCTTCCTTATATTTTGAGGATTTTTGTGGGGGTCATGTTGATGATCATACTATTTTGCGTTGTATTCCTTCTATTATTTTAGAAGAGATCAATGCATGCCTTCTTCAACCTATTTCCATTGATGAACTAGAAAGGGTAGTTTTCCTTATGAAGACTGGGAAAGCTCCGGGGCCTGACGGCTTCCCGATTGAGTTCTTTCAACACTTTTGGGAAATTATTAAATCTGATCTTTTGAGGGTTGTTCTTGAGTCCTTTCACAACCATCAGTTTTTGAAAGCTTTGAATTCCACTTTTTTGATGCTAATTCCTAAAAAGGAGGGTGCTAGCTCTTTTGATCAGTTTCGGCCTATTGCTCTCTGCAATGTGGTGTATAAAATTATTACTAATCTGATTGCGGAGCGTCTCAAGCCTTGGTTGGATAGAGTTGTTTCGATGAGCGGGGGTGGCTATGTGGTCGGTCGACAGATTATGGATGGAGTGGCTATTACTGTCGAGGCGATTCATTCTATGAGCACTTCTAAGAATAAGTTTTTGTTTATGAAGTTGGATATGGCGAAGGCTTATGACAGGGTGAAATGGTCTTTTCTTCACAAAATCCTCTTGGCCTTTGGATTTGATCCTTCTTGGATTGAGTGGATTATGAGTTGTATTACAACTCCCTCATATTCTGTCCTAATTAATGGAAATCCCTCTCCTTTGTTTCATGCTTCCCGAGGTCTTCGACAGGGGGATCCTTTATCTTCGTACTTGTTTATAATTATGGCTGAAGGTCTGGGTCGCTGGCTTAAAGATCAAGTTCACCAGGGTCTTATTCATGGATGGAAATGGGAGAATAGTAGGCCAGCCATTTCCCATCTTCAGTTTGTTGATGACACTGCTCTCTTGGGTGTAGCCTCTATTTGTGAAGCAACCAACTTTAGACATGCTTTGGACTTGTATTTGGTTGTCTCTGGTCAGGAGATTAATGAGCACAAGTCTATTATTTTATTTTTCAATACAGATCCCAGGGTTCAAGCTAGAATTGTTCAGATTCTCAAGTTTCAGGTTGGAACTCTTCCTCTTACATACTTGGGGATTCCCATTTCCGTTGGTCCTCTACCTAGGGCGGTTTGGACTAACATACTTGACAAATTTCGTAGTCGAGTTAGTCATTGGACTCATAGATGGTTAAATTTTGCTGGTCGGGTTTTACTTTTGAAGTCAGTTGTTCAAGCTTTACCGGTGTATAGATGCCTTATTCAGATTGCTCCAGCAAGTTTTCTTCATGACCTGGATTCTCTTTCTAGGCAATTCCTATGGGCTTGCAATCTTGGTTCCTCAAAATGGAGTCTTGTTAAATGGGAGACTATTTGTCGACCAAGGCAAGTCGGGGGTTGGGTCTTCGTCTAAGCTCTCTTTTCCGGGACTCGCTTTGGCTGCTAAAGCTGTATTGGTGTTGGTGTAGTAATCAGGAGAAAACTTGGGCCAATATTATCTCCCACAAGTATCTTAGGGGAGTGGAAGGTTTAGAGATTCCTCGTTACAGCTTGACTAGTCGAGGATCATTTTTTTGGAATACTTTGAAAAAGGGAGTAGAGTCTGGTTAGCGTGGGGTTATTCTCGGATTTGTTATACTGGGTCTCGAGCTCTTTTTTGCCATGATTCTTGGGATGGCTTTGCTCCTCTTCTTAGCGAGTTTCCACATCTTCAAGATCTTGCTGAATGCTTTTGGGATGCTGGATGGTTGAAGGTAGCAGATTTCAAAACTGTTAAGTCCTTTGGTCAGATGGTTAGTCTCCAGTGGAAGGATCCTCAGGAATGGCCTGCTGGTGGCACTATGGATGCAAGGGCAGAGCTGGCCCGTATTCTCGCTAGCCGTCCCTGCTCTTCTCTACCTGGGGATGATGTGCTAGCATGGGGAAGAGATAATAGAGGGATATTTTTGGTTGTTGCTTGGTTATTGTGTTTTGGATCGGCAACGGTTTGGTGAGGAGGAGGTTCCATGGTGGAAGCAAGTTTGGAATAAGTTTATTTTGTCGAAGTGTAGTTTTTATGGGTGCTAGGCTACTCATAATCGTTGTCTCACTTGGGATAATTTTCAAAAGCGTGGGTTTGCTGGCCCCTCTTTATGCTATAACTGTGGGAAGGCTAAAGAATCTATTGGGCATTTACTTCTCCAATGTGACTTTTCTCGACAAGTCTGGCATTATTGGTGGGGAGTATGGAATCACCCTTGTTCGCATGCTTCATCAATAGTTGATTTTTGGAGGAGTATGGGGCGGCCTCCTGCAGCGGCTTTCTTTTTACAAGTTGGATGGAGTATTGGTCCTTCATGCATTTTTTGGCAGATTTGGCTTGAATGGAACCGTCGGATTTTCCAAGGTAAGGAGTTAACTACTTCCCAGGTCTGGTAGAGGATTTTGCGAATGATCCAGGAAACTGTGTCTACAAAATGTCAGATTATTTCTCCCGTGGACCATGCGAAACGTCAAATCATGGAAAGATTAGGCTTGATGGTTAATGGTCCTGGTCCTAATGTCTCTTGCAGATGGATGGGTCAGAATAATCGGGTGCGGAGGGCTGGAAAATGGAATCCGCCTCCTCCGGGAGTGCTGAAAATTAATACGGATGGATCTTCCCGGGGTAATCCGGGTAATGCTGGTATTGGTGGTGTGGGGCGAGATAGTAGTGGTACTATCCAATTTTTTTTCTCTTGCTTTAAGGGACATCATTCTAATAACTTCATGGAAGCACTCGCAATTTTATATGCTTTGGAGCAAGGGTATGCTTTGGGTTGGCGTCGGATTGTTTGTGAATCTGATTCTCAGATTGTTATAAATTTGTTAAATTCGGAGATAGTCTTCATGGTTGTTGGCGGTTGAGTTGGGTTGCTCGGAAAATTCTTAATATCTCTGCTCACTTGGACTTCATTTCTTTTGTGCATATTCCTCGGGAGTGGAATAGGGTAGCGGATTTGTTAGCTAAATGGGCTTCTAAGTTTCAAGATGGTTGGGATGTTCAAAATTGGTCTCAACTTTCTTCTGATTGCTCTCAATCCCTCTCTTCTTTATTGAGAGCTGATATGTCTGAATAGCTTCTGCTTTTTCTTTGTATCATGAATGTTTTGCTGAGTTAATAAATTTTTACCCTCTTTTACAAAAAAAAAAAAATACTATTTGTCCGTGGCTTTCTTCTTTTAATTTAGGGCCTCCTTTCGGTTGGTTTTCTTGCTTTAGCAATTTCAACTTTAGGAATTCTTTATCCCAAATATTTCTCCTTATATTCTAGTGATATTTTTTTTTTTTTGGTGTTGAACATTATATCCACTTCTTCTTGTCTATTTTATTGAGCTATTCAACTCCCAAATAAATTTATCCTTGGACCCCCTCGGAATAATCACAATTTTTATCTTTCTACTCAATTTCCTCCTAGCATCAATATCTTGAATACTTGTAGAAAAATATTCTTTCCAATTTGTATCTTCCTTCTAGATCCTTGTACATAATATTTGAAACCCTCTCACAATATTTATCTTGAATCAATCTCATCCAAGGTTTCAAAATTGAATCTAAATTGAGTGTTTTTTTTATCACACCAAGTATCCATCCAAATAGAAATTTTTTCTCCAGTTACCACCACTCATCTTAAACCTTTAATCATTATATCAATAGATTTTTTAAAACTATTCCAAAGAGTAGAACCATTTGGTAGAGAGAATGTAGTAAATATTAAACTTGGATCATTGGGTTCAACATACTTACTATAGAAGTATTCTTTCCCTCATTGTACAATCTTCATCTGCTTTTTACCCTAAGAGATAAGTTTGCATATATAAGAACTCTTAAACCAAGACCTCCCCTATTTTTATCATCACACAACTTGCTCCATTTCACCAAAGTAAATTTCCTTTTATCATGTAAACCTAACCATAAAAAGGATCGCATAATATAGATTAAAAATTTTCAACTGATTTTGGCATAGAATACAATGGCATATAATATGTTAGAATGGCTTGTAAGATCAAATTAATTAACTGCACTCTTCCTACTAACAATAACCATCTACATTTCCAAGATGGAAGTTTATTCTAAACTTTACTAATAATTGGATTCCATAAATCTATCCTCATTCTCCCCTCAAATAAAGGCATCCCTAGATAAGTTATTGGTAAATTTGCCTCCTCCATTTTAAGAAACCTATATATTATTGCTTTGATATTAGCATGAGTATTAGGAAAGTAAATTTTAGATTTAGAGGGCCTTCAACAATTTTTCCAATTCCCCTACCTCTGTCCTTTCCAAAATTCTTACCCTGGTGAGGGAGAGTACTAGTATTATTCCTTGTCCTGAGATTCATGGACATGGAATTGAAATACATCTCATTTCTTCTTTCAATATCCTTGCTGGCCCTTTTGAGGCCCAATTCCCCAAAGATGATAGATATTATATCCATTGGGTCCCACCTCCCCAGCGTTGGCTCAAACTCAACTTCGATGAATCTTTAAAGGGTAACCCTGGTAAATTTGGTGCAGAACACCTCATCATTTTGCTAAATCTCGAGCCTTATTCCAGTGTCTCTCCTTAGCTACTAGTAGATAATTTCATAATCTTATCATTTAAGGGGATTCATTGAATACCATAAAATTTTCAAAGGGTTTCTCTCCTCTTGCTTGGTCTATTTCTGATGCTATTTTAGAGTCAAAAAGAATTATTAGTCACCTTGACCATTATTTAGTTCAACATGTCTACAGAGAAGAAAACAAAGTGGTTGATATCATGGTAAGCATAGGCCTAAACTAGGCAAACCTCCAAGTTTGGGACATATATTTCCCCAGAGAAATTTTTGAGTTTTGTCTTCATTATGATATTCCAATCCAACGATTTATTCCTAAAAGGGAGCCATAGAAACCTGCAATCCACCTTCCCAGGGTACTAATGCTACTAAGAATATTTTTCATGAGGTCAATATTTGATTTTGTTGGCCTCCATGTTTGGTAGGCCTTTCTTGTTTCTGGTAGGGTTTTCCTCTCTTTTTATCTTGGCTTGTTGTCTAGGACTGTAGTTTCAGTCCTTGTTATTTTTTGGCTTCTATCCTTTAGTCTCTCTATGAGATCTCATCCTGGGTTTCCCCTTTTGTAATGACTTTGTAAAAGGTTTGATGACCCTTCAAAACTCCCTTTACATCAATAAAGAAAAATAGATTTAGTCCTATGAAATATTTTCCCTATATCTCTTTTGTACTCTTTTAAAATTTTATTCAAAGCTTTGGCCTCATTTATCCTTGCCCTTCCAAAAATGCTTGTATCATCTACAAATTATTTATGGGTGATGTTATAAATGTTATTACTAACCTTAAGTTCACTTAGAAGCCCATATTTGTTAGCCTTGTTTAAGTTCCTAATCAAGACTTTTGCCATAATAATGAATAAATAATGAGATAGAGGATCTCATTGTATAAGGTATCTCTTGGCTTTAAAATATTATATCACTAACTCATTGACCAACATTGAATAAGAAACTATAGAGATACAAGATTTAATCCATTTGATCCATTTCTTCCTGAAACTAAACTTATCTAAAAATGTAAAAATAAAATCGTATTTAACCCTATCATAGGCCTCTTTATAAAACATTTAAGTTCAAGAAATGAGATATTTTATCAACAAAGGCAACTTGAAATGACTTACGTATAATTAAATAGAAAAAAATATTTTACACAGAATAAATTTTTTGTGTAAAATTATTAAAATTTATGATATATAATAATTAAATTAAAATGTTTAATAATACTAATATTATAGTATCATTTATCTTATCTAAAATATTATGAATCGATAGAGCTAGAGCAATTTTTTATTTTTATTTTCATCATTCAAAAGTCGTATCTTTGCATAGATTTGCTCAATTTAGATGATTCGTAGACCACTTTATGTAGAATTTGAAGAGATTTTAAAATGAATACAAAAAATAATGAAGGATTTATGACCATGTGAAGATAGCTATCCGAAACAAGGGCAGTGTTAGATTTTTTTTTAAATATCTCATCTCTCAAGATCTAATTAATATGATTATTAGACTAATTTGTATAGTTTTTGAAGAGCTTTAAAATGAGTTATAGTATGAATAAATTTGAGTAGTATCAAGGGAGATACAACCCTATGAAGTCAACCATTTAGAACAAGGGTAGTAACAATTTATATGTCATAGCAAATAAAATTTTAGATATATATCAACATGGGTTTAGATGACAAGAGGAGCAATGGAGGTCTAGAGAATGAGTGAGATTAGGAATTCTATATAGGCATATATTTTTGGTTTAGTTTCATTTATCCATCCATTATCTTAGAAGTTCTACATGAAGAATATTATAGGCTTCTTTTAAAATAATATAATCACTATACAATATACTAGCAAATTTTATTAGATATTGAGTTATAGTTTCTATAGTAGTAGAGGTTGGGGAGGACCTCATAGAGCAAATATCCTTATTACTCAAATATAAGATAAAAATTGGTAAATTTAATAATTCTTGGCTAGGGCCTTGGATTTTGAGAAAATGGATTGGTAGGAGATGGAAGTATCTAGAAGTGATTTTATCCTTTCTTTCCAAAGTTTTCTTCCTAGAAATTTTCTATTCTAGTTAGTAAAGAGATAAAATATTTAAATGGTGTCTTTTGCTTATAGGAAGAGAAAAATCTTCCTTGCAAGCTAGTCTAAAGGCTTTGTAAATAAAATTATAAATCTATCCCTAGTATTAGTCTCGATAACGATGTATAGTTTTACCTTTGAATTATGGCACACAAATATCTTCAAGATAATAGCCAATAATCTAGGATAATTATTTGAGATTTTAAAAACTACAAAATATGGAGTCTTGGTTATTTATGCCTAGATATTCATCATGTTTGATATCAATAAACCTCTACCAAAACTAATCATTCTTAAGTATGGGGATAAGTTGTGGATCCAAATCATAGAATATGGAAACATATATTTTATATGTAGAAGATGTCATGAGGTGTGGCATTTTGAGAGATCATGCCCTAAAAATATTTTACCATAAACATATGTAGAAACCAAGAGAGAAACTTATAAATGGATATGGATGAGGATGGTTTTAAAATTTCAAAAAGTATATCTAGTTAGATGGAAGTAAATAATAGTGGATACTAAAAAGTAAGGATATTCAAATAAATACCAATTATTTTAAGGATTTATGCTATGAAGAAAAATTAGATCAAAGCTTGGAGGACATGGTAAAACAAGATCAAAATGTTCACAAGAAACCATTTACTTAATATTATCCTAATTTAGGGATGAATTACCATGAACCATTTAGAAGATGAAAAGTAGTGGAGAAAAAATAGTGTTATATGTTAATACCTTTGTTATTAATAATAAAAGACTAGAAAATGAGTAGGATAAGTAAAACTATTTGGCCATAACACAATAAGTATAATGAAAAGGAAAGTTGTGAAATAATATTGAGGAATATAATAATATCATCTACTTCTAATATTCACAAGGAAAAGAGAGGGAAAACTTCTAATTATCAAGTGAGATCTAGGGAAGTTAAAACAAATACAAATAATAGAAATCTATGCTGGTTGTACTTCTATTTACCAAACAATAAAATGGTATTTGTAATTTCTAGGATGCCAAAAACTCTTAATGATACATAATTACCATCTTATGAAATATAAGGGATTCTAATGCCCCATCAAATTATAAGTGTATTAGGTACCCTTTTTAAAGTAATAAATCTGACATTTTTTGTATCTAGGAAACTAAAACAACAAAGGGAGAAGTTTCTAAAATAATGAAAGAATTACGAGAAATATGTAAATGGGATTCAATGGATTTATAATAAGTGACAAGCATAATTCTAACATGTTATAATTTAGTTAGAACCTTCTATGAAACCATTCATAAAACTAGATAATGGATAGCCTCAATAGTCACATGCTACTTTGCAAATATTCATTTCACCATTTTCAATGTCTATGGCTATACAACCTAGTCAAGAAAATCCAAAATATAGATTAGTATTGAAGCTTTTATGAGAAGTAAATACCAAAAGCATAATCAAGTTAGAAGAAATATTTGGAGTAATTAGGAAAATAGTAAAAAATATTAGATATTTCTCAACTTTATTCAAAGTAATACTCTACACGATTGAATATGACAACTATACATGGACAACAAAAATGATCGATAAAAACCAAATAGTAGAAAAATCAGATTAATGAATACTCTCAAATCATTGGCCAGATGAATGCATTTATGCTAAAATTAACACCTTGATAGGGATTTGTTTAGATCATTTGCCAATTATAGTTAAAATGGTGGTAAGAAAATTCTAAAAAGATCATAAATTAAGTAGATGTGATGCTGCCTGGTAATGCGCAATGCTCTTTCCATTCTTCACACACATTGGAGAATTCAACGATGGAGAGCCAGGAAAGAAACGCAAAACTCCTCTCCAATAGGTGCCATGGCATCTCGCATATCGCAAAATTTGCCTTGTCCTTCGCATTTGCCATGTCCCTCAGATCTGCATCAATGTCTGTGTGAAGTATATATCTCACCTCTAATTTGACCTCTGGCGAACACGATATTTTTCATAGAGACACATGGTGATCTAGAAAAAATTAATACATTGCAAAGTTGAGGCAAGATTTTTGGAAAAAGCAAAGGGTTTGAATTGAGTCGCGCGCCAAAATGTGCCCTATAAAGTAGGAGTGAAAATGGGACCCTCTAATGATTTTACCCACCATGGTCCACGCTATTATTTATTTATTTTTATTTATTTTTAGTAAATATTTTTTATAAACATCGGCAATAGATAAATGGATAGATGGGTATTATTTTTATAATATTATTTATGAATAATAAGTTATAATATTGTCCGTGGGTCTAGGCGGATTGGTAAGTTGGGACGCTTATCGAGAGGAGACCTAAGTTCCAATCCCACGGGCTTGGCCATGCACAGACAGTAGCTCAGATCTGATTCCTCTGAGTGGTGCGCCAGACGGTGCAACCCCTGTGCGTCCGACGGTCCCCATCTCACGCCGGGTTACCATGTACCGAGACGGTGGAAGTCCTGGGAGCCTTTACAGATAGTTTGAACCCTACCAGCTGTGCTGGTAGTTACTAAAAATCGTGATTGCAACCATTGCTTCTATATATATATATAAAATAAGTTATAATATTTGTTTAATGGGTTTTAGGGGACTGAAATCCCTATACAATATTATGTTATAATTAATTGTTATAATAGTTTGCTTAGGCCAGGGTTTTGGACCTTTTATAAGAAGGTTTAAGGTTCAAATCATTATATTCAGAAGGGAATAGGTCAGATGGTAGTGAAGTCCGGTTGGCTACATACTAGGTAACCTTATATGTATATAAACAAATAGTGTGGATGTAACCAACTCTCTTATTTATTTATATATTTTAAAATTTGAAGATGAATTATGTACTACCAAATTCCTATTTTATAGATATTATCATATTTTAAGGCATTGCATCTAAGAATAAATGATGAACATGGGTAATAATTTTATTTTTAAATAAATTTTCATATCAATTTCTCTTCAAAATATTCATGATACTTTATAAATCCCACTTAAATATTTTTGAATAATCTTAAATCCCACTTAATTAAAATATATTTTTATCTTCAAGGTTCAAATCACCGCATGGGCTAGTGTGAGAAGGGGTCGGTGTATGATGGCTTTGTGTTAATTTCTCTATTGATAAGTATAGCTCTCAGCTTTACGAGGTGTCATGGTTGAGAGGAGGCTGCTCGACGGTCATAGAGGTTTCTCACAATAACCAAATCGAAATTGAATATATATATATATTTTTTCTAATAAACATTTGGTAACACAATTATTTTTATAATATTATTTATGAGGAATAAGTTATAGTATTTGTTTAATGGGTTTTAAAATATATTTTTATCTTGAAGGTTCAAACTGCCACGTGGGCGAGTGTGTGAGGGGTGGATGTGTGGTGGATTTATGTTAAATTATTTTTTGATAAGTATAAATCTTGGCTTTACAAGGGGTCATGGTTGGTTTTTCACAATAACCAATTCATATATATATATATATATATATATATCTTTATTTAAAATGTATATATTTTTCATGAGTCGTATCGTTTTTTTATAGAGTTGATCGATTCATACACTTGTTGTTAGATCAATTAAAACTTGTCTTTTTATAAAAGATAATTTCATTTCTTTTTTTATCAAAAACAATAATTTTCTTCTTGATTTGTAATACACTTGTTAGATCAATTAAAACTTATCTTTTTATAAAAGATAATTTCACTTCTCTTTTTATCAAAAACAATAATTTTCTTCTTGATTTGTAACCCCTATGTATATAGCATATCCACAACATGTGAGGGGAGAGATTTGAACATGGGGCCTCTTTATTTCAATTGGAGAGTTTTAAGTACCCACTTGGTCTCCAAGTCCTTTGCATGAGCAAATATTAATTTTATTTTTTAGTGTTATGTTTTCACAATCAACTTCTTGACATCATCTTCATTAAGAGATAAAATTCCATTTGGTTAGTTATATTTCAAAATTTAAATTTCACCAAGACATAGACTAAATTATTTGCTACCCAATTCCTACTCTATAGATATTCTCACATTTCTATGGGATTGCGTTTAATAATAAAGAGTATGAATATTAATTTTAGTTCAAAATAAATTTATATATTCATTTATGACCATAATATTAATAATAAATTGTAAATACCGCTTAATTGAAATATATTTTCATCTTTATTTTTTCAAAAAAGGAATCGCCAATAGGCGAGTTGCCCTAGTGGCTAAGATGATGGTTGTTTCTTAAGTGGTCTTGTGTTCAAACCCCTTGAGGGTGGTTGTTGATGTAATTTGTAAACGTTCTCCTATATAAAAAAAAAGGAATCATCTTTTCATAGCCATATCTTTTCATAGGTTTATCCAATAATTCTTATGTCATTTTCTACAAATACATTTAAAATGAATGGTTATATGAATAAATCCAAGTATTATTAGGGGAGGTGTGACCACGTGAAAAAAATATCCACAACTAAGATAGCATTAATGATTGTTTTTTAGAAAATATCTCAATTTTTAAGAACCATTTTTAACGAAGGGTTGTATGATTTAAATGGTTCTTGGAACAATTTGTGTGGAATTTAAGGAGCTTTAAAATGATTTATCATATGAAATATTCTAATTTGTATTGATGGATATGTGGCCCTACAAAGTTAACCATTTAGAACAAGGGTAGTGATAATTTTTTAAGTCATGAGAAATTAAACTATAGATATTTGTTAGCAAAAGTTTAGATGATGGAAGAAGGAATGGAGGGTTAGGGCATAGATTAAGTAGGGCAATTTTCTTAGGCGTATAAATTTTTAACTAAGTTTTATTTATCCCTTTATTATATTAGAATTTTTAGATGCAAATTATTATAGGTCTTTTCAAATGATATAATAACTATAGGATACACCAGTAAATTTTAGTAGATATCATGTTATTGCTTTCTAATCATGGATTGATTTATAAGTAAATATGTAAAATTTGTAAAACTAAATTCAAGGATGTTGGTCACTAAATCCAAATGTCCACACTTGCGTAAATATTCTTGTCTGAGTTCCATTGTTATTTGAGTTCTTTGGTGGGCATCAAGGATTCACCAAGAGTATTTTATGAATTCACTCTAAATGCTATGTTTGTTGTGCCCACTTGAGAAAGCATCCTAGTTTTTAATAACTAAATATGAACTAATTATATGATTTTTAATCAAATATTTTAAAATGAGATGCAAAGGTTATGACTATGCAATCAAACAAAGTCTATATCCTATATACATTATTTTACGTCAAATGGTTGAAAATGAAGAGTTTCATATAACAAACCAAAGTTATAATCCCATGAATAAACCTTAATAATTTTTTAATATTGCTCACTTCTTAATCCTCTAAGGCCATAATGTGACATTAACCTAAAAATATAATTATATATTTGAATTTTAGAATGAGTTGTAGGGAATGAAGAGTTTCACACTCTGAGTTAAGTTTCAACAATAACTTAAAATCAATTGGCTTCAATCCTTGCAGTAAATTTAAACTAACATAACTTTAAATAATAACATGAAATCAAGTAGTTATTATCAAGTGGTTTCAATGTCATATCAATGCTATTAAAATACATTTCTGCATAATATAAATATAATCAATGGTTATATGGGATTGAAAGGATCCCACTCATATTGGATAGTGTTATTACAAGCAACTTGAAAATTATTTATATATGACTTAAAATATTTAACCTTGTTTTCCTCTTAAAAGTAGAATAATTTTACCAATCGATCTCATACCATTTAATTTATTTATAAAATTATTTTGTTGAATAATAAGGGCTTTTACTCGGGTTCCCCGACAAATAACATCTCTATTCTTTAGATATTTATAATTAACAAATAGATACACTTCTCATCTCAATTGAGATGCTATAGCTAGAAATCTACAAATAATTTACATAAAATATATGAATTCTTTATTTTCATTTTTTGGATCTTTTCAAATTTTTATATGAATAAAATAAATTGTAGAATTTAACATATTTCTTGAAATTTTCCTATAGCATCCTTCACAATGTCAAAACTTCATCTTTACTATTTATACATTGCATCTTAGTAGAGTAATCTTTCAAAGACATCATACTATCATAATTTACTTTAGTAAATCTAGATTGCTAGTTTTCTTTATGAAACACAACTGCAACCACAAAAATTATAAAAAACAGTCTAAACGAAAACACATTATTATTACAAAATAAAACAAATATTACCAATAAAAAACATTAAAGTAAATCTCAATCATTAATTTTTTGAGGCAATCAACATTTTTTTCAATGTCAAATAAACTTTCAACTTCCTATAACCATGGAAAATAATCTAACTTCATGATAATCAATCAAAATCCCTCTATTGGCTAGCTTATATACACATTTGTTTCCTTCCCTTAATATGTGTAAACCTAATTTCTTCATATTATTTAGCAAGATCTTGAATTTCCATAATTATATATTGTATGTTTCATAGAACCTTTGCTTTTCTTAAAATTGTATTTATTACAATAAGAAAATCACTTTCCATTAATAATCTATTCCAATTTATTTGTTTACATATTTTTAACCCTTCTAAAGCAGCTCAAGCTTAAACTTTTTTTTTTATCTTAAATCCTCTATTTAAAGTATAATGAGATAAAATATCTCCTCTATTATTTCTAATTATTCCTCCTCTTCCTACCAGTCTTGAATTTCCTATAGATGCTCCATCAAAATTCAATTTAATCCACTTCATATGTGGTGGTTTCAACTTTATATTCTTTGCTTTCTTTTTGCTTCTCTTATACCCAACATTATAATTCCACTTAATGACCTAAATCCATATATCGAAGCTCTCTACTTCCAAATTAGAGACTAGGTGAGTAGATAGGGTTGGTTTAGGCTCCTCTATAGTGAAACATATCTTTCTTTTTAATGATCTTTAAAAAACTTCTTTTCCTTTAAATATTTTTCTATTTCTTTCTAGCCATATAGTCTAAAGTATTGTATTTTTGATATATCCTATATTGTCTATTAAGCCTGACTTTCATAGATTCCAGAATATTGATCAATATCCCAAGAGATGGTATATACTCTCCTCATCCTTTTTATAAAAAATACATTGAGAGAGTCCATGAAAACCCCTTTTCTTAAGGTTATCCTAGGATAAATGTTTCTATGACGTACTAGCCACACAAACATTTCAACTTTAAAAATGCTTGGGTTATCCCAAATATCTCTCCATATTCTAGTGACATTATTATTTTTATGGTGTTGAATATTATATCCACTTCTTGTTGTGCTTTTTACTGAGCTATTCAACTCCCAAATCAATTTATTCATAGCTCCCCTCAGAATAATAACAGTTATTATCTTTCTATTCAATTGCCTCCTAGCATCAATATCTTATATACTTGTAGAAAAATATTCTTTCCATTTGTATCTTCCTCCTCGATAATTGTACAAATTTTTTGAAACCCTCTCACCATATTTATCATAAAGCAATATCATCCAATGTTTCAAAATTAGATCTAAATTAAGTGATTTTTTTATCACACCAAGTATTCATCCAAATAGAAAATTTTCTCTAGTTCCCACCATCCATTTTAAACCTTTAATCAAAAGATCAATAGATTTTTTAAAACTATTCCAAAGAGCAGAACCATTTGGTAGAGAGAATGCAATAAATATTAAACTTAGGTAATTAGGATCAACATGCTTACTTAGAAGTATTATTTTCCATTGTCTTTGGCTCTTTTTCCCCTAAGAGGTAAGTTTGCATCCATAAGAACCCTTAAACCAAGACCTCCCCTAGTTTTATCATCACACAACTTGCTCCATTTCACCAAAGGAAATTTTCTTTTATCATGTAAACCTAACCATAAAAAGGATCGCATAATATAGAATACAATGATTTTCAACTGAAATGGCATAGAATACAATGACATAATATGTTGGAATGGCTTGTAATATTGACTTAGTTAACTAGACTCTTCCCCGCTAACGATAACCATCTACCTTTCCAAGATGGAAGTTTATTCTAAACTTTACTAATAATTGGATTCCATAAACCTATCCTAATTTTCCCCTCAAATAAAGGTATCCTTAGACAAGTTATTGGTAAATTTACCTTCTCCATTTTAAGTAACCTACACATTATTTATTTGATATTAGTAGGAATATTAGGAATGTAATTTTTATATTTAGAGGGCCTTCAACAATTTTCCAAATTCCCCTACCTTTGTCATTTCCAAAATTCTCACCATGGCAAGGGAGAGGGCTAGTATTGTTTCTTGTCCTAAGAGTCATGACCACGGTATTGAAACCCATCTCATTTATTCATTCAATCTCCTTGCTAACCCTTCCAAGGCTTAATTTCCCAAAGTTATTAGATATTATGTCCACTGGGTCTCACCTCCGTAGGGTTGACTCAAAATCAACCTCAATGGAGCTTTTGAGGGTAACCCTGGTAAATATGGTGCAAGAGGTCTCATCAAAGATGACCAAGGTAGAATTCTTATTTCCTTTGCTTAAGCCATTTGTGTTTAGTCCAATAATTTTGCTGAAGCTTGGGCCTTGTTCTAGGGTCCCTCCTTAGCTACTAGTAGATAATTTCTCAATATTAACATTGAAGGGAATTCCTTGAACACCATAAAATTTGCCATGGGTTGCTCTCCTATTTCTTGGTCTATTTACGATGTTATTGTTGGAAATTTTGGGTATGTTGCCTAGCTTCATGTTTGTGAGTTGTCATTGATGTCAAAAGGAGTTTGTATTGATGTCAAAAAGAATTTGTGCTGATGTCAAAAAGAGTTTGTTGCCAAAAATATCTTGAAAGTTCCATGATGTTTGTTTAAGGATTTTTATTTAAACCATGGTGACAAGGTTAAAGGTTTTTCTTAAAACTGTTTGGACTCATTAAGGGTTTTTATTAAAACCATCTTGGCTTAATGAAAAGGTTTTGCTCCTTTAAAAAACCTTAAAAGTCCATTTTGATTATTAATAAATAAATTAACTCAAACCTTTGAAAATATTTTAAGTTAAGTTTATTATTAATAAAATAATAATTTTTAATTTAACAATTATTATTGAAAGGGTTTCTAAACCCTTAGTTGCGCTCATGTAAAAGACTTACCTCACCAACGTCAACTTGCATGGGATGAAAAATGCAATGTTTGAAAGGAGCACCGGCGTCAATTTGCATGGGATGAAAGACTATGAAAGGGCATTATTTCCTAAGGTTTCAATACACCTCTGATTTGCGTGATTACCTTCGAATTTTTATTTCTCTGTGACCTTCGATTTTGTATTGCTCTGTGACCTTCGATTTTATATTGCTCTATGATTTTTGAGTTTCGTATTGCTCTATGTTTAAGTTTTGATTGTGTACACCTGTGAGGAAGACAAATTTATTTATCTTTAATTTTTGCAAGCAAAGGAAGGGTAAAATGATGAGTGGCGCTTGAGATTTTCGTTGGGAACTTGTGCTCCAACGATGGAGGTAGTGGAGCTAAGGCGCTCGCTAGGCAGAGGTGTCGAGATCGATTTGCATCGGGTGTGTTTCCTTTTTGGTCATGGATTATTGTGCATGTGGTACAATAGTTGCTTTGGGCCATGATTTTGGAGGAGGAAGTGCTTTGGCACTTATGTTGGTGTCTCCACACTTCTCCTAAGGTTGGAGAATTGATTTTTTGCCAAGGTAAATATTTTGTTGATAATGTGGAATATTTGATTTGACTTGGCAATTATTGTTGTAATTGGATGGAGGTATAAGGTTAAATAAAAATATTGCTTTGACATTGTTATTATTGATGCTTAATTTTTATATGGTAAATGCATTTATAAGTAAATGTATTTTAGGAGTTATAAGGGTTTAAGAAATAATTGTGCTTAATGTCATATCGGGGTTAGAAAGCCTTTGGAGTTATTGAGTGGATATTCTCTTGTAATTATTTTTGAGGTTGAAGTTATTTTATGATATATTAAATAGGAGTTATAAGGTGTAAAGGAATATTGTTGATATGTATATTTGTGAGTTTTAATTATTGATGAGTTGGAGTGATAAGGTGTTATTAGGACTCTTATCATTGTGCATTATTCCATTGTTGCTAACTCTAATTTATGGCAAATTGTGAGTTAGTGTTGTGATAGATTTTGAGTTCTCCTTCTTCATCAAAGTAAAGGTATGGGCACATTCTTGCATGATTATTATTGATTGATGGTTTTCTGAAAATAAGTTTGGAGTGAAAAGGATTAAATTTAGTTTCCTTATTTGGAGTGGATCTTATTTTCTGAAAGTGGAAGTATTGATTATGCATTATGAGATCATGATGAGTTTATGAGTTATTGCATAATTCTGGTTTATGAGAGTGGAAGCATTTGAAGTTTGCTTTATGGTTTTTGAGTGAGAAACTTATGCCATTGCTATAAGTTGTTGAAAACCTAATTGAGTTGTTTGGTTGTTGAGAGTTTGGTTTTGAGATTGCTTCCATTGAGATTGAGTTGATCAAGTTATGCTTTACTTGATACATGAGTTGGGCTTGCTCCTTTGATATTTGATTTTATCAAGTTATACTTTGCTTGATAAACTTGGTTGTGTGGTTAAGTTGAGCATTCCCATTTGAGAGTAGTTGGAAATATCTTGAACCCCTTTTTGATGCTTAGAGAGAGAGATTGCTTTGAGTTCTTGAAAACTAACTTGGCTAGGATTTTATAGCAAATTATGGTTCTATGTTGGAGGAGTTGATTCCTTGATATTACATTATTGGTAATTGTTGGGTTGTGGTTCAAGATCTTGTGAAAGTATACTACTTCTATGATATTGATTTGAGTTGAGATTGAGAGTTGAAGGATAGAACATATTGAGTCTCTAACAATTCTCTTTATGATTCTATGAGATTGATTTGATATGATTGGATGAAACACATTGGGTCTCTAACAATTCTCTTTGTGTGTTCACATTGGGCAAGTTTCTTGGTAAACTTGCTTGAGCTGATTTGGGCAGGTTCTTGGTGAGCATGCTAGGATAGATTTGGACAGGTTCTTGTGGAGAAGTTGTGGATTGATTTGGACTGGTTCTTATGGAGAACTTGTGGACTGATTTGGACAGGTTCTTGTGGAGAAATTTTGTACTGATTTGGACAAGTTCTTATTGAAGAAATTGTGGACAGATTTTATGAAGTCTTGGTGAATACTTGTGAGCAGTTGTGATTGATTTATTCAAGATTTTGGCTTAATCTTGGTACAGATCTGACAGATATTTGAGAGCAGATTTATGTTGGACCAGAGGATTGAGTTTGGTGCATATTTGTGATAAAGTTTTAGAGGACTTGTGCTGGACCAACTGACTGTGTTTAGTACAGGTGTTGATGAGCAGTTGTGGAGGTGATTAGTGAGGATAGAAGTCTCTAGAGCCAGAGCAAGGAGGACAAGATGTCTTCTATGGAAAGGAGTTCCACCTGCTAGCGACAGAAGAGGTAGTGATATTCTGAAGTATCATTTCCAGAGATTTGGGGGATAGGACTTCTCCTTTGGGTAGGAGGCTCATAAATACTTCTTTGGGGGATAGGACATCTCCTTTGGGAAGGGGTCTCATAAATATTTTATTAGGGGAAGGATTCTCCTTTGGACAGAAAGTCCATAAAAATTGTAATTGGGAAGGATTCCCAAAGGATTTGATTGAGAAAATTTAGTGAAATATTTTCTCTGTGGAGTAGCCCACCTTGGGTGAACCACGTTATATTGGTGTTTCAATTGTGTGATGACTTGTACACTGGTTTGGTTATTGCTTTGATTTTGCTATTGGTTCATTGTATTGCTTTCTGAAGTAAAAGGAAAAATTTAAAAACTGGTTTTATACTGTTCACCCCCCTCTCAGTATAAGATTGTGTTATTCAATTGGTATCAGAGTAGGTTCCTTCAGAAGGGTTTCACAGCTTGAAGGAAAATCTTAAAAAGAACACAATGGATTTTATAAGTGGTAATTCAGCTCCTATTCTTGATGGGACAAATTTTGGTCTATGGAGCATAAAGATGAAGGTTCATCTAATGGCTCTTGGAAATGAATTTTGGGAAGCAGTTGAGTTTGGCTACACTATTCCAAAGCTCCCTCCTACTACTAAAGATGAGAAACTTCTACATCACAACAATTCAATGGCAATGAATGTAATTATAAAATGTCTACAAAATGCAGATCTTACAAAGGTGATTCATTGTAATACAACAAAGGAAATGTGGGATCAATTGCAAGTGGTTTGTATAGGTGATGCAAATGTCAAAAAAGAAAATTTGAGATATTATAAAGGTATGTTTGAACAACTCAAGATGAATGATGAAGAAAATATTAGTGACTATATGCTTTGTATGGATGAGATTGTTAATTCCATGAATGAACTAGGTCTTGAGCTTGCTAAAAATGATGCTTGTGATAAAATTTTTGAGGTCTCTTCCAAATAGATTTAGTGAAAAGATTTCATCTATTGAGGAAGCCAAGGATTTGGATAAATTGAAAAAGGATGAGCTTCATAGTATACTTGCAGCTTTTGAGTTAAGAACTAAAGTGGTACATGATCTTAAAAAGGAGGCAGCTTTCAAAGCTACCAAGAAGTCCAAGGGTAAACAACAAGAAGACAGTGATGAGTCTTCTAGTGATGAATAAGCAAACTACAACAGGAAAGATAAAATCTCAAGAAAGCACAAAGGTATGAAATCTATTAAATATTTCAATTGTGGAAAGTTTGGTCACTATGCTGCTGACTGTCCGAAACCCAAGGATGATTGTGATGAAGAAAAATAGGATTATAAGCACAGGGAATCTAAAAATTACAAGTATCAAAGGAAGAACAAAAATGAGTAAAACTATCAAGGGAAGAGGTAATTCTAAAAACACAAGAAAATTTTCTACATAGACAAAGCAAGTGTTCTAGTAGTGATGATGGAAGTTCTTCAAGTGATGATAGAAATGAGATGTTGTTTCTAATAGAAAGGGAAGGAAAGGAAAAGAGGAATAGATTTGTTGTGCTTAAGTGCTTTAGATGTGGAAATTTTGGTCACCTTGAGGATGATTGTCTAAATGATGGTTTGAATTCTGGTAATACTATGTATGAGGATGCTTCAAAAAATTATGAGGAAGATCTTCTTATGGCTTTAGATGAAAGTAGCACCTCTAGTGGTAAGAAATTAGAAAAGGATATTGATGTTTCAAAAGGTAAACAAATAGAAGATGTTTTAGAAAAGGGAGAAGTAGATCTTGAGGCTGAACTTGTTAATGCTCTTGATGTATTAAAGAAAGAAATAAAGAAATATGCTAGACTCATTGATAGGTTTAATGAATGTCGTTATGAAATAGATGAGCTTTTAGGGAATCTTGATATATCTATAACAAAGACACAGGAATTCAAAGAAGAGTTGGCAGCTAGGTCTCTTGAGTGTAAAGAGTTAAAACATGAAGTAGCTTCCTTGAAAAAGGAAACTAAAGAGTACAAGGAGAAGCTTTACAGGTTTGAAGAAATTTCCAAGAAGGTAAAATAAATCATCAAGGATCAAATAAGGACAACAGATAAAATAGTTCTTGGTTTTGAAAAGAAACAAAAGGAATAGGTTGAGGAATCTAGTATGATCTCCCAAGAAGAAGATGGTTCAGATGAAGAGAGTACTTCAGAGAGTAAGTTTTCAGATGGTAATTCATATAGCACAGAATCAGAAAACAAGAATCAGCATAAGGGGATAAATACTAAAGGACCTATGAGGTCAAGCCAAGGAAAGTTCAATGGAATATGTTTTGCATGTCATAGGTTTGGACACATGGCTTCACAGTGCAGGGCTCAAGCACGATAGGTTAATGGAAATTTTAGAAATGGTAATTTATTTCAAGGGTATTGCTACTCTTGTAATCATTTTTGGTTCAAGGCAGTTAATTGTAGGGTTAACAACAGGAACAAGTTTGGTCCAACAGAGAGGATTCAAAAAATAGGTACATCTCAAAGGAATAACATTGTCAAATGTTATAAGTGCAATAATGAAGGACATACAACCAGATGGTGTAGAGCAGAAGTTATAAGGTACAAGTTCAGGGCTATGAACAGGAACAGGAATAATGGTAGGAAAAGGAATAATGATAGAAATAAGAATAATGACTTAGATAGAAATAGGGATGAGAATATGAACAAGAACAGGAATAGAAACATGGATAAGGATATCAAGAAAAATCATGGAAATGTAGCTATGGACACTGATGATGATCAGTTTCTAATGGGAGTTTTACTCCCACCCCATAATTAATCACCTCAATAGGAGGTGGGGGAGGGGCTAAGCTAAGAGGCTCATTCTGAGCCCTAAGCCCCAAAGGTGACCCTTTTCCATTGATGACAAAGGGGGAGAGATTTGAGTAAGGAGGAGAGGCTTGAGTAAGAGGGAGCAAAGCTTCAGAGGATGGTTTTCAGTTGGTTTTAGTTTTGAAAGTTTGTAGTGGTTTCAGTAGTGGTTTACCATCAATGACAAAGGGGGAGATTGTTGATAATTTTGGGTATATTGCATAGCTTCATGTTTGTAAGTTGTCATTGATGTCAAAAGGAGTTTGTGTTGATGTCAAAAGGAATTTGTTTTGATGTCAAAAAGAGTTTGGTGCCAAAAAGATCTTGAAAGTTCCATGATGTTTGTTTAAGGGTTTTTATTAAAACCATGGTGACAAGGTTAAAGGTTTTTATTAAAACCATCTGGAATCATTAAGGGTTTTTATTAAAACCATATTGGTTTAATGAAAAGGTTTTTCTCCTTGAAAAAACCTTAAAAGTCCATTTTGATTATTAATAAATAAATTAACTCAAACCTTTGAAAAGGTTTTAAGTTAAGTTTATTATTAAGAAAATAATAATTATTAATTTAATAATCATTATTGAAAGGGTTTCTAAACCCTAAGCGGCGCTCATGTAAAAGACTTACCTCGTCGACATCAACTTGCATGGCATGAAAAATGCAATGTTTGAAAGGAGCACCGACGTCAATTTGCATGGGATGAAAGACTACTAAAGGGTATTATTTTCTAAGGTTTCAATACACCTCCGATTCGCGTGATTACCTTCAAATTTGTATTTCTCTATGACCTTTGATTTCGTATTGCTCTGTGACCTTCGATTTCGTATTGCTTCGTGATTTTTGAGTTTCGTATTGAGTTCCAATTTCGTACACCTGTGAGAAAGACAAATATGTTTGTCTTTAATTTCTACTAGTAAAGGGAAGGTAAAACGATGAGTGGTACTTGAGAGTTTCGTTGGGCACTTGTTCTCCAACGGTGGATGCGATGGAGCGAAGGCGCTCGCTAGGCATAGGTGTCGAGATCGATTGGCATCAGGCGTGTTTCATTTTTAGTCGCATATTATTGTACACTTGGTACAACAGTTGCTTGGGGCCATGAGTTTGGAGGAGGAAGTGCTTTGGCGCTTATGTTGGTGTCTCCACACTTCTCCTAAGGTTGGAGAATTAATTTTTGGCCAAGGTAAATCTTTTGTTGATAATGTGGAATATTTGATTTGACTTGGCAATTATTGTTGGTAATTGGATGGAGGTATAAGGTTAAATAAAAATATTGCTTTCACATTGTTATTATTGATGCTTAATTTTTATATGGTAAATGCATTTAGAAGTAAATGTATTTTAGGAGCTATAAGGGTTTAAGGAATAATTGTGCTTAATGTCATATTGGGGTTAGAAAGCCTTTGGAGTTATTGAGTGGATATTCTCTTGTAATTATTTTTGAGGATGAAGTTATTTTGTGATATATTAAGTAGGAGTTATAAGGTGTAAAGGAATATTGTTGATATGTATATTTATGAGTTTTGATTATTGATGAGTTGGAGTGATAAGGTGTTATTAGGACTCTTATCATTGTGCATTATTCCATTGTTGCTAACTCTAATTTGTGGCAAATTGAGAGTTAGTGTTGTGATAGATTTTGAGTTTTCCTTCTTCATCAAAGTAAAAGTATGGGCACATTCTTCCATGGTTATTGTTGATTGATGGTTTTCTGAAATTAAATTTAGAGTGAAAATGATTAAATTAAGTTTCCTTATTTGGAGTGGATCTTATTTTTTGAAACTGGAATTATTGATTATGCATTATTATATCATGATGAGTTTATGAGTTATTGCATAATTTTGGTTTATGAGAGTGGAAGCATTTGAAGTTTTCTTTAGGGTTTTTGAGTGAGAAGCTTATTCCATTGCTATAAGTTGTTGAAACCCTAATTGAGTTGTTTGGTTGTTGAGAGTTTGGTTTTGAGATTGCTTCCATTGATATTGAGTTGATCAAGTTATGATTTACTTGATACATGAGTTGGGCTTGCTCCTTTGAGATTTGATTTTATCAAGTTGTACTTTGCTTGATAAACTTGGTTGTGTGGTTAAGTTGAGCATTCCCATTTGAGAGAAGTTGGAAATATCTTGAACCCCTTTTTGATGCTTAGAGAGAGAGATTGCTTTGAGTTCTTGAAAAATAACTTGGCTAGGTTTTGATAGTAAGTTATGGTTCTATGTTGGAGGAGTTGATTCCTTGATATTGCATTATTGGCAATTATTGGGTTGTGGTTCAAGATCTTGTAAAAGTATACTACTTCTATGAGATTGATTTGAGTTGAGATTGAGAGTTGAAGGATAGAACATATTGAGTCTCTAAAAATTATCTTTATGCTTCTATGAGATTGATTTGATATGATTGGATGAAACACATTGGGTCTCTAACAATTCTCTTTGTGTGTTCACATTGGGCAAGTTTATTGGTAAAATTGCTTGAGCTGATTTGGGCAAGTTCTTGGTGAGCTTGCTAGGACAGATTTGGAAAGGTTCTTGTGGAGAAATTGTGGACTGATCTGGACAGGTTATTGTGGAGAACTTGTGGACTGATTTGAACAGGTTCTTGTGGAGAACTTGTGGACTGATTTGAACACGTTCTTGTTGAAGAACTTGTGGACAGATTTTATGAAGTCTTGGTGAATACTTGTGAGCAGTAGTGATTGATTTTTTCAAGATTTTAGCTTAATCTTGGGATAGATCTGATAGAGATTTGAGAGCATATTTGTGCTAGACCAAAGGACTGAGTTTGGTGCAGATTTTTGACAAAGCTTGAGAGGACTTATGTTGGATCGCCTGACTGTGTTTAGTACAAGTGTTGATGAGCAGTTGTGGAGGTGATCAATGAGGACAAAAGTATCTAGAGCTAGAGCAATAAGGACAAGACATCTTATGTGGAAAGGAGTTCCACCTGCTAGCAGTAGAAGAGGCAGTGATCATCTAAAGTATAACTTCCATATCTTTGGGGGATAGGACATCTCCTTTGGATAGGAGGCTCATAAATACTTCTTTGGGGGATTGGACATATCCTTTGGGTAGGAGGCTCATAAATATTTTATTATGGGAAGGATTCTCCTTTGGACAGGAAGTCCATAAACATTGTAATTGTGAAGGATTTCCAAAGGATTTGATAGAGAAAATTTAGTGAAATATTTTCTCTGTGGAGTAGCCCACCTTGGGTCAACCATGTTATATTAGTGTCTCAATTGTGTGATGACTTGTACACTGGTTTGATTACTGCTTTGATTTTTCTATTGGTTCATTGCATTACTTTCTAAAGTAAAAGGAAAAAAACTAAAAAGTGGTCTTATACTGTTCACCCCCCCTCTCAGTATAATCTTGTGTTCTTTAGTTATTTTAGAGTTGAAAATTATTATCAGTCATCTTGACCATTCTTTAGTTCAAAATGTCTATAGAGAAGGAAACAGAGTGGTTGATATAATGGTAAGCATAGGCCTAAAGTAGGCAGACCTCTGAGTTTTGGATAGAGATTTCCCAAGTTAAATTGTTGAGTTTTATCTTCATCATGATGTTCCAATCCAATGATTTTTTCCTAAAAGGGAGCCATAGAAACCTGCATTCCACCTTCCCAAGGTTCTGATGTTGGTAATAATATTTTTAATGAGGCTAATATTTTATTTTGTTGGCCTTCATTTTTGGAAGGTCTTTCTTTTTTCTGGTAGGGTTTTCCTCTCTTTCAATATTGGCTTCTTGTCTAGGACTGTAGTTTCAGTCCTTACTCTTTTTTGGCTTCTATCCTTTAGTCTCTCTACATGATCCTATAGTGGGTTTTTCCTTTTTGTAATGACTCCGTAAAAGGTTCGAAAACCCTTCAAAACCCCCTTTACATAAATTAAAAAATTGATTTAGTACTATAATTTTTTTTCCCTAAATCCCTTGTGTAATCTTTTAAAATGTTATTCAAAGCTCTGGCCTCATTTATCCTTGCCCTTCTAAAAAGGATTGTATCATCTACAAATTGTTGATGGGTGATGTTATTAATATTATTACTAACCTTAAGTCCAGTTAGAAGCCCATATTTGTAAGCCTTATTTAAGTTCCTACTCAAGACTTCTGCCATAATAATGAACAAATAATGAGATAGAGGATCTCCTTGTCTAAGGTATCTCTTTTCTTTAAAATATTCTATAACTAATCCATTGACCAATATTGAATAAGAAATTATAGAGATACAAGCTTTAAATTACCATATGATATATTTATTATTGAAACTAAACTTATCTAAAAATATAAAAATAAAAAATTATTTAACCTTATCATAGACCTCTTTATAAAACATTTAAGTTCAAGCAATGAGATATTTTATTAGCAAAGGCAACTTGAAATGACTTATGCATAATTAAATAGAAAAAATATTTTACACAAAATAAATTTTTTGTGTAAATTTTTTAAAATTTATGATATATAATAATTAAATTAAAATGTTTAATAATACTAATATTATATTATCACTTATCTTATCTAAAATATTATGAATCAATACAGCTAGAGCAATTTTTTTTAAAATTGTTCATCATTCAAAAGCCATATATTTGCATAGATTTTTCAATTTAGAAGATTCATAGACCACTTTATGTAGAATTTGAAGATATTTTAAAAGGAATTCAAACAATAATGAGGGATTTATGACCATGTGAAGATAGCTATTCAAAACAAGGGTAGTGTTAGGAAATTTTTTTAAATATCTCATCTCTCAAGAGGTACAAATTTGTGAAAGGTTATCTAATTAATATGATTATTAGACTAATTTGTATAGTTTTTGAAGAGCTTTAAAATGAGTTATGGTATGAATAAATTTGAGTAGTATCAAGGGAGATACAACCCTATGAAATCAACCATTTAGAACAAAGGTATTAATAATTTATATGTCATAGCAAATAAAATTTTAGATATATGTCAACACAGGTTTAGATGACAAGAGGAGCAATGGAAGGCTAGAGAATGAGTGAGGTCAGGAATTCTATATAGGCATATATTTTTGGCTTAGTTTAATTTATCCATCCATTATTTTAGAAGTTCTACATGAAGAATATTATAGGCTTCTTTTAAAATAATATAATCACTATAGGATATACTAGAAAATTTTATTAGATATTAAGTTATAGTTACCATAGTAGTAGAGGTTGGTAAGGACCTCATAGAGCAAAGATCCTTATTACTCAAATATAATATAAAAATTGGTAAATTTAATAATTCTTGACCAGGGCCTTGGATTTTGAGAAAATGGATTGGTAGGAGATGGAAGACTCTAGAAGTGATTTTATCCTTTCTTTCCAAAGGTTTTTTCCTAGAAATTTTCTATTGTAGGCAGTAAAGAGATAAAATATTTAAATGGTGTCCTTTGCTTATGGGAAGAGAAAAATTCTTTCTTGCAAGCTAGTCTAAAGGTATTATAAATAAAATTATAAATATATCTCTAGTATTAGTCTCGATAACGATGTATATTTTTCCCTTTGAATTATGGCACACAAATATCTTCAAGATAATAGCCAATAATCTAGGAGAATTATTTGAGATTTCAAAAACTACAAAATATGGAGTCTTGGTTATTTATGCCTAGATATTCATCATGTTTTATATCAGTAAATCTCTACTAGTTGTGGATCCAAACCATAGAATATGGAAGCATATATTTTAGATGTAGAAGATGTCATGAGGTGTGGCATGTTGAGATATCATGCCCTAAAAATATTTCACCAGCAACATATGTAGAAAGCAAGAAGAGAAACTTCTAAATGGATATGGATGAGGATGGTTTTAAAATTTTAAAAAATAGATCTAGTTATATGAAAGTAAATAATAGTGTATACTAACAAGTAAGGATATTCGGATAAATACTAATTCTTTTGAGGATTTATCCTATTAATAAAAATTAGATCAAAGCTTGGAGGATATGGTAAAATAAGATCAAAATATTAACAAGAAACTATTAGAATTTCCCTATAATAGATATGCAAAGCATTACACAAAATATGAAGAGAAGAGTGGAACTAATTGCTTTATTCGAAGGATCAACTTTGTATAAATAGCAAAGTTGATCATTGAGAGCCGTTGGATTTCAACAACTCATTAAACTTGATGAAGACATCACCGAGAGTTTTCTTGATACATGGAAGAGTGGAAACTCAAGTGTGTCTATCCTAGTAGAACTTAAGAGAATATTCACTTATTCTAACACCCCCCTTAAGTGATACTATGGGATATTCGTTCAAATGAGTCCCAAAAAATAGTCCTGATGTGGTACTCATGTACAATGACTTTTTTTGAAGATTTGGTAAAAACCCAATGGGAAAAAACCATATATCAAAAAGAAGGTAAGAGGCTTGTCTTCGTATGGTGAAGATTGTCCTCTTAATACAATAAGAAATATGAGTCCTAACAACATGGCCTGATGAGGTACTCATTTACAATATATAGTTGGTGAAAAAACCCTTATGGGGAAAAACCAACTATGAGAAGAAGAGAGGCTTGTCTTCATACGATGAAGATTGTCCTCTTTTTACAAAAATAAATATGAGTCCCAACAACATGGCTTGATGAGGTACTCATTTACAATATATAGTTGGTGAAAAACCCCTATGGAAAAAAACCAACTATGATAATGAGAGAGGCTTGTCTTTGTATGGTGAAGATTTTCCTCTTAATACAAAAAGAAAGATGAGTCCCGAAAACTAGCATGATTAGGTACTCATATACAATATATAGTTGGTGAAAAACCCCTATGGGAAAAAATCAACTATGAGAAGAAGAGAGGCTTATCTTCGTATGGCAAAGATTGTCCTCTTAATACAAAAAGAAAGATGAGTCCCGACAACTTGGCCTGATTAGGTACTCATATACAATATATAGTTGGTGAAAAAACCCCTTTGGGGAAAAACCAACTATGAGAAGAAGAGAAGCTTATCTTCATATGGTGAAGATTGTCCTCCTTTTACAAAAAGAAATATGAGCCTCGATAGAATTTAAACGTAAAATTTACACACAGCAGTTAAATAAAAATTTTAAAATATGTTTTTTGAATTAAAATACATCTGAACAAAATATAAATCTAAGCCACCCCTGTTGCATTATGGAGGGATGCTACAATATGTGTTGGTCATAAACCAACTTTTGAGGCCCTCTAGGATTTATTTTATGGTCATCATGTTAATTCGGCTACATAGGGGGCTATAGATCACCAGCTTGTGGTGTCTTGAGATTTGTGAGTCTATGATGTGGAATGTATAAATTAACTAGTATGCACCCATTCATGACATCAAGTTTTTGTACGGTTTTGATTGAGATTTAAATCATTCCAATATTTAGGATGTCTATTGAGATTGTGTTATGTTTGCAATTGGGTTCCCTTATTTGTTTTGCTTTAGAATTTTCTTTTACCCAAATACCAAACATTAAAATTCATAATTTTATTACATCTTACTTATGGAATTTGATTTATACTCTTACGTTTTTCTTTGTTTAGGATCCTTAAATGATTTGTTCATGCTTCTTACCATCTTGTGATGAGTTTGACCATGCATTCTCATAAATTAACATTTAAGCTTTTTGAGCATACTTCTACTATGCAAATCCTAACTTGTTCAAGCTCATGATCCCAAGGAGGCTGGTTGCATTATCAGAATTGTGTTTGTTTATATAAATACGTCTGGTTACATTTAATTTCCTTCTTTGGAAGTGTAACACGAAGATTCAAATCACACTTAATTCCAATATATTAGGGTGAGGCAACCATGTCACCACTTTAGCTGATCTAAACCCTTTAACATGTTAGCATGATGAGGATTGTGGCCCACCTGAAAGTCCACTTAAAAACTTACATAAAAAATTAACACAAAGGCGTGATACAACTGTCTTGTGAAAATTTGAACTTTTGAGCTCTTCCGTGAGCTAGGATTGCTTTCATACGTTAAGCCTTTCACAAATTTCAGAACAAAGGGATTTGAGGGAAATCCAGAGTGAAAGGATGGTGTTGCTGTCACCTCTTTTATATTGTGAATCCATTCTTTCGTACAATGAACTACAAAGTTAGTTTCAACATAATAAAAGAGGAGGAGGATTGTATAGTGTGTCAGCAATAAATACACAAAACTGATGGGCTACTGTGCGTTTGAAATCTGCCCATTTTCTTCCAAAATCTTCGTAATCACAATGGATAGTACATCAAATCAATTACAAAGACCTGTTTTATAATTTTAACTTCTAGTGCCCATAATTCCTCCTCACTAGTAAAAAAAATTAAAGCAGGATACCTACGAAGATCAAGGGGCATAAGAGAAGATGCAAGATATTATTCTCTAACCATAGTTAGAAACTCGCAATTCGCAATAAAAATAGCAAAAAAAAGGCTAGCATGATAACACTCCAATCAGACTTTTACTAGATTAGTTAACACGTGACATTGCAGACTGCAGGAATTAAATATAGGTAGCACTTTGGCGCTGTCTGTCGCTGGAACAAGAACATCAAAGTCATAAAGGCTGCACTTTCAACGTCGTTTGTGTCACCTTTCAACGTCGTTTGTGGATATGCTTCATTACGCACTCTGCAACCCTCTCCAAAAGCAATCCATGGTCCCTGCAATGCTATTACTTTAGTATGGGGCTCAGTATATGGATTAAGAAATAAAAAATAAACAAAATAAAAGAATTACAGAAATTTTACCCCTCAAATTGAACGCCGTAATTATACGAAACCCTCGTGAGAGCGGATCTCCATTTGGCAACAGTCTCTATGTCGACTCTCTGAGCGAGTAGATGTTTCTCGAAAGCTTTAGCGTAGACTCCGTTTTCACGATGCATGCGGAGGTCGGAAGGTTGAACTCCAAAGAAGATGGGCACTATGGGAGCCCCACTTTCCATCATCAAACATAATTCCTCCAAACACCAGCTGGATTCGGCGTAGTGCTGAGAAAAGATTGCAATGTGAACATAAGCCGTGCAAATAGCGCAGTGGAGTGCTTGGGGAATACTATCACCGCATTCCATGGCCTTGTTGTCGAGAAACACTCTGAGATTTCTGTGAGTGAGGTTATGGTAGACCAAACTCGCCACCGTGTTCTTAACGTCCTTCCCACGGTGATTAATAAATACGTCGTATGATGTCGATATGTCAAAGCGTGACGTACCTGTGACGGTGGGGTGTCTTAAGAGTCTGTACCCTCCTGAGGTCTCCGGTTGCCGAGGAGGATCTCCAGCTGCAGGTACAGGGGCTTCAGAGCCGCGCTCGGTGCCGGTGGGGGGTATTTCTCAGACAGGAGGGCCTCCAGCTGAAGGTACAGGGGCTTCAACGCTGCGCTCGCTGCCGCTGGGCGGTATTTCACCAATAGGAGGGCCTCCAGCTGCAGGTACTGGGGCTTCAGCGCTGCGCTCGGTGCCGCTCGGGTGCCACAAGGATCTGTAACCTGCTGAGGCCTCCGGCCGCCGGTGTGTCCCTTGCGGTATATCACCAACGGGAGGGCCTCCAGCTGCATATACAGGGGCTTCAACGCTGCGCTCGCTGCCGGTGTGGTGCCACAAGAGTCTGTACGCTCCCGAGGCCTCCGGCTGCCGGTGTGTCCGGTGTGTCAGTTGGGGTCTATCACCAAGAGGACCGGCGTGGTGCCCCAAGACTCTGTACCCTACTGAAGCCTCCGGCTGCTGCCGATGTGCCACTTGGCCTCTCCCGAGTGGGTACAAGAGTCTGCACCAAAGATTAAGGGTCTGTTAGCTTCTATTCTATTGTGTCGGTTATCTTTAGTTTTTATTAGCTCAGATCTTAGGTTTATATGGTAGGCCCTTCAACATTAGGATTAGGACTAATTGGATTATTCTTCTAATTGTTAATTTTTGGTGGATGCGTGCTATCTTTACTATAAATGCATGTGTTATACGTAAGTTTCTCTCTCCTCGTCCTGTTTCTTATTTTTCTGGAAAAGAAAAAAAAAAAAAAGGAGAGGGAATGACTTATACCTGTAGCGCGGGTCGTAGGGAGAAATAATGTATCTCCCAAGCTTGTTCTTGAGATTACTTCTGGCTACAAACGAGGGCAACATGACGAGATTAGAAGCAGCAGCAGGAGGTCCGACAAACACCTTCCAACAGAAGGAGGTCCTCAAAGACAAAGGTGAACACCCACACTAGAACCAGGAGTAAGTCTCAATGCTTCCTAATTAGCCAGTTCACTGCAGTTGAAAGAAGGAACTCAATCTCTCTCGTCGTCCTGTTTCTTATTTTTCTGGAAAAGAATAAAAAAGAGAGGGAATGACTTATACCTGTAGCGCGGGTCGTAGGGAGAAATAATGTATCTCCCAAGCTTGTTCTTGAGATTACTTCTGGCTCCCAACGAGGGCAACATGACGAGATTAGAAGCAGCAGCAGGAGGTCCGACAAACACCTTCCAACAGAAGGAGATCCTCAAAGACAAAGGTGAAAACCCACAACCAGGAGTAAGTCTCAGTGCTTCCTAATTCGCCAGTTCACTGCACTTGAAAGAAGGAACTCACCAAGACTTTATAAAAGGTAACTCCTCTTGCCTAAGAAATCTCCTCTTGAAAATGCGCATGGCCCTTTTTTGAGTTTGACAAAAAGTCAAAGTGATGAGATTTCTTAGGTGTTAGGCCTTTTTTGTGACAAAGGAAGGGCCCATTTTGTGACAAAAGGAATCTTGATCAAAGGAATCTTGATTCACGCTAGCGAGGCATAGGACGGGCTTTATTTATTTATTCAGAGCGGAAGCTATGGTCGGAACTAAAAGGCCTATATCTCTCGGCGTTTCTTCCTTTATCCGCATGGAAAATAGGACCTTCCGGCTTCAAGAGGGCGTTTATTCTATTCAAGAGGGAATCAGGCTCAACCCCTACCTTCCGGCTTCCTTTATCGGGAATGAGGCTCCTTGCGCGTGAGGTCGAGAAGTTCCCCGCTGCTGGTAATGGCTCTCCTTCTCTTTTCTTTTGATCCACGTATTCGCGGCCTTGACAGAATCCTACTTAGAAATTGACAAAGTATTCTCACTTTTTGTATCCGAATTCTTCCGGGTCAAAAGAAGTAGAAAAGCAGGAGAAGTAAGTGAACGCAATAGTAGGGGGAAGCGACCCGAACCCATATATGATATTGTTTTGGCCCCTCCAACGCTAGGTCTCGTATCGGGAGGTCTAGGAGTCGTATCATTGACTGATCTGATTCATTCAGGCCTTTTAGTTCCGACCATAGCTTCCGCTCTGAATAAATAAATAAAGCCCGTCCCAAGGCCAAGCCAAGCTTGGCCTTGCCTTTATAGTTCCGACCATAGCTTCCGCTCTGAATAAATAAAGCCTTTATAGTTCCGACCATAGCTTCCGCTCTGAATAAATAAATAAAGCTTGGCCTTGCCTTAGGACGGGCTTTATTTATTTATTCAGAGCGGAAGCTATGGTCGGAACTAAAAGCTTCCGCTCTGAATAAATAAATAAAGCCCGTCCTATGCCTCGCTAGCGTGAATCAAGATTCCTTTGATCAAGATTCCTTTTGTCACAAGACGCCTTCCAAAGATGATATCTACCTACAGTTTGATACGAGAGCCGTGGAGTTAAACATCTCTTTAGTTATATATATTTTTATTTTATATTTAAATTTATTTATTTTTGATTAGATATAAGAAAGAATGCTGAAAGTTTCAAATATTGAAAAAAAGAGTTAAGAAGATTTAAAACCAACAGTCCAAAACTTAAAAAATATCAGTTCATGTAGAGGAGTTGGAGAGCAAGTGGGCAGTTATCAAAAGGCCCAAGTTCAAATCTCTCCCCTCACATGTTGCGGATATGTTATAAATAAAAAGTTCCTCATCAAAAAAAAACTTAAAAAATAACTAAACAACTAACAAGCCAAAAAGCAAAAACCTTAAATATCGTTAAAAATTTAATTTTAATTAATTAATTATTTATTTATTATAATAATAATAATATTATATATTTTAACATAAGTATAAAGATTATGGTTCTCTTTTTAGAAGAATTAAAAAATAATTTTTTAATCAAAAACAAAAAGCCTTCATGCTCAGAAGATCGAAGACGAGCAGTCAAAGACTTAGAAAAAACAACTAGACAACTAACAAGCCAAAAAAGCAAGGACCTTGAATTTCGTTAAAATTTTAATTTTAATTTTTTATTTATTAATTTATTATAATAATATTGATATTATATATTTTAACATAAGTATATAGCTTATGGTTCTCTTTTTAGAATGATTAAAAAATAATTTTTAATCAAAAACAAAAAGTCTTGATGCTCCCAGCAATATAGTAATCAAATATAAATCAATCACTCTCATACATTTCGATTTAATCATACTTTATAGTTAGTAATATATTACTTCCAATATAATTTATTTTAATAGCTCAAGATGAACCGCTTTGATATTGTCTGAAAACATCTATGTGGGTGTTCAATCTAACTTTATTACATTGGCCTCCACAATGGTGGCCTTGTCTAACAAGGCCATGCTGTCAACAAATTGAAAGATGAGATAGTAAGCTAAATAGTTAAATGAGTTTTAATGTTCTTGAGTGATTTTAACTATTTGTTTAACAGTCATTTTTCATACTCTATATTTAAGTAGTTTTAATTATGCATATGAGATTTTATCTTTTCCAAGTGGTTGAAGATTTGCATTGATTGAATTTGGATGTTGATTATTGTAATTAATTGATATGGTGACACTTTTGAGGATCCACTCAAAATCTTATTATGATAAAGGGTGGGGATCCGAGTACAACACCTTTACACTATACCAATAAAAAAAAATGTTCCAATGTTCAACGGTTGAGGCTTTGGTTTTTTTCGAGAGGTTCAAGGTTCAAATCACGGTGTGGACGAGTGTGTGAGGGGGTGGTTGTGTGGTGGTTGTGTGTTAAATTCCCTATTGATAAGTATAGCTCTCGATTTTAGGAGGGGTGAGTGTGTGAGGGGGTGGGTGTGTGGTGGTTGTGTGTTAAATTCCCCATTGATAAGTATAGCTCTCGATTTTAAGAGGGGTCATGGTTGGAGGGAGCCTATTCAACCCTGTGCTGGTCGTAGGGGTTTCTCACACAAACCAAATCAAAAAAAATATCAATACAAAAATGCTTTAGGAAGGGTCACAGTTGGGGGAGCCTACTCAGCCCTGCTTTGGTCGTAGGGATTTCTCACACTAACCAAATTAAAAAAATACCAATACAAAAATTGGATTATTCTGTTAAATTGTTATTTTTTGGAAATTGTTTCTATTAAATAGAGAGAAGAAGAAAGTATTTCCTTGCCTAATGCATTTTATTGCATGGAATATGTTATAATTCAAATTTATTTAATTAATTTTAGCATGTGACTAAATTGTGATAATAGGTCGTTATGAAGACTTGGCATTTGGTAAATGATATCATGACATATTTATTGCATGGAATATGTTATAATTCAAATTTATTTAGTTAATTATAATAATTAATTTTAGCATGTGACTAAATTGTGATAATAGGTCGTTATGAAGACTTGGCATTTGGTAAATGATATCATGACATAGTTTGTAATATAAATACATGATTGTTTTATGATTTTATTTGAACCATTATGTGCAAATTTTATAGTCTTGTAACAAGATTACCTATAGACTTAGTTTGAGTGCTTGATAGGTCATGTGATTAAATTGTGATAATAGGTAGACTTGGAATTTGGTAAATGATATTATGACATAGTTTATAATATAAATACATGATTGTTTTATGATTTTATTTGAACCATTATGTACAAATTTTATAGTCTTGTAACAAGACTACCTATAGACTTAGTTTGAGTGCTTGATAGGGTCTTCCCTAAACCAATTTGAGAGGGAGAGTATTATCAGGAAGAGGATTGCAAATGTCAAACCAACAACTTGTCAAAAGGAATGAAAATTATGCATACCATGCAACATGCATTTAGGCACAAAATGTGCATGTTTGCTTTTCTTTTTATTGGTGATGGGTTGGGGATGGGAGGTAGTGGATTTCCATGACAATTTCCAAGATATTTTCAACTCATCAATGTTAAGTATTCTTGATGGGACCCAATTTCCTATTTATTTTGGTTTGTTTCATTTATAATGCATGCTTTCCCATTTTTTAACCATGTCTTTTTACCCTTACTCCTTGTCTTTTATCTTTCCCAATTTGTCATCGTCTCTTCTTGTTGCATAGGAGTAAGATCCTCATCTAGGTAAAAATGTGATCCCATAGTAATCCTCTATCTCAAAGAACTTGTCTTTTATCTCCTATATTAAACATTATGACTCGGATTGGTCTAGCTCCCATGCCTTCTCTTGTTTTTTCTAGTCTACATGCTTGATGAATTTGTTCACCCCAATTAAGTCTATAAAAAAAAATTTATTAATTTGGTTATGTTTTATTGTTTTCCATACTCTTTAATTCCATTAATGATGGTTTTTATTGACCTATTTTATCTGTCCTTTTCTCCCAACAATTGTATTCTAATTTGTTTATCTATTAAAATCGTTTTGTTCCTGTTGGGGGCCAAATGCAACCCATGCACCTCCCTAGGCATCATGACCTCCCGTGGTTGGGGTTTTCAGCCATCGAGCCTCTCTCTAAGTGGGTGCATCCAATACCCCATGCCTCGCATGGGGGGCTCTAGTCTTGGGAAGTTCGGGAGAGCGTGACATTTAGGGTTTTGTTACCCAAGGCTGACTATTTGTGTTTGGATGTATTCTTTTGTACCCATATTCTTCTGGTACGCTAATATAATCCTAGCCTAGTTTTCTAAATAGAAAATGGGAAAGAGAAAGAAAGCATGAAACGAAGCATAAATAAAATTGCATAAAAAATAACTTATTTAGCCTATCTATGGGTGGCAATGTGCCAAAAAAGAATAAGACCCTTTTACACCATGACAGGTTGAGTGAAGACATGCACGATGGTCGATAGTGCACAAGGAACACAAGTCCCTTTGAGAACACCTAGCATAGCAAAGTAGAACACCCACACTAGAACTAGGACAATGATTTTGCAAATATCACAAATTCTTATTAATGTGAATTGTGAGTTACATACGTGCAAAGAGAGAAGAGGTTTGAAAACTACCTAGATAGTCAATCAAGGCTTGTGCCAAGTAGAGATGCAAGGATGAATGAAGGAAAGCACCCCTTAGGAGATGTATGATTTTCAATGCTTTACAATGAGAAGAAGAGAGATATTTATAAGAAATAGGAGGGAAAAATCCCTCCATAATCTATGTAAGCTTTCAAATTCTCTTGGGATGACCAACATTGATAATGAATGATTTTGAGGCTTTGGAGGTTCATAACTATGAAAAATCTCCATGATTAGACCTTTGCGATCATTCTTCATTGATGTCTTGAATGTGTGTCACCCTTTGAGTTGTCCTCCCTATCATCACTTTAATACTTCAATCATTGTTTAGGGAGTTGCGTCTAATTATGGGGTGTGAGGACCAAAACTAGATTATCATCCCTTCCCTTGCACTTGATTGCTTTGGTTTGATATGGTGTTTTTGATGATTGAAGCTTGGTTCATCCACTCTCTTGGCAAGTTCCCTTGGTGAAGGTGTCATTCAATGCATTTGGAGAAGGTAATGAGCATTACCTTCTATTTGGGGAGAGATGGTGCCCAAATCTGGGCAACCTTCTCCTCTTGTACCTTTTGTTGTCTCCTTGCCATACCCTTCAAGTTGGGCCAAATGGGGATCAAAAAATCATGAAGCATAGCCAAGGTCCCTACAACTTGGATTTATCGAAGGTTATAGGCTTTAGAGTCTTTTGAAACTTAAGCTCTTATGGGAAGGGGAGATCTCCTATGACCTTCTTACCATTGGACCGCTTCGAATAACCCTAGTTTTTCTATAATTTGGTCACTCGATAATTCAGAGGAAAGTCAAGCCGTAGGTTCCTCTCAATTGAATGGAGGAGTAATCCTTAGATCTTGGATGGGGCAGAGCCTCATTGAAAGTAGTGGCATGTTAGTTGCCACTAGAAAGGCTCTAGGCTTACTGCTCTCATTGAAATGCTTCTTAGCTACCACCAAAAAGACTCAAAGATTAGTTGGTGGTTTAGCTAGGGTGTGTGGTGAATGAAGCTTAATATTTGGTACCAATCTACGATGGTTGTTCCTTCTTGGTTGCATTTTGGATACTCTTTTGGTTTTGGATGCTCCATAGGTAGTAGAGGTTCTAGCCCTCTTTATTTTAGCTTCAAGTAGACACTCTTGATAAAAATTGCCTTTGGAGATAGGATTTTCCCACTGTAGTGAGTCTTCACTACAATTCATTTGATTTGATTATTGAATATCTTACCACTAGTGTCCATGATTTAGTCTCCTCTAATTTATTTTGTAGTTCTTGTTCTTTTGTCATTATGTTTACAATTATTACCTAAATTTCTTTTATTTATAGTAGATTGTCTTCATTTTATTTTAATTGCTAATCTACAAATTAGTTTGAAAATGTGATCCATTTACTAAATCATTACTACTACATAAGTTCATGGTAATGGAGGATTTCAATTCTACCAATGGCATCTTCAATATATTGATTTTAAAAGCTTGTTCCTGAATATTTTTTAATTATTTCATGAAGATGTTTTGTTGTTTCCTTATGATTGCAATCAATTCCAACATCTCATGTTGTAAGGATCCTATGTAGTAATCTGTTGTTGGTGCTTGGACCTGGTTTTTGGACAAGGGTTTGTGCCACCCGATGCATTATTCTTTGCATGCCTAGATCTGGTAGACATTGTGACTATTTGCAAAAAAAATTATTTATTTATCTTAAGATCTTCTGCTTCTTCCTTTATTGGTTTCCCCTAATTTTGCTTTTGCTTTCATGTTGTGTCCATGAATTTAACAAAGGAAAGTGAGACGATAAATAAAATCTTTAAGATTTTAGCGAGGATTTTCTATTTTGACTCATATTAGGTTTGGTCACCTCAAAAGCCCTATCATGGCAATGGCAACGAGGGATATCCCTCCCCGCACTAAGACCTCCTTTTGGGATATTACCATGATGACTTCCTCCATACTCAAGAATACTAACCATGGCTCATTTTCCTTGTTCTAACTACCTCCTCTGTTCAACTAATAAAAAATAGAAAATATGATCAAAGCTTCGAAGGAAAGGAGGCCACAATAGTCCCAACCAAGTAACAAAGGCTCCTTTGTTCCTAATTTGAATGATGCTCCAATGGTGGATATTCCACCATACTATATTTAAATCTTAATCCTTGCCCTAACTGCCCTATCATGGCAATGGAAACGAGGGATATCCCTCCCTGCACCAATCCCTTCTTCTAGGATGTTACCATGATGACTTCCTCCATACTCAATAATGCTAACCATGGCTTATTTTTCTTGTTCTGACTACCTCCTCTGCTTGACCAATCAAAACTAGAAAATGTGACCAAAGCTTTGAAGGAAATGAGGCCACAATAGTCCCAACCAAGTAACAAAGGCTCCTTCATTTTGAAGTTGAATGATACTCAAATGGTGGAGATTCCTCCAGACTATATTTAGATCTTCATCCTCGCCCTAACTAAGAGGGCACTTGCTTACAATTTTGTGGGTATTTTACCTATCCCAAGAGCCATTAAAATATGGATCACTTCTTCTTAGGATCTAAAATGTCTAGCAATGAATTCATGATAGCAGGGAGAGGATATTTCATAATTCTTTTCTCCTCCACAAAGGAAAGAGAGGCAATATTTCAAGGAGGTCCTTGATTCCTAGGATCAAGCTATCTTTACATGATGCTTTGGTTAGTTAGTTTTTACCCACAAGTGAAAGAACAAAAAGTATTAATTTTGGTAGGACTATCATTTTTACTCCTACATTTATGGAATAAATAGACTCTTGAGATGTTGGGTAATTTTATTGGCACATTTGTAGATTGGGCTCCTTCGAAGGACAATAATGGAACTTGTGTTAGGTTGTGTGTTCAAGTTAATTTAAAAAAAGGCTTCCTGAAAACATAGGTATCAAAGTCTTGGATTGGACCCATACCCATCCACTAGATTATGAGCACATTCCCTTTAAATGTATTACCTATCATCAATATGGTCATTTTTCAAGGAATTATCCCACTAAGGTACAACAAGAGACAAAGGAGGAAGATTAAAATTTTCAAACAGTAAGAAGAAAACAATAAATAAGATCTAGAATTAGAAGGAGGCCTCAACGATAGCCAAAAAGATAAAATAATAATAATAATAAAATTGCACGACCTGCAACTTTCACAGGCAGCACACTCCAAGCTTCGCAGCGATTCTTCCCTGGCCATAACCGGATTCCAGCAGCTCATTCCTGAAGCATTTTCGACGTGAGGGAGGCAAGGGCAGGCGGAGACGAAAGCAATATCGCCCGGGCCTCGCTGTCCATAGAACCAGTCGTCACCAGCATAGCCAACGCGTCGGTCGCTATCGGTGCGTGAGCAGTAAACACGGTCGCTGCATTTGCAGAGGCACATCGCTTCAGAGCTGTCGCGATGGCCTGCGCATGCTGAGAGTTGCAGACGCGTCGGTCGTTGTCAGTGCGTGCTGCATTTGCCGAGGCACAACGCTTCAGAGCTGCCGCGATGGCCTGAGCATGCTGAGAGCTGCAGCAATGGGGAGTATATAAAAAAAAAAATTATGCTATCTTAGGGTTATCTTTTTAAGAACTCATTGATTGGTATTTTAACTGCCGCTTGGAGTCTTCGTAGGCTGGGAAGACGGTTTTTTTTTTCAAATGCTAATCACAGCAGAGTTAATGAGTCGGCGACCTCATTCTTTCTCTCGACGCGCCGCCTAGAGCAGTCGGCTCACGAGATTCTTTGTGTGGACGAGGTCCACAGTTCGAATCCCGTCGAAAAAAAAAAAAAAAAATTTAACCGCAGCCCTGCCGTTTTTTTTCCGCCTCGTCCACGAATTGACGACACGGACAACAGTTGACGCCCCGAGGGCCCGTTGACGCCCGTGGAGGGCATTTTGATGCCTCGAGGGTCTTGTTGATGCCCCGAGGGCCCGGTGACGCCCGTGGAGGGCATTTTGACGCCCCGAGGGTCCTGTTGACGCCCCGAGGGCCCAGTGACGCCCGAGGAGAGCATTTTGACGCCCCGAGGGTTCTGTTGACGCCCCGAGGGCCCAGTGACGCCTGAATAGGGCATTTTGCCAAGAAGGTTTGGTGACACAAATTTGTTTTGTTATTGTCATTGTTTTTCAGACATGTCAATTGCTTATTCTTTTTTCAAAAGCAATTGTTCAACGGCATATTGGGAAACTTTGAAGATATAATTGAGGGGGGAATTCAATTTTTTTTCACACTCTCAGAAAAAGACATAGAGAGCAACTCAAAGGTGCATTTTTGATTTTACTCGACACCTTATTTTGATAATTTGGGTGCATTTTCGGTTGAACCCGACACCTATGTGAGAAGCACTTTGTGAGCATGCTTGTTTGATTATTGCATTTTTTTTTTGCAATTAAAAAATCATCTACATCAAAAGCATCCACTCCTTCTCTCAGCACATGTTGCACCGGTTCTCCAAAGCATTTATCTCTTTGCACAGGGATATTCATAGATCATCTACTTGTTGCTCTCTCACCAACACTAATTTTCTCCTAGTTTTGTTTTTTGACTTAATTTCCTCCAACTGATTATTCTTCTTCCGAAGATTCTCAGGCAGGTGTCATTAACATCTCTTTGAGTGAATTTTTTACCCCCATTGCTATTGTGTTTAGGCGTAAATCCTGACGAAAGTTCTGGACTCCAAAGTGTTTAGGGGAAGTTACGCCCCACGCATGCGGATTCATGACTTTCTAAGGTAGGTGCCATCAACAAAGCAATCCTTTTCAGTACTGCCTATGTTCCACGTACCGTTCTGATCTTAATAATACCTATAGTCTCCCTCATGTCAGGGCGGGTATTGTTTTGTTTCAGTTCAGGTATAACTGGCCTGGCAACGGTATATCGAAAAGGGGACCATTTGGCGCTATAAGGAACCCTAAACAATGGCTACAGTGCACAAGTATCTTTCGGATGCTCAATTGCTCAAAGGCACCAATTTTGTGCCATGGAAGCATAAAATGAAAGCCATTCTTCAAGTAGAAAAATTATGGGATGTAGTAAGTGGCACTACCTCACGTCCCACCACAACAGGGACAGATCAAGATACATTTGATGATCAGGACAGGAAAGGCCTTATGTTTTTGTTACTTGCCGTAACAGATGAGGTCCAACCTCATATTTGTGATGCTACGACCAGTAAAGATGCTTGGGCAGCATTGATTACTATGTATGAAGGAAAGAATACTTCTACTATCCTTCACCTACAAACCCAGCTTCACAATCTCAATATGAATTCAGGGGAAACTGTTGAACTTTTTCTCTGCAAAGTGGCCGAATTGAAAGCCAAACTCAATACTATGGGAAAACCCATAGCTGATGATCTTTTGACATCTGTTATTTTGAGGGCACTTCCAACATCTTACAAAAGTTTTATCACTTCACTCAATGTTTCTGGCAGAACATTAACTTTTGTTGAATTGGTTAATTTGCTTCAAACTGAAGAAGCCAATCAAGTACAGAAATATGAGGAACCTGCCACTGCTCTTTCCACCCATCAAAAGGGTCCAAAGCAAGGACAGTTGCGGAAGGGAGGGTCTTCTTCCAAAGGCAAAGGAAAGCCCAATCTCCAAAGAGATAAATATTGCAAGATCCGTGATATGAACAATCATGATACCAACAGGTGTTGGTTCAAAAACAAACAACAGAATGATCCCTCACCAAAGAAGAAAGGCAAGGGGAAGCAAAAATATCCCCAGCATCGCAAACAACAAAAGGGTCATGTTGCTTATGCAGATTCCCATTCAGATGATTCTGCTTCATCTTCAGATAATGACTCAGAAAGGGCACACAAGGTGCTCATGACCCATACTGCCTCTTCCAAATCAGATGTTGTATGGTATATTGATTCTGGAGCAAGCAAACATATGATCGGGGACAAGTCCTGGTTTCAAACCTTTCAAGCGAAAGAAGGCAAACCTGTCACTATTGCAGACAATCAGGTCTATCAAGTACAAGGTGAAGGGGATGTTACGGTAACTCTCTCTGATGGTGACTGTGACATCGAGAAAGTTCTCTATGTTCCTGGCCTTGCCAACAATCTATTATCTGTTCCACAGATGCTAGATAGAAATATGGATGTTGTTTTTCAAGTTGACAATGGAAAAAAGCGATGTTTCATCAGTCACCAAGGTAAAAACATTGCCACTGGCTCCTACAAACATGGATTATTCATCTTGGATACAGTTTCTCAATCTCATACTGCCCTCATTGCCACTACAACAGAAGCCACTTCCTTATGGCATAAAAGATATGGGCACCTCAGTTTCGGGTATTTACTCGAATTAAGCAAATATGACATGGTCAAAGGGCTTCCTCAGCTTTCATCAGTTCTCCCAGTATGCTCAGATTGTCTAGCAGGGAAACAACATCGAGTTCCATTTGAGACAAGTTCTTCTCGCTCTAAGAAACCCTTGGAGTTAATCCACGTAGATCTGTGCGGTCCTTTCCCAACCAGTCATGGTGGAAAGAGGTATTTTCAGCTATTTGTTGATGACTACTCCCACAAAATATGGGTCTCCTTCCTTGCACTCAAGTCAGAAGCTCTTCTCTACTTTCGTCAGTTCAAGAGACAAGTTGAGAAGGAAACAGGTTGTTTCATCAAAACCCTCCGCTCAGATCGAGGGGGGGAATACACTTCCAAGGAATTTTTAGCATTTTTGGAAAAACATGGGATCAAGCGACAACTCACTACAGCATATACACCGCAGCAAAATGGAGTTGCAGAAAGGAAAAATCGCTCCATAGTAGAAATGAGTCGGTGTATGTTAAAAGGAGCAAACTTAGAAAAACAATACCGGGCAGAAGCAGTAAACACAACATCTTACCTACTAAATAGAGCACCTACAAGGGCTCTACAAGGAAAAACTCCACAAGAAGCCTGGAGTGGTAAGAAACCCTCAATTTCTCATCTAAAATTTTTTGGTTGCCAAGCTTTCATGCATATTCCTAAACAAAAAAGAAGGAAACTAGATGAGAAAACTCAAAAATGTATATTTCTTGGTTATGATGAGTATTCAAAAGGATATCGGTTGATTGATCCTATAACCAAGAAAACACATATCAGCAGAGATGTAGTATTTGATGAAACTTTCACATCAAATAATACATTTGTATATCTTAAGGAAGATGAACCTAAGAAAGAAACAACACCTCCTCAGAAGAAGGTTCCTAAATGGTATACTAGTACATTACAGGATTCAAAACTGACATCACTTCCAGATCTAACTCTAGATCGACCCTCTACTCGCAGTATGACTCAACACAAAAGAGCAGATGATGCAACATCGCAATGAGATGTTGATGACCTTTGTCAACATTTTGATGATTTATCTGTGAATATAGAAGAAGATGAGGATATAGATATGGAAGATGAAAAAGTCTATCTGACAATACTAGATGAAAAAGAACCAACATCAGTCTCAGATGCACTCAGTAAAGATCAATGGAAAACTGCTATGGATGCAGAACATACATCTCTAATGAAAAATCAAACTTGGAAGTTAGTGAATTTGCCTTCAGGAAAGAAACCCATTGGTTGCAAATGGGTATTCAAGATCAAATATAAGGCAAATGGTGCAATAGATAAACATAAAGCCCGTCTTGTTGCAAAGGGCTATGCACAAAGAGAAGGCATAGACTATGAAGAGACATTTGCTCCTATTGCTAAAATGACCACTATTCGAGTTCTGTGTGCAATGGCAGCTCAATTTGGTTGGCAGCTACATCAGATGGATGTAAAGAGTGCTTTCTTAAATGGTGACCTACACGAAGAAGTCTACATGACTCAACCTGAAGGTTTTGTAGTTACAGGGCAAGAACAGAAAGTCTGTAAGCTGATCAAATCTCTATATGGACTTAAACAAGCTCCTCGAGCTTGGTATATCAAAATTGATAGTCATCTAGTGCAACATGGGTTTAAAAGAAGTCCTGCATATCCTAATCTATATATCAAGAACAATGGTTCTAACATAGTAATTCTAGTACTATATGTGGACGATCTGATCATAACAGGCAGTTCAGAGAGTATGATCAAAACAATAAAGAAAGATCTCAATACCTCTTTTGAAATGACAGATCTTGGACTTCTCCACTATTGTCTTGGTCTAGAAGTAACTCAATACAAGCATTGCATACAAGTTACTCAAAAGAAATATGCCAAGACCCTGATTGATAAGTATCGGATGACTGATTGCAAGCCCAAAGCCACACCAATGGAGGCAGGACTTAAGTTATCCCGATTCGATGAATCTCCTAAAATAGATAGTACTCTCTATCGTCAACTGATTGGGAGTCTCATCTATCTCACAAACACCAGGCCAGATCTTAGTTTTGTTGTGGGTTATCTTTCACGATTCATGCAAGATCCTAAAGTTAGCCACTGGAAAGCAGCAAAGAGAGTTCTTCACTATGTCCGTGGTACAACATATATCGGCCTGGAATACAAAAAGAACAACAAGTTCTATCTTCAAGGGTACATGGACTCTGATTATGCTGGATCCATAGATGACCGAAAATCAACTGCAGGTTACATTTTTCACCTTGGATCTGGTCCTGTCTCTTGGCATAGCAAGAAGCAACATGTTGTTGCTATCTCTTCTACTGAGGCAGAATATCGAGCAGCTAGTGGAGCAGTCTACGAGATCATATGGTTACGTCGCATCCTCACAAATATGGGTCTTCCAAAGAAACTTCCTTTACATTTATTCTGCGACAATCAAGGTGTTATGAATCTTGTCAAGAATCCTATCTTTCATGATCGCACCAAACACATTGACACTAGGTGTCATTTCATTCGAGATGAGGTTCCAAAGCATCATATCCAGCTCCACTACATTCCCACAAATGAGCAAATAGCGGACATCTTCACCAAAGCGCTTGCTCGAGTCAAATTTGAATTGTTCCGCAATGCTATGTGTAGTCAACATTAATGTAATAAGGGGGGATGTTAGAATATTTTGTATTACATTAACTATGTTACCAGCATTATGTTAGAACATAAAGGAGTTATACGTAGGGTTCTTTATTCAGTTTATAAACCACCCAGCTTGGTTCAAACTGCATCAACGAAATATTTGTAACCTTATATATCTTCCATGAATATCAAGAGCAAGCTAATGATTCAGTTTTCAATACTTATAAGATAATGACTAAAATAATTCATCCATGTTAAAGAGAACACATCGATGGGCTTGCTCGTAAGAATTTTCATCTAAATCAAAGTATTCACCACTAGAAAAAGGCCTCCCATCGATTATAGTTTCTTTGTCCTCATCACTCCATACCTCATTGCGACCAAGGTGATCACCAATTTCTTTTGTACCTCTCATGTAGTCCACATAGAATGAAATAGATTCCTCGACAAGATAATGTTTGACAATACAACCTTCGGGCCTAGCTCGGTTCTTTACATACCCCTTAAAAATCTTCATAATTCTAAGAAAGAAAACAAACAATTTGGATTAGATGAGACACTACAAAAATTAGAAAAATGGTGGTTTATAAAACTAATGAATGCATACAAACCTCTCGAAAGGGTACATCCATCGATATTGTACAGGTCCACATAGACATACCTCCTGCACCAAGTGAACAATTAGGTGCACCATGATATCAAAAAATGAAGGGGGGAAGTACTTTTCAAGCAAACATAATGTCTCCATGACCTCTATCGATAATTTCTCTATTTTTATAGGATCCACCACTTTAGCGCATATATCCCTGTAGAACATGCACAACCGAAAAATGGTTTGTTGCATTGGCTTATCAAGAAAATGTCATAGCGCTACTAGAAGAAGTTATTGCATGAGAACATGGCAGTCATGTGATTTTAGGCCCTTGGATCTTAAGGGGGGGAGTTCTTTAATACACATATATTTTTTAAATCCTCATGGGATTTTTTGCCATCCTTTGACTTTCCATCGATACCTAGTAGTGTTTTGAATAGGCTTTTATAGATATTTTTCTCCACATGCATCACATCCAAGTTGTGATGAACTAGAAGATGTTGTTCATAGATAGCAACATTAAATAGAAATTACTCAACATTGAGAGACATAACAATAGATACAGAAAGAAAGTTGCATGTCATACCTCCCAATACAATAGATTGAAGAATATATATTTCTTCTTCCATCCTGCTACAGGAACAAATATGCTATCCTCATCCGTGTTGTGTTTCCTTTTATTTGAGTTGCTCTTTCCCCAATTTGGTGGGATTCCTTATACTATTTTTAGTATTTCCATCCCATTTAAAGGTTTGGGTGGTTTATCGAGCTCTTATTTGCCATTGAAAGATACCCTCTAATGATGAAACGGATGATCTAGAGGAAGGAATCTCCTGTGGCCCATGTAAGCCATATTTCTACTACATTTAAGATATTCTGCATAGGTGTTCTCCCTACATATTGGACATGCTACCTTTCCCTTTGTCATACATCCTAATAGGTTTCCATAAGTAGGAAAGTCATGGATGACCCACATCATTATTTCTCTCATATTGAACGTAGTATTGGAAAATACATCATACATTTTTTCTTCTTTAGTCCATAGTTCATGCAAGTCATCAACCAACGACTGTAGATAAACATCAATATCATTGCTTGGTTTCTTGGGATCAAGTATTAACAAGGTGAGCATTGAATGTTTCCTCTTCATCCACATCCATGGTGGGAGGTTGTAAGTGATCAACACAATGGGCCAACAACTGTAAGTAGTACTAAAGTCATCAAAAGGGTTGAACCCATCGGTTGCCATTGCAAGTCATACACTACGTGGATCCTTAGAAAAATATTTCCACTTAACATCTATAGTTTTCCATGCCGGGGAGTCAACTGGATGTCGCATATTACCATCTGAACTCTTGTGTTGGAAATGCCACCTCATATTCTCCACAACCTTTGCAAAGCTATAGGAAGAAAGCAACTCACTTCGATTGCATCTAACAATGTTAACTAAAACAAACACAACAAAGCTAATGATATAATAAAATCCCTTACCTATACATTCTCTTCAACCTCGGTATAATGGGAAAATACCTCAACACCTTCGTAGGAACATTAATGCATACCTTTTGTGAATGAGGGTCAACTTTCCATCGAGATGCATCACATGTTGGGCAATCTTACTTCTTTTCATGATCTTTCCAATATAAAATACAGTCATTGATGCATACATGTATCATTACATAATCTAATCCCAATGGCCTCATCATTTTATTTACATCATATGTGGACTCTGGAATTGTATTATCGATTGGGAGCATATCTTTCAACAACTCCAGTAAGTCACCAAAGATTTTGTCCGACCAACCATGTTTTGCTTTGAGATTATACAATTTAGTGATCATCGATAGCTTTGTGTACTTTGTACAACCTAGGTATAATGGTCATTTGGCATCTTCGAGCAAGCTATGATATTCATCAACAAGAACTACTCCATAAGATGATTGGAACTCAACATCATTATCTAGTAGTTATGGTCCACTCTCTAGGCAATTGACATTGAACAATTTGTATGCATCATTGACCATTCCAATGATGTCATATTGTACATCTTCGGTAATTGGACCCTCATCAGTGGTAGAGCATGTGTTCAATGCATATTTTTCAAAACTAGAGGGTTGTTCTCTGTGCAAAATAAACTTGGTATATGTCTTGTCAATCCCGTGATAAATCAGGTGGTCATGAACCTCCAAAAAACCAAGAGTTTCCATATTTGAGCACTTTCAACATGGACATCTAGTTCTTTTAGGGTCCATTGAATTCTTTCTTGTAAAATCTAAGAATTATTGAACCCCACGATAATAGTCCTTACTATTTCTACAAACAACCCCCCAAAAATAAGAAAGTATAGTTATATAGGTAGATCTGATCAAAAGCACAACTTTTCTTCGTTAATGGAGATAACATAGTTGACATACCTAGCTGATCCTAGCCAAGATTTATCCATGATACTTGATGGACAAAAAATATTGACCCAATTGACCTAGCTAGAGTTGGTGCTCTGAGTCTTGAGGATGATCCAACTATTAAAAGTAAAGATAATAATCCTACTGCCCAAGCACAACCTGCACAAGGTAAGTGGAGTTTCTTGTGCAACTTATTACTACACAGTACACTCTAGGGAAATATTTCCACCTTTACTAAAGTTGATGATGTAATAGAAATATTTAATATGATTTAAAGGAGCAAGATTCAAATAATTTTACAGTCACTTTGTGCATGGGATCCAAACAAGAGGCCAACCACAACTGAAGCACTCAAGCATCCAATGAGTCTCAAAACACATGTAATTGTAATATTAAAGAAAATAATGGTATAATTGTGTTGAAGGTGGTGTACATGTTACTCTGCTAATGCTAAATAGAAAATGCAGGAAAATGATAAGGATGCTACTTTGAAGCCAACTACAATTCCTACTATAGATAAATGATGATAGTAAAGTTGATGAAGTGTTTAATGGATTCAAAGATACAAATTTTGTTGCAGTCTGGCTTTAGTTAGGATGTCCTTTAAAGAGCTCTATGTTGTTGATACAACTTTATGCATGCAGATAATGATAATAAGCATGACAAAGATAATTGTTATAGTATGCAAAACTGGTCTTGAATAATAATGCTTTGAATCTCTATGGTTACATGGTAGCCTTTGTAGAAAACTAGTTGCAGATAGACCTTCACTTGTTTAAAATTTCAAGTCTCATCCCATGTGCAAGAATAGTGAAGGTGGAAAATGTAAATCTTGAAGACCAAAGGTCCAGGATGCAAAAACACCAAAGACCTTACCAATAGGAGTTTCACACATATGCCATTGTGTAGTATGCAAGTAAGTAAAACAAACCCTCGAGGATATTGAACTAGTTAAAATTATTGAGGTACACAATCAAGAACTAAGAATCCCAAGAAAAACTTGGATAACAAAAGTTATTCGAGTATACAATGAATCTCAAGGATAGAGGCAAGAGCTGATATGAGAGCCAAATAAATTTTGCAAGCACATATAAGCATATTTTAATTATAACAATGATAAAGTACTCCTCTATGGATAGAGAAGCAAGTCAAATGATAAATATTAGCCAAAAAAATACAGTTGCAGTATTTCACATAGTAAGCCAAGGTTCCAATCCCATGAGTGAACCTTAACAGTTTTGCATAGGAAAAGGAGCTAATGCCCTACCATTGGCATATCTTTAACACATACAATGCATAGGAAAATGAGCTAATTCAAAAGCACAACTCTTGGTTAAATGAAGAGTTGACATCTAAAGTGAACATAATTCTACAATAGTGCCAAACTAGTGTTGAAGTGGAAGCAGAGCTTTCTGCTAAACTTTCAAAGGTAAGCTTTTAGTTTTGATTGCTCCTAACCATGTTGGACCTTGCAAGTTTATCTGAGTTATGTCTAACCTTTTCCAGGATGAGAAGAAAGGGAATGAGACTATAGGAGCATTACAGAGGAGTAAATAAAAAGTGAAAGAACTAGAAGAAAAATTGGCATCAACAAGAGAAAGTCAAGCTTACAGGCAAGTCGTTGATCTAAATGAGGTATGTTTTTTATGCTTACCCTCCATTTTTTGGTTAAGGTCCAATTAAGGTCACTCATGGGCCATGGATGATCCAAAACCAAGTGTTTGAGTGCTTAAAACAATGCTTGTGCAATGCAGAACCAACTTCCAACCTCGTTCACAACTCACTTCAGAGTTGGATTATTTTAGATATGGAAACATAGCACATATGAACGTAAAAATTACAAACACAAAAATGTATATTGTCTGGAAAACATGGAAGAATCTATGAGTTTAACAAGTTTTATGAGGTATAGTAATAATAGCTTGTAGTCCTAGCTCATATTCATGCAAAGCTATGGAGTAGGAACTATGAAATGAAGCTTTAAAAAATGTACTTCATTCCAAGGTTTGTTGGAATGATGAAGCAAGAATTCCTCCACTATTATGCCTTAGTTCTCCATTTGACATTTGTTATCCAACACTAAAAATATCTAAATTCATAATTTGGATGTGGTCTAGCAGAATGACAAAGGACAGATGGATCTAAATCATAAAATATATTCAATCTGATAGATGAGAAGTCTCTGGCATAACCTAAGTCCTGATCTCAAATCCCGTGTGCATCTCAGTTACCAAGTCATTTCGTTGAATGATTTTAGATCTAAAAAATCAATCATATCCCAATATCACCACTATGAAAAGATTCAAATAATCAGAGATTGGCAAGTTCGTATGTATGAGCATGGGCTCAAAACTATTTTTACCCTTGTGAATAATTTTCAAATATTTCTATTGGGTTTTAGCCATATCATCACCTTTCATCTAGTCAATAATGGGGAATGGTACACATGGACTCTTCTACGGTTACAAGGATCTGAGAAGCTAAAGAGAAGTTTTTGTTTAGCTACAATACTTAGGATACCAAATCCACATCGACTTTCTGAAATTGAGACACATGCATATCATTATGAAACTGCTAATGTAAACATCTTGTAACCTTCCATTTTGATACCTTCAAACAATTCAAGAGTGTTCCAATCATCAAAGAGAGTTGCATGCTATAATGGAAGTTGTTAAACACAAGCAATAATATACTTTGGGAAGAGATATGAGAATCCATATAGATAACAATTTTTTTCTAGCATGTTGCATCTAGCAAGTTACAATCCAACAAGCAGTGAAACAAAATGAATTTTCTTGCAGTAGTTCTCTCGTTGTAATCAGGCACAAGAAGAGTGTTGCAAATAGGTCAAAATTATTTAGATGAACTAACAGTAATAGTATTGGTGAATATAGAACACCAAATATTGTTGTAGGAACTCCTAGTCAGAGCAAATACAATGAAGACACCCTCCTTTGTTGTAGTTTATGATCAATTTCAATCTAGTAATGCCCCTCTTGATTTGATTTGAAAGGTCTAATTTTAGCTATGACTATGTTGTATGCTTGAAGAAGAGCACAAGCAGAAGCTTTAATCTAAAATAACTTTAAACTAACAAAATGAACTTAAAATTTAAAAAGCTTCAAATAACTTTAAACCAAATTTAAATCTTCAAAACCTTTTAACTCCTCTACTTTCAAATAAAAACTTAAATAACATAAGTCTTCTAATCTTCAAATCTTAAAAAACAATTTAAAATTAAAAAACAACTAAATCCTAGTAGAAATCCTTTACGCTCCAAACCTTAAACAAATTTAAATCTTTTCAAAAATAAACTTCAAAAACTATTAGGGTAGAAAACCTTATAACTCCCATAGAAAACCTTATAACAAGTGAGAGATTCCATAGGGTTTTATTATAAATGGTATCTCTATCTCTGTTTTACTCCATGAATCGGACTCTGAATCATAAGTTTGCAGCAAAAGAGTTGTGTTTTCAAAATCACGGTCAACAATTACAATGCCCAACAACAGAGTAAAATGACAATTGGAAGGATGACAAGTCATTGTCGTAAACAACTTTACAAATTTTACAAATCCCAGACAAGAAGACCAAGATGCATCCAAAATAAAGTATTTCATAGAGTAATACAAAGTCCAAAATTTTATAAAAATACTAAGTCTCATTGCCAATCAGGGGCAGTAACAATCAAATGATTGAAAGGAAGAAAACTTGCATTTTATTTGAAAACTACAAGTACATAGACAAAAAGAAAATTTACCATAAATAAACTATAAAGATAACCAAACTACTAAAAGAAATGCAAATTTCAAAATAAGTCCATATAACATGAATAAAGGCCAATAAACAACAAAATTTTATTTCTAAAATACATGCGATTGTTTCCCATACATGTCAAACAAAAAGGAATACATGAAATACATATAAGACACAACAACACCAGAACCAAGTAAAAAGGAATTCACATACTTTTTAATAGGGATCAATATCTCCCCTCCAAATAGTGCCAATTCCAGAAAAGAAAAGGGCATAAATGCCAAATGGAAGCATCCTGACCAAACCATCTTCAAAAAAACAAAAATACAATTTGCTGCATGGGAACCATGGTTATCAAATACAATATTATTTGGAATCACATTTGTTGTACTTGAAGTTTACTCTTTCAATATGGATTTGGTTAACGTTGCAGTTTGACTTAGAAAAATATGAAACTCTAATCCAATGTGATAGTCCGACATGAATGAAGTGGAATGCTCTAGTTCTAGTTTTGCTTCCAATAACAATGATAACAGAGGATATTTCATCAGTTTAACAATGGTATCTTGTAAAAATAACAATGAAAAGAGTAACTTATCAAGTCTATAAGAAGTGAAATTCTCTAAGTGTGCTTCCAATGATAGTGATAACAGAGAATATTTCAACAAGTTAACAATGGTATCTTGTAGAAATAACAATGAAAAGAGCAACATATCAAGTTTCTTCCTTGTTTTGTATAGTATAGTTTTGCAAGGATGTTGATATTGAAAAACAAAGTTTTATATATTTTTATATAATTTTTATCAATTATTGTTATTATATATATAATTCTACTTCCAATGATAGGATAACAAAGGATATTTCAACAGGTTGACAGTGGTATCTTGTAGAAATAACAACGAAAGGAGCAACATGTCAAGTCTATTCTTTATTCTGAATATAACAGTTCTATAAGGACACTGATATTGACATACAAAATTATATATATATATATATATAAAACTCACTTTGTTGGATTATTTGATATTTTTATAGCTTTTCTAGTGGATTGTTTTTTCCATACTAAATGTAACGCTTTGTACAAAGTTATGACCTTGACAAGAATAGGTGAATTTTTTTTCCTTTAGAGTCCACATATGGAATGGAAAGTTGTGAGCTTGATGGAAACCAAAAATGGAATTACGATGACCTGGAGAGGTTATAATGCAACTTAAACCTTTAAATTTCCATCAAACATAAACCATTTTTGAGCTTTTGGAAAGGAATATCAACAAGAACAAAACAACCATGTCCTCTAGCAAGATGCACTCATTTTTACCATAAATAAAAGAGAGCCGAGTTTAGTACATTCTATTTATTCTTGGAAACTAGTTTATATTATAATAAAAATATTATTTAATGGCTAAAAAATATCAACATATTTAAAAAAAATTGATGGAGGTGGCCATTCTCATGCCTGCAAAACATAGAGCAAGCAATTCAATAGCTAGCCACTTTTGTTTACTGATACGAGGTCTAACTTTAGACTGAGCCACATTGGTGAAAAGGCCAATGCTGCTATCTTGAAGGGTGCTAAAAATTAAATCTAAATGTGACTTTGAGTGGGTGTATAATTGGATGTGAAAATTCACACTAGCAGTAGAAAGAAAGGAACCTAGCATTTGTAAACACAAATTTACAAACTAGGGTTTAAATTTTACAAATATAGGGTTTAAATTTTACAAATATCATGCGTAAACACAACTTTACAAACTAAAAAATTCCAAACCCTAATTACAAAAATACCTGAAATAATACAAAATTCACTGAACCTAACTAACCTCGTCTCTTCCAATATTAAATTCATCTTCATACCCCATTTTGTGCCTTCAACTTCTGCTTTGACCCTCATATCTCACCATTTTGGGTTACAGATTTATTCAACGAAGTGAAGAACCAGGGGTAAAGTAGCAGAAGTTCCAGAGAAATTTTAGGGTAAACCCCAGCCAAAAAATGAACAACATGAATCGAAGCCCAAGAGCCCTAGTATGATAGATGAGATGAGGTTTGGTTTGTGAGTTGGAGGTTGTATCTATTCACGTAGTGTCGGGAAGCTAAGCCAATGGACTATTGAAAGAAAAATGAAAGCTTTGAAGAAACAATAATATCAGCGTGCGGTGTGGAGGTTGTATCTATTCGTGCAATGTGGAGCAACTTGAGCCAATGGATTACTGAAAGAAAAATGAAAGCTTCGAAGAAACAATTGTAGAAAAGGGTGAGTATACTCCCAATATGAGAGGTGAACTAATCAAACAGACGAGACAAGGAATCATCATGGGGTCTCGAAGGTACAAGGTAACTCAAACATCAGAGGGATCGAATGTCGGACTAGTCTATCTGTTAGTTGGATGGAACCAGACGTCTGGGTACTAGACGTTTGGGGTTGGGATACCAGGAGGCTAGATGTCTGGGACTAGACGTTAGAGGGTGAGACGTTTGGAAGGAAGACGTTAGGTGGCTAGACTTCTGAGACTAGATGTCTAGGAACTAGACGTGTGGGAGCTAGACATCTGGGACTTAGGCGTCTAGGGGTTAGATGTCTGGGACTGGACATCTAGGGTGCAGACGTCTAGATGTCAGACGACTGTTGTCATGGCTTATGCTCTCGAATACCTATAAAAAACCTATCAAGAAGAGTCTTCAGCCTGCATAACATTAACAGCACAAACTACAATAACACTCAAGCATGATCTATAATACACAACATAACACCAATATGATCAAGCGTTGTCTTATTATCTCCAGAAGGTTACATATACAATTCAAAAGTAAGGGGGCTATTTAAAGGCTGTAAGAGCGGTTCCCCAACTACCTGCGCTAACCACCCAATCGTTGGCCCAACCAACTAGTTAGACGTCTAACTAACAGTTTAGATGTATGACTAGCCAGACGTCTATTCTAACTAGACATCTGGCTTAACTAGCCTTAATCCAAATGGTGACCATTTTGTCCTTTTGTGCATTTAATCATTTTATCTTCTGATTGGCTGATTAAACTAAACAAACACTATGCCTTATACAAAATGGCATTACAAAATAGCATAAATCCACATTTGCTATATACATTCAAAATTGCTTGGGACATTTTCATAGTCAGTTCCTCATTTTTGTTGTCTAGAACTACTGTCTACATCTATCCTCCCCTTCGAAGAAGTCGATGTCCTTAGAAAATTTCTTCGCTCGATATGGGGTATCTGTCTCTACTTTAGGTGGAACTGGGTTATTAATGTTGACAACATCTATAACATCTTCATACTCCTTCATCCGCATCTTCAACAGCTCCCTCTCCTCCTTGAGTTGGTTGGTATAGTTATAAAACTTAGCACATTCTACCCCAAGGTTGTTAGCATGATATTCTATCTGTTTGAGAGCATCCAACAACTCGGTCTCCATATTCCTGAAGATCTCCTTCATCCACTATTCATACATTGAGCTAGAAGACGAAGGTGCTCTCTATGCTAACTACTGTTGTAGAGTTGCCTCCCTTTGGCATGCCTATTTTAGTTCCTCCTTCAAGCTTGCCTGCTCCTTTTGCCAAACTTCTTATTTCTTCTACCATGCAAGTTCGAATTGATTTTTCTATGCTGCTAAGTCCGTTGTCTGCTTAACCAGTAACTCTTTAACCTTCGTAAACTGGGAATTATCTGCCTCTAACTGGGAGATATATCGATTTTTCTCTTCCAATTGAGCGCCAAGGTACTCCATGGTATTCTGTAGCTTATCAAGTTTCCTTCTCATGTCATCTATCATGTTCATACCTTCATCTAGGAGTGTCTCCTTTCATTGTATTATCTCCAGATCAGTTCACAGTTCTTCATCAACTACTTTCTTAGTTGCATGTACACACTTCAAATATTCCCCCAACCAACACAATAGATGGGCAATGAAATTCATTTGTGCATACATCGATAATAGTTCATGAGCTACTTCCACCTATGCTCCTGGTTCTACAGGTTTTTGAGGGTTCCTATTGCTATGGCCACACTTATACACTCGTGCTGGCTCCAGATAGAGAGTAGGTGTCTTCTCTGGAAATTGTGCAATCCCCTCCATTGTGGTCAAGCCAGAAATGGATAAATTCCATGGGGTGTCCTGATATATCTCTGAGATGCCCTTCTACCATGGTCCTTGTGCTGCCCAACTGACCAGTTTCTCCATCTCTCCCTCTATCATTCCTTGCCATTGCTTCAAATGGCCCATGCAAGCTACTTCAAACTACAAGCGTATATTATCCATAATCTCTGTTAACTATGAAAAATAGTCAACTGCTTGCTAATCCATGTTGTCTGATGGGTCCATAAAATTTGATACCCGTACTTGAAACACTTGAGACCATAGGTCCTATTGTTACTCCTCCTACTATTCCTCTTGTACTGCCTCCTTTCCCTTGGATGCTATTGACTTATGACTACTCATCTGCGACTCTACCTTGTTCTCTGAATCGGTCCTAGGTGGAGGCTATTCTCCCCCTATCTCATCCACCTCTCCTTGTGATATTTCTCTTTCCTCCACCTGGATAGGGTCTTCCCGTGAGTATCCTGAAGTTCTTGCTTCCTTCGAAATTTTGCTTCCCTCCACTGCAAGTGTGGTAATCTCTCCCGGATTACCTAATTGTGTTTCCTAATTTACGATAAATAGCTCATCAATTGATACTGCCCCTAATATTATTGCAAATGTAGTTGGTCTAACTAGTGAGTCCTCAACTGGCTTTGGTGAGCTAGCACCAACCTGGAATGCTGCTTCTGCAAAATACTCTATGGATCAGATGTGGACCGCTGTACTGGACCTATTGCAAGATTGTGAAGGGCTGAAGGGATGTTGAGATCCATCTCCACCCCCTGATGAGTTTCTAACTGTCTTCATATTGAGCGATCTGTCTCTAAATTTTTTTGAATGGTTTGCAATGCATCTTTAGAGAGACCTGGGGGTGGCTCATCAAACCGTCCCTTCTTCTTCTTCCTTTGTACTATTTTTGGTGATTGGGCAACTGTCTGTTCTGTGGATGTTTGCTTTCTTGACCATTGGGTATCCTCCCCTTCTGAAGTAGTCACCGTATTCTCTTGCCTCGGTGGTTTATGACATATTTGCTTCACTTTCACCTTCTTCATTGGTGTAGTCCTCTTTTCCAGTGGTTGTGCATCAATCCACCGCAAGATACTTGGGACTAATTCTGGAATTTTCTTCTCCGGTCCAAAATCAGGAATCTGTACTCCTGCTCTTGTGGTTGCATCCAAAATCAGTCCAATGGCATGAAATGCCGTGGAGAAATTCTTCGTTACTCTTTATAGGAATGCCTAGATGCGAAGCGATAGATGTTGTGCCCAATCATAAGCAACTCCTTTATCTATTCCCTGCAAGTACAAAATTAGCCATATGGGTAAATCTGAACTCCTCTATTCCCCTAATAATCTGGCCATAATAATGTTCATTATCACTTCTAGCCCAGTATGTCTCAACTGCATTTGTTTGATGCCTCTTCTACCATGGGTGTTAAGCATCGTATCCACTTCTGCCCTGGCCAGAGTAGTGATGCTCATAATAAATTCTTGCATCTTCTTGGGGTCTACCCTTTTGTTCACCATTGGCTTACCCTTCCTAGGTAGTTCGAATACGTGCTGAAATGACTCGAGAGAGAAGTCCACTATCACCACCTTATCTCCTATGCGCACATAACTTCTACAGTTGTCCTCATCATAGTTCTCCAGCATTTGAATCAAATAACCCTTAAAGAACTCTTTATCAAAGTTTGGAACTTGTATTATAAAATGTACTCATGCCTCCTTAAGTCTTCCCTTGATAGGGTTATAATAAGTTCCCTCTGCCCACCATTGCTGATAAAAATCACCCATCGGACAAGTCCATGTAATATTTGTGGTAGGAATTGGTGCTATTGCATCTTTTTGGACTTCCTTGCTCCTTTTGCTAGCCAATTTTGCTGCCTCCCTCCACATTCTCGTCTACCCTGGGTTCTCCACTTGTCCATGCACCTCATGCTCCAAGTGATGTCATAGAATTTTTGTCAACACGGGCTTTGTTTTTTATTCTGCCTGACTTGGAGCCTTGCCAGATCTATGACTCATCTTTCCTGATCCAACTGCTCGACTGCCTTCCTAGCCGTTTGCCTTGTCTAGCCAAAAATCTAAAGAATTTGCTATACATATGCCTTCTCTAGGCTAGATGTCTAGCTAGACATATAACGAATTTGCTAGATGTTTGTCTTACCAAGATGCTAGACGTCTATAATTTTAGTTTGGACGTTTGCTTCCTGGTCCAGATGTCTACCTAGAAGTATACTCTTCCTGCCCAAATGTCTGCCTGGTTGTCTGCCAGATGTCTATTCTTCCTACCCAGACGTCTACCTGGTTTTCTGCCAGATGTCAGTTCTTCCTGTCTAGCCGTCTGCCTGGCTGTCTGCCAAACGTCTACTCTTCTTGCCCAGATGTTTGTCTGAATGTCTGCCAAATGTCAGTTCTCCTGGTGTGCGTATTTGTCATCTGCTTGCCTAACCTGTTTGCTTAGATGTCTGCTTTCCGAGCCCATATGACGGTAGTCCTCCTGGGCTAGACGTCTGCTATAGCCTAGACATCTGTTGTGGCGCGCGTTGTCTTCACCACCCCTCTCAGTTGCTTCCTCTCCTACCAATCATGCTCCTTGCCTTCTCCTCTACCTACAACTATTTGGAATGGTTAAAATGTATGTTTAACCTCTTTTTATAGCCTCTCATGCATGCGATAACGGTTTCTCCACCCGCCACCTAGCAACCATTTCCTCTATGCATGCCATCTAGCTAGATATCTAGAATTTAGATGTCTAGGGGTGCTTTTTTGTCTTTTCCTTTTTTTTGATCAGTTAATATCTCTGACTAAACTGCACAGCCATGCCGACACAAATTTTAAAGATATCTGGCATCTCATTCCTGCAATGATGGCTTCGACTGTCAAAACTACTAAAATCGTCATCACCCCCTATTTTTGCTTCATCTGAATCTTGTTGTCCCTGACGATTACTTTGTCTGTGGTGAGTTTCAGGCTGAGGTTGCTCCGAACATCAAACTTTGTTCCTTGGTACAATTTTCCAGTTCGAATACTCTGCTTCTGGTTATTGTTTGTCTCCTTGTTTTGGAAACTGGTGCTTACTTCCTTGACATCCCGTGTTCTATCAACTTCTTTTTTCTGCCACCCATATTTGCTCCATCCAATCCTCTACTAGACGAATTTCTCTTTCGTTTGGACTATCGATATTTGGATCAAATTCTTCAATTACATCCTCCAGGGATCTACTCACAGGGTTTTGATGTGCCAGTTCTACTACTGGGGGATCCGGATGTCTCTACCATGGAATCCATTCCGTGCTTCAATCATGGTGCTGAATGATTACACAATCATCCAAGTAATGAAACATTTCCCTTCTATGTTCTGGTCGATCAAGTATGTTGTGGTCAAGTTGTTGGGGTCTTGGTTGTCTCTGATTTTGGTTATTTCTTCTGGCTCTTCTGGCTCTTCCTCAGATTTCACCATTTCGTGGTTTCTCAATAGCTCTTACTTGATTTATTCATTCTAGATTAATATTCCCATTCCAAGTTCCTCTCCTCCCTCGAACCTGGTTCCTATGGCCTTGGCCTCTTTCCGATCGAGCCTCCCTATTGTAGGGTTGTCGTACTCCCAACTGCTCGAGATTTGATCAGTCCCTCTGTCGTTCCTAAAGATTTCTTCGATTCCTACAAGCTCACTGAGGTTGGCCCATAGTACTAACCTTAGGAGTACGTAGTGATGGGTTAACTATGGCCATACCCACTGCTGGACCTTGCGGTTCAGCAAGTGGTCTGGTCGACCTAGGGATATCCTGAGTTAAATTTCTCCCACTCTGGTTACCTGGACAGAGGTTAACCACACTCCTCCCTTGGTCAGGTAAGTCTTGGTCATCGAGTGGCTCTGATGAACCCTTCGAATTTTGCAAAATACCTCTATTTCGGTCCTGATTAATGAGTTTGGCTCGAGAAATCCCTTCTTAGCATTGGTTTTTTGGGGTTACATTATGCAAAATTTGCAACCTTCGATCTACTATTAGAAATGTCCTCAGCCACCTGGCCTCCTCGAAGTGCCATTGAGGTGCACATTGTGCTAAGGCTGCCTGATATTGTTCTGAAAATTTTGAGTGAGTACTTGAATTGTTCATGTTTTCATATGCAGATATGGGCCAATTGGAAGTCTCATGGACTCGATGTTCCAACATTCTCACTTCCCTCCTGTGTCACCTAAGGTCCAATTCTTCTAGCCTGTATCGGGATACTTTTTCACATTCAGTAGGATGTAACATGGTTGCGGTATATCGAGTTCTGAATCATCGAGGTACTAACAGTTTTGTTGTTTCATCTGTACTTGTGTTAGAAATATTCAGTCCTTCTTCTGAAGAACTTCCACTCTCGATCACCTGTGTTTCATTTGCAAACCATACTCTTGTCTATTGATCATGAGTCAGGTGTCGTGGGCTTCTTTGGGACTTACTTGGGGAATGTCGGGATCAGGTTGATTTTCATCACTACTTGATTTATCCTACCAACCTCTTTTTTTTGATCCCTTTATTCCTACCTGGACATACCTCCAATTGATTGCTGCCATCTCTTCTTTTGTTATTCTATAATTGGAAGTTGAACTATTTCCTGCTTCTCATACCCTCGATCTTTTAGGTGATTCCACTTGTTCTTCAGATCTTGCAACTTGTGCATCATCTGAGTTTGCTAAATTTTTTGAGTTTAGTCTTATCCTTAATGTGGCTGAGGATGAACTCATGGACTGGTTGTCTGATGTTACTGCCTTCTCTCTCACCCTCTCCCCTCAGTCTACATTGGGTAAGGAAAATAGACTACTTCTTGGGGAATTACCCGATTCAGTCCTTCATTCTTTGTCCTCTTGTTTCACCCATTCATCTCTGCATACCTCCTGATGTTCTTCAATTATCTCCATAGTGGTATCCAAATCCTAGATGACTTGCTATCACAACTGGTTATTGTACTATCTCATAGTTTCATACTATTCGTGCAATCTCTGAGTTTCCAAATGCATTTGTTGTAGAATTCTCACCCCCTCTTCGTTATGTCCTCCCAGAATTTGTAGGACAACTTTTGCTGGTACCTAAAGTTGTTCCTCTTCGCTATTCGAAGCGGGTTGTTGTAAATGTTGTTGTTCACCTCTTCCAGTTACTGATCGTTCTTCGGTTCCAAATAGCCATTCCAGATTATGAATTTCCTCCTCCCGAACAACATCACTCTACTCGTCATTGTCTGGAGTTTGAGTACGTAGATTTAATTCATCTCTCCTGGTTCTGGGATTTCCCTCTAATTGTTCTAAATCGATCATGTTTATCTGAAAATGGGGTCTGTATAGTTTTAGTTTAGAACCATTTATTACTTTGGGGCAGACGGTTCCATCCAGTTTCCTCAGTCTGACTGCCCTATTCTCCAATACCTCTTCCACTTGGAAGGGTCCAAGACATAAGGTTTTCAATTTCCCAGGCTTGATCTCTCTTTTTCCATTATATTTGAGGACCAATTCACCAGCCTTTAGGTCCATCTTCCGAAGATGCGTGTCATGCCAAAATTTTCTCCTTTTCTATGATATCTCTGTTGTCCACTGTGCCATGACCCTTTTCTCCCATAGTCGAACCAATGCTGTCAGTCGCTCCTCGATGCTCTCTTCTTCACTTAGTCAGTTTTTGATTGCTACCCTTAGGCTTGGTACCAAAAATTCTACCGGTACCACTGCTTCTTGCCTGTACATTAGCTAAAAGGGTGTATGGTTCATTGTTGGTTTAAAACTAGTCCTGTACACCCAAAGTATTGTTGGTAATCATTCCTCCCAGTTGGCTCCTTCCATGTCGCATGTCTTTTACATGATAGAAACCCAGATTTTGTTAGTTGCCTCTGCTTGCCCATTCGCCCTTGGGTAATATGGGCTAGAAAAGGAATGAAAAATCTTGAATTCTTTCGTTAAGTTCTAAATAATCTCTTTCACAAAATGGCCTCCTCTGTCACTTGTCAGATGAAGGGGTATCCCAAATCTGGTGATTACTTGTTTGTACAAGAAACGAGTCATGCTTCTTGTCAAGTTGTTAGGTAGGGCTCTAGGTTCCACCCATTTCGTGAGGTATTCTATAGCGACTACAATATATCTGCATTTTCTTCTGCGACTTGTCTGTAATGGACCTACAAAATCCAACCCCCATCTCTCAAAGAGTTCCTGAGGTTGTGTTGGATGCAAAGGCATGAAGTCCCTCTTCAATGGCTTCCCCATTCTCTGACATGTATCACATGCCTTGAAAAAATCTATCACATTGTGATAGAGGTTGGACCACCATAGTCCTGCCAACAACACTTTCCTTGCTATTGCATCTGGTCCCATGTGTCCTCCTGCCAATCCCTCATGTGTCTCCTTCAAGGTCTGTTGAACCTCATCCTCCATTATGCATTTTTGTAGAAACTGATCCTCCCCCATATTGTAAAGCAATCCTGTAATCAAGGTGAAGGGTGTTGACTTTGCAATCACTTTTCTTTGTTCTGTCGTCATCATTTCTTTTGGAAGATCTCTTGTCGATAGGTATTTTCCTATGTGTTTGTACCATGTCGGTATGGAACTGATCGCAAATAATTGCGCATCAAGGAATTCATCTGGTATTCCTCCTTTAGTAGGTTTGCCGAAGTGTATCCTTGATAATTGATTGGCTATTACATGCTTCTTTCCTGGTCTGATGACTATCCGAAACACGAACTCCTGCAAGGTGACGAGCCATTAACTTACTCATCCGTATATTTTTGGCTTGTTTATCAAGTATAATAGGGCCTGATGATCCACATAGAAAGAAAATGGGTTAGCCAATAAATAGTTTCTAAACTTTTGCACTGCATACACCATTCCCAATGCTTCCCTATCTGTTGTACTATAGTTTTTCTCAGCTCTGGACAATAGCCAACTTGCAAAATATATGGGTTGATCTAACCCAAATTGGCCCTCTTGAGCCAAGGCACATCCTATTGCAAATTTTGAGGCGTCGACATGTACATGAAACTCCCTCTCCCAGTCTGGAAAAACTAAGATTGTTGCCTTTACCAAATGCCCTTTCAACCCCTCAAATGCTTCTTGGTGTTCTTATGTCCATATAAACGGGACACCCCTTCATGTAAGAGCATCCAATGGGTGTGACATGAGAGCATAGTTCTGAATGAACCTCCTATAGTACCCCACTGTTCCTAAAAAGGTCTTTACTGATCTCACATCATGTGGCTCCTCCATCAGCAGTACTACCCAAATTTTGTCTGGGTTGGGTTTCAAACCTTGTTAGCACACTATATGTCCTAGCAGTTTTTCGTAGGGCACCATAAGGATGCACTTATCTGGATTCAACGATATGCAGGCGTTCCTGCATAATCCTATACACTCTTCTAATTCCTTTAAGTGTTCTTGTGTCTGGCCATAGAGTGACCAGTCATCCAAAAAGGCTTTGAATTTTCCTGTAACCATCTTGTCAAAGATGTATAAGATGATTCTCTAGAAGGTGGCTGGTACATTGCACAGTCCAAATGACATTCGGTTGTAAGCGTATATCCCATTCTCCACCACAAAGGTTGTCTTTAGCTTATCCTCCTCCACAATGCTGATTTGGTTGTACCCCAAGAATCCATCCAAAAATGAATGTATCCCGTGGCCTGCTACCTCTTCTAGAATGGAGCCTATGAATGGGATTGGGAAGGGGTCCTTAATAGTTACGGTGTTCAAACTTCTGAAATCCACGTAGATTTAGATTTTCTCTGCTTCTCGTTTGAGCGTGATTACGATGGGAGACACCCATTCGCTTGTCATAACTTCAAAAATTATGCCTACATCTAGCATATTCACAATATTTGTGTTCACCTGAGTTGCATACTTGGGGTTCATCCTATATGGTCGCCTCTTAACAGGTTGAGCTCCATCAATCAATGTAATCTTGTGTACACATAGTTTGGGTGGAACCCCCTTTAGGTCCTTATATGTCCAGGTAAAAACATCTTTATACTTCATAAAGATCTTAATTGTTGCTGCCTTCAGCACTATATCCCAATCATCTCCATACTTAATCATCTTATTCTCATCTTCCTCTCCTAGGTTTACCTGAATCATTTTTGGTCCTTCGTACTTGATCGATTCAGGGTCTCTCTCAGCTTTTAGTACCTTAATGGGGTGGGTTGGCTTAACATTAATAGCTGCTTCCCCCATTGTATACTCTAAAATTTTTTTGGGAAACACCCACTTCTCTCTCTTTATCTTTTATTTTTATTTTTATCTCTTGTTACTGTTTTCCTCTTCAGTTTCTCTCTTCTTATCTTCCCATGTTTCACCTTTTGTAGTGATGCATAGGCATTGAGGACCGAATACCTCGTAATCCTCCATCTGCCAATGGAGTAGACCCTTATCCTGGTCTTGCTCATCCTCTGTGCATTCCTCCAAGTGCAAAAATCCTTCTTCATCCGATTCATACCCCGTTTCACCTTCTAATAACAAAGATTCTGATTCATCTGAATTCACGATGTCCTGGCTCGCTGTCTAATTCTTTAGATTGATCACATACTTGTGCTGCCCCTATTTAAAGGATAGACACTCTTCTCCCAGTTATGGTTGATTTTCACAGTTCTATAATTACAAAATCAAGGACAAAGTCCTGCTCTGCTGTGCATATTTTTTGGTTCATTAGAACGCCAATTGTTTCGATGTCGTATTGATCAGCACCATATAACTTGAAATTCGTAGATCTTAAGGCAGGTTACCCAATAGTCCGCCATGTCTTTTTCGGCATCACGTTCATGCTAGACCCTACATCCACAATTACTTGACTTAGTTTATGGTCAAAAATATCTATATAGACCATAGCAGGTCTCCTTCCTACTTCTATCATTAGAATTATGGAGTCTATGAATTGCTCTTGTTTGATTGCTGCTACCTGTCATGGTTCATCCTTCCTCTTGATGACTTCGCCGATCATAGCATACAGCTCAGGTACTATGGTGAATAGGTTTGCAACCTTCACCTCTACCATTGTGTCCAGTACCTATGCTACCAACCCTTCGATCGATGCCTTCTTACTCATCTTCGATCTCTTCAACACTTTCTCTAGAACTAGTCGATTCTGCTTCTCTTTCTCTAGTTCTGTCTGAATCAACTCTTGGGCTTCCTGCTACCGCTCCTCCTCTTAGGTAGGATTTGGGTATTTCTCTATCTTTTTGGCCTATGCCCTTGTCACAGCCAACACCTCCTTATTTTCCTTCGTTACTGGGCTCACTTCCCCAATGCCAATCAAATTGACATTCTGAGTTCCACTGGAACTTGCTTTGTTTGGGTAATTTGCCTCTATATGGTTTCCTGGCCCACATCACTTACACATTCGTGTGGTGTTACTGGTATTATTGTTTTTTGCATTTTGGGGTTTTGAACAGTTCTTCAAAAAATATCCCCATTCCTGACAATTTTGACATTGGATGATAGGTCGACCGTCAAATTCATATTGTAGTTGACTCTGACCTCCTTGTCTGTCACCTCTACGATTATTTTGGTAGCCCCCGCTTTTAGCTCCTTGTCCATTCCTTGTTGCATTCGACTGCTCTTCTTGTTGTATGGTCATATTCTTATCCTATTTAATTTTCAAGTTGAATGGGTAGTCTACGATGGAATGTCCTGCAATATCACAGAGGTTACAATATGCCATCTTTGGGAAGTTGATGTTTGTATGTCCTTCCGTCTTGCAGTCCGAGCACCAGATTTCTATTCGGTATTTTCGAGTATCTCCTTTGACTTATTTCAAAATTTTATCAAATTTCCTTTTAAAGGAGTGGATTATGCTTTGTACTTTGTCTTCTTCATAACTATCGAAATCTTCATTATGCTTCATATGTGCTCTAATCCTCGCAGTCGTCTGCTTACTCTCGATTTCAAAATTCTTTGGTTTCTCTAGTGCTTCTTCATATGTTGAGGAAGGTACTGCCTTCATCTTTTTCTTGTATTTTTCCAGTAATCCATCCAAAAACCAGCATTTCACCATGCCATCAGCAGGTGGCATTTCCATTTTATCAGTTAACTGCTTCAGTCGTCTATTATAACTCTTAACATCCTCATCGAGTTTCTATTTTATTATGCATAGTTTCATGATGATTTTTGTATCGTCTCTTAATGGTCAGAATTTTTTGATGAATGCTTTTCTCAAGTCTTCCCATCACACAAAGGCCTGTGTACTCTGGTTTTTCAAATACCAGTCAATTGCCATGCCATGCAGTGTGGTTGGAAATAATTACAGCCATTCTGTATCCTGCGTGACTCCATTTTCTCCCCAAATGGTTATGCAAGTTCCCACGTGTCTTGAAGGGTCTTCTTTTCCATTTCCTGGAAAAGGTGAGCACTTTTGTTGTACTGTCTTACTACCAATACTTACCATTTGATTTGTGTTTTGTCTCGGATTACTCGATGTTGATGGTTGTGTTGTTTGATTTGGTTGTCTGTCTACTATAGATGGTGTAAAGTTATATCTAAACAACGTTCTGCCCAACTCCAATTGGTCTCTATTCTGTGATATCCTTCGCAAATATACCAATCTTGGTTCTAGTTGCCCTCCCCACGAACCCTTGTGTGGTTGCTTAGATACAAGGTTTTCTCCTTCAGTATCCTCTTACCAACCGTCTCCTATTGGTTTGGGTGTCACCGTCCTTTCCTCAATGATGGACACTTATTTCACTATTTGATCTTTGTCTTCTATAGTCATCGACAATATTCCTATGTTCGTACTCTCTTCCTCCTTAGGATTCTAGACTCTCTCTATGTCTGGGTGGGAGATCTTTATCACCTCCCATGATCTTAAATTTTCTAGTCATGAACTTCTTTGCACCAGTACTTGTGTAATTTATTGTAACCTGTGATCAGTCATTCACCTATTAGCTTTGTCACTTATGCCTCTTAGACTCATAGTTCAATTTTTAGGCAACGATGCCAAATGTAGACAAGGGTGAGTATACTCCCAATACGAGAGCTAAACTGATCGAACAGACGAGACAAGGAATCAGCATGGGGTCTCAGAGGTACAAGGTAACTCAGACATCAGAGGGATCAGATGTCAGACTAGTCTATCTATCAGTTGGCTAGAACTAGACGTCTAGGTACTAGACGTCTAGGGTTAGGATACCAGGAGGCTAGACGTCTAGGACTAGACGTTAGAGGGTGAGAAGTATGGAAGGAAGATGTAAAGTGGCTAAACGTCTAGGACTAGAAGTCTAGGAATTGGACATCTAGGAGCTAGACATTTGGGACTTAGGCGTCTAGGGGCTAAACGTCTAGGGTGCAGACGTCTAGATGTCAGACGGATACTGTCATGGATTCTACTCCTGAATACCTGCAAACAACCTACCAAGAAGAGTCTTCAACCTGCATAACATTAACAACACAACCTGCAATAACACTCAAGCATGATCTACAATACATAGCATAACACCAATATGATCAAGCATTGTCTTATTATCTCCAGAAGGTTATAGACACAATGCAAAAGTAAGGGGGGTATTTAAATGCTGCAGAAGTGGTTCCCCAACTACCTATGCTAACCACCCAACCGTTTACCCAACCAACTAGTTAGACGTCTAACTAACAGTTTAGACGTTTGACTAGCCATATGTCTACACTAACTAGATGTCTGGCTTAACTAGCCTTAACCCAAATGGCGGCCATTTTGTCCTTTTGTGCATTTAATCATTTTCTCTTCTAATTGGCTGATTAAACTAAACAAACACTATGCCTGATACAAAATGACATTACAAAATAGCATAAATCCATATTTGCTATATACATTCAAAATTGCTTGGGATATTTTCACAGTTAGTTCCTCATTTTTGCTATCTGGAACTATTGTCTACAACAATAATGTTAGTGTGCGGTGTGGAGGTTGTATTTTATTCACACAATAGCTAAGCAAATGAACTTTTGAAAGAAAAATGAAAGCTTTGAAGAAACAATGATGTCAACGTGTGAGGGTTTTTTAAGATCGCCTATTATGAGTTTCTTTATATAAAAAACCTAAAATGCCTCTAAGAAGGTGGTTATAAACCACCCTCTTAAGGATAAGAGGATGGTTTATAACCACCCTCATAGGGGCACCCAAAAAAAATTGAGTTCTCCTAAGAGGACGGTTATAAACCACCCTCCTAGTTCACCCTATGATAGCGGTTTATAACCATTGTCTTAGTCCTAATATGATGGTTATCCTAAGAGGGTGGTTATAAACTGCCCTGTTAGGATCTATTAGGGTGGTTTTTTATTGCCATAAAAAACCATTTTATTTTAGTCGTCGTTAAAGCCCTTTTTTGGTGTAGTGGCTACTCATAACACATTGACAATGAAACCTTCGTAAAAGACTAGAAAGAATTAAAGAAGGAAAGGTGTAGATGTTAGGAGGTATTGGAAGGAAAGGTGTAGATGTCAAGAAACATTAAAGAAATACACGTGGGGAAATTTTTTCTAAGAGGAGCATGAAGAATATTAAATCACGTATTTAGTTACCTTTGAATTATTTGGGGGAAGTTTAAAATTTTATGGAGAGCTAAAGTTTTTTCCAATGAGTTTATATAGGTTTTTATGAGGGGTCTTGGTCCCCTCATAATGAGTGGGTTTGAACCTTGGACCTCTCAAAGAGAGGCTAAAGCCTTACCAATGGAGAATTAAAAGTTATAGAAGGAAAGTGTAATTAATTGAAGAAAGAAAGATTAAGAAGAAGAGTTAGTATTATTTGAAGAAAATCAATCGGGAAAGGATATTTCATATAGGAAGGAAGTTAATTATCAAAGAGAAAATATTTATTGTAGAAGTGAAATTATTTGAAGAAATAAATTAATTGAATGGTCAATTATTAAAGGAGAATTGGGTGAAAGAAATTTATTAATTGGAATATGATATATTAAAAAGAAAAAAAGTGGGATGGAAAGTATATTGAGAAGAAAATTAATTATATTGAACGAAAATCATTGAAAGTAATTTATGAAAGAACAACATTATTAAAGGAAATAATTATTTAAGTGAAGAATTTTTTTTTTTTAATTTACATGGTGGAATCGGTAGCCGCCATGAATCCGGGCAGGCTCTCCAGCTTTTTATGGTCGCCACAGTATTCTGCGCTATCCACCCCAGAAGCCGCCACATAGATCTTTGCGCAGTCCGCCCCTATAACCACCATGCCACAATCATTTTAAACCTTTTACGCCATTGAAAGCACCAGGAAAGGGACAAGAGTTTAGTCCGATGAGGCCCGAGATTTGAACCTTGGACCTCTGCCCCCTTATGGGGTTTGGATGAACCAAATTAAGTGAAGAATTATCTAAAGAAAATAGAAGAAAATATTTTATGAGAAAAACATTTTATTGAAGGATATTAATTTATGAGAAGGAGATTAAATATTGGCTTGCATATATCAAATGTCATTAGCTCAACTGGTTAGATTCCTTAACATTCAAGGAGGATACCAAGGTTCAAATCTTTCCAAGCAAAACATGGATGATATCCAATCTTTGTTGTAATATGGTGATGATGTGATACAGGTGGGGGTCATTTTAATCTCGTCTAACCAATTGAAAAAAAATATTGGCTTGCATATTGATTAATTTTTTTATAAAATGAAAAGGATATTATGAAAGAAAGGTACATTGTTGAAGAATCATTTTTTAAGGCAAAAATATTAAATGCAGAGACAAGGAAAACTTATTGAGCAAGCTTTGCAAGGTATTAAATACGTCTTAGCTTCCAGAGGTCATTGCAATATTGAAAGGAATTAATTAGGGAGATAAAAGATCTTCTACTTTATTGGCATCATCCAAACAAATTGCAAAAAGAAATTGAAACCCGCTTTGAGAACCTTTATAAAATACCATGGCAAATATAAAGATTTTTCTTTCAAATATTAATTACTAAAAGGATCAAACTTCACCACATGGGAAAATAAGATGATATCAATGCTTATTATTGAAAAACTTTAGAAAGTAGTAGCTAGACATAAAACCATTCCAAAATATGCCATAGGAAAACAAAAATTTAAATATGAATATGCAAAAGCTCAAATGCTAATAACATTTGGCATATCATATCACATTCAAGCACACATAAGTGAAGCTAAAACTTCAAAAAATGCTTGAGATAAACTATGCACCATATTTTTTTGATTGATTGGAGGAGGAAGTTTTGAAAGTAACCCCAAAACCTTTTACAAAAGTGAAAACAAAAATAAGAAGACCTCCACAAGACTAGGATTAAAGCAACAACACATAAAAAAACCTAAGAAGATCACCTTGAAACCACATAATATTGAGAATACCCCAAAACTACACAAGGAGAATACCCTGAAGTAGCATAATAGGCATCAACCTCAAGGAGGAAAACACAAAGAGATGCCACCAGGAGAATAGAGGAACCAAGAAATAAGGACCCTAGAGGTTATGCCAAAATAAATAGTTGAATTAGACTCAGTTAGCTAGAAGCTTCAACCACTTAATGCTCTTCATTGGTTGCCTGAATGCACCATTCATTTTTGAGATCTTCAACCATATTCATGGGTTGCTAAAGGAGATTCCAGACCATCTTGGATGCTCTAGACATGGACATCAGTGTCTCCTCTAGGTCTAAGAGGGAATCTTGATTCGATCTTTGTTGATTGCAAATCAATGGTCCACTCAGGGGACTCAGGGGATTAGCTCCCTTTTGGGAGAAAGAAAGAGCAAGAAGACCTTCAACCTTTATTTTATTTTTCTAAACATGCTCATATTTTGGTATTTCCTTATCTCACTCAATTATAATGGGTGTCTTGCACTTCCCACTTGAATATTTGATCCTAGAAGACCGAAGACAAGGCTTCAATTTGATCGAAGGGGAGTGTTTCGAGATCCAAAAGCCAACTATGCACCATATTTGAACGAAAGAATCAAACCACTATTTTACATTTGCAATCACAATTATATTCACTAAACATAGACCATTTTTGTAAAAGGATGGAAAATTTGAAATCAAAGCTACAAATCATGGGAGAGAAAGTGGAAGAAATTTTTTTTGTACAAGTTACACTCAAAGCACTTCCAAAATATTTTAAAACATTGGTCACATCTCTCCAAGTATTAAACTTAAATGTATCATTTAAAAATTTAGTTAATATTCTTTAGGAATATGAAATAGATAATCAAACAAGAGATGAAATGACAAACAATGCTTTCATTTTGACAAAAAGACCCCCAAATAACACAAGAATCTCACCATCATCGAATTTACCAAAATAAAAAGAAAATATTGTCATATATGTAATAAAGGACACATTATAAGATTTTTCAGAAGAAACTCACTCAATAAATGGAATCAAATGCATAGACCTTTTCAAATATATCAACAAAGACAATATCAAACAATTCAACAACGATATACACAAACACAACAACAATATCCAAAATGGAAAATCAAAGAGGGCACATGGTTGAGGAAGTACAAGAAACAATGTATCATGATGAATAAGAACATGAACCAACTAACAAAGTACTTATGGAAAAAATAACTATCGATCTATCCATCTTGGATAATGATATGTTCAATTATGTTCATGAAAATGCTAGTACACAATATGTGGACCAAATTGATAGACAATGTGTTGGAATATATTACATTAATTGGTACATGCTAATGTACCACCTTGGGTACATCTTTATATTAGGAGTGTGTCTTACATTAGGGTTTGATTATTTACTTTATGCAATGTAATAAATTCAAAAGTATTGTTAGAATGTGCAAAGTACTTGATGATGTAAATGTGCATGGTTTCCATGTGTACATGAGTCCATAGAATAGGAATATGAATAGTCATAGGTAGGTGGAAGGCCAAGAGTCACATATCATTATATATAGGCCTTTGATAGATAATATAGGAGAGAAGGTAGTTAGCATAAGTTAGAGGAGTAGTAGATGATATGTTAGATACAATGTAGAGCATGTAAGAAATATGGAGAGTATGAGACCTCCATTTTATATCATTGTACTATTTTCATGAGCCTTCATTAATGGTAGTTTTATGAGTAGTTACATAAGTTTCTTATGAGTTTTACATGCTTAGTATATTTCCATTATAATATATTTAATATTGCATGCTCATTTTATATCTTGTGGTTGATTTCTCATTAAGTATCTAGCATCAAAAGCTAACACAATGTGTTGATGATTTGAAGTCTTCCATTTATAACAAGGATAGTAATAGTATAAGTCACTCATAAATTGACAATAATGATCTAAGTTGTGACTTATTACATTCAAGTTAGGATAATGATGAACTTATAGGGTACACAAAGGAGGTTGGACAAGTTAATGATAATTATTTTATGACACGAAACAGTGACACCAAATCTGTAACAAGGATTTATAATATCAGTGTTGTAAAAGGGAATGGTGGTATAAATAATATTAAAAAAAACAAAATTTATTAAAAATGAAACAAGGAACAATTATGGACAAACAAAGAAATATTGGATCCTCCATAATTGTAAAATTTGTAGAAAAACAATTAGTCTTAAAAGTTTTATAAAAAAAAGAAAAATAAGATCGATGTGCACTATGGATGGATAAATAGAATAGAATTAAAGAAATGCTAAAGTGCTTCTACAAAAATAAGCATAGATTCATCTATAAATGATCCTATAGGAAAGAAAGAACATGCAATTGATTCAGGAATAAAATTTAAAGCAAAACCAAAAGGACAAAATCAGTACCAAAATCAGAGCTGGAAAGAATACAAGAGCCAAGGTCACTGCCAGATTCAAAGCAGGAAGATCAAGAATAGAATTTAATATTGAACTCCTTACCAAAAAATGCAATGGCAGGGATGTTGGAGTTTATTACATTATTTTGTATACGTGAAAGTACTTTGTAAATATTGGTGTGAAGAAGTCTTGTAAATATTTATCATTTAGCAATCATTAGAGGTTTGTTATTATTAGAGTCAATAAATATATTTCTCCTATGAGAAATATAAAGAGTCATATCTCCCGTGAGTTTGAGGATATGAAGATTTAGCTGAACTTCAAGAGTCTTTATAAAGGCTATATGTAGAGTAAGTGTATGAGATGCATGTAATGAAAATTTAGTACTTCATTGTACTAGAATATTGTGTTTTCATACACAAAAAAAAATAGTGAAATTGTGTGAATACTTGTGTATCTCATTTTATATAATTGTGTGAGAACATTAATCTTGATAATTGTGTGAAAATAACTTATATGATAACATATTACTCTTGATCAAATTTTTCTCTCCTAATTCACTTTCAGGTTGGAATGCAAAATTATGGTGGTGTAACTCCTCAAATATAGGCTCACACAAAGAAATCTAATATAAGGGGGCTAAGACCTAAGGGTCTATGGGTAAGGCTAAGTCCTCAAAGAAATCAAATACCACTTGCAAATATTGTAAAAGAGAGGGATATCTTATGAAGAATTGCTTATTAAAGTTACATACAATTGAAGCTAAGTTCTTAAAATAAGGTAGACATCTTTTGATTACAAAATGGAGCTCAAAAAAGGATGAAAAGTAATGGAGATGAAAAAAAATCGCTTTAGAGGAGGGACATTTTTTTGTAGGACTGCCCAAACTGTCGAACTTGTTTCGGCCATATCTCACTCATCCGGACTCGGATTGAGCTGAAATTTTGAGGGTAGATGCCTGAAAAACCCTAGAACATCTCCACCAATTTTCATATCATTTGGAGCAACACAGATCCTAGCGCATCCCTATGTGTGAACGAGATTTTTGGCAAGCGGCTATGCGAGGGTTTCATCTGGGTTGAGTGCAAGCAGCTCCAGAGGTTGGTTTTTAGGGCCTTCGGGCCCTAGCGGCCAATATTTTTGTGGTTTATGCTCAATATTTTAGCAGGAAATGTTGCAGGGGATCCAAGATGGGTTAGAAATTTGTCTTTCAACAGATCATACTGTGAACTTGAGTGACAACGGCTTCCAATTTGCTGCACAAAAGAAAAGTGAAAACCATACCTTTCCACGACGTCTAGGGCAAGGATTAAAGAGATCACGAAACAAGTTTCAAGCAGTTGATCAAAAAATGGCTCATATCTCAAGTGAATATGGTGCTAAGGTGCACCCACAAAATAATTCTACTGTGAAAACCCCTGTCAAGGGTAAGAATTTTGAAAACTCAGCCCCAAAAATGAATTTTAGGGATGCCCTCCATGGTGGACAGCCTCAGCCCAATGCTAATATCAATCTTAGGGCTTCCCATAAACCTCTAAGAATGCCTAAGATTGATCCCAGGAAAATGGAGTCAGGATGTCTTAAAGCAGTTGATGGAACTCCTATTGTTAAGCTTGATATGGGTAACATTCAGACTGGCATTGAAGATTTGGAAAAAAGAGGACTAATTTGTCGGTTCGTGGGTTTTCGTTCGAGCCTATCTGCTTTCAAATTTTGGGCTGCAAAAAGCTAGAAAACTAAAGGTGAGTTACAAATCTCTATTTATCCAAATGGTTATTTTCTTGTTTTATTTGCTAATAATGAAGATAGAGAGAAAAATTTTCAAGGGGGTCCTTGGTTTTTTGGAAGGGCAGGGCTTTTCATGAAGCCCTGGCATACTAAATTTAAAGCCGAAGAAGAGATGCCTTCTATAGCTCCCATGTGGGTTAGACTCTTTGGCCTCCCTATTGAATTTTGGAATCCTACTATTTTTTCTTCAATTGGAAACTCTTTAGGAACTTTTATGATGATTGTTGATTGTACTCAAAATTTTGAACATATTATTTATGCTCGGATTTGTGTTTTAATGGATTTTGACAAACCCCTACCTAAAAATATCACATTACAATTTGGGGAAGACACTTGGGAGCAAGTAGTGGACTATGAGAACATTCCTTTTCATTGTAGAATTTGCCATGAATATGGTCATTTGGCTAGTGCTTGCCCAAATAAAATTCCTGATCAAAAGAAAGAAGATATAAACTCAACGAGGTTTCCAAATGCCTAAGAAGAAGAACACTCAGAAAAAACCAGTTATGAAGGATCAATCAAAGTCATCCGCTAATATGTTTGAAATCCTTTCCACAAATGATGTCCCAAGTGAGGAAGAGGAAATAATGGAAACAAAAATCTTAGAAACACAATTTAAATATGAAGGGAAGAACTCAGGAGACAAACCAACAAATCAAAGGTTTTCAACGAGAAAAAGGGAGAAAATTTACACAAGAAAAACAATCTTTTAAATGTCAAAACTTCAAATAATACAGGTCCCAATATAGACTCCGTTGAACCCTCTAGTAAAATTTTGGCTGTGTACGAGCATTCTTCAAGGTTAGAAGCCATCTCAAATTCAATTGGAATAAGTCAAGAAATAGGGAAAAAAATTGAAGATGGATTCTAATCAAAAAGCAGGTCGCAAGACCAATCAATATCATATGGTAAAAGAAGGTGAAAAGCTTGTAGAGGAAGGTAAGATTAATGCCCTTCCCAACTTTTTTAGCCCTGGTATTAATGAAGATCATCACTTGGAATATTAGAGGACTCAAAGGGAGTCTTTCAAAACAAAATGAAATTAGAAGAATGATTCAGATAAATCATCCACATCTTGTTTTCCTTCAAGAAACAAAGATGTCAATGGAGGATATGGACTCAATTGCCAGTAAAATTTGGCTAGTTGGAAAAGTGGTTTCCCTCAGTTCCCAAGGGACTTCTGGTGGCATTGCTTGTCTTTGGGACCCAAAAGAGGTAGTTATTCACCATATGGTTGGCAGTTGGGGTCTGTTGGCTATAGCTATTCAAAGTAGACATTCCAACCAAATTATGCTCTGCATTATTGTTTATGCTCCGACTGCTTTGGAGGAAAAAAGAAGACAGTGGAAGGATATAACTCATATTATCTCTCATTTTCCTGAAGCTTGGATCTTGATCGGAGGAGATTTCAATACCATCCTCTCTCTGGATGAGAAAAGGGGGGGAAATAGAAATTTGGACAAAAGCACTGACCTCATGAGCGAATATATTGCAAACCTCCATCTTGTGGACATCCAACCAGATAATGGCCTTATGACTTGGTCTAACAGAAGGCAAGGCTTAGCTTGTATAATGGAGAGATTGGATAGGTTTTTGCTCTCTAAAAATTTCTTAATCCATGGTCACATTCCTAAAGTGAAGACTCTTAATAATGTTGGTTCGGATCATTGGCCAGTCATGGTGGAAATGTGGAAAACCAATGTGAGTTTCTCTCCTTTTCATTTTCAATTAATGTGGCTTAGAGACATTTCCTTTAGACCTCATGTGCAACAATGGTGGAAGGAAGGTAAACCTAGGCATGGGACTAAGATGTTCTATTTTGCCAAAATATTGCAATACATTAAATCCAAAATCAAGACTTGGAACTGGAAAGAGTTTGGGGATGTTCATAAAAAAAAAATGAAGTTATTGCTCATCTTGAAAATTTGAATAAGAAAATCCGTTTAGATGGCCTCACAGAGAAGAGAAGTGCAGATGAAATTAAACTCACAACTCGGTTAGAGGAATGGGAAAAAAGAGAAGAAATCTTATGGAAGCAAAAATCTAGAATTCAATGGCTCAAAGAAGGAGATCGAAACACAAATTTCTTCCACAAATCTCTTCTAGCTCGAAGATCTCACAACTTTATTTCTTCCCCGAAATCAGATTCTGGAGATGTTGTTTATACTTGGGATGGCATGAACTCTATTGTTGTTGATTACTTTTCCAATATTTTTGTTGCTACTCCTCTTGACTCAGCTTCTCAACAAAATGTTCTTCAAGCAATCCCTTCTCTTATCACTTCTGAGGAGAACTCTATTTTGACTCCTCCTGTTACTATCAATGAGCTTCAACAGGTAGTTTTTAAAATGCAAAAAGGGAAAACCCTGGGTCTTGATGGTTTTCCCATTGAGTTCTACCAAGAGTTCTGGGATATCCTTCATGTTGATTTATTAGAGGTGGTGGAAGAAGCCAAGGAAAGCCAAAGAAATTTTGAAGGTTATCAATAAAACTTATATTACTCTTGTTCCAAAAGCTCAAGAGGTTGATCATATCTCAACTTTTAGACCTATTGCTTTATGTAATGTTCTTCTCAAAATCATTACTAAAATCATGGCAGAAAGGTTGAAGCCTCTTTTGCATAAGATTATTTCCCCAGAGCAAGGGGGTTATGTGGAAGGGCATCAAATAGTAGATGAGATAGTTCTTGCTCAGGAAGCCATCCATTCCATGGATATGCAAAAATCTCCTTCCATGTTCATTCGGTTAGACTTATCCAAAGCTTATGACAGAGTGGATTGGCACTTCCTTATCAAAGTTTTGAGGCAATTTGGTTTCTCTAAGGATTGGATGGATTGGATTATGGGATGTATCTCTTCAGTTTCCTACTTAGTTCTTATCAATGGCAGGCCTTCTCAGTCGTTCCCAGCTTCCAGAGGTATTAGGCAAGGTGACCCGCTATCCCCTTATTTATTCATCATTCTTGTTGAATGCTTGGGTAGGACTATAACCAAAAAGAGGGAAAACAAAACCCTTGAGGGAGTTACCATTGCTCATGGAGCTAGACCTATCTCTCATCTTCAATTTTTGGATGACTCTACTCTTTTAGGTAAAGCTACAGTTAAGGAAGCTTCTAATATTAAGCAAATCATTAGCTATTTTTCTAAGGCTACTGGGCAGTTGATCAATGAAGACAAATCTAAAGTTATTTTCTTTCACTGCTCTACTAGACAAGAATCCATGGTCTTGGATAAATTAAGATATAATAAGACCTCCCTTCCAATCACTTATTTAGGTATTCCCATAAATATTCAAAGGCAGAAAAATAAATATTGGAATTGGTTGTTGGACAAAGTCAAGAAGAAAATTGGAAAGTGGACCAACAGGTGGCTTTCTTCTGGGGGTAGAATCACCTTGGTAAAATCAGTCCTTCAAGCTATTCCTATTTATGTATCTTCCATGTTGAATATTCCAAAGGTTGTTCTTCGAGAACTGGATCAAATCAGTCATCGTTTCCTTTGGAGTGGTACTAAGGAGAAAAGAAAATGGGCCTTGGTGAAATGGGACACTTTATGTCTTCCTAAGAATTAAAGGGGGTTAGGATTCCGGTCTTCTATTAATAACAACAAAGCTTTAGCTGCTAAATTATATTGGAGGATGTTGCATAACCCCAATGCTCTTTGGGCCAATAATCTTCGTGCTAAATATGTTGAGAACAAAAGTCCTGAAGACCTTGTTCGCTATCAACTTCCTACCAAAGGTTCTCCCATTTTAGCAGTTCTTAAGACTGGTGAGGATTTGATAAAGAAAAATTTATTTTGGATCATTCATAATGGTCAACAGGTAAATTTTTGGATAGATTCTTGGGATGGTCACAAGCCTTTGATAACTCAGTTTCCCGATTGGAGGCCTTGGATGGAGGAGCTTCACCGAGCTAACTGGATAAAGGTGGCTAATTACTTGTCGGTACCATACTTGGTAATTCAAAGGTTGGTAGATATTGGATCCCTATTGAGGACTGGCCTATTCAAATCCCAGAAAGGCAAAGACAAGATATCCAAGGCATCCTTCATATGAGATCTCTCTCTTGGTCCCATGAAAAAGATTGTTTTGGATGGAACAACACTACTAAGGGTGAGTATTCAGTTGCTCAAGGTTATTTGACCTTATGCCATAATAATCCCAACCATTCTTCTGACATATTTTCTCAATTGTGGGCTCAAAAGCTCTGGCCTAAGGTGAGGTTCTTTAATTGGCTTTTATTGCATCGTAGGGTGCTTACTTGCGAAGCGTGGTTTTCATGGCCCTTTTAGATGTGAGATGTGTGAAGAGAATGTAGAAACTCTCAACCATATTTTTATTGAGTGTACTTTAGCCTCTGAGCTATGGAGGAGAATGGCCACTTTACTTGGCTTACAAGTGGTCCAATTTTTTTACTTTTGAACAGACTTTGGAGGGATTGGCCTAATCAAGAGGGTGTTGATCATTTTATTAGGCAGTTAGTTTGGATGGGTTCTACCATTCTTCTTTGGAATATTTGGATTGAAAGGAACAACCAAATTTTTAATCAAGATAGGAAGGATATTCACTATATTTGGCAAAAGACCATAGCCAACTTAGTTGAATCAGTCCATCAACTCCTTAATCACCCCCAAAACTCCCACCAAATATGGGATCAAGTGATGCAAATATTGAAGATTAAATCTTCTAAGGGCAACCAACTTAAAGGGAATGTGAGTATTAGTAATATGGATAGGACAAGAAATTGGCAACCTCCTCCTAAGGATTTTGGAAAATTCAATACTGATGGAGCCTCTAGAGGGAACCCTGGAAAAGCCAGTGTGGGAGGAATTGGTAGACTTTAGATGGCTCCCTGGTTTTTACTTTTGCTGAGAATTTGGGTATTCTTTCCAATAACCTTGCTTGAGGGGTATGGTATCCTCAGAGGCCTTCGAGAGGCTACTAAGGTTGGATGGGAAAAGGTGTTAGTTGAGTCTGACTCTCAACTTATGATTAATATTTTGAAGACTCCTTCCAAGAATCATAAGGTTGATTGGAGAATAAAAAGAATTATTGAGAAGATTCAATTAATCCAGATGGGATTTTTGAAAGTTGATTACAATCATGTGGTCAGAGATCAAAACAAGAGTGTTGATGCTTTAGCTAATTGGGCTTTGGACAAAGGTGATCTTACTTGTTATGGCCACCCTCCTAGATGGTGGGCTTCTCAAATTAGGGAAGCTCTTCTTTCTATCATTTCTTTGGATGGCTCCAGTTCTAAAGGTACCTAGTTTCTTCTTGCTTTTTTTTTGCTTCTCTTTGGTTCATTCAAGTTTTTTTTAGTTCCCTAGCTCACTCTTTTCTTTCTTTTGTTTCCTTTGTTGATTCTTGCCTTAATAGTCTTCTGGTCTAGATAGGTCATTGTTATGTTCAATTTTTTTTCTTTTTTCTTTTTTGTTTTTTTTGTTTAGTTTTTTAAGGTGTGTGTTCTTTTGTTTTGTTTTGTTTTTGTGTTCTTTGTGTTGTTTTTTGTTGTTCTTGTGTTTTTGTTGTTTTGTGTTTTTTTATGTTTTTTGTTATTGTTCTTGTGTTTTTGTCGTTCTTGTTCTTGTGTTTCTCTTTGTTTGTGTTAATTCATGTTTTTTTGTGTGAGTGTTTTCTATGTTTTTTGTTTTTGTTTATTGTCTGTTGTTGGTTGTTTTTTATTTTTATTTTTTTTTAATATTTTAGGTTTTGGTTGTGTTTATTTTTCATGTTTTTTTTGGGTTATGTCTTTGTAGTGTTCTGTTGTTTTTGTCTTGTTTGTGTTTTGTTATGTGGTTCTTGTGTTTTTCTATGTGGTTCGTGTTGTGGTTTCTTTTATCTTATTGTGTGTGTGTTTGGTTGTGCTTTTGTTTTTGACACACTCAAGGAGCATGTTTTTTATTTTATTTTATTATTTTTGTTGTTATTTACTTATTTTTAAATTGGTTTTGTGTGTTTGTTTGCTCCTTGAGTATGTCAAAGGTGGTAGGCCAGGTCCGAGTCCTGTGCATTTTTGGCGGAATGGATACCCCTGCCTCCTTGGGTCTTACCCGAAAGTGGCATCCCTTTTGGGATGTTTTCCACAAAAAAAAAAAAACGTAGACATATTTTGGATGATGACAAAGATTCAAATGGATCTACCTCAAATGTATAGGCCCACTAGAGCAACAATTATGGAGGAAAGATATTATTGTCAGTAATGTCTTCTCTCCTTGGTCCCTTAGTTTAGATTATGGGGGGTGTTGAATTTATAATCTAATTCATGGTCAAGAGCCAACATTATGTGATGTATTGGATAGGCCTAAGGGCATTTCATTATGAAATGTATTATTTGTTTTATAATATTTTATTATGTATGCCCAATGGGCCATGATTAACCTTGTTATGCTTAAACATTATTTATTATTTGTAGTTAACCTAAAGTACACTTATTATGTTAGGTTACTCTTTGTGATGTAATTTGGGGTTGTATTGTTATAAATACTCCCTCACACTATTTTTTTTGTTAGAGTGTTGTGCAATAATATCTATGAATAGTGATAATTTATGGTGCTTATGAGAGCCCCAATTCTATTTTGTCATTTTATGTTTTTTATAATATTTGAATAAATGTTTTGCTTTTGTTTATTTCTGAAAAGTATTGTGAATTTCAAAAAATGGTTATGTAAGTCATGTAGACAGTTTGGTTTCCTAGCATATAGATGATGACATCATCGCCCTAGATTCAAAATTTGAGTAGGTAACTATAGGTCAATTGCATCACCTACATCCACTATGTGGTATAGTTTAGACCATGTAGATATTTTGCTAAGGCAATGGTGCAACAACGAGCATGCAACAACTTTGAGTACAATAGAGAAACTTTGAATGAAATCCCTAGCAGATAAATCTAGCCAAAATATTGCAGAAAGGTGGAAGAAGAAAAAAAGTATGGTCGAATGCAAAGTAGGCCAAAGCAAATGACAAAGCAATCAACAAAAGTTTGTTATATGGTATAAAAATGCTAAGGTAATGAATTTGATATCTGGTTGAATATAATGAAAGACAAAGTTTGACTAAGAAAACTGGTTGGATATTTGAGATGTTGATGTCACCAAAAAGATAACAAAAGTCTAGAATTCGATATTCTTCAAAAGAAAAATCAAAGGTATAAGACTTCACATTCAATAGTAAAACATCAAAGGTCCGAGATGTAGACGAATTGGTTCATCCAAACCCCATAAGGGGACGGAGGTCCAAGGTTCAAATCTCGGGCCTTGTCGGACTGAACGCTTGTCCCTTTCCTGGTGCTTTCAGCGGTGTAAAAGGTTTAAAATGATTATGGCATGGTGGTTATAGGGGCGGACTGCATGAATATCTGTGTGGCGGCTTCTAGGGCGGACAATGCAGAATACTATGGCGGCCATAAAAGCTGGACAGCCTGCCCGGATTTGTGGCGGCTACCTATTCCACCATGTAAATTCAAAAAAAAAAATATTAAAACATCAAAGAGAAAAAGAAGTTGATCAGATAGACTACAATGCTAATGTTAGAAAGATGAAATATAATGTCCAACGTAGTATTAAAACAATTCCTAAGTAGAAAGAAATGTTGTAAGGCATTGTTTTGGACATTTGATATATGACACCCGACATCATGGCTCCCATTGGCATCAAACTCTAGAGGATGATGATGTCATAATTAAAATATTAAATACCTAGTAACAAAGCATCAAAGACAAAAAACAAAGATATTCGATGTCTGGTACTATGAGATATAACCGTCAGATTCTTCAAATGAAGCATCAAAAGGAAGAAGAACATCTAATACCCAATAAGAAGTGATTTAATCTTGACATGAGGAAAAAATAAAAGAAAGCAATTCTTAGCCAAGATGATCACCTGGTAGTAAGCCACACATTCTCACACCACTAACCTCTGCATGCATAATCCAAAATCATTCAAATTAACAAGATCATGTGTGTCAATCAACCACCAGGTATCATTTTTGTTAGAAGATCTCAATGACTAAAGTCTTATCCTTCACATATTTGCCCCTACTTAGCTAGCTATGCATAACACAAAGGAGTGGACCATCACCTAATGGTTATAATCTAATGGTGCAACATGCAAGCTAACCTCATAGTGAAATCTACATCACACATGTCAATAAGGCGTTAGAACCTTGCGGTTCTAAATAAAAATTAAATAAATTAATTAATAAAAATCATGCATCCGAATCACTTTTCCACTTATAGGGGGCTCCCTCCTTTAAAACATTAAATAATAAATTATTTTCTTTTCTTTGATGATTTACAATTTCACTCCTTCACATATTTATATCTACTCTAACCCTAACCCTACGTCCTTTCAATATGACGGCTCACATAAAAATCAATATATTTAATTATTATGACTATCTTAACACTAACCTAAATATAATAATTAATTATTATAACTAACCTAACTCTAATATAATTAATTATATATATATATATATATATTTTTGAATTTACATGGTGGAATCGATAGCCGCCACGAATTCGGGTAGGCTGTCCAACTTTTTATGGCCGCCACAGTATTCTGCGCTGTCCGCCCTAGAAGCCGCCACACAGATCTTCACACAGTCCGCCCCTATAACCACCATGCCACAATCATTTTAAACCTTTTACGTCGCTGAAAGCACTAGGAAAGGGACAAGCGTTCAGTTCGACGAGGCCCGAGATTTGAACCTTGGACCTCCACCCCCTTATGGGGTTTGGAAATTAATTATATTATTAATAATTAAATTTATTAATAATATAATTTATCTATTATAACTGTTATTATTAATAATGAACGTTAGGATATGGGATGCTAACATACCACTCTTCTTGAAAAATACTTTGTCCTCAAAGCTGGAACTGGAAAAGACTTTATGCCTCCTAACAGGTTGAGCTCTATCAATCAGCGTAATCTTGTGTACACATAGTTCGGGTGGAACCCCCTTTAGGTCCTTATATTTCCAAAAAAAAACATCTTTATACTTCATAAATATCTTAATTGTTGCCGCCTTCAGCACTGGATGCCAATCATCTCCACACATAATCATCTTATTCTCATCTTCCTCTCCTAGGTTTACCTGAATCATTTTTGGTCCTTCGTACTTGATCGATTCAGGGTCTCTCTCAACTTTTAATACCTCAATGGGGTGGGTTGGCTTAACATCAATAACTGCTTCCTCCATTGTATACTCTATAATTTTTTTGAGAAACACCCACTTCTCTCTTTATTTATCCTTTTCTACTAATGTTTATCTCTTGTTAGTGTTTCCCTCTTCAGTTTCTCTCTTCTTATCTTCCCGCGTTTCACCTTTTGTAGTGATGCATAGGCATTGAGGAGTGAATACCTTGTAATCCTCCATATGCCAATGGAGTAGACCCTTATCCTGGTCTTGCTCATCCTCTGTGCATTCCTCCAAGTGCAGCACTCCTTCTTCATCCAGTTCATACCCCGTTTCACCTTCAGATAATGAAGATTCTGAGTCATCTGAAGTCACGATGTCTTGGACCACTGTCTAATTCTTTAGATTTATCACATACTTTATGGTTGACTTTTGTAGTTCTCAACCATCTGCATCCTAGCAATGCATCATATGCAGGCTTCTGCATAGCTATAATTACAAAATCAAGGACAAAGTCCTGCTTTGCTATACGTATTTTTTGGTTCATCAGAACGCTAATTATTTTGATGACGTATTGATCAGCACCATACAACTTGAAATTCGAAGATCTTAAGGCAGGTAACCCAATAGTCTGCCATGAATTTTCTAGCATCACGTTCATGCTAGACCCTATGTCCATAATTACTTGACTTAGTTTATGGTCCAAAATCTCCATATGGACCATAGCAGGTCTCCTTCCTGCTTCTATCATTAGAATTATGGGGTCTATGAATTGCTCTTGTTTGATTGCTGCTACCTATCACGATTCATCCTTCCTCTTGATGACTTCATCGATCATAGCATACAGCTCGGGTACTATGGTAAACAGGTTCACAACCTTCACCTCTATCGTTGTGTTTAGTACCTACGCTACCAACCCTTCGACTGATGCCTTCTTACTCATCTCTGGTCTCTTCAACACTTTATCCAGAACTAGTCGATTCTACTTCTCTTTCTCTAGTTCTATCTAAATCAACTCCTGGGCTTCCTGCCACCACTCCTTCTCTTGGGCAGGATTTGGGTATTGCTCTATCTTCTTGGCCTATACCCTTGTCACAACCAACTCCTCCTTCTTTTCCTTTGTTACTGGGCTAACTTCCCCAATGCCAATCAAATTGACATTCTAAGTTCCATTGGAACTTGCTTTGTTTGGGCAATTTGCCTCTGTATGGTTTTCTGGCCCACACCACTTATACATTTGTGTGGTGTTACTGGTATTGTTGTTTTTTGCATTTTGGGGTTTTGAACAGTTCTTCAAAAAATGTCCCCATTCTTGACAATTTTGACATTGGATGATAGGTCGACCATCAGAGTCATACTATAGTCGACTCTGACCTCCTTGTCTTTCGCCTCTACGATTATTTTGGTAGCCCTCGCTTGTAGCTCCTTGTCCATTCCTTGTTGCATTCGGCTGCTCTTCTTGTTGTATGGTCATAGTTTGATCCTGTTTACTTTTCAAGTTGAATGAGCAGTCTACGATGGAATGTCCTACAATATCATAGATGTTACAATATGCCATCTTTGGGAAGTTGACGTTTGTATGTCCTTTTGTCTTGCAGTTCGAGCACTAGATTTCTTTTTGGTATTTGCGAGTATCTCCTTTGACTTCTTTCAAAATTTTATCAAATTTCCTTTTAAAGGAGTGGATTGTGCTATGTGCTTTGTCTTCTTCATCACTGTCAAAATATTCATTATGCTTCATATGTGCTCTAATCCCTGCTATCGTTTGCTTACTCTCGCTTTCGAAATTCTTTGCTTTCTCCAGTGCTTCTTCATATGTTGAGGAAGGTACTGACTTCATCTTTTTCTTGTATTTTTCCAGTAATCCATCCAGAAACCAGCATTTCACCATGCCGTCGGTAGGTGGTATTTCCATTTTATCAGTTAACTGCTTCAGTCGTCTATTGTAAATCTTGACATCCTCATCGGGTTTCTATTTTTTTATGCATAGTTCCGTGATGATTTCTGTATCGTCTCTTAATGGTCAGAATTCTTCGATGAATGCTTTTCTCAAGTCTTCCCATTGCATAAAGGCCTGTGTACTCTAATTTTTCAAATACCAGTCAATCGCCATGCCATGCAGTGTGGCTAGAAACAATTACAACCATTTTGTATCCTACGTGACTCCATTTGCTCCCCAAATGGTTATGCAAGTTCCCACGTGTCTTGATGGGTCTTATTTTCCCTTGCCTGAAAAAGGTGAGCACTTTTGTTGTACTGTCTTACCACCAATACTTGCCATTTTATTTGTGTTTTGTCTCGGATTACTCGATGTTGATGGCTATGTTGTTTGATTTGGTTGTCTGTCTACTATTGATGGTGTAAAGTTATATCTAAATAACGTTCTACCCAACTCCAATTGGTCTATATTCTGTGATCTCCTTCATGAATATACCAATCTTGGTTTCGATCCCCATGAACCCTCGTGTGGTTGCTCAGATACAAGGTCTTCTCCTTCAATATCCTCTTGCCAACCGTCTCCTGCTAGTTCGGGTGTCACTGTCCTTTCCTCAATGATGGACACTTATTTCACTATTTGATATTTGTATTCTACAGTCATCGAAAGTATTCCTATGTCTATCTATCAGTTGGCTGGAACCAGACGTCTAGGTACTAGACATCTGGGGTTGGGATACCAGGAGGCAAGATGTCTGGGACTAGATGTTAGATGGAGAGAAGTTTGGAAGGAAGACATCAGGTGGCTAGACGTCTGGGACTAGATGTGTAGGAATTGGATGTTTGGGACTTAGGCATCTAGGGGATGGTCATCTGGGACTGGACATCTAGGGTTCTGACATCTAGACGTCAGACGACTGCTATCATGGCTTTTCCTCCTGAATACCTACAAACAACCTACCAGGAAGAGTCTTCAACCTGCATAACATTAACAACACAACCTGCAATAACATTCAAGCACTATCTACAATACACAACATAACACCAATATGATCAAGCGCTATCTTATTATCTCCAGAATGTTACAGATATAATGCAAAAGTAAGGGGGGTATTTAAATGTTGCAGGAGCGGTACCCCAACTACCTGTGCCAACCACCCAACCGTTTGCCCAACCAACTAGTTAGACGTCTAACTAATAGTTTAGACATCTAACTAGCCAGACGTCTACACTAACTAGATGTATGGCTTAAATAGCCTTAACCCAAATGGCAGCCATTTTTTGGAAGGGTAGGACTTTTCATGAAGCCATGGCATACTAAATTTAAATCTAAAGAAGAGATGCCTTCTATAGCTCTCGTGTCGGTTAGAGTCTTTGGCCTTCCTATTGAATTTTGGAATCCTACTATTTTTTCTTCAATTGGAAACTCTTTAGGAACTTTTATGATGATTGCTGATTGTACTCAAAATTTTAAACATATTATTTATGCTCGGATTTGTGTTTTAATGGATTTTGACAAACCCCTTCCTAAAAATATCACATTACAATTTGGGGAAGACACTTGGGAGCAAGTAGTGGACTATGAGAACATTCCTTTTCATTGTAGAATTTGCCATGAATATGGTCATTTGGATAGTGCTTGCCCAAATAAAATTCTTGATCAAAAGAAAGAAGATATAAACTCAACAGGTTTCCAAATGCCTAATAAGAAGAACACTAAAAAAAAACCAGTTATGAAGGATCAATCAAAGTCATCTGCTAATATGTTTGAAATTCTTTCCACAAATGATGTCCCAAGTGAGGAAGAGGAAATAATGGAAACAAAAATCTTAGAAACACAATTTAAATATGAAGGGAAGAACTCGGAGACAAACCAACAAATCAAAGGTTTTCAACAGAAAAAAAGGGAGAAAATTTACACAAGAAAAACAATCTTTTAAATGTCAAAACTTCAAATAATACAGGTCCCAATATAGACTCTATTGAACCCTCTAGTAAAATTTTGGCTGTGTACGAGCATTCTTCAAGGTTAGAAACCATCTCAAATTCAATTGGAATAATTCAAGAAAAAGGAAAAAAACATGAAGATGGATTCTAATCAAAAAGCAGGTCGCAAGACCAATCAATATCATATGGTAAAATAAGGTGAAAAGCTTGTAGAGGAAGGTAATATTAATGCCCTTCCCAACTTTTTTAGCCCTGGTATTAATGAAGATCATCACTTGGAATATTAGAGGACTCAAAGGGAGTCTTTCAAAACAAAATGAAATTAGAAGAATGATTCAGATAAATCATCCACATCTTGTTTTCCTTCAAGAAACAAATATGTCAATGGAGGATATGGACTCAATTGCCAGTAAAATTTGGCCAGCTGGAAAAGTGGTTTCCCTCAGTTCCCAAGGGACTTCTGGTGGCATTGCTTGTCTTTGGGACCCAAAATAGGTAGTTATTCACCATATGGTTGGCAGTTGGGGTCTTTTGGCTATAGCTATTCAAAGTAGACATTCCAACCAAATTATGCTCTGCATTACTATTTATGCTTCGATTGCTTTGGAGGAAAAAAGAAGACAATGGAAGGATATAACTCATATTATCTCTCATTTTCCTGAAGCTTGGATCTTGATTGGAGGAGATTTCAATACCATCCTCTCTCTGGATGAGAAAAGAGGGAGAAATAGAAATTTGGACAAAAGCACTTACCTCATGAGCGAATATATTGCAAACCTCCATCTTGTGGACATCCAACCAGATAATGGCCTTATGACTTGGTCTAACAAAATGCAAGGCTTAGCTTGTATAATGGAGAGATTGGATAGGTTTTTGCTCTCTGAAAATTTCTTAATCCATGGTCACATTCCTAAAGTGAAGACTCTTAATAATGTTGGTTCGGATCATTGGCCAGTCATGGTGGGAATGTGGAAAACCAATGTGAGTTTCTCTCCTTTTCGTTTTTAATTAATGTGGCTTAGAGACATTTCCTCTAGACCTCATGTGCAAAAATGGTGGAAGGAAGGTAAACCTAGGCATGGGACTAAGATGTTCTGTTTTTCCAAAAGACTGCAATACATTAAATCCAAAATCAAGACTTGGAACTAGAAAGAGTTTGGGGATGTTCATAAAAAAAAACATGAAGTTATTGCTCATCTTGAAAATTTGAATAAGAAAATCCGTTTAGATGGCCTCACAGAGAAGAGAAGTGCAGATGAAATTAAACTCACAACTCGCTTAGAGGAATGGGAAAAAAGAGAAGAAATATTATGGAAGCAAAAATCTAGAATTCAATGGCTCAAAGAAGGAGATCAAAACACAAATTCCTTCCACAAATCTCTTCTAGCTCAAAGATCTCACAACTTTATTTCTTTCCTGAAATCAGATTCTAGAGATGTTGTTTATACTTGGGATGGCATGAACTCTATTGTTGTTGATTACTTTTCCAATATTTTTACTGCTACTCATATTTTTACTACTACTCCTCTTGACCCAGCTTCTCAACAAAATGTTCTTCAAGCAATCCCTTCTCTTATCACTTCTGAGGAGAACTCTATTTTGATTGCTCTTGTTACTATCAATGAGCTTCAACAGGTAGTTTTTAAAATGCAAAAATGGAAAACCCCAAGTCCTGATGGTTTTCCCATTGAGTTCTACCAAGAGTTCTGGGATATCCTTCATGTTGATTTATTAGAGGTGGTGGAAGAAGCCAGGAAAGCCAAAGAAATTTTGAAGGTTATCAATAAAACTTATATTACTCTTGTTCCAAAAGCTCAAGAGGTTGATCATATCTCAGCTTTTAGACCTATTGCTTTATGTAATGTTCTTCTCAAAATCATTACTAAAATCATGGCAGAAAGGTTGAAGCCTCTTTTGCATAAGATTATTTCCCCAGAGCAAGGGGGTTATGTGGAAGGGCATCAAATAGTATATGAGATAGTTCTTGCTCAAGAAGCCATCCATTCCATGGATATGCAAAAATATCCTTCCATGTTCATTCGGTTAGACTTATCCAAAGCTTATGACAGAGTGGATTGGCACTTCCTTATCAAAGTTTTGAGGCAATTTGGTTTCTCTAAGGATTGGATGGATTGGATTATGGGATGTATCTCTTCATTTTCCTACTTAGTTCTTATCAATGGCAGGCCTTCTCAGTCTTTCCCAGCTTCCAGAGGTATTAGGCAAGGTGACCCGCTATCCCCTTATTTATTCATCATTCTTGCCGAATGCTTGGGTAGGACTATAACCAAAAATAGGGAAAACAAAACCCTTGAGGGAGTTACCATTGCTCATGGAGCTAGACCTATCTCTCATCTTCAATTTGTGGATGACTCTACTCTTTTAGGTAAAGCTACAGTTAAGGAAGCTTCTAATATTAAGCAAATCATTAGTTGTTTTTCTAAGGCTACTGGGCAGTTGATCAATGAAGACAAATCTAAAGTTATTTTCTTTCACTGCTCTACTAGATAGGAATCCATGGTCTTGGATAAATTAAGATATAAGAAGACCTCCCTTCCAATCACTTATTTAGGTATTCCCATAAATATTCAAAGGCAGAAAAATAAATATTGGAATTGGTTGTTGGACAAAGTCAAGAAGAAAATTGGAAAGTGGACCAACAAGTGGCTTTCTTCTGGGGGTAGAATCACCTTGGTAAAATCAGTCCTTCAAGCTATTCCTATTTATGTATCTTCCGTGTTGAATATCCCAAAGGTTGTTCTTCGAGAACTGGATCAAATCAGTCATCGTTTCCTTTGGAGTGGTACTAAGGAGAAAAGAAAATGGGCCTTGGTGAAATGGGACACTTTATGTCTTCCTAAGAATTAAAGGGGGTTAGGATTCCGGTCTTCTATTAATAACAACAAAGCTTTAGCTACTAAATTATATTGGAGGATGTTGCATAACCCCAATGCTCTTTGGGCCAATAATCTTCGTGCTAAATATGCTGAGAACAAAAGTCTTGAAGACCTTGTTCGCTATCAACTTCCTACCAAAGGTTCTCCCATTTTAGCAGTTCTTAAGACTGGTGAGGATTTGATAAAGAAAAATTTATTTTGGATCATTCATAATGGTCAATAGGTAAATTTTTGGACAGATTCTTGGGATGGTCACAAGCCTTTGATAACTCAGTTTCCCAATTGGAGGCCTTGGATGGAGGAGCTTCACCGAGCTAATTGGATAAAGGTGGCTAATTACTATCGGTACCATACTAGTAATTCAAAGGTTGGTAGATATTGGATCCCTATTGAGGACTAGCCTATTCAAATCCCAGAAAGGCAAAGACAAGATATCCAAGGCATCCTTCATATGAGATCTCTCTCTTGGTCCCATGAAAAAGATTGTTTTGGATGGAACAACACTACTAAGGGTGAGTATTCAGTTGCTCAAGGTTATTTGACCTTATGCCATAATAATCCCAACCATTCTTCTGATATTTTTTCTCAATTGTGGGCTCAAAATCTCTGGCCTAAGGTGAGGTTCTTTAATTGGATTTTATTGCATCGTAGGGTGCTTACTGGTGAGCAACTTATGAAGTGTGGTTTTCATGGCCCTTTTAGATGTGATATGTGTGAAGAGAATGTAGAAACTCTCAACCATATTTTTATTGAGTGTACTTTAGCCTCTGAGCTATGGAGGAGAATGGCCACTTTACTTGGCTTACAAGTGGTCCAATTTTTTTACTTTTGAACAGCTTTGGAGGGATTGGCCTAATCAAGAGGGTGTTGATCATTTTATTAGGCAATTAGTTTGGATGGGTTCTACCATTCTTCTTTGGAATATTTGGATTGAAAGGAACAACCGAATTTTTAATCAAGATAGGAAGGATATTCACTATATTTGGAAAAAGACCATAGCCAACTTAGTTGAATCAGTCCATCAACTCCTTAATCACCCCCAAAACTCCCACCAAAGATGGGATCAAGTGATGCAAAGATTGAAGATTAAGTTAAATATTCTAAGGGAAACCAACTTAAAGGGAATGTGAGTATTAGTAATATGGATAGGACAAGAAATTGGCAACCTCCTCCTAAGGATTTTGGAAAAGTCAATACTGATGGAGCCTCTAGAGGGAACCCTGGAAAAGCCAGTGTGGGAGGAATTGGTAGACTTTCGGATGGCTCCCTGGTTTTTACTTTTGCTGAGAATTTGGGTATTCTTTCCAATAACCTTGCTGAGGGGTATGGTATCCTCGGAGGCCTTCAGGAGGCTACTAAGGTTGGATGGGAAAAGGTGTTAGTTGAGTCTGACTCTCAACTTATGATTAATATTTTGAAGACTCCTTCCAAGAATCATAAGGTTGATTGGAGAATAAAAAGAATTATTGAGAAGATTCAATTAATCCAGATGGGATTTTTGAAAGTTGATTACAATCATGTGGTCAAAGATCAAAACAAGAGTGTTGATGCTTTAGCTAATTGGGCTTTGGACAAAGGTGATCTTATTTGTTATGGCCACCCTCCTAGATGGTGGGCTTCGCAAATTAGGGAAGCTCTTCTTTCTATCATTTCTTTGGATGGCTCCAGTTCTAAAGGTACCTAGTTTCTTCTTGCTTTTTTTTTGCTTCTCTTTGGTTCATTCAGTGTTTTTTAGTTCCCTAGCTCACTCTTTTCTTTCTTTTGTTTCCTTTGTTGTTTCTTGCCTTAATAGTCTTCTGGTCTAGATAGGTCATTGTTATGTTCAATTTTTTCTTTTTCTTTTTTGTTTTTTTTGTTTAGTTTTTTAAGGTGTGTGTTCTTTTTTTGTTTTGTTTTGTTTTGTTTTGTTTTTGTGTTCTTTGTGTTGTTTTTTGTTTTTCTTGTGTTTTTTTGTTTTGTGTTTTTGTTGTTTTGTGTTTTTTTATGTTTTTTGTTATTGTTCTTGTGTTTTTGTCTTTCTTGTTCTTGTGTTTCTCTTTGTTTGTGTTAATTCGTGTTTTTTTGTGTGAGTGTTTTCTATGTTTTTTGTTTTTGTTTATTGTCTGTTGTTGGTTGTTTTTTATTTTTTATTTTTTATTTTTATTTTATTTTTTTAATATTTTAGGTTTTGGTTGTGTTTATTTTTCATGTTTTTTTGGGTTATGTCTTTGTAGTGTTCTGTTGTTTTTGTCTTGTTTGTGTTTTTTTATGTGGTTCTTGTGTTTTTCTATGTGGTTCGTGTTGTGGTTTCTTTTATCTTATTGTGTGTGTGTTTGGTTGTGCTTTTGTTTTTGACACACTCAAGGAGCATGTTTTTTATTTTATTTTATTATTTTTGTTGTTATTTACTTATTTTTAAATTGGTTTTGTGTGTTTGTTTGCTCCTTGAGTATGTCAAAGGTGGTAGGCCAGGTCCGAGTCCTGGGCATTTTTTGCGGAATGGATACCCCTGCCTCCTTGGGTCTTACCCGAAAGTGGCATCCCTTTTGGGATGTTTTCCACAAATTAAAAAAAAAGGTAGACATCTTTTGGATGATGACAAAGATTCAAATGGATCTACCTCAAATGTAGAGGCCCACTAGAGCAACAATTATGGAGGAAAAATTTTATTGTTAGTAATGTCTTCTCTCCTTGATCCCTTAGTTTATATTATGGGGGGTGTTGAATTTATAATCTAATTCATTGCCAAGAGCCAACATTATGTGATGTATTGGATAGGCCTAAGGGCATTTCATTGTGTAATATATTTATTATTTTATAATATTTTATTATGTAAGCCCAATGGGCCATGGTTAACCTTGTTATGGTTAAACATTATTTATTATTTGTAGTTAACCTAAAGTACACTTATTATGTTAGGTTAATCTTTGTGATGTATTTTTGATTGTATTGTTATAAATACCCCCTGACACTATTTTTTTTTGTTAGGGTGTTGTGCAACAATATCTATGACTAGTGATAATTTATGGTGCTTATGAGAGCCCCAATTCTCTTTTGTCCTTTTATTTTTTTTATAATATTTGAGTAAATGTTTTGCTTTTGTTTATTTCTGAAAAGTATTGTGAATTTCAACAAATGGTTATGTAAGTCATGTAGAGAGTTTGGTTTCCTAGCATATAGATGATGACATCACCACCCTAGATTCAAAATTTGAGTAGGTAACTATAAGTTAATTGCATCACCTACATCCACTATGTGGTATAGTTTAGACCATGTAGATATTTTGCTAAGGCAATGGTGCAACAATGAGCATGCAACAACTTTGAGTACAATAGAGAAACTCTGAATGAAATCCCTAGTAGATAAATCTAGCCAAACTATTGCAGAAAGGTGGAAGAAGCAAAAAAGTATGGTCGAATGCAAAGTAGGCCAAAGCAAATGACAAAGCAATCAATAAAAGTTTGTTAGATGGTATAAAATGCTAAGGTAAATGAATTTGATATCTGGTTGAATATAATGAAAGACAAAGTTTGGCTAAGAAAACTGGTTGGATATTTGAGATGATGATGTCACCAAAAAGATAACAAAAGTCTAGCATTCGATATTCTTCAAAAGAAAAATCAAAGGTACAAGACTTCACATTCAATAGTAAAACATCAAAGAGAAAAAGAAGTTGATCAGATAGACTACAATGCTAATGTTAGCAAGATGACATAGAATGCCCAACTTAGTATTAAAACAATGCCTAAGTAAAAAGAAATGTTGTAAGGCATTGTTTTCGACATTTGATATATGACACCCGACATCATGGCTCCCATTGGCATCGAACTCCAGAGGATGATGATGTCATCATTAAAAGATTAAATACCTAGTAACAAAGCATCAAAGATAAAAAACAAAGATATTTGATGTCTGGTACTATGAGATATAGCCGTCAGATTCTTCAGATGAAGCATCAAAAGGAAGAAGAACATCTGATACCCAATAAGAAGTGATTTAATCTTGACATGAGGAGAAAGCAATTCTTAGCCAAGATGATCACCTGGTAGTAAGCGACACATTCTCACACCACTAACCTCTGCATGAATAATCCAAAATCATTCAAATTAGCAGGATCATGTATGTCAATCAACCACCAGGTATCATTGTTGTTAGAATATCTCAACGACTAAAGTCTTATCCTTCACATATTTGCCCCTGCTTAGCTAGCTATGCGTAACAAAAAGGAGTGGACCATCACCTAATGGTTATAATCCAATGATGCAACATGCAAACCAACCTCATAATGAAATCTACATCACACACGTCAATAAGGCGTTAGAACCTTGCGGTTCTAAATAAAAATTAAATTAATTAATTAATAAAAATCATGCATCTGAATCATTTTGCCACTTATAGGGGGCTCGCTCCTTTAAAACATTAAATAATAAATTATTTTCTTTTCTTTGATGATTTACAATATGACTCCTTCACATATTTATATCTACCCTAACCCTAACCCTATGTCCTTTCAATATGACGATTCACATAATAATTAATATATTTAATTATTATGACTATCCTAACACTAACCTAAATATAATAATTAATTATTATAACTATCCTAACTCTAATATAATTAATTATATTATTAATAATTAAATTTATTAATAATATAATTTATTTATTATAACTATTATTATTAATAATGAACGTTAGGATATGGGATTCTAACATGCCACTCTTCCTGGAAAAGACTTTGTCCTCAAAGCTGGAACTATGTTTCCCATATCTGTGTAAATTTGATTACCAAACTCATTGTATTGAGAAGAAAAAACAGTGAGTATATTGATAATTGACAATCTTTCGATTCTTCTCGTACCGCTTTTTGACTCATTATTAAACTCTACTCAATTGATTCTATCTCTCGTAGCCTATCTTCGACGTCCACCAACGACGAAGTGAATAGCTGCAAAAAAAAATCTCTACAAGCCGGTTTTAAGGATTAGCCATTCATTTTAAAATAATAGGTAGTATAGATAGCATCTGTGACTGCATTTGATATGCCTATAGTTGCAAAGCCTCCAACTAGTGAGAGCAACCTCTATTGCGCCATAACTAATGTGAACACTGTTTCAAGGTATCCCAACCATAAAAAGGCACACCTCATAAATATGATGGAAATACTGGAATTCAATCAAGATGATGGTCCATTTATTGCTTGTCTCAGTTTATAACATTAACAATCCATGCCATTAGATTCAATTGAGTATATTGTAAATAGCCTTGCCAATTGAATTGCACCTTGTTTATATATATATTATTTACTTCTCCAGCACATACTATTTATCCAGTCCCACTATTCCCTTTAAGATCCCTTCTAGCTTTCATATTCAATATTGTAATTTCCAGATTTTCCCTTTTTTAGACTTGTTCACATTGGTTGGAAAAACATTAATAGGAGAAAGCATGCATTTCTTGTAAATAGTCAGCATAAATGAGTTTTCGCTATACTTCATGTGCCTTAGTATAAAAAAAACAAAAATTGAAGTATACAAAAACTACGTACAGCAATATTGCTTCCAATCCCCATAGCAAACAATGCAGAAATACTTCTTTTGAGTTTAAAAGAAAAGGCTTACAAGAGTCAGTTCCTATTTTGTAACAGAGTTTGTCAACCTTTATCATTATAATCTTAACCATCCTCCTAACTTGCATGGTTGGAGATTTGATGCCCATCACCTACCAATATTCGTGGCATATTACTACACAAGGGGAACTGTCACAAGTAGTAAATATTTTTATATCAAATCATGGGGAAAATGTGACAACCCTTTCCTCTTACTTGTATCTAAATAAGTTTCATTGTCTCACCACATTTTCATTAGAGACAAACCCCAGCTTGGAGTTCATAATAACTGTGTTTGAGTTTATCAAATTTGAGCACAAGAAAATCAGGTATCTCAACGTTTGTGAAAGGGTAATTATACCTCATGAAGCAGTCCAATAACTTCACCTCCAGACAATTGGCAGCAATGTCTCATATTTGACTCCACTCCTTTCTCTGTAACTTGATCATTTGAGACTGTGTTAATAATGATGAATGTTTTTTTTGTGTTGATTCCCTATGCAGGACAATCAGTCATGGTAGGTCGTACAATTCAGGTTTCACACATAACCATTGCTTCACGCTCTGTAATGTTATTATCCATCTCAAACTCGTCATGGTTATGATCACTATTTTGCTCTTGTGGGTGCGTCTCTCTCCCTCTGTTACCAGCAAGATGTTCTTGCTCCAAGTCGGAGGCATTCTCTAAAAGATAATTTGCTGCCTGTTGCTCGTCCTTGTCACAGAGGAAATAAGCATCTATAACATGGCGACAATCAAATCCTAGTAATTCGGACATCCTTCCACTTCATGTAGATTATAAGCCAAGTGGCCATATGAAATTGCCTCGGCACACGTTGTCCGAAGATGTACAAGGTGCAGTCCCTTGTATTCAGCTGAATCAGTGCTGGATGGAATCAACGCATCCATTATCGATTGCCTGGGTGGAGTTATTAAATTTTGAAGTGGGTATGGTATGGATAATAGGCGTTGTTTTCCCAAATAAAATGAAGAAAAAAGAAATCCTTGGTAAAAATTCACACACAAAACGGTCCATCTGAGAAACGTGGGTAACTTGTTTGAAAAACCAGGGAGGAGGCCAAGGCGGGCGGCGAGTGCATAGAAAAAATTTAAACTCCCCGTGTTTCACAACATACTCCTTTTGGGTTGTTGTGGAAACTATGACTTCATTTTTGGTTAATTTTTGGAATAGAAGATTGAGTCCAAGTTTTTTTTGCACATATATAGTTTTAAGGTTTTCATAGGAGTATTATTCTTTCTTTGCTTGAATTGTCACAGTGAAGTGGGGAAGGTTGGAAACTTGCGTTAAATACACTATTATACAGGAGTATTATTCTTTCTTTGCTTGAATTGTCACAGTGAAGTGGGGAAGGTTGGAAACTTGCGTTAAATACACTATTATACAGGTTTAATACTATTGTTTTATGTGGAAGGTAAGGACTTGTTGTGTGGGAAAGGTTGGAAACTTGCGTTAATGAGAGTATTTTCCAGGTTTAATACGATTGTTTCATGTGGAAGGTAAGGAATTTTGTGTGGGAAAGGTTGGAAACTTGCGTTCATGAGAGTATTATCCAGGTTTAATACGATTATCTCAGTTTTACATATGGAAGGTAAGGACTTGTTGTGAGTATAATTATTTTGTTATTTGTATTTTTCCTTTTCAACATTTATTTTGTCTTTAATCATGATATCTGAAACATGACGATCTCGATTTTTTAATATAGCTTTCTCTTCTTCTCCATTGGAAGAAGAAGTAGACCGATGTCCAACCAATTGATTGTCATTCACATCCACGAAATTCACATCCCAACTTCTCAAGTCCGCCCAGGGTTTGGTGAGGTTTCTCAGATATGCGATGTCGCTTTGAATTTGCTTTGACACTTCATTGAGCAAATCCACACAATCTTGCCAAGACATGGCTCTGATACCAAATGTTAGAACCTTACGGTTCTAAATAAAAATTAAATAAATTAATTAATAAAAATCATGCATCCTAATCACTTTGTTATAGGAGGCTCCCTCCTTTAAAACAATAAATAATAAATTATTCCTTTTCTTTGATGATTTACAATATGACTCCTTCACATATGTATATCTACCATAACCCTACGTCTTTTCAATATGAAGGTTCACATAATAATTAATATATTTAATTATTATGACTATCCTAGCCCTAACCTAAATATAATAATTAATTATTATAACTATCCTAACTCTAATATAAATAATTATATTATTAATAATTAAATTTATTTATTATAATGGAACATTAATGACAACACATTTCATCCTTGAAGATATTTCTACCTTTGACATCAACATTTCATTCTTGAAGATATTTCTGCCTTTGACATCAATATTTCATTCTTGAAGATATTTCTACCTTTGACATCAATGGCAACTCAATATTTCTAACAATGCATGGCAGATTTTGGAGGCAACAAGTTGTGACGGATGGAGCAGCAAGGAGGAGGAGCGAGAGGTCTAGGGGCATCAAACCCTAGGTGTGGGACTTCAGAGGGCAGATCAGCAGACGCGGCAGGTGGGGGCTCTGGCGAGATAGCAGGCCCCCAGGCGGAGGATGTGGACAAGGAAGTTCTATTGGAACCGGTCCAAGGGCGTTGGGCGGATGCGGTTGAAGATTTCTCTGAGGGGGACCAGGACTCTATGCGTCAGGATCAAAGGAAGACCCAAGAAGGAGACAAAGAGAAACCTGGCAACTGGAGACCTTCATATCTTAATGCTCTTCGCGGTAAGCAAAAATTATCCGACTCTTGTTTTAATCTAAAATCTGTCAATGGTAGGTTGCACGTCCCGGATACCTTAGCTCAAGCATGTGGCTATGGAGGGCGTAACATCTCTCGGTGGCTAAATTTATGGGGGTGAGGCCGGACATGGAAGTCATAAGGAGATGGGTCGTCCAAAAATGGCAGCCAAGGGCCGATATGATGATTAAGGCTTTACCCAAGAGTTTTCTTTTGGTGAATTTTCAATGTGAACTAGACATGGAAAGGACTCTCCAAGGAGGTCCTTGGTTTTTTGGGAAAAGGGGCTTGTATCTGAAGCGTTGGTCCCCCGATTTCAACCCCCATACTCAGGTGCTGGATTTGGCTCCTATTTGGGTTAAGATTCCAGGATTACCTCTGCTTTTATGGAACGAACAAATCTTGGCCGGGATAGCTACAGTAGATTGGAGAACTAATAGCTATTGATCCCGCAACCTTGAGCAAAACAAGACTCCCGTCTCGCTCGCATGTGTGTGTTGGCGGACCTGAGTAAAGAGCTCCCTAAATCCATTATTTTGTCGTCTATGTTTGGCCTTCATACTCGTGTCTTTGAATATGAAAATATGTCTTTTAAGTGTAGTGTTTGTGGGAAGGTAGGGCACCAGGGTATCCACTGCATTTCCAAGAACCATTCCCCACTCCAAAATACTGCTCCTCAAACCCGCAATAATATCCCTCCCCCGCGCATCTCCATTCCTACCCAACCCGGGCCTCAAGGACGTGGAGCTCGAAATCCGAATATCGTAGACCCCGTTCGCCCTATTGTAAGCAAGAGGCAACGTTTTAACCCTCCTCCCAAAAATTCCTATGCCCCGAAACCCTCTCACATGGGAGCCGGTCCCTTTGATGGGAACCCTCAAGCTCAACCTCGCTCCTAAGATGATACAAAGAAGCCTCGTGAGCCAAATCACAAAGGAAAGAACCCCATAGATCAACGCCCCGGGGCAAGTAAGTTTGATTGGGTGATACGGGAGGCCTATGGAGGCTCTGGTGGAAGTGGTCCCATGTACTCGCAGAGGAATTTATGGGAAGAAATTCCAAGGAGATCAACATCCCAATGGAGAACAGTTTTGATGCATTAAATCATTTGAAGGGAGATCAGATGGACAGCCAAGAAGTGGAATCTGAGGTAGAGGAGACTCAAGAGAAGGATTTAGAGGAGAAAAATCAGAGGAAGGAGCAGGAAACTAATAATACAGGCAAGGATACTCAGGAGGAAGAGGTGAACCACCAAGATCAGTGTAACCCCAAAGCAGGGAAAAAAGAATCTACTAATCAAGAAGCTAAGAGCACGGAATCATCTCCACTGTCAAAAAGACCAGCTTAACCTGGAAAGCCGATTGTTACCCCAAAGACCAAGACCGACCTACCCAAGATGGTTACTAGAAGCCAAGTGAATCCCAAGGAACTTCAACCTAGAGCGGATGTATGGGGATATGGTTCGGTGGGAAGAGGGAAACCTAGCAATGCCGCCTTAAGGCGTAAAGAAGCAGAGCGAGGAGTGGCTGATGGCACTCAAGCAGTATTGCTCTTTGGGGCGAAGGCTCGAGGATCCAAAGCCCATAAATGAAGATTCTTTCATGGAATATTCGTGGGAGTAATCCCACAAAAATAAGAGCTTTGTATGCTCTTAGACAAGAACACAAACCGGATATGATTTTACCGCAAGAAACTAAAATGGAGGAGAGTAGAGTTATTCCTTTTAAGAATAGGACTTGGCGAGAAGTCAAGTAGTAGGCCAAGAGGCCACCGGAACAAGCAGGAGGGTTACCGGTTATGTGGAACAAAAATGTGATTGATAGTAGAGTGATTCCGATGTCTAGTTGGTTTATTTGTCTCTTATGTGTGGATAAAACCACGCAGAAGAGTGGATCTTAACGAATGTATATGCTCCAGCTTAGACAGTGGACCGAGAAGGGTTCTTTGGAGTCACCTAGCTGAATTGAGGGAGACGGTCCCCAACTACCCTTGGATTGTGGCGGGGGATTTCAATTGCTACCTTAATCCCGTAGATAAATTGGGGGGCTCTCAAAGAATAACTGCCGATATCTACGAGTTTAGAGATTTTGTTGAGCAACATGAGCCGATGGATGTGGACCTCGCGTAGATTCTCCTATACATGGTCTAACAAAAGATTGAAGGAAAACCAAATTCGGATAAGATTAGATAGGTTTCTTCTTTCTCAATAATGCCCGGAGAGGTTTGGGGACTCTTCATTAACGGCACTCCCAAGAATCGGGTCTCGATCACAACCCAATTCCGTGGGAAACAGGGAGGACTCTAAGAAAAGATACATCGTACCCTTTCGATTCGAACTTATGTGGTTCCAACATCGGGATCTCAAGGATCTCGGTTGCCCAATGGTGGGACAAAAAGTATAATGGTTCGAAACCGGCCCAAGTGGCATGTAAACTAAGGAATGTGAAGGCTAACATTAGAGAGTGGAACAAAACTTCCTTTGGCAATATTTTTGTTAAAAAGGCATAACTAAAAGACAAGATCAATGAACTACAGGAGAAGTCGAAGTCATAGCAGCTTACAGAGGATCTGAGAAACCAGGAGAGGGAGCTGTTAGCCGAATACCACACGATGCTAGGATTTGAAGAAACCTTTTGGAGGCAGAAATCCAGACCGCGTTGGTTAAAGGAGGGTGACAGAAATACAAAGTTCTTCCATGTCTCTACTCTTCGCCACAGGAGTACTAACAAAATTAAGGAGATCAAGATGGCCGATGGGTCTAACACCAAAGATATGGAAGACATAAGGAGGGAAGCGGTTGAGTACTTTAAATCGTTGCTAGAAGATGTAAATCCGACTATTGAAGAAGAGGACTCTCTCGCTGGCAGCCATTCCACCCCTCGTAACCGATAATCTTAATGGATTCTTACTTAGTCCTTTCACAAAGGAGGAAATCAAGAAGGTCGTTTTTGACATGGATGGTAACAGCCTCCCCAGACCGGATGGCTTCCCCGCAGCCTTTCTTCCGTAAGTTTTGGGATATCCTAGGCAATGATGTAGTGGAAGCTATAATTGAGGCTCAAAAGGACATGGAAATCCCACAAGGAGTTAATGCTACTTTTTTAGTCCTCATCCCTAAACTAGTGGGAGCAATGGAATTTTCCAGCTTTCGCCCTATCGCTTATGTAACACTCGATGAAGATTCTCACAAAAACAATCGCCAATAGGTCGAAGGTTATCCTTCCTTTCATCATTGATATGAACCAAGGTGGCTTTGTGAAAGGGCGACAAATATTGGATGGTATCATCACAATTCATGAGGTTATTCATTCAATGGTGACTAGTAAGGAAGCAGTGTATGTTACTAAAGCTTGATATGAATAAAGCCTACGACCGGGTCTCATGGCGGTTCCTCACCAAGATTTTGGGTAAGTTTGGTTTCTGTCCCAAGTGGATTAAGTTGATTTTTAGTTGTATCTCTACTACAAGATTTTCTCGTCATGGTGAATGGGTCACCCTCCTGAGTTACTTTAAGAGTGAAAGGGGGTTGCGACAAGGAGATCCTTTGTCTCCATACTTGTTTATTATTTTAGCGGAAGCATTGGGTAGGAACATTTCAAGCAAATGTGGCGTATGGTCAATTGGAAGGTTTTAAACCAGCCTCAACAAAGAGAGCCAGTGTCTCACCAACAGCTTGTGGATGATACAATCATTGTGTCCAAAGCCTCCGTGCCTCAAGCTAGGAAGTTGAAGAGAATTCTAACCAAGTATGAGACAAGGAGACAAGACATAAACTATAAGAAGAGTAGCATCTATTTCTTTAACACGCCTGGTGGGAGGGAGGAAAGAATAGCTAACCTCTTCGGTTGTGGAAAGGAGCTTCTACCAAAAACTTATCTAGGCATGCCTATGTTCGAAGGAAGAATGAAGGCTACTTTGTGGAACTCAGTCATTGACAGGATCTCCAAAAAGTTAGCAGGGTGGAAGGGCAGCCTTCTCAACTCCGCAGGAAAAGCCTTATTAGTTCAAACTACTTTACAGAGCATTCCAATTTATCGCATGTCTCTATTTAGAATGCCCGCAAAGGTCCGAGCTACATTGGAGCTAATTCAACGCAACTTCTTGTGGTCGTGTTCGTAGGAGAGAAAGAGAATTTCGTTGGTAGCATGGAATCAGGTGTGTGTGCAAGCAAGGATCGTGGGGCCTCGGGGTTAAAGAGAATGAAAGAAATGAATCAAGCTCCGATTGGCAAACAGTATGGAGATTTATCAATAATGATCAATTGGGATGGGTAAAACTTCTTAAGGCAAAATATATCGTAAATAATCGGGACTTCCCGAAAGCCGATAATCTTCCTAGAGGATCCTATTTTGGAATTGTTTGCTCGAATGTCAGGAGGTAGTCGTGAAAGGCATCGATGGAGAATTGGTAATGGAAGACAAGTGGACTTTTGGAAAGACCCGTGGTTGGAAGAGGCCCCTCTGAAAGATAACTTAGACCTTCATGTCCTCCAACATAAACTTTCGAAGGAAATGGGAGGAAAAGTAGGGGATTTTATTGTCGTAGCACAGAAACTTCTTCTTGGAAGAAAATCACAGCTCATAATCTGTCGTAGCAAGAGAAGGTGGCCCTAACCAAACTCAATGATGCTTTAAGGGTGTTCCCGATCATTCCCGGGGGAGGAAGAGACAAGGCGATTTGGGGCAAAACTACAAGTGGGATCTATTCAATAAAAATCGCCTATAAGTTAATCCACTCAGGATTCAATGGTCGGACTCCGACTTCCGTTATTTGGTTAAATAATTTAACCCCAAAAATAGCTTTCTTCTTTTGGTTGGCAGTTCAAAATAAGATCCTGACAAATGTATAATCTGCAAAGGAGAGGTTTCCAATTCATCAATCGATGTATCTTGTGTGAGAAAGCAATAGAATCTGTAAGTCATATATTTCTAACTTGTGATTTTTCTTGTACAGTCTTCCAAATGATCCCGTCCAAATTTCATATAGATTGGGTCTCGTCCAAATAGCATGTCCGACTTCGCATACAATAGGCTTCCCCTTCCGGCAAAGCTTTTGACTTGGCTCGGAAGCTCAGCCTTACCCCATTTTTTATGGGGGATATGGAATGAGAGAAATAAGAGAGTATTTAAAGGACGTAAGAAAGATCCCAGGTTATGTGGTAATAAAATAATCATAGCTTTGAAAGAAAACTGGAAAACTTTCTTCTTCAAAAATGAGACCATGTCTCTAAGGGAAAGGAGGATTTTGCGAAACTGGGGAGAGGAACTTCCAGACCTAGACATTACAACCAACCCACGGGATGGTGTCAAGTGGATACCCCCCACACAAAAGTGGGTTAAGTTTAATTTTGACGGGGCAACTAAAGGAAATCCGGGGGCTGCAGGAGCAGGAGGAGTTTTGAGAAATGAGGAAGGAAAAGTGGTCCTTGCCTTTGCAGAGCCTTTGGGAACTCAAACAAATCATTTTGCAGAAGCCCGAGCCTGCATGCAAGCAATGAGAATTGCCAGACTTGAGGGTTATAAGGAAGTTATCTTTGAAGGGGATTCGCTTAATATAATCAAGGCAATTAAGGAGGATAAAGACCCCAGCTGGACCATATTGGAGCTTATCCTAGAAGCAAAGATTCATAAATCTCATTTGGTTAATGCCCGAATCCAACACACCTTCACAGAAGGGAACCAAAGCGACGGATCTAATGGCAAATATTGCGCTTCGTTGGGGAGATGCAAATTTGGAAGGATAACTTCCCTCAAGAACTATTGGTGTTGGTCGCTAGAGAAGAGCTAAGATCAAACCCGTTAGAGCATCGAGAGATCGTAGGGGCTGATGATGAGTAATCCGACAGATGGAATTAGGCGTAAAAGGCATCCCATTTGTCAGGGCCTCGGGAGGTGACAAGTGTACAAGACAAACAACCTAGTGTTAGTAAGTGCTAGGTGTTGTTTGGTTTTTGTTTTATCCCGAATAGTCAAGCGACAAGTATAGGACCGTGGACTCTAAGTATGGCTTAATGTGAGTCTTAGAAAGATCCATTTTGTATTTTGATTATACGGGCTTGATGCTAGAACCAGCCCATTTTGACTTTGTAAAAGGTTTGTGGACCTTATAACCACCTCTACCTTATACCAAAAAAAAAAATTATTTATTATAATTATTATTATTAATAATGAACGTTAGGATATGAGATTCTAACATAAGCCATGCTTGTAGCAGTTTAGCATAGTTGAGTTGAGTACGACAACCACTCTTTATGCTTGCGTTGAGGCTTGCAACATGCTTTGAAAGCAATCATGCTTACATAACAAAATATATATATATACTAGAATGTAAGTCATTATAAAGATTGACTCTTTGGTGTTTACAATTGGCATAATTGTATTGATTGAGGCTATATACCCTTTGAATGAAGATTGGATTGTTTTTTGGCCTCTTGCTCACTTCTTGTGTTAAACATGTATGTATGTCTCACTAACTGGTTAAGCATTTCTGTTAAAGCTAGGAACAAATAATTTTGCTATAGTTATTTTTCATTTTGGATTTTTACTTGGATTTATTGTTATAGTTTTAGAAAGACTTAACAACGCTCATAGTTTTTCATGATTAATTGTTTAAAAACATAAGGACAGTAAGTTGGTTTGTTAGGTGGTTAAATATAAATTTAGATTGTGAGACTCTCTTCACTATTTCTCTTGATGTTGTTGAATTTGTACCACTTTTATCTTAGTTCTCTAACCCTTTTGTATTTCTTACTTTAATTTGTAATCCACATTAGTTATATTAGCTAGGCACAGGAGTTGGTCTTCTCCACAGGTTGACTCAGAGACCCCTGTTTCTAAGGCATCCAATCTTGATCGAGGTCTTGAGGGTGCAACTCATCCGCTTAGGAAAATTTTAGACCAAGAGTTTTTTGGCATGCCTAGTAGGACTCAAATACCACAATTATCTAATTAGGTAGCATTTCTCTAAGAGCAAAGATCAAATTCTAATACTTGAAAGCTATCCAAAGTGCCAAACATTTAGGCATGCTTGAAGAAAGCATCTCTCCACCATACTCCCAAAAGTTTTTTTAGCATGCTCGATGGGACAAGATTTCATAAATTCTATTTCAATCACCTAGAGGACTCAATATTTTGGTGAATGGTCTTGACCTCACTTGCAAAGATTGCATGTTGACCTAGCAACTCTGTTGAAAATAAGGATCCAAAAGAAGTGGTGACTTTGCTGGAAATAAGGATTTAAATCAAATGGTAAATGTACCAAAAAGACTAAATAATACATCAAGCACCAACCATATGGCTCTACAAACATATTAATAAAAAACTTTAGAGCTATGTTTGGACAAAATTGTCTGGCCTAGAATAATACTGAGCTGCTCAACCTCACGGTTCTCCATAAAATTTTACAGGTTGCACTAAAGCTATTTTCTATTTACAATGGTAGTGAGAAAATCACCTAAAAGCATTGTTAAAATATATTAACCCTGGTTGTCCTCTATAATATTGTCTTTGAAGATGTCATGATAAGATTGCTTGCTCAATCCTTATGGGGTAAGGTATTGCAATGGTACAAATATTTAGAAGACAAAAGCATTAAGACTTGGGTTAACTTGGCTAAACCATTGGTCTTGGTGTTTGATGACTTAGGGGATCTTTTTGCATTCCTCATATAATTTTCCTATGTCAAAAGAGGTCCTCATGAATCTCTCCAAGATTTTAACATCAGATTCAAAATTCTATGGGATAAAATACCTTGGGAGATTAATTCATCACAAGCATAGGCCTATATCTACTATGTTTGAGCTTTAAATCTATATTCATCCTTAAAAATCCAAAATTCTCAAGAAAAAAAATTTCCATAGGTATTTCGGATGGCCAAAGAGATTAAGTCGTCATAAGCATAAGTTTGTATCTACTATGTCTGAGCTTTAAATCTATATTTAACCTTACAAATCTAACTTTATCAGGAAAAAATATTTACATAGGTGTTTCAAATGGCTATGAAGGTTAAACATATTTTTATTTCAGTTGGAAAACTTCCTCCCAAGCCTGATAATTTTAATGCTCCATTATCTTATCAAATAAATTTACAACCCCCTTGCCCATCATTACCTCAACTGGTTACTCTAGTGAACACAATGCCCTTAGTTCAATACTCAAATGACAAGATGCATATTGTATTGAACCCCTAGGAAACTTAGGAGATAAAATATATCATCCAACATCTTACCAATGAGCTTGCAAAAATTGAAAAATAGAAGGAAAACACCTATCTAGATTAGCTTGAGGATTCAACACCTAACGAATATAATAATAAATTGAAGGCTCCTTTAGGAGTAGTTTGTCAACCATAGGATATTATTGCGACCACCATGAATCAAGAGCATTTCCTGACAATGGAAAAGACTTTGTAAATGATCCAGTTAGCCTAAAGGTAATACCAGATGAGACAAAGCATGAGTAAAATGGATCAGATGAAGATGAAGTTGAAAGCAACTCAAATATATAAGGAGATTGTAAGTAAAATCTAGGATCACACATATTTCATATGAAAGCCTTGTGTCGATATTGCCAAAGAAGACAAGATCATCAAGCATTATACTACCCAACCATATTAAGAGAACAACAGGAATATGCAGTCAAGGTGTACAGAAGCTTCAAGAAAAGAACAACAAAAATGGGTCATGATTCCAAAAATGATGCTCTAGAAGGAGATTTGAAGAAAAATATTTTGGTTTCTACACAGGTGGACCTAGTCAAAATAAACCTAGAAATTTCAATGGTAGACACCACAACTTCACTAGGATTCAAATTGGTAAACAGACAAACATCTCTTAGTATCATGAGGGATAACCCTCCCCTGTGTTATTTATCAGTATGCTTGGAAGGATGGATATTACACAACTGCCTAATAGATAAATAAGTTGAATTTGTTATCATACCTAAGGTAATTTGTGATACTATGAACTTGAGATACACTAACATAGATCATAGGGTTATCCAAATCAAGAAAATATATATCAAAGCAATAAGGATAGCTAAAAGGATTCCAGTGATACTACAGAGAATGCCAGATTGAGCAACAATTCATAATATCATAGTAGTAGAAATACCTCCAAATTTTAGGATGGGTTTACCAAAATATTTTTTGATGCAAATAAATGAACATAGGACATGAGGATGCACATATAATTGTGTCGTGTATCAAGAAATTGGTCTGAATTCATACCAAAAATATTGATCCCTTTTGCATGCAGAGATATGAAGAATATAAGGTAAATTTGTCTCAAGAACTTTATAGGTTAGGCAAAATGGAGATAATTGATTAGATATAGGCTCAACAAGGATCGACTTGTAATAGCTCAAATTTTACATATGGAAATCACAAGCTAATATCAAGATCAAAAAGCAAGTATAATTTGATAATCAATTGTAAAGATTTTCAATTCTAGGATGGGAGTGGATTTCAACAGATGCTTCTGTTGGTCCGACTTTTATACACACCCTATGAAGAATGAGCATAAAACTCTGATAACACTTATAAGGGATAAATCCCACTCACTTTAGGATCTTGCTGGTTATCCAAGGTGTGAGTTACAGAGTTGGGTCGAATGTCTATTCACTCTTTTCCACTTCTGGAATAGTTTTCAAAATGGACTGTCTGTTACCTTACAATGGGTTCTGGACTTGTTTAGTAATGTTTAGAAGTTGTTATCTTTGTTGAAAATCGGATTTAAAAATTAGTTCTTTGATCTAGCTCTTTATGGATCAGCAGATTTAAATAAACGATAAATTAAAGAAAATAAAAATGGATCATTTCACGGTAGGACAGAGAGAGTAGGGTAGGGCAGAAAGAGAAGTTTATCTAACTTAGCTGTAAAACCAAAACTACCAATTTTATTTATACTATCAGCTTCACAATAGAACAAATCAAAGAAGAAGGTGTCCAGCTTTCTAAGATCACCTTCTACTAAGAGCATAAGACAGAGATGAAACAAATCTGAAAGAAAAATCATAAACAAAAGGGAAGTCGGTTAAAATTGGTATCTCTCACCAGCAGCATAGCTCACATAGTGAGGAAAGAGCAATTAGAACAGACCTAAACCTTAAATCTGTGGTTTTCCCTAGCATACAATAAAACAAATGAAGCCCAACAACATATTTAATCTTGATAACATGGATTTATAGCATATATTTAATAAACTTTAACGAGATGAAAACAAAAGAAAATGAACTTAGCATAATCTGAAAGAGATTAGGCTCCTGGACACGCTATCACAGAAAGCAACAAGCACATCAACTCCAAGTCCAGAATAAAGCATTTAACAAGATTTGCAAGAAATTGCTTCAATAGCCTTTTATTCTAAGTTTTCGCCTCCTGCAATTACATTTAGAAGAAGTATTTATAGACTCAGGACAGACCCTGATCTTTTCAAAAATATCTTCTTCTCAAAACCCTAAATCTTATCACTTTTAACTCTACTACCCGGGTTTTACAATATAAAGCCTTTTAAAATAAAGCTTTGATAAAACTTAACCACTCTGCAAATCGCATTGCAGTTACTTGCCATAAATAGAGAAGGTAGAATTCGATATTATTTGCATCCACTTGTAACTGAGTGTAAATGTCTTCATTAATTCCCTCGAGAAATTTGGATGAGTCACCACTTCTCTGACATTTCATCTCCGCAGAGCCATCCCTGAGTTGAAACCCTCTGCACGCCATTACTTTCGCCATAAATTTTTATTAAATGCGTCCATCGAGAAATTTCGGTAACCGTGTGTAGATATTTTCATTTTTCGACCAATTCCCGACATACTTTGTTCAATGGGCAGCTGCTTAGTCATCGTAAAGTCTCTTTGCAGCCAAATCTATAAAAATCTGGATAAAACAGCAATTCTCGACATCTCTCATTTCAATATGACAGTCCTCGATTAATCTGCGCTTAACTTTGTCTTTCTCGTCATTACTTCCGTCATCATGCAATTATATCGCTTTCTGCAAAAGAAAAGCAAAGGTTAGTATTTTTAAAATCATTAAATTAAAACCCTAATGTTTATTACACATGGCTTGCTTTATTTGACATGTGTCACAAAAATCGTGACACGTGTACGTGCTTCCAGCTGTTTTCCACTTTCGGGCTCTTTCCTGCCCCTGCCGCGAAAATGCGACATGTTGCGATTTCGCGACATGTCACAAAATCGTGACCTTTTCTTTGCAACTACTTCCTTTCTTTCCTCCGTCGCAAAAACGTGACATGTCACGAAATCGCGACGGTCCCTAGCACTTGGCGCCCTTTCCTTCAGCGTGTCGCGATTTCATGACGTCACGAAATCGCAACGTCACGATTTCGCTACACCTATCTTCGCCCTGGGCTCCCTTTGCACCTGTCTCGATTTTGCGATGTACCCGGGTCCTTAGCCATCTCTCCATCATGCCGGGCCTTTTCCCCACCATGTCGCGAAATTGCGACATCGCGATTTTGCGACATGGTGGCGCCTTACCTTGCTTTGCCTTCTGTGAACCTTGGGCTCCCTTTGGACCGCTTCTATGCCTTGGCGCTTCTTTCTTTGGCTATCACAATTTTGTGACACCCCCTCGGCTCTGGCACTTCTTTCTAACTGGTGTCGTGATTTCGTGACACCCCCTCTGACTTGGGCTCCTTTTGAACTGGTGTCACGATTTTGCGACACCCCCTCTGACTTGGCGCTGCCTTCTTCACCTGTCGTGATTTTGCAACGTCGCGAAATTGCGACGTCGCGATTTCGTGACACCTTTACCACTTAAGCGCTTTCCTTGCCTTTGTGTCATAATTTTGCGACACCTTTGCCACTTATGCTGCCCTTTTTTCACCGTGTCGCGATTTTGCGACGTCACGATTGCGACGTCGTGACATCTTCTGCCTCCGGCCTTCTCGGAACTCATCATGAAATCACGACGGTATCCATGCCTTAACAATTTTTTGCTCCTTTTGCCTCCTGCTGCCGTGATTTCACGACCTTCCCTCTGACTTGCTCTCTCTCCCAAACCCGTCGCGATTTCGCGACATTTCCAAAAATGGAAAGTGTCGGGATATCGTGACATTTCCAAAAATGGAAGTGTCACAATTTCGCGACGTCTCTAGCACTTCGCCTTTTTCTTCCCAGACCCGTCGTGATTTCGCGACATTTCCAAAAATGGAAAGTGTCGCGATTTCGTGACTTTTCCAAAAATGAAAAGTTTTGACTTGTAATGAATTCATCTATCTGTATTCTGCATTTTTACATATCAGTGAAAGATCTTTTTACTCAGAATGATTTCTAACATTGAAGAAGTGAATTCTAAATTGAAATTGAAGTCACATGCAAGAGTACTTAGATATTTTAATATAAGCAAAACTTGAAAAAGGAGGCAAGCAAAAATTTGGAATTAAAACCTGAAAAACATCAAGAGGGTCCTTACTGCAAAATGAAAGCTCAATATTTTCAAAGGATAGAAATTCATTTTTCAGTGGGGGTGTGTTGCTTCTCAACAGCTTCCAAGATTTTTGGAAATAAATTAAAGGACTGGATACTAATATAAGGAAATTTTACTTTTAATCACCAATCAGGAAGTTTCATTTCCATGAAGCATCCTCAGTTCTCAATCAATGGGTTGATGCATAGGGAAAGGTGCATAAAAATTATCATTAATGACTCATGTGATCAACAATATCCTCTACCATTGGTTCTATGCATCGCTTTTCAAGAAGGCTCGAAATCAGATCCAAGTTCAAAGTCAAAGATGTGGTAGATTCTTGACCAAGTTGGTTGTATTTCCTAAGATGAATACCATTGAGAGAAATGCAAGTTTGGCATGATATGGTCCACACACTGTAGATTTAGATGCAATATCTAAAAACTTGAGACAACTAGTGTACATATGTATGCCATAGTTTTGTGTAAATAAACTGACAAGTAGAAAAAAGTTATATATAATCTCAAAGAATAAGCCAGTTAGGGATAAAAAATATATTGAAATCATAAATGGTATATTAGGATGTCACGAGGAGTTTTTCTTCTCTAGAATCAAATATGATCAAGCTAAATATTAAGAGGGTTGATAATTTGAGCCTACAGACAACTCCTTCACAATAAAAAGGCCTATATAAGGGTGCAACTACTTTGCCTTCTTATCCTATTGCTTGGAAGACTATTATAATATGGAAAGGAAAGGGAGAGCGAAGCACATGTTGGGATTAGAATGGCCTAAGAATATATTGTATTATTTTTTCCTTTATTTCATTTTTGGGACCTTGTTCTAGATAAAATCAAACCCTATAGAATGGTCCAAAGTGATAGAAAGGCAAGAAAGCAAAATTGTAGAAGGATCTAGAACCAAATAAGTGTAAGAGGTTCATCCTCTCTCATGTATGAATTATTCAGACATTCACCATAGTCATAGTGCTTATATACTTCGCTCCCTTTACCTTTCTTGTTTCTTGTTGTTCCCTCTCCATTTAAAGCAACCTTCACCTCTTCAATCACCTTTCATCACACTCTCATTCTTTACATAAAATTCCACTTCTATTTGAAATTTCTTTTATTTTCTATAGCCATAACCCTAACCCATTCTCATAACCTTTTCTCTGAATCAACTTATCTTCTAGCTCTATTTCCTCTCAAAGCTCTGTTATCCCATAGATAAGGCTAACTAGGTTTTTAATTTAACAAGAAAAAATCCTGAAAGTCGTCAATAATGTAGGTCAATTTCATCACCTACATCCACTATGTGGTATAGTTTAGACCATGTAAATATTTTTCTAAGGTAGTGGTGCATCAACGAGCACGTAACAGCTCTAAGTACAATGGAGCAGCTCTGAATGAAGTCCTTATGGTAAATAAAACTATCCAAAAGATTATAAAAATATGGAAGGAGAAAAAAATTATGACCAGATGCAAAGTAGGCCAAACCAAATGGTAAAGCAATCAACAGAAGGTTACCATATGGTATGAAAATTCTAAGGTAATGAGTATGGCATTCATCATAACAAAATGAAAGATACAAAATTTAGCTAAGTAAGAAAGTTGGTTGGATATTTGAGATATTGATGTTAGCAACAAGACAACAAAATTCTAGCTTCTGATATTCTTAAAAAATAAAATCAAAGGTATAAGACCCGACATCCATCACCCAATGTTTGAAAATCAAACATTTAAGAGATATAATTAGATGGACTACAATGCTAATGTCAACAAGATGACATAGAATATCCAACGTAATATTAAAACAATGCTTGAGTAGGAAGAAATATTGTAAGGCATTGTTTCTGGCATCTAGTATTCGACACTCAACATCATGGATTCCATAGGCACTGAACTCCAAAGGATGATAATGTCATCACTAAAAGCTCAAATACCCGAAAATAAAGCATCAAAGCCAAAAAACAAAGGTATTCAATGTCTGATATTATGAGATATAACTATCATATTCTTAAGATGAAGCATCAAAATGAAGAACATTCAGTACCCAACAAGCAAAAGTGAAAGAAGCCCAACATGAGGAGAAAACAAAAGGAATAAATGTTCAACCAAGATGATCACCCGATAGTAAGTAACAAGTTCTCACATCACCAGCCTCTACATGAATGATTTGAAATCATCTAAATTAATAGGGTCACGTGTGTTGATCAGTCACCAGGTATCATTATTTTCAAAAGATTTAATGGTCAAATCTTTCTCCTTCGCAAATAGTCCTTTACTTAGCTGGCTATGCATAACAAAAATGAGTGCACCACCGGTTGATGGTTATAATCCAATAATACAGCACACAAGCCAACCTCACAATGAAATCTATATCACACATATCAACAAGGTATGCTTGTAGCAGTTAAGCACAACTGAGCTGAGTGTGATGACTCTCTATGCCTACTCTAAGGCTTGCAACATGCCCTGAAATCAATCATGCTTACATAACTGAATCAATTATAAAATCTATATATACTAAAATGCAATTTATTCTAATGCTCGACTCTTTGGCATTTATAGTTGGCATGATTGTATTGATTGAGGCTATATGACTTTGAATGAAGATTGAATTGTTGTCTAGCCTCTTGATCACTTGTTGTACTAAACATGTATGTATGTCTCACTAAGTAGTTAATATTTTAAGAACATATAATTCTACTATAGTTATTCTTTATTATATATTTCTACCTAGATTATTGTTATAGTTTTGGAATGACTTAAAACGCATGATTAATTATTTAAAAGCATAAGGAAAGTAAGTTGAATTGTTAGGTTATTCAATATAAGTTCAAATTGTGATACTCTTTGCATTATGTCTCTTGATATTACTGAATTCATACCACTTTCAACTTAGTTATTTAATCCTCTTGTATTTCTTACTTTATTTTGCAACCCCTCATTAGTTACATTACCTAGGCATCGGAGTCGATTTTCTTTAGAGGTTGACTTAAAGACCCCTATTTCTGAGGCATCCAATATTGGTTGAGGTCTTGAGGACACAACTCATCCACTTAGGCAGATTTCAGACCAAGAGTAACATTCCTCCATAGATACACACAAGTATAATTTTTCTTGTGTAAAGACTAAAGTAAATCACTTGTTATATTTTTTCTATAGTCACTAGAGATAATTCGCTCTATACCTTTGAGATTTAGATCTAGATCTATGATATTTTATTGGATTTATTTTTCTTATATGAATTTGTTTTTGTTGTGAATATTTTGGTGAATATTGTTGAAATTATTATTTTTTTGAAGTTGTTTCATTACAAGTGTTATCAAATCAATGATTTTATCTCCTTATGACATTGAAAAGTGATATAAAAACCACTAAGACAAGGAGGACAAGGTACGTCAAGGACTCAACTCTGACCCATGCCTAAAGGCTCAAAACTTCAAATTCTAATCCTAAGGCATACAAGGGGGACAATTAAGAAAAATAAATGTTACCAAATGAACCAGAGGAAATACTTAAGGGTAGTCAAACCAAATTGGAATATGAACAAACTAAGAAACAAATGGGGAAAAGAAAGCAAAAATGATATATAAAATTGTGAAAGAAACTAGTCTGAATGGTTGTAGGTGAGGATCTAATGATAGAGTAAGTTTCATCATTGAAGGACAAGGCTTTGATAGGAAGATTTATGAGCCACTCCATAAAATTAAAAACTCTGTGAGAATGAATCAAAACTACCTAGTTGGAGGTTTTGGACTAAACTCCTACATTTCATGTGATGATGAAGTGTTAGATGATTTTTGTCTTCTAAAAGGTAGAAGACGCTATAATCATAAAAATGGGGTATGGAGTTGGGGGCTCAACACTTTAAATGTAAAATTATGGACTCCTAGGTTCAATCCACACTTTGAGAAATAATACCCATATTATTTGGGTCAAGCTACCCTCTTTGCCCCTTTAATTATAGAATGAAATAATGCTATATTAAATTAGGAACTCCCTGGGAGTTTTTCTTGGAGTAGACATGAAAAAATTAAATGGTATAAATAAATTAGTAGCTTGTATCTTAGGGGAGCTTGATCTTAGTTTAGGGTTTCCAAAGAATATTGAGTTTGTATCAAGAAGTTGGACATACTTACAAAAGCTTGACTATATTGGGATGCCTTTTCGATCGAAGCTCATATAGAGGAGGACCTAGTCAAGACTCTTGAATCGCTTAAAAAAAGCTATATTGTCATCAATGTCTAGTTGAAGGATAAAAATTTGGTTCCCAACAATTACAATATGAAAGCTTCAATGAGGGAAGAGATATCACATCTATAAAAAAAAAAGCATATGGAGGCACTTTATCAGGTAACCATCAAAGTTTGAACCTAAATTTACCCTTTTATAGGGATGGGGGACTGAATTCTAATAGTGATAAACTTTATATATCATCTTGTCTTGGGATGAGCTACTAAATAGAGGTTTTGACAGGCCACAATTTAGATAAGACATTTCAAGAGGGTGGTGCTATAAAGGGATCAAAACAAGTAGAGGGGAATATTTTAGGCCAAGAAATCAAGTAAGGCTTAAATAATCCTAGCAGGATATCTTACCCACCAAGTCCTCCAAATAACCATAATATAAGCACATATTCTGGTAGATATTCTCTAACCCTAAAAAATGTAAAGGAGATACTAGGTATGGTGAAGTATTAGGGGGATTATATCTTAAGACAATTCAATCTCGAGAGTTTTTAATAGGAAGGAAATCCTACCTAAAAATTGCACAAGAAAAAACCGATAAGGAAAATTTATCTAGGAAATAAAAATCTATAGTTGGGGTTCTTAGAGTAGAAAATCCTCGAGGGTAAGGGTATCAATGATCATCCTCTCTTTAAATGTCAGAGGTTTTGAGGCCCCTCATAAAATAATAATTGTAAAATATTTTCTTAAACTTTATAAGCCAAATATAATTTTAATTTAGGAGACTATGTTGGATTCAAAAAAAGCAAAATCCATTCTCGCCTCTCTCCTATTAAATTAAAACTTTGTAGGGTTAGACTCAAAAGGAAGATCGAGGAGATCCTAAAGGGATGAAATTCCTCCTTCCAGCTAGTTTATAATGTTTATATTAAGACATGTGTGGTTATAGACTTACATTCTATGGAGTTAGGTAAGTTGACTTTTGTAGTCAATTTGTATGGTCCTTGTGGTAGCAAAAGATAATTTTGTGAATATTGTTTTAAAACAAGACTCTTAAAAAAAGGAAATGTAGTTTTATGAGGGGAATTAAATTTTGTAATTAAAAGAGCAAAAATATGGAGAGGGGAGGCCAAAATGGATCCCTTAGCTAAATTTTTCCTACATAAAATCTAGAATACAGGGCTATGTGATGTAGAACCTATTAAATTAAGATAGGGTATTTATAATGAAGAACACAAGCTTATACTAAGAGGGGGGTGAACAATATAAGACCAGTTTTTACTTTTTCTTTTCAATTTAATATTATGTAGTGTATAGATAGTAGTAATCAAAGCAATGCACAGAACACTATACACAATAGAGACACAAATTTTAACATGGTTCACCCAATGTGGGCTACCTCCACAGAGAAAATATTTCTTCTAAATATTTCTCAAATAATCTCTTGGGAATCCTTCCCAATTACAATGTTTATGGACCTCTGTCCAAAGGAGATGTTGATCCACTAATCTCAAGTTCGTGGATCTCTTCCACAGGAGAACTCTTTCCCCTTCTGCTCTAGCTAGTGATCTTCTAGAAGACTGTCTCTCTACTGCACTTACTGGTGGATCTATCTCCACTTGAAGACTCCTCACTCAAAATATCTATATTCAATTGTCCTAGTTGTTGGATCTCTATCCACTAAGACTCTGTACTTTATACTCTATCACCTCCAAAGCTCTATCAATAGGTTCACTCAGAACCTTCTCAAATCTGCTCAATAGGTTCACTCAGAACCTGCTCAAATTTGCTCAAGAGGTCCACACAGAACCTGTCTAAATCTTCCCAACAGGTCCACACATAACCTATCCAATATCCTCAAGAAGCTCACTCATAACTTGTCCAAATCTTCTCAATAAGTCATCTCTAGGACTTGCTCAAATTTTCATTACAAGCTTTCACAAAAGCTTACACAAAATCAGTCCACAAGCCTTCTCAAAGACTTACCTCAAATCTTCTTAACAAGTCCACATAGAACTTGTTCAGTCACATAGAATCATAAACAGAATTGTTAGAGAATCAATATGTTCTATACTCAATGCTCAATCAATATCTCAACTCAATCTCATAGAAGCATAAAGAAATTTTTTACAGAATCAATATGTTTTATACTCAAATCCCAATCTCAACTCAAATCAATCTCATAGAAGCATAAAGATAATTGTTAGAGACTCAATATGTTATATACTCAATGCTCAAATTAATCTCATAGAAGCATAAAGAGAATTTTTAGAGACTCAATATGTTCTATACTCAAATCCTAATCTCAACTCAAATCATAATATAGAATAGTTTGTTTCATGGAACTTGAACAACCACTTCACACAATCACTTGACTAGGCTCAATCAACTCTACTCAACCAATCACCTCAAGGATCAATCCTTTCTCAAAAACCTTAGTCCAAGCATGTATCAACCAACTCAAAATATTTCCAACAATGCTCAACAACAAATCTCACATAACAATGATACTCATGTTCTTTTCTAACTCAAGTTCAAGTTCTTTGCATAACCAATTGGCTTCAACAACAATGCTTATAAAACAAGGTTTAATCACAACTCTCAAACTAGAAAACCTTGAAGCATTAAACAAACAACTCTCAAAAATTAAACCACAATCAATCCTTTTCTCTCCAAAGATATTTTCAAAAATCAATCACCCAAATAAGTCAATGAAGAATGTTGCCCATACCTTTTTGATGCCAAAGAGTTGTCCACAAAATCTGTCAAACTCAACACACTCTCAAATATATCTTTTTCAATCACAAAGAGGTTAGAGGATTTGAGTAATATCACAACAATAAAATAATTTCTCAATAACACCTTATTACTCCTACTCAATAAAATTCACCATCTCCTCTCTTAAAATAATTAATCCCCTTTGAAAAAGAACAAATCAAACTCACTTATGAACCTCTTTTACAAAACCAAAAATATCTCTTTACACACACCTTAATTCTCCTTCTAAGCAAGTTAATCAAATAGCCCTTGAAAAATTCCTTCCAACGATATATAATATACTATCCTTCCAAAAATAAAACCTTCAAAAATTTCCCAATTTTCTAGGGCATATCATAACCCTTATTACTCCTTAAGGCTATTTAACAAAAAATAAAATATGAAAAATTAAACTTGCCTTTGCCTCTCGGAGGGATTCGATCCCCCAATGTCCTCCTTCCCAAAACCTTAGCCACAGCCAATACGTCATTGGGCCATGCGCCCTCACGTACCTAAAAGGTCATGACCACCATAAAAGTCCCCATGAAAATTGCTCTTTCTAAAATCAAAAACCGCACTTCTTCCTTGCAAGCAAACCTCAAGCAAATCGAACGTGGGGCCTCGTCAATATTGCCAAGCCAACATACCACTAGGCCATGTTGGTTTATGTGCTTAATGCTTCTGAACGTTCTCCTCTTTAGCCTTTACAAAATTCGTAAAACCTTCAAAAGCTCTCTTCGCATGCGCTCAACGAAAATTGCAAGGGATGCTCTGATTAAGTTTTTTGTTGGTATTTATATAATGCCCTTGTCCTATTATGCACTCACATTGATGCTTAGAATAATTTCGACGTCGACGTGATTTTTAATTTATAATTAATTTAAATTTAAATATTAAAAATTAAAAAGAACCAACCTTAGGTTTAATTTAATTAAACCTTAGAACCTTGTCTTAATGCCCAACCTTGGTATAATTAAATATTATTTATAAAATTTAAATTCCTTGTGAATTTAAATAATTTATAAATAATTATTAAACCTCATTTTTAACCTTTGCAATAACCCATCTTGGGTTTTTATAAACCAATCACTTAACCTGTGCTCCCAATAATATTAAAATATTATGGAGCCTTTTTCCTTTCACTTTTGCACTGATGAAGCTTTTTCCTGGATGACTTGGGCAACTTTATTTCTTGCCAAATTTTTTGATAAGAGTGATAACTCTATCAGGTGACATCAATACCAAATTTGACTTAGAGGACTCAAAATGTCTGACAATCTCTCCCTTTATCATTGATGGCAACTCATATCCTTTTCCTGAAACCTGACCTTATTTTTTGCTCCCCCTGGGACTTTGCTCCCCCTGGCTCAATGCTCTCTAAAATATCAAATCTCTCCCCAATACACAAATCTCTCCCCCTTTAAAATCAATGGAAAAGGGTCACCTTTGGGGCTTAGGGCTAAGAATGAGCCTTTTAGATTAGCCCCTCCCCCACCTCCACATGAGGTGGTTAATTCTGGGGTGGGAGTATTTCTACTCCTCGAAAGCACTTTTCTCTACCTTTATCTTTCTCTTCTTTTCTGAGTTTTCTAAATCCTCTCACTGTTTCTTTCCAAGTCATCATTCATGTTCTTGTTGTCACTTATGTTCATGTTCCTGTTCTTGTTCTCATCCTTGTTCATGTTCTTGTTCCTATTCTTGTTCTCATCCTTGTTCATGTTCTTATTCTTTTCTGAGTCTCTATTCCTGTTCATCTTCTTGTTTTTGTTCATGTTCCTATTTTTGTTCATATTCCTGTTCCTGTTCATATTCCTGTCCCTGTTCATTCATGTTTCTGGAATATTTTCTCTACACCATCTTGCTATGTGACCATCACTATTGCACTTCTAACACTTAATGTTGTTATTCCTTGGATGTGCAACTGTCTTAGGATTTCTCCTAGTGAATTCATATCCTCTTCTATCATGAACCCTGCAATTCATTGGCTTGTGATCAAACTCATTACATGAGTAGCAATATCCTTGGAAAAGATATCCTTTTCCATATACCTATCTTTCATGTGTCTTGCACTATGAAGCCATGTGCCCAAACTTGTGACATTAAAAACATCTAACATTGAAGCCTCTTTGTCTTGACCTCATTGATCTCCTGTTATGATTGTTATTCCATCTATATCTTCTTTTTCCATTGTCCTTGTTCTTGTTGGACTAATTGTAATCTGACTCATCATTGGAAATCTCATTTTCACTTTCGCTTTCATCTGAGATTCCCTCTTCTTAAGTGTCTTCTTCTGAAGTTCCTTCTTCTTCAACTTGAAGTAGACTTTGCTTCCCAATTCTTTTGAACATGTTTAGAACCAAAACCTATCTTTTTTGTTGCTCCTCTTTGTATCTTGCCTATTTTATCCATATTATTTGCACTGGTTACATACTTGTATAGCTTATTCTTGAAATCCTCTATTTTTTTCTTTAGTAGTGCCACTTCTTGTGTTAACTTTTCACATTCCAAAATGGTTGCTTCTAACTTATATTTGAACTTGCTTGCCTTAGCCTTTGACTTCTCTAAATCCTCTATGAGCAATAATATTTCTTCATCATATTCTTAAAACTGACTTTGAAGCTTAGAGTGTTGCGTTCTTACCTTCTTTATTGTGTCAAGGGCATAGATAAGTTCTCTCTTGAGATCATAACCATTCTCTACTGAATAATCCTCTATTTATTTGCCTTTGTCTATATCATTTCTTTCTTTTGACTTGTCTTCTATAGTATCACTCACTTATTCTTCTAATGCCATTAGAAGATTTTCATCAGGTCTATCAAGTGCATCTTCAAAATCATCATCACTGAAACTATAACCATTTCTTGTGCAATTATCTTCAAGATGTCCAAATTTACCACATCTAAAACACTTGAGAATAACTGGAGTCTTTTTCTTAACAGGATATTTTTATTCAACCATAAATAAGAATTCATCTCTATCATTGTCTAAAAAACTAGCATCACTATCAATTGAGTTCTTACTTGCATTATCCGCATAGTAGCTTCTCTTTTGCCTTTGGAAGAACTTCTTCCCTTGTCTATTTTGTCCATCCCTGATTTTCTTCTAGTACCTGTATCTTTCAAATTCCCTGTACTTATGATCTTGTTTTTCTTCATCATTGTTGTTCTTTGGCTCTTTGCACTATATTGCATAATGTCCATACTTTCCATATTTGAAGCACTTAATAGATATTATATCTATGGGTCTTCTGGAACCTTTATATCTTCTACCATAGTTAGCTTCTTTATCACTAGATGACTCACTGCTTGATTCTGTCTTCTTCCCCTTTTTATTTCTATCCACTTTGAATGCAGCTTCTTTTGAAGGAATGGGATCTTTTGTTCTTATCTAAAAAGTTGTAACCATACCAAGCCTTGTTAGACTATAACTATCAATTTATATTTCTATAGCAGAAACCTTTTCACTGTATCTTTTTGGAAGAGTTCTCAAGATCTTATCACAAGCATCAGATTCATCAACTTTCATTCCAAGACCTTTCATCTCATGTATAAGTTCATCAACCTTGTTGAGATAGTCACAAATATTTTCATCATCCCTCATTCTTAGGTTCTCAAATTCTCCTTCAAGATTTATGATCTTAGCTTTCTTGACACTTTTATCTCCTTCATATATGGTATGCAATAGTGTCCACATATCTTTTGTTGTTTTACATTCCATAACCTTCATAGATTTTGATCTACGCAATCCTTTTATAATTGCATTCATAGCTCTTGAATTTGCATGCATAAGAAGCTTACCTTACTTATCTATAGTATGATTGACTGTTGAATCATATACAAGTTCCACTGCATCCCAAACTTCATTGCCAAGTGCCATCAGGTGAAATCTCATCAACACACACCAATACAAGAAGTCACCTCCATCAAATATTGGTACTACATTAAAGATGATCATGTCCTTTTGATACTTTTGATCCATTGTGTTCTTAGACTGCTTTTCCTTAAAGTTTTCAAACTCTTTTTAAGGAACCCACTCTGATACCAATTGAAGAACACAAGCTTATACTGACAGGGGGGGTGAACAATGTAAGATCACTTTTTAATTTTTCTTTTCAATTCAATATTATGCAGTGTATAGATAGCAATATCAATAGCAGTAATCAAAGCAATGCACAGAACACCATACACAATAAAGACACAAATTTTAACATGGTTCACCCAATGTGGGCTACCTCCATAGAGAAAATATTTCTTCTAAATATTTCTCAAATAATCTCTTGGGAATCCTTCCCATTTACAATATTTATGGACCTCTATCCAAAGGAGATGTTGATCCCCTAATATCAAGTTCGTGGATCTCTTCCACAGGAGAACTCTTTCCCCTTTTGCTCTGGCTAGTGATATTCTAGAAGACTTTGTCTCTCTGTTGTACTGACTGGTGGATCTCTCTTCACTTGAAGACTCCTCACTCAAAATATTTGTCTTCAATTGTCCTAGCTGCTGGATCTCTATCCATTAAGAATAGGTTCACCTCCAAAGCTCTATCAATAGGTTCACTCAGAATATTCTCAAAAATACTCAATAGATTCACTCAGAACCTGCTCAAATTTGCTCAATAGGTCCACATAGAACCTGTCCAAATCTGCTCGACAAGTCCATGCAAAACCTGTCCAAATTTTCTCAAAAATCTCACTCATAACTTGTCCAAATCTACATAATAAGTCCTCTATAGGACTTACTCAAATCTGCATTGCAATCTTCCACAAAAGATTACACAAAATTAGTCCATAACCCTTCTCAAAGACTTACATCAAATATGCTTAACAAGTCCACACAGAACTTTTTCAATCACATAAAATCATAAAGATAATTTTTAGAGACTCAATATGTTCTATACTCAATGCTCAATCAACATCTCAACTTTATCTCATAGAAGCATAAAGAGAATTGTTAGAGACTCAATATGTTCTATACTCAAATCCCAATATCAACTCAAATCAATCTCATAGAAGCATAAAGAGAATTATTAGAGACTCAATATGTTCTATACTCAATGCTCAAATTAATCTCATAGAAGCATAAATAGAATGGTTAGAGACTCATTATGTTCTATACTCAAATCCCAATCTCAACTCAAATCATAATATAGAATAGTTTGTTTCATGGAACTTGAACAACCACTTCACACAATCACTTGACTAGGCTCAATCAACTCTACTCAACCAATCACCTCAAGGATCAATCCTTTCTCACAAACCTTAGTCCAAGCATGTATCAACCAACTCAAAATGTTTCCAACAATGCTCAACAACAAATCTCACATAACAATGATACTCATGTTCTTTTCTAACTCAAGTTCAAGTTCTTTGCATAACAAATTGGCTTCAACAACAATGCTTATAAAATAAGGTTTAATCACAACTCTCAAACCAAAAAACCTTGAATCATTAAACCAACAACTCTCAAAAAGGAAACCACAACCAATCATTTTCTCTCCAAAGATATTTTTAGAAATCAATCACCCAAATAAGTCAATAAAGAATGTTGTCCATACATTTTTTATGTCAAGGAGTTGTCCACAAAATCTGTCAAACTCAACACACTCTCAAATATATCTTTTTCAATCACAAATAGGTTAGAGGACTTGAGTAATATCACAAAAATAAAATAATATCTCAATAACACCTTATTACTCCTACTCAATAAAATTCACCATCTCCTCTCTTAAAATAATTAATCCCCTTTGAAAAAGAACAAATCAAACTCACTTTTGAACCTCTTTTACAAAACCAAAAATATCTCTTTACACACACCTTAATTCTCCTTCTAAGCAATTTAATCAAATAGCCCTTGAAAAATTCCTTCCAACGATATATAATATGCTATCCTTCCAAAAATAAAACCTTCAAAAATTTCCCAATTTTCTAGGGCATATCATAACCCTTATTACTCCTTAAGGTTATTTAACAAAAAATAAAATATGAAAAATTAAACTTGCCTTTGCCTCTCGGAGGGATTCAATCCCCCGACGTCCTCCTTCCCAAATCCTTAGCCACATCCAAGCCATTGTTGGACCACGTGCCCTCACGTGCCTAAAAGGGCACGACCACCATAAAATTCCCCATGAAAAGAGCTCTTTCGAAAATCAAAACCCACGCTTCTTCCTTGCAAGCAAACCTCAAGCGAATCGAATGCGAGACCTCATCAATGTTGCCAAGCCAACATACCACTAGGCCATGCTAGCCTATGTGCTTAATGCCTCCGAACGTTCTCCTCTTTAGCCTTTATAAAATTCGTAAAACCTCCGAAAATCAAAGCTCTCTTCGCATGCGTTCAACGGAAATTGCAAGGAATGCTCTGATTAAGGTTTTTGTTGGCATTTATATAATGCCCTTGTCCTCTTATGCACTCACGTTGATGCTTAGAATAATTTTGACGTCGGCGTGATTTTTAATTTATAATGAATTTAAATTTAAATATTATAAATTAAAAAGAACCAACCTTAGGTTTAATTTAATTAAACCTTTGAACCTTGTCTTAATGCCCAACCTTGGTATAATTAAATATTATTTATAAAATTTAAATTCCTTGTGAATTTAAATAATTTATAAATAATTATTAAACCTCCTTTTTAACCTTTGTCATAACCCATCTTGGGTTTTTATAAACCAATCGTTTAACCTATGCTCCCAATAATATTAAAATATTATGGAGCTTTTTTCCTTTCACTTTTGCACTGATGAAGCTTTTTCCTAGATGACTTGGGCGACTTTATTTCTTACCGAATTCTTTGATAAGAGTGATAACTCTATCAGGTGACATCAATGACAGCTTTGACTTAGAGGACTCAAAATGTCCTCTAAGCAGAAAGACTAAGGTCTTGGTGACTGAGGTCTTGGATAGATCATTTATTGATGTTCTTATAGTTAGAAAAAATATTAAGAGAAACCAATAGGACATTTCAATTTCAATTGTATCTAGTTGAAAGATGAGAAATTTATAAATATAGTAAAATATGACTAGAGACATATTGACCAAACTATAGCAGAGACAACTATGTTTGTATTTTCTAAAAATCCAAGGAGAAACAAATATGCTACAATCACATGGGCCAAAGGTAAATATTGGGAAGTAGAGGCAAAGATAGTGGATATAGAGTCTAAATTAAATCAATTATATAGTCATAAAATGCAATGAGGTCTTTTCAAATAAGGATAATGTGTAGATCAAGGACTTGGAAATAAAGAAGAAGGAATTGTTAGAATGAGAAGGTGCAAAGTGGAGGATGAAAAGTAGACCACTTTGGTTGGAACAGAGGGAAGAGAATACAAAATTCTTTCAAAATTTTGCAAAACAATAAAAAATTATAAATACAATTTGGGATATGAAAGGCGAGGATGAAATAAATATGAGAAGGTTTCAAGAAACAACAAGATTATGAGTATCCTACTTTAAGAAAATTGATCAAGAACCCAATAGAGCAATTATTTAATAAGTTATTAAGATAGCACTTTATCTACCTAAGATGGTCAATGATGAAGTTAAAGAGACTTTGATGACAAAAGTCACTAAGGAGGAGCTACAAACAACAATTAAATATTTTCAAAAAGGGAAGAGTCCAAGACCAGATGGTTGGTCCATTGAATTTTATATGGATTTTTATGAGTTTTTGGAAGAAGACCTTCAAAGGTGGTTGAGGAATCAAGGACTTTTGGGTAGGTACTTAGGTCTATCAATATAACTTTCTTGACCTTTATTCCTAAGAAATATAACCCATAATATTTTGGGGAGCATAGGCCTATATCTTTGTGTAAAACACTCTACAAAATCATCTCCAAGATTATTGCTAGGAGGTTAAAAGGGTTTTTTTAGACACCTTCTCAAAAAAATAATTTGGTTTCATGAGTAAAAGACAAATCCATGAAGCTATAGGTGTTGCTCAAGAAGCACTTCATCCAGTTAAATCAAGGAAACAATAAGAAATAATAATTAAACTTGATTTGGCAAAAAAATTTGATAGGGTAAGTTGGTTGTAAATCAGACTTATATTAATTCATATTGGCTATAGTGTGTCCTTTGTAAATTGGGTAATGGGATGTATTAGTTTTGATTCCTTTGTTATCTTAATTAATAATTCAGCTTCTAGCTTCTTCAAGCCTTCCAGAGGGCTAAGACAAGGATGCCCCCTATCACCCTTATTATTCTTACTTATGGCTAAAGGTTTGAGCATAAAGATTAAGGAACAAAAAAGACTTGGCAAGATCAAAGGTATTACATTGGAAAAATCTCTGGTTGGGACTCACTAACTATTTACAGATGGTATACTCCTATTTGGAAATGGCACCTTAAGAGAAGCACTAAAATATAAAGAGTTGTTAGATCTATATTTTGCTTCCATAGAAATGGAAATAAACCTCTAGAAGATATATATAGTTTTTAACAGACTACAACCATGACAAGAAGAAGAAATGGTAAGGATTTTTGGCTTCAATCTAATTGAGTTTGACAAAGATCTAAAATATTTAGGGTTTATACTAAAACCAAATAATTATGGTTACCAATATTAGATTTTATTATACAATAAAGTAGAAAAAATGGTAACTTCATGGTGTAATAGATGGTTATCATTGGGAGGTCATTTAACATTGGTGAAATTAGTTCTGGAAACCATTCCAATATTTTGGCACTCCATGGCTTATATTCCTATTAAAATAGTTGGAAAAAAAAGGAAGAAATGCTTTCATTTCCTTTGGATAGGAAGAAGAGAGAAGTATGCAATGTCTTTGGTTAAATGGAGTAAGATAGCCAAACCTAAATCAACAGGAGGATGGGGGCTTAATAATATACATAACTTCGAGAAAGGACTAGTTTCCAAGAGCCTTTGGAGATTGATAATTGATAAAGGATTATATCATGAGATTATCAAGGAGAAGTATTTGGGTTCCATTACTTCTAAGAGTGGATTATACTTACTATCAAGTCAATGACCAATGCAACTATCATTTGGAAAGTGTAGACACCTAAAACATGTCATGTTTAGGAGAACTACTCATATGGGCACATTCATAGACCATGTGACTAAACCTTGGGACCTTCCAAGTGCCAAAAGTGGTTTTCACCACTCATTTGGGGTAGTCTTAGCCCATCCAAGCCTGGTCGCTATGAACCAGAGTGGCTGGATCTTGGCCGTTGAAGCTCAGAGCGGCCAGCCCTAGCCACTGTAGATGACAATGGCTAAGCCCTAAATAGCAACTTGCCATCAAACTAGCCTAATATCGGGTGGAAGTGGTAGTTTGCATGCAATAAAGCCGAGCGGGGATAACTTTGCATTCCTCCTCATAGCCAGTCTACATGAGAGACTCAAGTCCAGATTTAGACATCAGTTTAACTGGCCTTCAAGCACAAAAAAAGATAAAAATTCTCATGCTAACATCTAGTGTGCATGCAGGATTCAGTCCTAGGGTTTGGACATTGACCTAGGGCTTCAAACACATTATAAGGTGCAAACCTAAGAGCACCAAGGAGAGGCTTTTTATAGAGATACGAATAAGGAGAGCTTTTAGAGACTTGGAGAGCTTCTCTTGGAGAACATTTTTGTAGTGAAGCCCTATCGGATCGGAGAGCAAATTGGAGCACCTTTTAGGAGCAATGAAGTGCTAGCCGACTGAGAGGTTATCATCTACAGGATATTCAACACATCGGACATAAACGACAATCATTTCAACTTCAACAATAATCCTAGATCCATAGCCTTGGAGCAATAGAGATAGGTTTTCATCTTAGCGGCCACTATCTCGGATAGTGGCCCGTAGGCCTAGTCTAGGGTTCTTAGCATTAGTTTCCTTTATTTAGCTTGTTACATGTTTTCATGCCATTAGCATAGATCTAATTTATCTCATTTACTTGCATTCATAGCATTAGTTTCTATTGTCATTGAGCATATTTCTTTTTATCATTAGGGTTATTGCTAACAACCTCATCCGAGGAGGTAATCTCGGATAATTGAGTGTTTGCTATTGTTTTCATGCTTGTAGGACTATAGGTTCACTAGATAGGTTATCAACATATGAAAGCAAGAGGATCCCTCTAGGAACTAGACCTAGAGAAGGAGGCATCTGTAAGCCCTCATACAGTTTCATGTGCATCATCGGGAAGCCTATGAGAGTGCATCACCCCTTGCAAGGGGATATCATACATCTGCTACCCTATTTTGTAAAATCTGTATCAAATGAAGGGAATCCCTTAGAGGGATCTATATGTAATCGAACTTGAGAAAAAGCAATAAAGAGAATTATTTATTCATTTCTTTGTATTTTGGTTGTATCTTTCATTTAATGCATGATTAAGTATAAATAAATCAAATAATATTCATAAATAGAGTAGTGGATGGTGCATCGCTTCCCGGGGTCGCTACAGATGGTGATCATGGTGGGACCCCTACCAAGTTTTTATTTTCTATCGATTTATTGATTTGGGTTTTTGTGTGTAGGTTTAGCCGCTCTGGTCTATAATGGCCCATAGTCTTAGTCGCTCCTACTAACAATGGCTAAAAATCAGTCGCTCTGGTCAAAAGTGGTTGGAATTGGAGTGCAGTAGAGGATATAATATTTGTTCTCTGAGCTGGATTAGAGGTTGGTACACTTTTTTGATGTTTTTTGGTCTTCTGTCTGCTTCTAGTTTCCTAAAATAGTGAAAATTAAGACACATTTTGATTTGGAAACTAAGGAATGGAAAGGAAAGAACTTGCATCTTGCACATCTTAGGGTTTTTTTTAGATTTCCACTAGGCATTTCTAGGAACAATGACTTATGCTTGTAAAGTCTACCCTAGAATCCAGCATGCTAGAAATCATGTGTTGGTTTGCTTGCTTTGAGGCCCTGCTAGAGGCCATATTTGCACAAAATAGAGTGCATCCATGAAACTCATATTAGTTTATGCATCTTTCTAAAAACTGAAATGTCATTTGTATTAGGCATATAGGAAAGATGCATTTCTGTTGTATGATGCATTTTACTTTATGCAAATTTAAAATGAACCCCACACACGCACACATATTTTAAACATTGGGGAGTTGGATTTCATCACCAACCCTCAATTCAGTCCGGTGACATTGGCATTCATCTCCTTCCACCGACTTGCCCCCTAGATTTTCCTAGAATGGAATAAGGAACTTCTTTATAGTGGTACTAAGTTACTCATGTTCAAACTATCTCCCACTATTGGAACAATCATTGGTTCAGAGTGGAAGAGCTAGGCGAACCCCCCACTAGGATTTAAGTGGTGTACCCTAGTCTCTTTTTGAGAAAATCATGTTTGGCATGGGTGTTCTTGATTCCCACTATGGATGAGTCTCCTCATTCTAAATCCAAAACAAGAGCAAGAAAACAAGAACAACAACACATCAAAATACAACAAATAGTTTAGGGCACACATAAATTGGTAATCAAGATAAACACTTGCTTGATATTGTTTGGCTATCTTTAATTGCAACACAAAATATTAATTCATAAACACAATGGTCAAAACTAGAAGTAAACATCCTCGGTCCAATATCGAGGTAGAATCTGAAGCAACACATACCCATAGGTGAAGTCATAGTAACATTGAACCACCTACTCATAAGACCGTGGGACGTAGTTCTATGAGCCTAAGGGGTGATAACTCAACCCTTGGGGGTTCTCCTCGAGAAACCCCAATTAGGGAGTCACATCATGGAACTAAGTCACAAAAACACAATGAGGCTTCATGGCCTTCTTCATCATGGAGATATGAGGAGGCCTCAAGGCCCTCCTCTCAACACATAGAAACTTCTCAAAGACATGAGGAGGCTTCAAGGGCTTCCTCCCCACATGGACATAAGAGGGGCTCTAGACCCCATTCTTCACATAGGGATGATGAGGTTTCCCCACCTCCATCCTCATGGAGGAATGGTGGGGCCACAAAGCCTTCATCACCAAAAAGACACACAAGAGTCACAACATCTCAAACTTCACATGAGACACTTAGAATAGATCTGCCCACTAAGGGGCATGAAACTAGAGTTACATCCAGTCATAGGCACCAAATAGAAGATACCCTTCACACAAGAGGAAGGATTCCAATATATTATGACCTCATTGGAGTAAATGGCACCCCATGGGATCAGCCATGGAAAATAAGATAGTTAGATGAGTTGGATCGGTTTCATTCAAGGCCAACTCCCAGAACCATAGCCACAAAAAATTCTGCATCTGGAAGTTCACAAAGTGTTACTTCTAAATGCACCACTCAACCTAGGGATGCTTCAAAGTGACCCCATAGTACACATACAAAGTCTGATCATAGAGGCACTTATCAACACACTAAACAAGTTACATTAGCTAGCAAGAGCAAAGAAATAGTGGAAACCTCTTCGAGGAATCTATGAATCAAAACCACAAGAATATAATCAGACAAACATGAGTCTTCTTTAATAGCATAATCTGACCACATGCGATGGTTAGAAAATGCATTATACAAAGAGCGAGAGCTAGTGGAAGCTCTCGAACATGACAAACAAAGAGAAAGGCTCTTGCACCAACATGAGCAATATTTAAGAGAACAAGTTGAGCAGCTAGCTCGTATCAATTTACAAGAAAATGGTGATGATCACCAAAGAGATAAATATGCTGACTCACCAAAAGAAGGGTGCACTAGGCAAGAAGAAAGCCCACAATGAAACCACCACTCAAATCATGAACAAAATCAAACTGGTGGGGAAAGGGTAAACATGATAAATCAGGATCAAACACATCCTGAATCCCCTCATAGGAGGGAAGAGAATAGAACAAGTCAAGTGGATAAAGGGTTACCTCCATTACCACCATGAGTGGGCCTGCAAGAAGAGGAACTCCTCACCTCAAAGGCATTCTAGGCACTCACTAAAAATATGAAGTCCTTTGAGAAGCAAGATATGGTTGGGAACCAACCAACATTGAGTAAAATACACAACCAACCATTATGCCCATCAGTTCCTAGCCCTGCATATCCTAAGCACTTTGAGATGCCTAGGTTAGAAAAATTCAAGGGTGAAGAGGATGCACAAGAGCATGTTACCAATTTCATCAATGCATGTTTTCATCTTGAAGACAATGATGCTCTTATGCTAAGAACTTTCATTATGACATTTTTGGGTGCTGCCACTCAATGGTTCAACCAACTTCCCAAGCACAACATATCCAATTTTGAACAACTAGTAAACGCTTTCCTAAAATGTTTCTCCTTTGGTGCTAAAAATAAGGTGAACCTTTCAGACCTGGCCAACTTAAAACATTATGATGATGAGCCAGTAATGGATTATGGGGATAGATGGAGAAAATTCATGGTAAAGTTATCATTCTCCATCCCCATAGAAGAAATTGTCCGCATGTTCACCAAGAGTTGTTCTAAACACATCTCCCTCTTGTTACAACTTCAAAAATATCCTTCATTTGAGGAAGCCTTGGCATAGGCCAAACTCATTGAGGACATAAAAGTAGATGAGGGAACCATCAAGCTCTGAACCAAGAAGGAGTGGAACAAGAATGGCAAGAATGACAAATACAAGCAAAAGCAGGGCAACCCTGCTCTAGTTAATCAAGTAGTATTGGCTGCACCTAAGGATGGGGTTGCACAACAACCCCAAAATTATCAAGCACAACCCCCACCAACCAATTATGATCAAAAGAACAATCAAGGGTAAAATAGAGAATGTAAGCCACCTCACTATTTTACACCTCTATCAGAATCAATGCAATCAATTTTCAACCAGTTGAGCGAGGCAGGGAAGATCAAATTCCTTGATGTACCTCTTTTAGATCCCAATCATCCTAAGCCAAAAGGATATAGGGAAGATCAATTTTACCCTTATCATAGGATACCGGGGCATGACATTGAAGTTTGCATTGGTTTCAAGAACCAAGTGCAAAATATGATTGAAGCGAGAGAACTTAAAGTTGACAACCCATTGGCTCTCGATAATAGAGATATGGGCATATACAAAAACCCACTGCCAAACCATGAGGTCCCTAGAGGGCAAGGTGCCCAAGTCAATCAGGTCTGAATCGATACACCTACCCATGGATGCATTGGGATGGTTGAAATTGTCAACATAGCAACTAGGAGTAGATGATATGGTCAACCATAGCCTCTTGTGGCTCCCATTAATGTCCCAACTACACCTAGGTAGAGGTAGGGGTAAAACAACCTTCCAGGTCCACCAACCCGACCTATGGTAACTGTTTGGAGTAGACTAGAACAAAACTTACAAATGACTCCGGCCAAGCTATCTATCTATGAGCTCATACAATAGTCCCCAAAGCATAGGGAGACTTTGATGGAGATTTTGAGATCAATTGAGCTCCAACCATAAGATCCAAATGCATTCACTCATTTTGTGGGACAAGTACAACAATGCCAAGAACCTGTAATTCAATTTTATGATCATGAGATTAAGACAATACCTACTACCTTACTAGACCCTCCATTGCACATTGTTGCATCAGTCAATGATTTACCTTTTAAGTGGGTCTTGATCGATACAGGTTCATCAATCAACATCATCACAACAACAGCAATAGGGCACCTTAAGATCCCCAAATCCAATATCATTCCAGGAGCCTACACGTTAAGAGCTTTCAATGATGCTTTATGCTCTACTGTGGGAATGATAGTCCTACCCATTAAGGTGGGGCATAAGACCATCCCTGTGATGTGTCATGTCTTGGAAGGGGCCATGCAATACAACATCCTCCTAGGGCATCCTTGGATAAGAGATATGAAGTGTGTTCCTTCGATTTTACACCAATGTGTCAAGTATGTGCATGATGACAAAGTCTATGTGGTTCTGGCTGATGAAGAGCCATTCAAATATGTCCATCAGGTGGATTTTCTAGGAGATTTTATGATTCCTTCCACCCACCTGTATGTAAGACCTTCATCTCCAACTACACAACTAGATGACAGAGACAAAGGGGTACGAAAAGACCCATCCACATCGACACCTCCTCTTGCACCCAAAACAATTGACGCTTCTAAGAGACCATCAATGTCTAAACCTAAAGACAATTAGAAGCTAAAGGCACCCTTAATCGAGGAAGAAAATCCCAAGGAATTGCTAACTATAGCCATTGTAGAAATCCCAAGTCCCATGGAAGAAGAAGATCTCCAGGATCAAGCCGAGGAAATACTAGAACCTGCTTCGCCAGTGTCATCTGTAGGGTCATCCACATCACATGCGACAATACACTTGGAAAGTATAGGGATAGGAGAGTACCTTGTGTAGAACATAACATTCATGCCCATCATTGAGTCTACACAAGACATGGGATGGCCAAAAGACCTAAGACCACCAATGGGAATAATGGTTCCACTTGGAATCCCTCCCAATCAGACCAACTTTATCTATGTTGGTCTGGACTACACCCATAAGTCTTCAGACATAGAAGAGGACAATGATGAACTATTCACTATTAATGTTCATTACCTCTCTAATCCCAAGTTTGCTCTAAGCTACTTTGAACATTGCCATTGGCATGGCTACGGTCTTGGTATATATGAGCAAGGGCGTAGGCGGCCATACGAGCCATAATACCAACTTCCCACTGATAGGGTTTGGGTTAGGCTACCACATCAGAGGTCAAGATGACTCTCTAGTAGCATCCTTGGATAGATTAAGCTTGGGGTTAGGAGAAGACATCAATTTTATTCCTTATCACCCCCCAAGTACAAGACATCTGATCAATAGACAAGTGGTCATGGTAAACATACCACCACCAGAGATTTATCATCCAAACTTCTCAATTGATGCCACCCCAATAGGTTGCATCTTGTGGGATGAAGAGTGAGAAGAAAATGGATATGTGGCAAGTGATGATGAAGCATATGCAAGCTTAGCCTATCATGGGCCTCACTATTTACAAAGCCTTGCCTGGTCCAGCCATAATGAGAGTGGATACATATCGGATGAAAGTGGCTATGAGTCAGAGGACTCAATAGAAAGAGCCTACCTAGGGCCAAGGCAGTGGCCCCATAGCTTGGGGTAAGAAACTAATGCAAATGGCATCTTCATAAGTGATGAAGAATATGAGGATGAGATAGATATGGCCTACTTGGGGCCAAGACATGTGCCCCTTGTCTTAGGGCCACATACCAATGCTAATGGTTTTTGGATAAGTGATGATGACTATGAAGATGAGACTGAGATGGCTTATCTTGGGCCTCACCACTTATGACAAGTCAACATGCTGGTAGAAAGAGAAGTGGCACTTCATGCCATAGACCCTGGCTTGTAGTTTTTGGGAAGACCTATCGACTTAGATGCCATTTACCATGCAATCAATCCCCCTCCACCTACGTTTAGAGAGCTCTTGGAACCCAATGATCCTATTATCCAGCCTACTCATGGGCCAGATCTAGAGATTCCTTTTCCTCTAGAGCCTCATCATGAGTATGGAGGGAAAACCTCTGAGACAAGATTTCACCCATGTGGTCCTGGAGATTTCATTCCATCCATCAACACAATCTCCATTGATTTGACCACTCCACTTCATAACCCAGTAGATCCTACTAAACCATTGTATCTTGATATAGATGCTATTGATTGGGATCACGTTGATTCACCTGTAGAGCTTGAGGATATTTTCCCTAATGAAGAGATGTTACAACCATTTCATTTTGCATCAGGTTGTGCATATGATGTATTCCATGCTAGTTTGGATCTTGAGTCAGTAGGACCTATAAATCCCATCGATGACATTCATTTAATACCCACACCTCACCAATTGGAGGATGGGTCACATATGGCTATAGAAGCAACTTTCGAGGTGGACATTAGTGATGATCCTACTCAACCAAAGAAATTCAAGTTCGAAGAAATTCTATCTCTAGAGGAACAAGCCATCATAATCCCTCTCCTTAAGGAGAGGCCAAATATTTTTGCTTGGACCTACAAAGATATGCTAGGGCTTGATCCAAAGTTAGTTGTTCACAACCTTTCATTGGATCCCATGAAGAAGCCAGTCAAGAAAAATCTGAGGAAAATGCATCCAACCATCACTTTGATGGTGAAGAATGAGTTGCAAAAATTGTTGGATGTGATTTTTATAATTCCTATTGACTATCCTGAATGGGTCTCGAACATGGTGCCCATGGGAAAGCTTGATGGAAGAGTCCATATTTGCATAGACTTCAGAGACTTGAATAGGGCAACTCCAAAGGATTCATTCCCATTGCCAAACATAGATGCTCTTGTTGATGCCACTATAGGCCATGAGATGCTCTCCCTAATGGATGGGTTTTTTGGATACAATCAAATCTGGATCAAACCCGAAGACCAACATAAGACCACTTTCATTACTCCATGGGGGACATTCTATTACAAGGTGATGCCATTTGGCCTAAATAATGTTGGTGCCACATATCAGCGGGCCATGACATACATCTTTCATGACTATATGCATAAAATATTAGAGGACTACATTGATGACTTATGGCCAAGTCTTTATTGCGGCAAGAGCATGCTAAAATCCTTAGAAAAGTCTTCGATCACCTCATTGAGCACAACGTCAGATTGAATCCTAAGAAGTGTGTGTTTGGCATAACTTCTGGTAAGCTCTTGGGGTTCATCATTTCTAAGAGAGGCATTGAAGTCGATCCTACAAAGGTAAAGGCTATATTGGAAATGGTCGCCCCTACCAACATTAGGGAGTTAAGAAGCCTACAAGGCAAGGTAGCATCCATAAAATGATTCATTGCTCAATTATCAGATAAATGTCAACCCATGAATCGGTTGCTATGCAAAGGAGTCCCTTTTCATTGGGATGAAGAGTGCCAACAAGCCTTTGTAGAGATCAAAACTTACCTAGCAACACCACCAGTATTGGCTCCACCAAGGCTAGACGTACCATTTTTACTATACATATCGGCTACTGATTTTTCTTTGGGCACCATGTTGGCCCAAAATAATGCACAAGATAAAGAGCAAGTCATATATTACATCAGTCACACCTTGGTGAGTTATGAGCTAGGGTATGCGTATGTAGAAAAGTTGTGTTTGGCAGTGGTCTTTACGACCAAAAAGTTGTGACACTACATGTTGAGCCATACGACCTACGTTATATCCAAACAAAATCCTTTGTAGTACATGATGAACAAGACCTATCACAATACACGTACTGCAAAGTGGATCATGCTATTGATAGAATTTGATCTAGAGTTCATAAGCCAAAATTCCATCAAGGGATAAGTCATAGTAGATCAATTAGCAGAGGCACCTCTTCAGGATAGCAAGCCTCTCACCATAGAATTGCTTCGATGATGCAGTCTTTGCATTATCAGATCCATCGAAACTCAAAGAACCTGAGAAAGAAAGAGACATGGCATTGTTCTTCGATGGTTCAAAGTGCGAGCAAGGGGTGGAGCAAGGATTGTCTTTATCACACCATAGGGCACTCCATTGCCCTTATCATTCAAACTAGACTTCCCTTGCACAAATAATAACATCGAGTATGAGGCCCTGATCTTAGGACTCCAAATAACCATCGCAATGGGCATTAAAATATTGAATATCTTTGGTGACTCCTTGCTCATAGTTAATCAAGTCAAGGGTTTGTTCCAATGTCGATGCCCACTCCTAAAATCTTACAAGGAACTTGTTGACACTTACCTAGCCTAGTTGGAATGGTATGACATCGAGGCAATCCCTCATACATCAAATAGATTTGTAGACACCATGGCATATTTGGGATACTTAATCCCTTAGAATCCATCTATTGATTTCACAACCATTCATGTTAAAGTGCTCTCGCACTCAATGATACAATGTGAGGCTTTTGATAATCAAGAATCAATCAACATGATCAATATCGAACCAAATTAGGATTGGTCCTTCAGAGCTAGAGATTTCTTACAAATGGCACCTTGGGGGTCTTTGATCTCTCAAGGTCCTATGGAGTGTGGTACAACCATTCACCATAGGGTTGTTTCTCAATCTGTATTCACAAGTTTTGGATTATAGGAGGAATAGGTCATCTTTTCTATAGAAGTTATGGCTTATCAGGATTGGCTTTCCCAATTACGAGATTTCCTAAAGCTTGGAATGGTACCGCAAGGCCTATCGCATGTTGAAAGATGAACATTTAAATAGAAGGTAACAAGGTACATCTTATTGGGAGAGATCCTTTATAGATGAGGTTATGATGGAATGCTCCTCCATTGCCTTGAGCCGCAGGAAGCATCCTGGGCAATTTCATAGGCTCATGATAGTACGTGTGGTGGTCATTTTAGTGGCATGGCTATCGTTAAGCGCATCTTGAGAATGGGTTACTATTGGCCCACTATGGAAAAATACTATTGCGAGTATGTCAAGAAATGCATTAAATGCTAGCATCATGCAAACCTCACACACTTGCCATCCCAAGCCTTGCAACCCATCCAGGCAGCATGGCCCTTCTCGTAGTGGGGACTAGACTTAGTTGGGAAGATCTCACCCCCATCCTCAGGCCGACACACATTCATCATAACGGCCATTGAGTACTTCACCAAATGGGTCGAAGCGATCCCCTTGACATCGACAACTGGACCAAGGATTGCGGAGTTTATACTCCACAATATCATAAGTCATTTTGGGGTCCCTTCAAAAATAATATCGGATAATGGGCCATATTTCAAGAACAAAAATGTGTGTGCTTTGATGAAAAAATACCATATTCAACATAGTTTTTCAACACCCTATTATCCGCAAGCAAATGGGCAAGTAGAAGCCTCAAACAAAATAATAGTCTCCATCTTGAGGAAGATGGTGAAAGATAATCATAAGGATTGGCATCTACAATTACCTCTTGCATTATGGGCATACAGGACTAGTGTGTGGATGCCCACTAGGGCAACACCATTTTCACTTGTATATGGCATTGAGGCCATCATGCCCCTAGAGTTGGAAATTCCAACCCTACGCATAGCATTGAAGGACTTCATAGATGATGACACCACACAACAAGGCCACCTTGATCAATTAACACTTCTTGATGAATGTCGATTCAATGCCTTGGAGCATCTCCATGTTTATTAGGATCACCTTGCATGAGCTTACAATAGTAAATTCCACTTAAGAGAATTCAAAGTTGGAGATCTTGTGCTCAAAGAAAACCAACAAAACTCAAATCTATCGCCACACCTATGAGACAAATTTATGGCAAATTGGATAGGCCCATACATAATCTCAAAAAGGGTTGGGCCTGGAGCATATCACCTCACATCATTGGATGGTGTTGAAGAGCCTGAGCCTCTCAATATCATTCACTTGAAGGTATTCTATACATAAAACACAAAAACATTCAAATATACATAAAATACAAAAAAATTCAAATATACATAAAATACAAAAACATTAAAATATGTCAAAAATTACAAACAAATCATAAAAATATAAAAAGATTCAAAAACAAAAATGCTCCAAGGGTATCTTCATACCGCTTGGTCACATTAATAAAAAAATGCTCCAAGGGTATCTTCATACTTCTTGGTCAAATCCTAAAATCCCCAAAGGCACAATAAGCCCTTTGGTCAAAATATAATCAAAAATACAAAAACAATACAAAATAATCAAAAATACAAAAACATTTGCATCTTACATCTGCATCCACATAGTTGCATTGCATTAAACATTCATATCCATTGCATTTGCATATGTTATGATCACACTCTTGCAAATGATGCCACAGTTTGTATCACAACCACAAATACTCAAGTCCATCTTCATCCATTCATCCATGTGTGTAACCGTGTTTTTCAACACAACCATTTCTTGTTGCTATACAGAATAGGCTAAGGTTTTCTGGTCATTCAACCATATCTAGTGGTCTTATCAACTTTTGTGGAAAGCCATCTTGATTAGTAGAGGGTAAGGTCTAGTCATGATAATGCCTAGGATATTTTAGGATCCCATCACTAATTAAAAACATTAAAATTCTAGTTGGTACAAGGGAAAGATGAAAGTTGCAAAAGTGGTCTAGGTTACCTTAAGCGAAAAGGGTCTTCCTTGCTTATCCCCCTATGCGACCGGTTCAAAGGTGTTGAGAATTGGCAAAAGGACAAGTTCCACCCTACCTAGTTAAATCCCTTGCTTTTACCAAAATAAGCAAAAATCCCATAATCAAGCAAAATTCAAAAGCAAAATAAACAAGTGATTATCATCACTACATAAATCCCTTGCTCAAAAGAAAATAAAATTAAAAAAAAATCAATAAAAAATAAATAGTGATTTTCATCACTAAGCATGAGCAAGTATCCCAAATAAAATGAAGAAAATAAGGGAATGGAGCTTGAATCCTTGGAATTCTCAACATTGTACAAATCTGAAAGGTGATCCCCATTACAGGTTTGGTGTACAACCATCTTGGCAATGGTGATATCCTTACGCATGATGATATGTCTATCACAATAGCATCTTGCATTTGTGTAGACCAATGTTTGCATGTGGATGAGCTAGCTTTGGGTAACCCAATACTGCCTAGTGGTATAGTCCAACTAAGTCCAACATAGGATCAGATGAACACTTGAGGATCCTCGATCTTAGCAATGGGCTGAAAGAATCCTGCCTGACATCGGAGGAAATGCTTGAGTTCTATCTAAATATATTCATTTGCACACATAGGGATAATGAATATCTAGGTCCATGATGAAAGCCTTGCTTTTCAAAAGTCTTGTATGGTCAATACGCAATTGTTGATAGGGTAACTAGAGTGTTTGAGTCTCAGGAAAAACCTCAAAACTTCCTACATAGCAACAAATCATATCATCAATCACATCATCAATTTTCTTTATGAGGTTTTGTGAATTAAGGGGTATTAACAAAGTAGGCTAGATACCGGATAGATGTCAGAAATGATATTTACACGACCACTGACTATTTTGAATCTTTTAAATTATAGAAGCTTATCAAGAAAGTACATACATTCCACGCCATTACATTTCACATATGGATGCTTAAATAATTAATTCTTGTGATAAGAGTGATTATTTACATTCATGACTAATATACTTTATATGGTGTCACCCATTAGATTGTTAAAATCATATCATATGCATTCCTTATGTTTTAAGTGATTAAAGCATATAGGTTCATTCACATTAGATCAAAAACCATGTAGATAATGCATTAACATATTGCATTTACCATATCATAACATAAGTTAAATGCATACAACTAAAAGAAAAATTAAACATGCATTTAACAATAACATTGCATCCATAAATACATAGTTCATAACTCATCCATTTACATCTAAGATCACATCATTGCATCCACATGCATTACATCATAAAGCAATAATCAATTCATGTAGGCAATATCCATATGCACCACATCATATAGCCATAATAAAAACCATATATGCATACATCATAATTCCATATGCATACAATCATAAATCCATCATTAAGTCAACTCATGATACATCACATCATGTCACAATAATCAGATCATATAAGCATCTACATAAGCATCCATCTAAACATCCACATCATCATAAATATCACCTATCATCTAACACATACATCAACTCATCATAATGCCATCATCACATCGCATAAATAAAATAAAAACATGAGCAATAAATGATACACATAATGAATCATAATGTAAATATCTCATATAAATGTGTGTATCAAATACATGGATGTACAAAAATTCCCATAGGCTACAGTCATATAGGTCAGCTGACCTCAAAAATAAAATCCAAGTACATCATGAATCAAACTGGGCCTACGCCCCTTGTGTCACCACCCCCTATGGTGATCTTGAGTAGAATGATGTGAGCCTACTGGTCTCTCTGTATGAGTTTGGGTCCTCTGGCTAGGCTGGATGGAAGACTACCCTGAGGTGGAGTATCTGCTAACCTGTGATCCACCTGCACCTATCCTCTCCCTAGGAGTGGCTCCTAGCCTCTTGATCTACATCTGGAGAGTAGCAATGTAGGCTACATCATCAAAAATATATGCCTCATACTCATCTAGCAAGGACTACATGCACCTAATCTCTACCCCTTGGATCTATCTCTGTAGGACCTTATGGTGTAGGAGGATCAACAACAATTTACATCCTAGTAGCACCTCATTGGATAGCAACCTACAATCCTGTATCTGTATATGAGTTGTGCTATAGTGGCATATCGCTACTGTACCTAGATCTTGGATGACTAGAGCTCGACCTCTACCTCATGCAGCTGTGCTCTCAGAGGATAATATCTCTCCTCGAGATCCAACTCCTCCTCCTCAAGAGCCTCCTGCTCCTCTGCTACCACCTGCTCTCTGGATAGCACAATCCCTCGGTCCTAGCTTGGACTCTACTTCTAGATCTATACCTCCATCATCACCATCATCCTCATGGCCTATACTACCATCACCATGCCATAATCGATCCCCCCACCATTGTGTGAATGCATCTATGACTCCCCCATCAACACCTGGATCAACTATTGGGGCATCCTCCTCATCAGTAAGCTCTGTAATGTGTGGTAGAGGAAGGTCTCTCTCTGCTATAATGGAATTATAAGATTAGGACAAGTGGCACATCCTACTGTAATCCATACTGATGAAGGATGAAGAGTAGAAGAAATACTCTCTGATGTCGACCTTGTGACCAATGATCCATCACTCGCATCGTGTCCTAGCTGTAAATCTGGTTGGATCATCCCATGTCGAGCACTCATGATATGGGTACCATATGATATCTTGGGCCTGTAGCCTAGTGAAAGTAGCAATGTAATGGGGGAGCTCCCCTGCATAAGGATGGCTCTTGCACTCCTCATGCTCTCGAGCCCATCTGGTAGCATAGCACTACATCGAATCATCTATAGTTGTAATCTCTATAGGGAGCCCTTTGGGATGATCTACATGAATATGCTCCCATCCCCATATCTACAGGAGCAAGCTGCAAGCGATGTTGGCATGACCTCATTAATGGATGTGATACAACTCATCATAGCACTATGCTAGCAAGGACCTCCCCCATGCATAGATGATAGGCTCCTCACTATCCATCAAATCTTGAACCATCACAAGGAGGTTCCAAGGGAACCTCAAGCCTGAGCAGTTTGGGAGAAGAATGTTGTTGATGACCATCAACAACATCGCATGCCTCTTAGAGAAGACCCTCACCTTGTACCATCATAGAATAGATACACCACTATATTTGGTGTCCTTGAAGGTAGTCATAACATGCCTCTCGAACACCTGAGCAAATACTACCTCATGGTCATTAGTGGTTAAAGAGATGATGGCCACTCCATCAAAAGGAATCTAGAAAATCTTGTATACATCCTCCGGTGTGATAGTCATCTCACTGGTAGGAAGGTGGAAGGTATTAGTCCTAGGATCCCATCGGTGAGCCAGGGCCATGAGGTAGGCCTGATCTGACATAATCTGGGGTAGTCTAGTCACATACTATAATCCATGAGCATTAAACCATGCCCATTCTATATCATCCATACGTGGTAGGAGGTCATTTAAGAGCTTCGGGTCTCGAGCTCGAGTAGAAATAATCTAAGGACAAAAATCAAGGTATAACTATAATGCATCTAAGGCATAAATCACAATAAAACATGAAAAATGGTGCAAATAATGATAGACTATCCTAAGTCTAAGTGAAAGAGGAATAAATGCACCTAATCATGCAACAAATTTTAGAAAAGCAACTCAAAAATTCAAAAAAATCAATTAATCATCTCAAAAATCAAAAAAATAAAAAATTTCCTAAGGTTTCTTGGTCGCTTTCATCTATGACCACAAATCGATCGCTGAGGCTAGCAGTGGCCAAGCCCTAATGGTCAAATTTTTTACCGTTGGGATTTGAATCGATCGCCATCGACAATAGCCAAGCCACGGGCCGAAATGGCCACTCTGTGCGGCAGCAACTGACGGGCGACATGACAACCACGTATGCCCTAGGCCAAAAACATCAAAAAAATTACAAAAAAGCAAAAAGGGGACAAGCCCACCAAAATAAATCCTAAACTAAGCCTATCTATAGGTTTGGTTCATTGCCAACAAGTTTAATGAGGTTCATTCACCGATTACTTAGTGTGGTTCATTTTTACTAAAAAATGAGCAAGGTTAGGGTTTCAAAGAGTACCCAAGAAGCTCCGGCTCCTCCACTCATAGATGCCTCGCCTTGCGCAGCCATGGTCCTCGATGATAAGCACTCCAAGTCACAAGATGTCACTTTCTCTCTAGAGCTCTAAAAAGCAAATTGCCAGCTAGGAAGAATGAAAATTCAAAACCCTAGGCTACTTTTATATTTCCCAAGTTATGCCTCGATCATTGCTATCATCAATGGCCCACACTTCTTGGCCGCTGAGGTCGAGAGCGACCACAAATAGGCATTTGGGGGTCGCTGGATCTGACAGCGACCAGCAACACAAGCAAAAGTAAAGAAATTCCTTCCATGAGGAATAACAAAAAAATCAAATAAGCACATTTTGATGATTCATAATCATCATAATGATCAAAATAACAAAAAAATCACATAAAAACAAAATCTCAAGTAAGCCTCGTATCCAGTTACTTACTCTATCAACTCGACGGTTGCAATGATTTGCACTCCATGCAATTCGGTGAGATGAGTGAGTTACCATAGGGCTACTTGGGGTAAATCATTCATTTTGGAATTATGATGTGCCACCTCAATCCCGAAGAAGACCAAGATGGTCGGACTGCTCCACGGGTGCGATAGAATCATCCTAATTCCTTTATGACATAACAACACTGAGCCAAGTGATTCAACACAAAGCCTAAATAGAATCACTCATCCTAACTCCCTAAGAAGGCTATTTATGGTCGGACCGCTCCTCGGGATAGGGATGAATGATCATCATAAATAGTTGGAATCACACTTGGATGGGGGTTTTCCCATTAAAAGAACAAACACTAGAAAGGAACCAAACTAGTCATATTGGTCAAGCGACTTGTCACTTCATTCATTGCCCTTCCCTCATCAATTCATTGTGTGAGGGGGTAGTTCAAATCTTCAAATAATCATAATCAAATTCAACCAAAGATCACTCAATCATATCAAAATTGCATTCATCCTATGAATCATTGCAGACAACTATTATAAAATTTCCCCTGTTTGTTGGGTTCATAAGCAAAATATGACATTTTTAGTTTGTAGCTCTCCTCTGGTCGGATCTCATTGTAGTGACATAAGCTACCCGATTGTATTTGAGGAATGAGTGCAAGTGAATATGTGCAAGCCTTGTGCTAAGTTAAGCCTTCCATTATGTTGAAGCAATGATTCAAGGATGTACATCATCTTGCATGATTGGGCCATCCAGCATTGATCAGACCAATGATCATCATACACCCTACAAACATAGCAGTCTACATTTTTGCTCCATGCTGTGTTTTTCCCACATAATGCATCACAAAAAGGGGCATCTGTAGACACCTAAAACATGTCATGTTTAGGAGAACTACTCATATGGGCACATTCATAGACCATGTGACTAAACCTTGGGACCTTCCAAGTGCCAAAAGTGGTTTTCACCACTCATCTGGGGTAGTCTTAGCCCATCCAAGCCTGGCCGCTATGAACCAGAGTGACTGGATCTTGGTCGCTGAAGCTCAGAGCGACCAACCCTAGCCACTGTAGATGATAATGGCTAAGCCCTAAATAGCAACTTGCCATCAAATTAGCCTAATATCGGGTGGAAGTGGTAGTTTGCATGCAATAAAGTTGAGCGGGGATAACTTTGCATTCCTCCTCATGGCTAGTCTACATGAGAGACTCAAGTCTAGATTTAGACATCAGTTTAACTAGCCTTCAAGCATAGAAAAAGATAAAACTTCTCATGCTAACATCCAGTTTGCATGCAGAATTCAGTCCTAGGGTTTGAACATTGACCTAGGACTTCAAACACATTATAAGGTGCAAACCTAAGAGCACCAAATGGAGACTTTTTGTAGAGATACGATTGAGGAGAGATTTTTGAGACTTGGAGAGCTTTTCTTGTATTTTTGCAGTGAAGCCCTATCGGATCGGAGAGCAAATTGGAGCACCTTTGAGGAGCAATGAAGTGCTAGCCGATTGAGAGGTTATCATCTATAGGATATTCAACACATCGGACATAAACGACAATCATTTCAACATCAGCAACAAGCCTAGATCCATAGCCTTGGAGCAATAGAGACAGGTTTTCATCTTAGCGGCCACTCGCAGAGGCCTAGTCTAGGGTTCTTAGCATTAGTTTCCTTTATTTAGCTTGTTACATGTTTTCACGCCATTAGCATAGATCTGATTTATCGCATTTACTTGCATTCATAGCATTAGTTTCTATTGTCATTGAGCATATTTCCTTTTATCATTAGGGTTATTGCTAACAACCTCATCTAGGGAGGCAATCTCGGACAGCTGAGCGTTTGTTGTTGTTTTCATGCTTGCAGGACTACAGGTTCACTAGATAGGTTATCAACATACGAAAGCAAAAGGATCCCTCTAGGAACCAGACCTGGAGAAGGAGGCATCTGTAAGCCCTCATACAGTTCCGTGTGCATCACCGAGAAGCCTACGAGAGTGCATCACCCCTTGCAAGGGGATATCATACATCTGCTGCCCTATTTTGTAAAATCTGTATCAAATGAAGGGAATCCCTTAGAGGGATCTATATGTAACCGAACTTGAGAAAAAGCAATAAAAAGCATTATCTATTCATTTCTTCGTATTTCGGTTGTATCTTTCATTTAATGCATGATTAAGTATAAATTGATCAAATAATATTCATAAATAGAGTAGTGGACAATGCATCGCTTCCCCGGGGTCACTATAGAAAGCATTAGTGAAGGCTTTTCTATTAGTCAACCATTTTTCGTTTGGAAAATAGGAAATGGAAAGAAAGTAAGGCTAGGAAAAGACCCCTGGCTAGGGAATGGAGGAAATTACCAACTATCTCAAAATTTAATAGAACACCTAAATATATAGGGGTTTAGGGTATTGGTAGATTCACCCTCTATGGATAAAATAAATTTATGGAATTAGGGGTGGCTATTAGTAGAAGAAATAATCTTAGAAGGAAATAAATTCGAGCAATGGAGCAAGTGTATAAGGGGTTTGACAAGGGCTTTTATAAGATTGAGACAAGAAGAAGACTCTTTAGTATGGTCAAAGAATCCATCTAGTGGACAATTTACAACTAAGGAAGGATACAAGGCAATGCTTGAAGATAATAATAAAGAGGTCCTTTGGTGGTGGAGCAAGATTTGGAAGGTGAAAACAACCTTGAAAATCAATTTTTTTCTTGGTTAGCTTTAACTAAGAAGGCATTGACGTGGGATGTTTTGCAAAAGTGGTCATGGCAGGGTCCAAGTCAATGCAATTTGTGTTAAAGGAAAGAAGAAACAATGAATCACCTATTGGTCCATTGTGATTTCTTGAGAGAAGTGTGGAGGTCTATTCTACCCATGACTAAGGGGAAGGGACAATGACCAACAAGGAATTTGTTGAAAAATATGCAATAATGGTTCAAAGACAAGCTTAAAGGAATGCAGGTGCATTCCATTAATAATGGCATGGGGTTTGTGGTTGGAAAGAAATTCTTTTTTATTTGAGGGCAAGAAAAATTTACCTATATAAGTTCAAGCTCAAATCAAATACACTTATGAAGGCATAAAAAAAACCCCAAAATTAAAGGTTGTACGACAGGTTGACAGTTTAACAACGGATATTACAAAGGCTTGGGGATTTTTTTGATGGATCTTGTCAAGACAATCTAGATAGATACGGTACAAGAGGAGTGTTATTTTACGATGATGATCACAAATTCACTTTCAAAGTAGGTCTTGGTGAAGGTTCCAATAATGCGGTAGGGCGAAAGGCTTTGATATTTTTGTTAAGAATAATAGTTGAACACGGAATAACACAGCTTCAAGTTTTTGGTGACTCAAAATTGATGGTGGATTGGGTATCAATATTAGTAGGGATGCAAAATTTGATACTTAGGCCTTATTATGAGCAAGTGAAATTGCTAGAAGCATTGTTTGCAGAGATATCTTATAAACATATCTATGGAGAACTAAATAAGTAAGCAAATGGTCTATCAAAAGTTGTCTTGGATATTTCAGTTGGTACTTGGTTAAAGGAAATAATAGTGTGTGAGATTGTGATTCCAACATAGTTTACACCCTTTTGATACTTTTTTCCTTTCGATAGAAGTGGTTTGGTTTATCTTTTGATAATTAAAATCATATATGTAAGATGATTGATGGCTACATGGTTGAAGTATCAAAATAGTCTTTAATAAGATAATTGAAGACTTAAAACATATAATTATTATTGTAACAAGTCTGATAAAATTTTAAGAGAAATTTAAGTCATTGTTGAGAAATTTTAGAATAACTTTAAATGGGACTACTTAATAATACCTATATAAGAATATAAAATACCCATCTTATTGTAATTTTTTTCAAACTCTAAAATAAAAGTTACTAATTTTTTTTCAATGAAATATATTTATATATAAACATCATAGTCGATGGTAATTTTAAAAAATTACAAATCAGTTAAAAACACATTCTCTCTTTATATTTTTTCTTTGAAATAGTTTAAATTTTAAGATAATAAACAATGAGTGCAAAGCTTTTATATATAAACACTTAAATAATAAAAAAATTATAAATAGATACTGGTTATATTTTATTTTATTTTATTTTATTTATTGTTTTTTTTTGAGTAAATACTTTTTATACACATGCACCATGCGGATTGAACCCGAGTCACATCACCGACAATGCAAGTGATGTCCTATTTAAAAAATTATATCAATGAGTGGCACAACTAGGGCCACACTCTTTGAGAATACAACTGAAGCCTTTATCCTTGTGATTTGAAATTGGTAAACTGTATAACAATCCAACGACATACCATTAGGGTGTCCATATGAAACAAATTAATTATAATTTAAAAAATATTATTTATATTTATTTTTTATTAGGTTAGTGTGAGAAACTCTTACGATCGATGTTTAGGACTAAGCATTCTCATCCCAACCATGACCTCTCATAAGGGTGAGAGCTAAGCTTATCAATAGGGACAAAACACACAACCATACACACACCCACCCTCCTCACACACGCCCACACTGAACCTTGGACCTTCCAAAGAAGAGCCAAAGCTTGAACTGTTGAGTTGTACCCACAAAAACATTGTTTATATTACAATGATATATTCTACTTTAACATGCTATTTTTTTTTAATTTGGTTAGTGTGAGAAGCCCTGTGACTGGGGCTTAGGATTGAGCATTCTCATCCCAACCATGACCCCTCGTAAGATTGAAAGCTAAACTTATCAATAGAGAATTAAGCACAACTACATACATGTCGCAATTTGAACCTTGGACCTTCCAAAGAAGAGCAACATGCTATTACTTATTGAAAGAACATGTTAAGGTAACTTTAACATTCCGGTTCAATCCCCATGGTGGATGTGTATCAAAAGTATTATTCAAAGAAAAAAAAAATTAACGTTCCAAAGATATTTTTCATACTTAAATACTAAGTTATCAAGTACGACACTCTTAAAGTTTGAAAAAAAATGAACATGTTTAAAATTTTGGAATAAAATTCAACTAAAATTCGACACTCTTAGAGTTCGAAAAAAAATTAACATGTTTAAAATTTTGGAATAAAATTCAACATAAAATGTTTTATGAGGACAAGAAAAAACTTTAATGTTCCAAAGATATTTTTTATACTTAAATACTAAGTTATCAAGTTCGACACTCTTAAAGTTCGAAAAAAATTCAACATGTTTAAAATTTTGGAATAAAATTCAACATAAAATGTTTTATGGGGATAGAAAAAAAATTTAACATTCTAAAGATATTTTTCATTCTTAAATATTAAGTTCTTAAATATTAAGTTATCAAGTTCGACACTCTTAAAAGAAAAAAAATTCAACATGTTTAAAATTTTAGAATAAAATTCAACATAAAATGTTTTATGAGGACAGGAAAAAAACTTTAATGTTCTAAAGATATTTTTCATACTTAAATACTAAGTTATCAAGTTCGACACTCTTAAAGTTCGAAAAAAATTCAACATGTTTAAAATTTTGGAATAAAATTCAACATAAAATGTTTTATGGGGATAGAAAAAAACTTTAACGTTCTAAACATATTTTTCATTCTTAAATTTTAAGTTATCAACACTCTTAAAAGAAAAAAAAATCAACATGTTTAAAATTTTAGAATAAAATTCAACATAAAATGTTTTATGGGGACAGAGTGCAACAGTTTGGGCTTTGGCTCTTCTTCGGGAGGTACAAGGTTCAAACCGCGATGTGGGAAAGTGTGTGAGGGGCGTGTGTGGTGGTTGTGTATTAAATTCCCTATTAATAAGCATAGCTCTCAACTTTATGAGGGGTCATGGTTGGAGGGAACTGTTCAGCCCATGTGTGTTGGTCACAGGGGATTCTCACACTAACCAAATAAAATAAAAAAATTTATTATTATAAATTTACGTGTATCCTTTCGAAAAATCAAAAATTATAAATTTAAATATATTCGATTATTATTATAATAAATGTATACAAGTATAAATTTTTTATTTTTCGAAAGGATACACGTAAATTTATAATAAATGTATACAAGTATAAATTATCAAACTTATAATAAATGTATATATGTTTTTAATTATTTTATTTTTTAATATTTTAATATTATTATACTTGTTGTCCCCGAGTCGTTTCCTAAAATCGGTCTACCGTCCTCGGAATGCATCCCCCATCCTCAGCCTCGTGAAACCTTGGAAATAACTTATTTTACAAGTTTTTTCCCAAGTGTAAGTCTTTATAAATTTGGAACTAAACAAGATTTTGGTCTTAGTCTCTCTACCATGTCAATTTTTTTTGCTTGATAATAAGGGATTGTACTTGGGTCCCCCGCCCTTGAAAAATTACATCTCTTTTATTTAGAGCTCGAGAGTTTACAAATAGATACACTTCTCATCTCAATTGAGATGCTATAGCTAGAAACCTACATCGTTTTACATATTATGTTTGAATTCTTGATTTTCATTTTCTGGATCTTTTCAAATCTTTGTATGAATACAATTACTCCAAAATTTAGCATCTTACTTGACATTTTCCTATAACAGCCTTCACAATGCCAAAACTTCACCTCTACTATCTATGCCTTCCATCTTAGTAGAGTAATATTTCCAAAACATCGCACTATCATAGTCCTCTTTACCAAATTTGGATTGCTAGTTTCCTTCCTGAAACACAAGTGCAACCACAAAATTATAATAAATAGTCTAAATGAAAACACATTATTGTCACAAAATAAAACAGATATTACCAATGGAAAACATTAAAGTAAATACTAATCATTAATAGATTTAGGCAATCAACATTTTTTGTCAGCTTCAACTAAACTTTCTACTTCCTTTAACCATGGAAAGGAAAATTTAACTTCACGATCCTCAATCAGAACCCCTCTATTTCTGCATATTTGTTTCCTTCCCTTAATATGTGTAAACCTAATTTATTCAAACTCTTTAGCAAGATCTTGAATTTCCACAATTATCTCTTGTATGTTTCATGGAGCCTTTACTTTCCTCAAAATTGTATTTATTACTATGAGAGAATCACCTTCCATCCATATTGTATTCCATTTCATTTGTCTACATATTTTTAACCCTTCTAAAGTTGCCCAAGCTTCAGCTTCATTATTTGTATTAAATTCACTATTAAAAGCATAATGAGACAAAATATCTGCTCTATTATTTCTAATTATTCCTCCTCCTCTTGGTCCTAGATTTCCTTTAGATGCTCCATCAAAATTCAATTTAACCCACTCCACATCTAGTGGTTTCCACTTTATATTCTTTACCTTATTTTTGCTTCTCTTGTACCCAACATCATAATTCCATTTAATGACTTGACTCCATCTATCAAGACTCTACTTCCAAATTAGGGATTGGGTGAGTTGATAGGGTTGGTTTAGACTCCTCTATGGCTAAACATGTCTTCTTTTTCATTATCTCTAAATTGCTTTCCTTTCCTTTAAATATTCTTCTATTCCTTTCTAGCCATATAGTCCAAAGTATTGTATCTTTTGATATATCCCATATTGTATGTAAATCCATACTTTTATTAGTACTCTGCCATTGCTTTAACCAATCTTCAATTCTACTATTCATCACCATGCATTTACCAAACATATTAAGAATCCATTGCCATAGATTCTAGACTATTGAGCAATGTTCCAAGAGATGGTCAATACTCTCCTCCTTTTTACTGAAAACACATTGAGAGGGGCCATGAAAATCCCTTTCCATAAGGTTATCCAAGGATAAAATTCTTCTATGAGCTACTAGCCAAACAAACATTTTGACTTTAGGAATGCTTGGGCTATCCCAAATATCTCTCTATATTCTAGTGACATTATTATTATGTTGATGTTGAACATTATATCCACTTGTTGTGTATTCTCCTAAGCTCTTCAACTTCTAAATAAATTTATCCTTGGCACCCCTCGGAATAATCACAGTTGTTATCTTTCTACTCAATTGCCTCCTAGTATCAATGTCTTGTATACTTGTAAAAAATCTTCTTTCCATTTGTATCTTCCTTCTCGATCCTTGTACAAAATGTTTGAAACCCTATCACCGTATTTGTCTTGAAGTAACCTCATCCAAGGTTTCAAAACTGGATCTAAATTGAGTGTTCTTTTATCACACCAAGTATCCATCCAAATAGAAGTTTTTTCTCCGATTCTGACCACCCATATTAAACCTTTAATCATAATATCAATAGATTTTTTTAAACCATTCCAAAGAGCATACCATTTGGAAGAGAGAATGTAGTAAATATTAAACTTGGATCATTGGGATCAACATACTTAGAAGAATTCTTGCCCATTGTCTTTGACTTTCTTTGTACAATCTTCGGATAATTTTTCCTTTAAGAGCTAAGTTTGCATCTGTAAGAGCTCTTAAACCAAGACGTCCCCTAGTTTTATCATCACACAATTTGCTCCATTTCACCAAAGGAAATTTCTTTTTATCTTGTAATCCTGACCATAAAAAGGATCGCATAATAAAGATTAAACTTTTTTCAACTGATTTTGGCATAAAATACAATGACATATAATATGTTGGAATGGCTTGTAAGACTGACTTAATTAACTACACTCTTCTTGCTAATGATAACCATCTACCTTTCCAAGTTGGAAGTTTATTTTGAACTTTACTAATAATTGGATTCCATATATCTATCCTCATTCTCCCCTTAAATAAAGGCATCCCTAGATAAGTTGTTGGCAAATTTGCCTCCTCCATTTAAAGCAGCCTACAAAATCCTGCTTTGATATTAGTAGTGTTAAGGAAATAAATTTTGGATTTAGTCCTATTAACTTTTTGCCCTGAAACTCTTTCATACTCTTTTAAAAAGTTATTCAAAGCTTTGACCTCATTTATCCTTGCCCTTCCAAAAAGGGTTGTATCATCTACAAACTGTTGATGGGTGATGTTATCGATGTTATTACTAACCTTAAGTCCACTTATAAGCCCATATTTGTAAGCCTTCTCTAAGTTCCTACTCAAAACATTTTTCATAATAATGAACAAATAAGGAGATAGAGGATCTCCTTGTCTAAGGCCTCTCTTGGCTTTAAAATATTCTGTCACTAATCCATTGACCAACACTGAATAAGCAACTGTAGAGACACAAGCTTTAATCTATCTAACCCATTTCTTCCCAAAACCAAACTTATTTAACCTTATCTTAGGCTTTACTCATATCAAGTTTTAAGATCATTGCTTTCTCTTTTCTTGAAGTTGTTGAATGTATAAATTCATGAGCTACTGTGATCCCATCCAGAATTTGTCTCCCTTTCACAAATCCTCCTTGCTCTTCTGAAATGATTTTTTCTAACAATGGCCTTAATCTATTTGCCATCACTTTGGAAATAATCTTATAAGCCATATTACATAGGCTTATGGGTCTAAAAGAATCAAACAATTCAGCATCCTTATTTTTTGGAATTAGGGTAAGATAAGTTGCATTTATTTTATAAGGAATGTATTGTTTTACCTTAGATTGTTCAGCTACCACCAATAAAGAATCCTTCACTATATCCCAATTATGTTGGTAAAAAACTGCAAAGAGTCCATCCGAACTTGGGGATTTATCCTTATTAAAAGAGAAAATAACTAAATGAAATTCATCTAAAGTAATAGGCTCCATTAGTTTCCTATTGTCTTCATTTGTTATAACTGAAGGAACATCTTGAAGAATTTTATATTTAACAACTTCGGTCTCCCCTGAACCTAGAATATTTTGATAAATCTCTACCATGTCAACGATTATCTAGGATAAGCAAAAATTAAACAATTTCTTCACTTTAAATGGTCCTATTACCTACCATTTCCTCATACTGGGAACCATTGTAGCTTGAACTCAACATGGCATTGCAACCTCCAATATTCATATGATCACTTATATAATAAAAAAGGCTTTCTCACTTTCAGTGGTTTCTTCCACATGGTGTTGCTTGGGCTGCTCTTCACAAGTTCACAGAATTTGCTCCTCAATCTCATTAAGACCATCATGTTTTTGAAGCTTCCAACTCTCAAAGGCAGAAGATCCTAAAAACTAATGGGTAACTTCCTAGATTCATTTCCTCCTTTTTGGCCTTTCATGTATCCCATGAAAAAACACTCATAGACACCAAGAAAACAACACAGGCAATGCTCTTCGCAAAAGGCCGAAATGCTATAAGTGAAAACAAATGATCCTCTACTGAAGTCAAAATCCCAACCGCTCTAAATAATTGTAACACAATTACCAATCACATGAGATATAACAGGATTACACCCTCCAAATCTCTTGTGACTATAATCTTTTGCAGATGCAAATTAAATGATCATAAAACATAAGGCGGTTTGTGCATCATCACCATGAGATGTTTTGGCATGCTTATCAATGACAAAGAATATAACAAAATATATTATATCTCTTTTACTTGTGACCATACACTCATCGTATCTACTAATAAAAGTACCGTAGGCTTGGATTGCAGGTTTAATACATAATACCAACTTATTAGGAAAATACAAAAAATGGTCCTTGCATATAGGGGGTGCACATCCCTACTAGAATCTATTAATGTGAGTTAGAGATGTCTTCAAGGGTCAACCTTTGCAACTTTAGTTTGCTCTATGGAAAATAATTTCCTATAATTTATTGTCTATGTTCTATTTTATTATGGTTAACACTAGCAGGAAAGGGGATGCTTTTTTGCCAAAGAAGCGGGCAACCTTGTTATACTAATATTGTTGGTTGACAATTATGATCCTTGAAATAAGTTCCATATTGTTCATTATCTCCTTTTTCACTTAAAAGGACGGTTGCCAATTACTCAAAGATTGATGATTTTTAGTTGAAATCATAGAAAGGAGTATTTTTTAGTGTATTTCTATCAATGATCATATTATATCATCAATAGGAAGCCATGGTCCATTATGAGTATAAGCCAACTCCACTAGATTATTTGTTTCCGTGAGAATCTTGTAAACATACCAAAATGTTTCATTCTCCATATGATACTAGCAAATGCCTTAAAACCTAAGGGTCCTAGGTTACATTTGGAAGCCCAATCTGAGTCTATTTTTGACATGAGAGAGATTCCAAAAGAGGAATGGATTACATTTCTTTTATAGCTCATCATTTGGAGCACTTTAATCTACCATTATATCCAAAAGCATTTGTTATGTTATACTTGAATGGAAACCAAAATGTTAATAACCTACAATGTATAGGGACCAAGAACATGATCTATAATACTAACTTGCTTGGAATCATGGTTTGGGATTTGCACAAGAAAATTTATGTTCAATAAAAATCAATAATGCTCATATGTAAAAATGCATCAACAAATTGGTATAGTGAGGTAATAAAACAACAGAACAATGATAATATACAAGTCAAATTATATTGATATATATTTAACAAAAGTATTTTAAATTCTTGTATGGTTTGGGATCCTTAAAACTCGGTTGAAGTGCAAGAATCACATGGTGGGATTAAGATTTTGACTTTGATTATAGATGTAGGTCATACCATGTGAGAATCAATAATTGATTTTACATTTTATAGAAAATTTTACAGAAGAAATAAAGAAATAAAATGGCATGAGATGAAGTGGTAAAAAATGTGGAGTTTCAAGATAGAAACTTTGATTCAAAATATTGTTAAGCAATATATGCATAAGTTCCAAAATATACAAAAACAATTATGTGGTTTGTTGAGATACAATAATAATATGGTCATGAATGTAATAGGGGTGGGGCCCATTTCAATCCCATATAATCAATTAAAAAATTATATTCAAAATATATATGCTACATACGTTGAAAGAACTTCATTATTCATGTTTTTTTTGTCTAGAGTGAAATGTTTCTTACAAAATTGTATTTATCCTTGAGTACTTCTACAAAATCATATCGGGTGATTATTGATCATCCCTACAATTCCCCTTAGTTTTTGACATGTGAAGCAATATTGCAAAGCATAAATGTGATGTTTTCATTAGCAAAGAAACTATTTACAAAGAAAAGGATTCCATTTGATCGAGCCAATTGTCTAGCTTGCCAACATCAATGTAACCTTCAAATAGGAGAATATTCAAATTAATTTGAATATAGAAAGGTGTGTGCTCTCAAAGGGTCTATTTAGGGCAACCATATGGTGAATCATATCAATATGTAAGATGAGAGTAGCACTTCCACTTGGATCACATAATGTTGTTTGTGTGTTGTATCAATAATGTGAAGTTTACTCTTTACGAACCACTGAAAGTAGTTAACATAAGTGCACATTTTGTGTATGTGTATCCATCATCGTTAATCTTCTTAAATCAAACCTAGTTGTCAACATGGCATCAAAGTTATGTTTAATTAAACCTAAAAATTCAATGTCGAGACTTTGGATTTCTTACTACATTTGGAATCAATGTATAGTGAATATGCTTTTTAAATCAAGGATCCAACATCACATGAAAAGTGCGAACAATTTTCCTTGTTAAGTATTATTTGTGATGCGGGAGCATGCAACTTGGGAACATCCATTTGACATCATCAGCCAGCTCGCATTTAGGAGTAACTAGTTGGTAAAAGCAAAAAAACAATAATAAATAATAATAAACTAGTTAGAGTTTTATATTTTGAAGACCGGATAAGGATAAGTATGAAGTTGTCAGCAAAGACCGGATAAGGATAAGCACAAGGATAAGGATGAAAATAAAATTTGTAAGTTAGTTAGCAACTCATTGCCCATGCTTATAAATTAGAGGAGAACATTAGCCATGAGTGTGGAGGTTAAGAGCGAAAATCGTGTTGCATGTTTACAACCATCCTTTTGTGGAAGTTATGTCGTGTTGGCTTTGATTAATACAATCGTTGTGTTGTGTGAGTATTAATATTTTTAAGCCTCAATCTTGTAGGCTTTCAAAATACATGTTTTTGCAAGTTTGTGATCTTTGTTGTAGGACAACGTAGTATAGATATGTGGACAAGAACTGAAGATTTTCGAAGGATGCCTCCATAGTTGGAGCAAGTACAAAATAAAAATTGTCAACGAGGAAGGAGAGCCCTACATAGTTGTTGCATCATTTTGGTATCAGAGCCAGGTTGATCAGTGAGGACGTGTCAAAGGAACAATGGTAAGAAGAAGACTACGAGGCCCTCGAGCCATAAATATAGTTGAGATGTTAAGGGGAATTATTGCTCGACTTGAAGCAATCGAAACTGGTCAAAGAAAAGGTGTTCATCTTGAGGAAATTAGTGATAGTGAAGAAGAGGAGACTAGTCACATAGAAAATCAAGATGAAGAGCGAGAGGGAGAAACAGATGATCAATTGATCTGAGCGATTTCTAATCTAGGTTGAAAGCCAAAGATAGAAATTTCATCATATAATGGGAGCTTGAATTCAGAAGAGCTTGTAGATTAGATTTTTGAAATAGAAAAGTATTTTGACTTTGAGTTGGTAGAAGATGCCAAAAGGGTGATGTTTGTCATTACAAAGTTAAAAGAACATGCGTCCTTGTGGTGGGATCATGTGCAAACTAAAAGACGAAGGAAAAGCAAGGAAAAGAACAAGTCATGAGAGAAAATGGTCACCAAACTAAAGGCCAAATTCCTACCATCAAACTACCAATTGGGTCTCTTTCGAAATTTGTAAAATCTCATACAGAAGGAATTGAGTGTGAAATATTACACTGAAGAATTGTACAGGTTGATCATTCAGGCTAAATATGGAAGATGATGAAGAGTAGGTATCAAAGTACATATATGGGGTAAGAATGTCCATACAAGATGAAAATATTATGATTAGGATAAGAACGGTAAAGGAAGCCTACCAGTATGCCCTAAATGCGGAAGTGAAATTGTTGTGATAAAAACAAACAGTGGGAGAGAACAACAAAAGCAGGAAGGAGAAACCAATACTTAACATAGTGAGTTCAACCAGAACACCAAAGGAGGTGGAGACTCCTCATGAAGCAAAGGTGGTTTTGGACAAGGAAGGGGAAGAGGATTCTTTGGACGATGTTTTCGATGCGGAGAAGAGGGTCATCGGGCTTATGAATGTCCAACCGTGCAACAAAGTAACAACAAAGGAAATGAGATCAGAAACCACATCACACAAGCAAAGGAATAAAGTGTTGCTTCCCTAAGGCACATAGAAGATCCTGAGCAAGGAGAATCTTTCATGATGAAGAGAGTACTATTGAAGCCAGAGACAAGAGAAAGTGAACCTGTTCAAAAGAGAAGCCTTTTTAGAATAGTATGTAAATCAGGGGGCAAATGTTGTCAGGTCATAGTAGACAGTGGGAGTACAGACAACCTAGTGTCTGTTTAGATGGTGGAGAAACTAGGATTTATAAGGGTAGAGCACCCTAATCCGTACAAAGTCTCTTGGTTGCAAAAGGGACACCAGATCTTAGTTAATGAACAGCATAAGGTGAATTTTCACATAGAATCATACAAGGATGAGGTTTTATGTGATGTTATGCCTATGGATGCTTGTCATGTGTTATTGGGGAGACCTTGGCAATTTGACAGAAAAGCAATACATAATGGCAGGAAAAACACCTATACCATTATGAAAGATGAAAAGAAGTTGGTGTTGATTCCATTGAAGGACAAAGATGGGAAAGATGACAATGGTTCGAAAGTCTGCATAATTTCAGGAAAGCAATTTTTGAAGGAGATGACAAACGAGAAGGCATGTTTTGCCTTGATTGCCAAAAACACAAAGGAAGAAATGGCAGACAAGGAGGAGATTCCAAGGGAGGTGAAGGATTTGTTAAAGGAGTATGCAAAAATTGTATCCAAAGAATTGTCAGATGGATTGCCACTAGTAAGGAGCATTAGCCATCACATCGATTTCACTTTGGAATCGAGTTTACCCAATAAGGCAGCATATAGAATGACGCCCATGGAGAATGAAGAAATAAATTGACAAGTTCAGGAGTTGTTGGACAAGGGGTTGATCAGGGAAAGCTTTAACCCACATGCAGTCCCAGCTATGGTTGCATCGAAGAAGGGTGGAGAATGGCACGTGTATAGATTCTGGGACTATTAATAAGATAACTATACAGTATTGATTCCCATTGCCACGTGTGGACGATTTGATGGATTGTTTGAGTGGAGCGAGGTACTTCACAAGGATAGACTTGAAGAGTGGGTATCATCAAACCCAGATCAGGGAAGGAGATTAGTGGAAAATCGCATTCAAAATAAAGGATGTGTTATACGAGTGGCTAGTTATGCGATTCGAATTGACAAATACACCTAGTACCTTTTTGCGGTTGATGAATGAGGTGTTGAAGTCATTTCTTGGCAAGTTTATGGTTGTCTATTTGGACATCTTGATATTCAGTAAGAGCAAAGAAGACCATTTGACACATCTAAGATTAGTCTTGTAAAGTCTAAAGGACTAAAAGTTGCTAGTCAACTTGAATAAATGCAGTTTCTGAAGGAGGAATTGGTGTACTTGGGTTTTGTGATTTCCCAAGATGGGTTACGGATGGACCCTAAGAATATCAAAGCCATTGTGAATTGGCCATCACCAAAAAGTAAGTTTGAGGCCAGGAGTTTCCATGTTCTAGCAAGTTTTTATAGGAAGTTTATCAGAAACTTTCACGAAATGTATGTTCCAATTATAGAAACGATAAAGGGAGGAAAGCATGAGTTTTAGTGGACAAATGCAGCATAAAGGAGTTTTCGAAACCTAAAGGAGAAGATAACAGAGCAACCTATTTTAGCCTTACCAAATTTCAGTAAGGCCTTTCAAGTGGATTGTGATGCAAGTGGAGCATCAATAGGAGTCTTGAGCCAAGAAGGCAAGCCCATTGCCTATTTCAGCGAAAAGCTAAATGAGGCAAAGAAGTACTCAGTCTATGACTAGGAGTTTTATGCCATTATTCAAGCCTTGAAGAAGTGGAGGCATTATTTATTGTCAAAAGAGTTTGTCTTGTTCATAGATAATCATGCTCTACAGTTCATTAACAATCAGAGTAAGTTGAATCAAAGACATATGAAGTGGATGGAATTTTTGAAGCAATATTCATTTGTCTTGAAGCACCAAAGTGTTCGTTCAAATCGAGTGGTTGATGCCTTAAGTAGAAGAAATCTATTGGTGAACATAATGCAAATCGAAGTCGTTAGCTTTTATTCTATGAAGGAGCTTTATTCCGATGATGTAGACTTCAAGGAAACTTGGGTAGCATGCAATAATCCTACTATAGGGGACAGGAGGCCATGGTTGGACTACTTCATCCAAGAAGGATTATTTTTCAAGGGGCAGCAGTTGTGCATACCACGAGGTTCGATGAGGGAGAACCTGATATGAGAGAAGCATAGCAGAAGACTAGCTAGACATTTTAGAGTAGATAAAATGATGGGTCAACTTTGTGCAAGTTACTATTGGCCTGGTATGAATGCAGATTTCAAAATGTTTGTGCAATGTTGTAGAGTTTGTCAGCATGCAAAAGGAAAGAGCCAAAATACTAGGTTGTATCAACCTTTACCAGTACCAGAGAGGTCGTGGGAGGATATAAGCATAGATTTTTCTCTTGGGTTGCCACAAACACAAAGGGGTAATTATTCTATTTTTGTTGTTGATAGGTTTTCAAAGATGACACATTTCATTCCTTCTAAGACAAGGAATGGTGCAACCCATATTGCTAACTTGTTATTTCAAGAAGTGGTAAGGTTGCATGGTTTGCCAAAGAGCATTGTGTTTGATAGAGATACCGAGTTTGTTGGTCATTTTTGGCGTACCTTGTGGAAGAATTTAGACACCAAGTTTAGCTTTAGTTTAGCCTATCACTCGCAAACAAATGGACAAATAGAAGTTGTAAATAGAAGCCTTGGAAATTTACTACGATGCCCTGTTGGTAAGAAGCCAAAGTTGTGGCATATTGTATTCGCAAAGGCAAACTTTGCATATAATAATTCAATAAATAGAAGTACAACCAAAAGCCCATTCCAAATTGTGTATGGCACCCGTCCTCGAGGAGTCGATGAGTTATGAAGTTCATCTGAATTGCAGAAGCCTAGTGCTTTGGCAGAGGATTTTATCAAGTATATGCAAGACTTGCATCATGAAGTCAAGGCTGGGTTGGAAAAGAATATCCTTAAATACAAGCAATATGTCGATCTCAAGCATCGTACACAGGAGTTCCAGGTTGAAGATTTGGTTTTGGCACACTTGAGAAAAGAGAGGTTTCCCAAAGGCACATACAACAAGCTCGACTGAAAGAATATTGGATTGTGTAAGGTCTTGAAGAAGTTTACCGCAAACACGTATGAAATTGATCTTCTAGAAAGGATCGACATATCATTGATATTTAATGTAGCTAACCTCTATCCATATTATGGTCAACCTATTGATGACGATGAAGCTCACCTGACTTATATCCAAGCAAAGAAATAGATCACATCGTTGCTTGAAAAGGAACACGATGAAAATGAAGCCATTATGGACTCGAGAATGGCAAGAAAGTCAAGAGGTAAGGCATACCATGAATATTTGGTTAAGCGATAGAACCAAAATGTTGACGTCGTGATATGGCTAACACCTTTCGAGATTTCCAAGTACGAAGTATTCGTTGATGACTTTCAAACATTCAAAGAACATTTTTTTTGTTACGTGGTGGGTATGATAAGGGAGCATATAGGTTGGGAACATCCACTGGAAATCATTAACCAGCTTGCATTTGGGAGTAACCAGTTGGCAAAAGCAAAAAAATAAAAATAATAATTAAAAAAATAATTGGAGTTTTTATTTTAAAGACCAGATAAGGATAAGCATGCAATTGGCAGCCAAGAACGGATAATGGTAAGCATAAATATAAGGATGAAAATAAAAGTTGTAAGTTAGTTGGCAACTCATTGCCTATGCTTATAAATTAGAGGAGATCCTTAGCCATGAGTGTGATGGATAAGAGTGAAAATTATGTTGCATGTTTGCAACCATCCTTTTGTTGAAGTTATGTCTTTTTGGCTTTGATTAATAGAATCTTTGTTTTGTGCGAGTATTAATATCATTAAGCCTCAATCTTGTAGGCATTCAAAATACATGTTTTTGTCAGTTTGTGATCTTTATTGCAAGACAACGTAGTCCAAAGGAAGCCACCATAGTTGGAGCAACTAAAAAAATTAAAATTGTCAACAAGGAAGGAGAGCCCCACGTAGCTGCTGCATGAAATGTACACCTCGATCTGACGAACAGATTGCACACTGGCCTGATTTTTTTAATTTTAGTTTGCTTTTTTATCTGATTTTTTTTTTTTTTTTGAGGGTTTAATGTTGGTTTTGCTTGTGTTTTATATTGAGGGTTTATAAAGATAAATGGACTCAAAATATAATGTAAAACACAACAAATCAAATAATACTGTAGCACCCTAAAATTGGCACAGTTAAACCTTCATAAAAAGATAAAAATTCAAATTTTAACCTCAAACCGCCCGTTAACCGCTCGTTACCCGCTTTCCTCGTTTTTCGTGCCATTTTTAGGATTTCTTTTGACCGTTGGACAATATCGTCGCAGATTAGACGAAATTGTCCCAGATCTGACGAATTCGTCTGGAATAGAACATCCAGACAATTTCGTCCCAAAATCGAATTTTCATAATTAGCTTTTGTTCCAACAGCCTCTCTAACCTGGGCAGAAAGCGTGTCTGTGCAGTTAGAGTCTCCCCCGTTGGAGATCTCCCAAATTGGGATGATCTCCAACCTCCTAACCTCTCCCTAATCCTATATAAACTGGGATTTTCTCAGTTTACCCCCCTGATTGAACCCCTGAACCTCCTAGCTGACGGATTTCCCTGCAAATTTGGTTCCTTATTCCTTAGAACACCTTCATACTTTTGTTTGCATTTTGTATTTCATGTTTTCTTGCAGGTACTTTACTGTTTTTCAGTCGAAGCTAGCTCGGATCGTCGCAAACGATTCCAGACGATTTCGGACGATCTTGTCGAGGAGCGCAGACGATCTCGTACGATTGGAGACGATCCCGATCGTAGTCCAGATTGGGGGCAATCAGAGTCTAGAGTTTGCATCTCTTTATCACTTTTCTGCATTTTTTTTATACATTATCTTAGTTATTATGTTTATGCATCTTGGAGTTCACCTCATTTAGCATAACCGCATGATAAAGTTAAAATCAATCATTAAATCTACTGCAATTTCTCTTGATTGTTATTTGAATCCATTGTTTAGGCACGTTTGTTGTTATTGTTATCATTCTCCTTTGCTTCTGCAGTTGCATGTTTGGTATTTTGTATCTGTTTTTGTGATTGCAGGTTTCTGACGAATTACGAATTCGTCAGATCTCAGACGATTTCATCTGATCTCAAACGATCGACTGTGATTCGAGATGATTCTGTGAAATATCAGACGATTACGTACAAGTTGAGACGATTTTGACTGCTACAAAACTCATAACCTTCATCAAACATCCGGAATCAGGTATGTACTGTTCTAGTTAGCATATTCTCTGTGTTTAGCATTCATTCTTGTTTTCTGTATTCACCTAAATCTGTATTAGCATATAGAATAGTTTAGATTCATCTTGGCCAAACCTAGGAGTTGAATGATTAAAGTACGAAATGAACACATCAAACTCACTATCAACCTAGGTGTGGAAACTGCCAATCAAAAGTTTCCTGGTGAACCCACCATCCGTCGAAAATTCACCTTATACCCCTCCCCCGAGAGGCGGGACCTTCAAAGGGCCTCTCAGTCCGAGGTATTGTCTCATCCTTCTCGCATTCCCTTTCCAGGCACGGATCCTATAGCCTGAGGGTAAGGATGCGAAAAATTTGGAGCGATACACATACTGACAGAAAATTGATTTTTTATTTATTCTGACCTGAAATCAGCAAATTACAAAATTTGTCCGTGGCTCTGGGTGTGCCCGGATGATAAGCTAAAACAGTGAATCGCTGATATCTTCACCGTCTGGTGTCCGAATCACGTGTCGTCTAATGCTAACTGCTCCTGGAGGCTAGGCGCACCTTTTCCACTGATAAACTGCAGGTTGAAACCCCCAACAATTTTGGCATGCCCAGACTGAGAAATGTGATGGACAAATTTTCGGAATGGAAATCTAACTCCTGCCCAGGTGGAATATGGCCAAAATACGAAGACCTAGATGCTCCGTTTCTCGACCCAGAAAAAACTTCAATTTTCGGCAAAGCCTTGTCTGCCCCGTGAATGCTCATATGAACTCTCTGATGCGAAAGCTCCAATTCCGATCAGCTAGAGGTGATCTCTCACATCTAAAACTGACAAATTCCTGTTGAGGTAGCTCCCAACAAGCCCTGTGATCTTTTGGTGAAAATACCTACGAAAAGCTCCACAAAAAACAATATCTTCCATAACCAAAATGACCCTCAACGTGAAAATATGAGGGAAGGTCGATTAGGGTTTCCAAGGCTCCATTTTGAATTTCTTTTAATTTTTAATTTGTCTTTCAACTCATAAAAAGGGACCACCATGTCCTAGTCGAACCACTTTATGTTTTTAAGTTATAACTTTAAATTATAACTCAACGTTAAAATATAACACTAAAAAGTGTCCCCCTTTTCCTAACGACTGTCGGCCTTGGTCAACACTTGCAACTTGATAAAATAAGCTCTTTGAATGATGCAAATGCCCGAAACAAGGTAATTCTGGCTCACTGGATCACATCCGAGTCTTTGTCATGGAGTTCTGCACATAAAATCCTCACCGAGTCCCTAACCACACTGATTAGCCTAGGGTCCCTGTGTCTAGGCTAACAAACCTATGCACTGAGCTAGTGCTGAGTTGGGGACATTACACTGTATCAATTTGTTTTCTTATTAATATATTTTGATTTGGAGTTCAGTGTTGTTTTATTACATCCCATTTTCTGTCTTATGTAAAATTTACAGTTTCGACTTTCTAGAGAAAAGCACTAGCTTTCTAGAGAAAAGCATAAGCGAAAGTGATTACTAATAGGAACTTGAGAAATTCCAAGTACCATGGAAAAAATATTGAGTTTTAGGAATTACACAACAGAACTTGCGGGCTCCTTTTGCTTTGAAACATACACCTTTTCTTCCAAAACCCACAGAGCTAAATGCACAGCACATCAAATAAGAATATATGTATATATCGATATAATCCAGGACTTGGCGTAACTCTCCAGGCCAATAAAAACATACAACATTCTTAATAAATACTTTAAACAAACAGAACTACAAATGTCCACAGAGAATTGCAAAACAACCTGACATTATTCTCCTTAAATTAAACTAGCAATTGCTTCCTTGTAAAGATTATGTTTAGATCAAACGGACCCCACCTGTAAACACCTTCCAACAGCAAAGTTTTGATCAGTAATTGATTGTGGGAGAGGAATCCTAGTTCGCAACAAGGCAGCTTCTACACTGGAGTTATCAACAAGTGTAATGCGGTGGTAAGATTTATACTCACCAACGCGTTCACCTTTCATACTCAGCTTAATCTGCATATCAGTTGTAGTACTCTCCAATCCCCATATCTTCTGCCATATTACTCATACTCAAGATACACATCCTATGCTTGCTGAAAGCCCATACTCAAGACACAAGTATGGTCACTATGATATCGGATGCCACTTGTAAGAAATGGTACTTCAGTTGTGGGCAAACAATATATTGGATGCCTAACACATGTACAGCTACCCCATACTTGCAAAGAGGAACCTGCTAAATTGATTTGTCTAATAGAAATATGTTGTCCTGTCTTATGGAGGCAGACTTCAGTAATGGTTTTAACAAATGCAATTGTATATTTATATTTCCCATTATAACAAGTCATTGGTTTTCAAAGAGCTGGATCAATTGGATAAAGGTTTGTGATCATTTGACACTTGATCCTGTTCTCGTCAGTGGTAACCTACCCAAAATTTTCCATCTGTTTTGGGAGCTGCAACAGGAAGACCCATTATCTCCTTCTCCGTGATGACAATAAAATCTTGTGGTGGAGACCTGACATGTAAATAAAAACTCAAAGAGTCTCAAGCCAAAAAGCATCCATTCCGTAGGAAGAGCAGAGGCTTTCAAATAATATATTGCTTGTGGACAAAGAGGCCTTAAATTAAGAAATAAAACAAGACAAAAGCCAATTAATCTATTAAAAACGGAATTGTAGAAGGTACTAAATAATTGCAGTGCTGTCTTTGCAATACTTACAATACTGCGTGTATATGTTCCCTTGGGACTTATCCTGAGATTTGGCGACAGTCTCAGAGATGCCTCCCTGCCATTCCGAAAACACTTCCCACCGTCTCCATCCCAGAATTTCATGGAACAAAGCTACTCTTTCTAATAGAGCACAAAAAGAAATGAGTACATACCATTACCAAAGTCATACAAATAAATAGGCAATGGTCTAACAGACGGATGATATTCGCTGGCAAAATCTACTTGAACAAATAAAGAATGTTTAAACTGCAGAAACCAATTAAAATTGTTGAAATTGCTCCATGATGACAACTCATATGATCGGTAATCACCTTCCAATATCAAAGTTTAGGACAAAAATTGATTTGTAGGAGAGGAATTCCAGTTTAAAACAAGGCAGCTTCTACAATGCTGTTCCTTCTAACTTTACACACTTCTGTGATCAAACTATCCACTCGTTTCCACCAGACATAATGAACAAAGTAGCAAACCTTGCACTGGTTAAGGCAGCTTAAGCCTTAAATACTGGTTTAGGTCAGAAACCAATTGTTGGAGAAAAAATTTTAGTTTAAAACAAGGGAGCTTCTACAATGGTTTTCTTTATAATTTAAATACTTCTTTGATGAAACTATTCACTCGTTTCCAGCAGACATATCGGACAAAGTAGCAATACAATACTTATACTGGTTATGGCAGCTTAAGCCTTAAATACTGTTATCCTTCAAAACTGATTGTAGAGCAGAAATTCTAGTTTAGCAAAAGATAGCTTCTACACTCCTGTGATCAAACTATTCACTTGTTTCCACCAGACATATTGGACAAAGTAGTAATACCTATACCGGTTAAGGCAGCTCAAGCCTTAAATCCTGTAGAGAATGAAATCTATGCAAAAAGGTAAGGGGAGTGCTCCTTCAACAGAAAAATGGGTAACAATATCTGCTTTGTATAAGACAGCAAACTGGGAAACAACGTCTGCCTTTTATGGAGCTAGCATGTATTATAAATTGTAGTATACATTGAGCTACTCAGGCTGTGTTGCTGCATGGATCACATGCAGATGTATTTATATGCTGTATCAGCAATTTATAGTTTACTTTTTCTAATACAATGAAACAATATTCAAAGCATTTGCAAATTTTCTGTAAATTTTCCCCAACTGTAATATAATCTTCAAGCCTCCTCTTAAATAAAGAATCAAGGCATAACTGATCATTCTCAGCATGGCATCCAAGATGTGTCTAATCAAACTTCAAATTTTAAGAATTAAGTTGTGCTACGATTTCCGTTATGATTGCATTTGAGAATCATGTGTAATGAATATACATTTTGAACGAAGTTTCTAGCATCCAACACCATGGAAGCAATGCAAATGTCCTTAGTTGTGTCTAATGATTATCCTTTCACTTAGAGTTCAAAGCTGACATCTTATGTCCTGTTGATATGGTTGGATTTATGATTCATCATTGTCTTGTCTAAATTATTTTGGATAATTTACCTTTGGATTTAGTTGTTTGAATATTACAAGACGGATTCTAATACATGAACATTTGTGTTTTAACATAACTTTCCCTATGCAAATTTCCAATTGTAACTATTCGTGTAAATTTCCAATTGTAACTAGTCTCAATATCAAACCTCATAATAGCATCGAGAATCCCAATTAAATCAAATATATATATATATATATATAGAGAGAGCCAGTTTAACCTCAATCTTTAATTCCAGTAAGATGTAACATTATCAGAAAAGATTGCAGTCCATGTAGTTTTTCCAGGTTCCAAACCCCAACCTCGAAAATTAAAATCCTGTTATATTATCTTAAAAAAATAAAAAATAAAATAGAAGCACACTCGCATCCTCATGCGATAGTTTCTTTAATAAATAAAAAATAAAAGTCTATGTAAGGTTTGATTGTCTTTAGAGCTTAACACCTATTAGAAAAATGGAGATTCATTGTATCTGGATGTTGTTTCTATGACCTATACTAAACTGTGAACACATTTTCCCCTGTTCCCCTTACGATGGGATTCAGAGATCACCGCGAAACTATTTAAAATATTAAAAAAACAAAACAAAAGGACCTAGGGAATCATATTGGGAAATCGAACTGTGGTCTACAAATTACAGCACACGCTTTGTACGGTACTGTTCCTCTGAAATATGCACTTCTTCTTACAAAAAGCATATTAATAAAGTGCATAGGGCATCAAATAAATTATTTTGACAAAAGCAAAAAAAAATTGTGACATCTAGGCAATCTCTTCTGGCTTATAAATCATAAGCAAAACGTTCCTAGTAAATATTCAGAAGGAATAACAAAAATGGCATAGAAGCGTTCGTAATAAATATTTAGGAAGAACCCAACCGATGATAAAAGATCTACGATCCACAACCGATGATGAAAGATCTACGACTGCGAGATATGAGACTCCTCATCCAGACCAGGCAATTTTCTTCATATTTTGAAAAACTACGTACACATCAACCACCGTGGAAAAGATGTCAAGGGGAAGTATGACCATTGCATTCTTGACATCATTTCCACGGCGGTAGATGACTACTTCGTATGCGTCCATTGAGCGTTTCGAAGACGGGGAGCCCTTCGGATAGGATTCCAATTTAGGTCTGGTTCTTTGCAAACGAATGCACCCTAAGGTTGCAGGTTGCGATGGGCTAAACCACACGATGAAATTGTGTCTCTGTTGTGTGTGGGGACCAATTTATAAACTTAACCAATGGTACTGAAGCTTTAATGTTTAGGGAAGTTTTTTTTTTTTTTTCAAAATGGGTAATGTAAGAAATTTTTATGATTGTTTAAGGTTGATATTTTCACTATGATCTTTTATAAGGGGATATGAGCTTATCAATAGGGGTCAAACATAGTCATATACATACCCACCCTCTTACACAGTAGTGGGCGTTGCAAATTGACTAAATCGTTATGCTCCCTATAAGTTAAATATTAAGGATTTGAGTTGATAAACAGTTTTTTTTTGTTTTCCCTTTTATTCTAAGGTTTTTAGAATATAGATTTATGAGATTTTTTAAAAAAATTAAAATATAATATGTATATTTAATTTGAAAATGTTATATTAAAATAAGATCATTTATAAGTTGAAAGAGACTCCTCTCAACTTTAGGTGATAAAAACACCTGTTTATAACAATAAAAGAAAATTTGTATTGGAGTCAAACCTCTTAAACCATTTCTTTACAAGGGTTATCCACCTTTTTACACTAGTAAAAGAAGATCTATATTTGAGCCAAATCTTCTAAACCATATTTCTACAATGGTTGTTCAAATTAGCTAAACACTAGATTTGCTCACCAACCTCCCTAGTCCTCATCCTCAATAGTCATGTCACTATGCCACTGAATCCCTATCCTTCTCAGTAGCCATCTTTAGTCAGAAAGTCTACTACTTTATTTAGATATCTACTTATATAAACCGGAATCACATCATCTAATTTCCTCCACAATTTATTAATTTGGATGACAAGAATCCTCAACCTCCATGTTTTCAAATCAAAGTTCCTCATGCAATCCAGAGCTCTTACCAATATTTGAGAATTTTATTATAGGATTATCTTCTAGTAACCTTGTGTTAATAGAAGCAGATTTGATAGTTAAAGCTTTTGCTTCATTGTTTATGGTTCTTCCCAAGCCTTGCAGTTCCCAATAGAGCATTGTCCCAATATGATTCCTACAAACCATCCCAATTCCAGCTCTATTTGGATTACCTTTTGCAACTCCATTAGTATTAATTTTAATCCAACCTTTTGGGGGTGGTTTCCAACTAGCTTTGTCCTACCCCTCTTGCACTTCAACTTCCTTCTCCATCATCCCTATATTAGCTTGAGTTTCCTCTTTAGCATACACTGCCACAATTTATGTGACTTTGCTTCAATGACCTGGCAAACGTCATCTAAGGATGAAAAGGTTTCTCTAAAAATTATGTCATTTCTCTCAAACCACACTTGTCACCAAATGAAGTTTAATCCAAGATTCCAACTGATACAAAGAGCTTTAGATTTAAATCCACCTCTCTTCCATATTTCCCAAATATTAATCTGATTCAAGTCACTACTAGCTCGAATTTTATAAGATAAAAACCAAATGTTTCCTCACTTTTGTAGCATAAAACACATTGAGATGGATTAGCAATTCCCTTACGTCTCATATTATCAAAAGTAAGAATTCCATTGTGCATGAACTGCTAGGCAAAGAAGTTTACTTTTGACCAACCCTTGGACTACCAAATATTTCTTCAATCCTCAACCTGATATGCATGAGGAGGAGGTTCTAAAAGGATCTTATCATATCCATCCTTCATTGTGTAGACTCCAAGGCTCCCATAGCCCCAAGCTAATTCATCCTCCTCATCTCTACCTGTGAGAAATATTTCTACCAATATTTTAGTCATAATGGGTGTCAATTCTAGAGGGATTGGAATTGGCCACTCATCTAACTTTTTTAACTTCTTAAACTTATAATCCTCCAACTGACTAGTGTTGAAATAACTTTCAATCTAGATCCAACCTTTGTTTTCCATGGTTGTTTTTACTAGTTGCAGATGGGGGGTATTGATAGGTGGGTATTGATCCCATGAATCTGTCTAAAATCATGTCTTCTCCACTCTCCCCTCTCCCCTCTCCCCACTTTCTAAAATAATCCATATTTCACTACATGAGATCCTAACTTTATAGCCTACCACACTAAGGACCCATTACCATCCAAATGGAAACGACTCACCTCATTCGGGTTCATCTGTCCCAAATATTTAATAGTTAAAACTCTACTAAATAAAGAAGTTAGTTGGGAAATCCACCTCTAGTAAAGCTTTCCAGCCAAATATTTTATTATTTAACTCTGATCTCATCAATCTCAAACCTCCTTTTACCTTGGGCTGGCTTACTTTATCCCAACCTACTAAGGCCCATTTCCTCTCTCCTTTTACTCCTCCCCATAAAAATTTTCTAGCCATGTTTTCTAACTCTTTCCATATGGTATGTGGGCAGCAAGGATAGAAAAAATTTAAATTGACATGACCTAAATGATTGACTACAAAAAAGTTAATCTACCCTCATAGCTTAACTATTTGTGATACCAATAATTAATTCTTTCTTTGATACAATCCAAAAGATTCCTCCAGATATCTATTTTCAGTTTTTTAAAATGCAAAAGGACCCCCAAATATACCTTTGGGAGAGAAGTACTCGTGAATCCCAAGATCTCTAAAATTTTGTCCTAAAGCCTTTGATCAAGATTGAAAAATACCACTTTGGATTTTTATCATTGATGACTTTGTTTGTGGCCCTAAGGTAAACATTAAGAGTATCTTTAACCATTCTTGTTTCTTTGAAGTTGGTCATTCCCACCAATCTTGTGTCATCCACCAACTATGAGTCAAAACTTCCTCCCCCACCTTGATACATGTTAGGAAACCTTGTTGTCTTCTCCTTAAGATGAGTCTACCCAAGCCTTCATCCAATATGAGAAAATATTATGGGAACAAGTATCTCCTTGACGAAGGCCTCGAGTAGCTCCAAGGGTTGCGAGAGAAGGTCTTTGATTAACACTGAGTATGTCAGAGTAGAAACATAACTCATAACCCATTCTATCCAATCTTGAGAGAAACCAAAGGTTGTAATCATCCTTGACAATAAGCTCCACTCCACCCTATCATATGCCTTTGACATATCCAATTTTATTAGCATTCCTCTATTGTCAAATTGCATTATGTGGATTGCCTCCTGAGCTAGAACCACACCATCTAAGATTTGTCTGGCCTCTATAAAACCCCCTTGCTTTGAGGAGATAATGTTATGTAGGAGAGGTTTTAGTCGCTCAGCCATTACCTTTGTGATTATTTTATATATGACATTGCATAAGGCAATAGGTCTATAATATGAAATATGCACCATCTCCCCTTTCATAATTAAGGTAATGAATGTATGATTTAATGCTTTAAGCATTCTTTTACTATCTCTGGACTCCTCTATAACAACCATTACATCCTTCTCCAAGCTTTCCTAGAAGCTCTTTCAGATATCAAATCTCTCCCCATATCAAATCTCTCCCCCTTTGACATCAATGGCAAAGGGTCACCTTTGGGGCTTGGGGCTAAGAATGAGCCTCTTAGCTTAGCCCCTCCCCCACCTCCTCATGAGGTGGTTAATTATGGGGTGGGAGTATTTCTACTCCTTGAAAGCACTGTTCTTTACCTTTTATCTTTTTCCCTTATTTTCTGAGTTTTCTGAATCCTCTAACTGTTTCTATACAAATCATCATCCATGTTCTTGTCATCATTTTTGTTCCTGTTTCTATCATCATTCATGTTTCTGCTCCTGTTCTTATTCATGTTCTCATTCCTGTTCATGTTCTCGTTCCTGTTCATATTCTTGTTCCTGTTCATACCTATTTCTGGAATATTTGCTCTACACCACCTTGTTGTGTGACCATCATTATTGCACTTATAACACTTAATGTTATTATTCCTTGGAGGTGCAAATGTAGGATTTCTTCTAGTGAAACCATATCCTTTTTTGTCATGAACCCTGCAATTCATTGCCTTGTGACCAAACTCATTACATAAGCAGCAATACCCTTGGAAAAGTTGTCATTTCCCATATTCTTGTCTTTCATGTGTCCTGCACTATGAAGTCATGTGCCCAAACCTATGACATGAAAAACATCTTCCATTGAAGTTTCCTTATCTTGACCTCATTGGTCTCCTGTTATGATTGTTGTTCCATATATATCTTCTATGTGTATTGTTCCTATATTTGTTGAAGCTTTTATTGTCCAACTCATCCTCTAATGTCTCACTCCCTCTTACACTGTCTTCTTCTTATGTATCTTCCTCTGAAGTTTTTTCTTCTTCAATACTTGAAGTAGACTCTTCTTACCATTTCTTTTGTACCTGTTTAGAATCAAGACCTGTCTTGTTTATTTCTCCTCTTTATATTGATTGTTTTATCCATACTCTTTGCATTGTTTACATACTTGTATAGCTTATTCTCTGAATCTTCTAAATCTTCCTTTAGTAGTGCCACTTCTTGTGCTAACTTCTCACATTCCAAAATCTTTGCTTCTAACTTATCTTTGAACTTGCTTGTCTTAGCCTTTGATTTTTTTAAATCCTCTATGAGCAATCTTCTTTCTTCATCACATTCTTGAAACTGAATTTCAAGCTTAGAGTGTTGCTTTCTTACCTTATTTACCGTGTTAAGGTCATAGATAAGTTCTCCCTTGAGATCAAACCATTCTCTACTGAATAATCCTCTATTTGTTTGTCTTTGTCCACATCATTACTTTCTTTTGGCTCGTCTTATAAAGGATCACTCACTTCTTCTAATTCCATTAGAAGATTTTCATCTGGTATTTCAAGTGCATCTTCATAGTCATCATCACTGAAACTATAACCATCCCTTGTGTAATCATCTTCAAGATGTCCAAATTTACCACATCTAAAACACTTGAGAATAACTAGAGTCCTTTTCTTAATTGGTTCTTTTTCTTCAATTATAAATAGGACTTCATCTCTATCATTTTCTGAAATACTAGCATCACTATCATTTGAGTACTTACTTGCATTATCCGCATAGTAGCTCCTCTTTTGTCTTTGGAAGAACTTCTTTCCTTGTCTGCTTTTTCCATCCTTGCTTTTCTTTTGATGCCTATATCTTTATGATTCCCTATACCTACGATCCTATTTTTTTTCACCATTGTTGTTCTTTGGTTCTTTACAATCTGTTGCAAAATGTCCATACTTTCCACAATTGAAACACTTAACAGATCTTAGACCTATGGGTCTTCTGGAACCTTTATCTCTTCTACCATAATTTGCTTCTTCATAACGGGATGACTCACTGCTTGATTCTGACTTCTTATCGTTTATCTTTTTGTTCACTTTGAATGCAACCTATTTCGGAGGGATAGGATCTTTTGTTCTTATCTCAAAAATTTTAAGCATGCCAAAAAAAACATTCTTGTCATACAATCACTATCAATTGATGTTTCTATAGCAGAGACCTTTTCACTGTACCTTTTTGGAAGAGTTCTCAAGATCTTATCACAAGCATCAGATTCATCGACCTTCATTCCAAGACCTCTCATCTCATGTACAAGTTCATCAATCTTACTTGAGATAGTCATGAATGTTTTCATCATCCTGCATTCTTAAGTTTTCAAATTCTCCATTGAGATTCCTGATCTTAGCTTTCCTGACACATTTATCTCCTTCATATATGTTATGCAGTAGTTCCCACATTACTTTCGTTGTTTTACAATCCATAACCTTCATAGATTTTGATCTACGCAATCATTTTATAATTGCATTCATAGCTCTTGAATTTGCATGTATTAGAAGCTTACCTTCCTTATCTGTAGGAGGATCGATTACTAAATCATATCCAAGTTCCATTGCATCTCAAACTTCATTGCCAAGTGCCATCAAGTGAAATCTCATCAACATAAACCAATATAAGAAGTCACTTCCATCAAATATTGGTACTGTATTATTGATGGACCCGTCCCTTTGATCATTTTGATCCATTGTGTTCTTGACCACTTTTCCTTCAAGCTGTCAAACTCTTCCGAAGGAACCCGCTCTGATACCAATTGAAGAACACAAGCTTATACTGAGAGGGGGGGTGAACAATATAAGACCACTTTTTACTTTTTCTCTCAAACCAATATATGAAATGTGAAGATAGCAATATCAACAATAGTAGTCAAAGCAATGTACATAACACCACACACAATAGAGACAACACAATTTACATGGTTCACCCAATGCGGGCTACTCCACGGAGAAAATCTTTCACTAATTTTTTTTCAATCAATCTCTTATGAATCCTTCCCAATTACAATGTTTATGGACCTTTGTCCAAAGGAGTTGTTTATCCTCTAAATCTAGTTTGTGGATCTCTATCCACGGGAGAACTCCTTCTCCTCTGCTCTGGTTGGTGATCCTCTATAAGACGACTGCCTTCATTGCACTGGCTTGTGGATCTCTCTCCAATGAAGACTCTTGTCTCCACTTAGAACACCTGTCCTCACTACCTTGGCTGATGGATCTCTATCCACTGGAGACTCTATCCTCTCTGCTCTATCACCTCCAAAGCTCTATCTCAATACTGTACTAAACACGGTCCAGTCGGTCTAGCACAACTCTGCTCAATATCTTTTACTAAACATAGTTTATTCAATTTAGCACAAGTCTGCTCAATAAGCTCACTCAAATTTGCACTAAACACAATACATTCGATCTAACAAGTCTGCTCAACTCTTGCACTAAACACAGTCCAGTCGATCTAACACAAGTACACTCAAATCTGCACTAAACACAGTGCAATCATTCTTTTAGGTGTAAAATAAATATATTTTAACCCATTATAAACTTCCACTCAAACTAAAGAACTACCACTGACATCTTGACATCAAAGACAACTTTGGCTTAGGGACTCAAAATATCCAACAAGTTGTCCCAGAAGGTTTGAAAAAACTCAATTGGAAAGTCACCTAGACCTGGTTTTTTTCGGTACTCATTCCAAAGACCTTTTTTTAGTTCCTCTCTATCAATGGGTTTAAGTAGGACCTCATTTTCTTCTCCAAAGATAATAGAGGGTATGACAAGAAGAACTTCTTTTTGAGCCTCTTCATCTTGCACCATACTTTCCTTAAACAATCTAGCAAAATAATCTATTGAATGGAAAAGCATGTCTAGGATTTCATCAAAGGAGTGTCTGTTCTCATCCTAAAGAGCTTCCATCTTGTTCACTATCTCCTAGAACAAGTAGTCTGATGGAAAATTTTGGTATTTTTGTCACCTTGTAATAACTAAGTGGTTCTTGCTCTTTGTTTCTAGTAGATCTCCTCTTGGTTGTCAATGTCCTCAATCATTTTACACAATGCAACATCCTCTTCTTTGAGTTACTCCGTGTTGTTCCTTCCTTGAAGTGTTTTTGAACTTCATCCCATTTGACCATCAATGGAGCTCTTTGGACCTATAAGTTTGTCTTGTTAGCTTACCTCCATTGTTTCAATTGATCCTTGACATAATGAAGATGCTTGTGGAATCTAAACATTGTTGTTCCATATGTTGGGTGTCCCTCTTCCCACCACTATGGAATTTTCTTTCGAAGTTTCTCTTTTTGTAACCAAAATTTTTTGAATCTAAATGGTTTGTGATGTTGCCCTATCTTGATCCCCCTTCCAACAAAATGGGGAAGTGATCCAAAATTGGACCCTCCAAAATCTAAAATTTTAGATTCCATTTCACAAACGCCTCCTCTAAAACTAAAAAATGGTCTAACTTAACCTTCCTACTATGTGACTCCTTATTAGTCCAAGTATAGTTGATTCCAGGACATTTAATATCCACCAAGTGTAATGCATGGACTTGAGCAATCATAAGTCGATACCCTGGATCCAAAATTGGGGTTCCCCTTTCCTGATCTCTAGATGATAATTTAGCATTAAAATGCCCAACAACAATTCAGTCTAACTCCTCCCTCGATACTCTCTTACTATGCATCAATTTCCATTCATGAATCTGACCATCTAGGTTTTGTGTCCCATAAAAATTTGTGATTAAAACCTGCTCAACTATCACATTGTGCCTAAAATGTGATGTGAGAACACCCCTCCAAGCTATATGTTCTATTGTCGTCCATTCAAGAGAGTTCCAAAAGGTAACAATCCCCCTTGAGACCCCTTAGGTAGCCACTTCCATATGACCAACACCCTTCCAAAGTCTATTTATTGTTTTACACATAAGATCCAATGACATTTTTGTCTCATGGATAAGCAAAAAAATTGTTTTACTTTTTTCTAAGTCTTCAAAAAAAATATTGATGGGTTCTACGTTTAAACCCCTAACATTCCATGATTGTATAATCATTTATTACCTTAAGACCAATAAGAGTCTATTGGCCTCACCAAACCCCCAATGATCAATTTGTCTTCTTGAAGTGCTATCAATTCCTTATTTGATTTTCTACACACTCCTTAAGAGTTGATATTCTTTGATATCTTTCCACTTGAGTTATCTCTAGATTTTGTTTTTCTTTGATATTTTCTGCTATACCCATGATGACATCCTTAATTATTGGATGATTATGGACTATCAATGACCCTACAATCTCTAATTGTGTTAACTCACTGTACTCTATTACCTACTCTAGGATAGGAGGTGAAAAAGGGGCTTGAATATGGTTGTTATTGTTTTCATTATTCTCATCCACTTCTTCCATGATTTTTTCTTCTTTCTGGTCCACTAGTGTCTTGAAGATATCATACCTATTTAAGGACTTGATTTGGGTTTGCTCTTTTCCAACTTTTTTCTTTTGCCTTCTTTTGGATTGTTCAAAACCATCTCCCTATGCTTCTACGTCCTGAGAAATATTGGTTGTTTCTTTATTGATTGTTGACTTATCCTCTTTAAGAAGATTTGATATTCCTAGAGGAGCCTCCATTTTTGTGTTCATATTGTTTGGGCAAGACCAAGACAAATGCAAAGCACAGATGGAAGTCACAGATGGGCAGATTGTCCAAGCCTTAACCCACTTGGATAGCACACATAAGTTGGTTGAATACCAAGTCACAGATGGGCAGATTGTCCAAGCCTTAACCTAAAGCAAAGCAAACTTGGAAAGACAACTTGCAAGTCACAGATGGCCAGACTGTCTAAGCCTTAACCCACTTCGACAGCACACATAAGTTGGCTGAATACCTCCTCTGGATTGCCCAACGACAAGAGCGACAGGAAGGTTTGACAAAAAGCGTCTCTGTAAAAAGCATGCAAGCAATTAAAAATGCTTTAGAGAAGATCAAATCAAATTATTTACAGTTGTTGTCTAATAGGGACTTGGCTATTTGTTTTGTTGAGGAGTCTTATCAAGCACTCAGGGGAAAGGAGAAAATAATTGATGAAAAATTGCGCAGTAACGACAGTGAAGTTGATGCATTTTTTGAAATTGGTCAGACATCTCCCGATTCATGTATTGTTAATAGTGAGGTCGATTCTTCCGAGCTTTCCATGGAACCAGTTGGTGAAGTTCAGATGGATTGTATAGTGAGGTATGCTCGTAGTTTTTCTTTCAGTCCACATGTTGATGATTTGACCATGTCATATATGAATGGGAAGAAGGGTTGGTATAAGGAGTTATATGTATCACCTTGGCATGAGGTGCTCTTCCCTATAGTTGTAGAATCAGTTTCTTATTGGGTTCCTCATTTGTCGATCCGGAATGGGTTCTCCGTTGAGTCGTAGAATAATTCAGCTTGTAGTCAGAGTGGCACAACAGAAATTATCAAATTTTGGGAATGACAAAATCCCTATTTGGCTATGGGATCCAAGAATTCCTCTGAGGGATGGATTGTTGTATAGAGTGGCAGAGCTTGACAAAGTTACCGGGGTCGGTTGTATCGGATCAATGACAGAGTTTGTTAGTCTTGCCATCTTCAGTGATATCAGTGTGGTGACAGAGCTTAACAGTATTTTCAGTTTCTGGGATCATAGTTCAGGGTAGTGTCTTCATCATGAGACATTCTTTAGATTTATTTGGGATCCTGGAATACAGATCATATTGCTTGAGGACAAGCAATATTTGGGAAGGGTGGATTGTTCTAATCAGCTAGTGGGAGCACATTCAGACTAGCCTATACACGGGTTCCCATAGGCTATGTCATATGCATGAGAGCCTTTGGAGATATTTGAGATAGCTTTTGGATTCTTAGAGCTCAGTTTTGGTGGTCATTCGGGGTCAACTAGAGCTAGGATGTTGGAATTGCTATTTTTAGTAGTGTCGATTTTTAGGGTTTCTTGTCGAGCGAACAAGGGGATGTTGCTCTACAACAAAATGGGTATCTGAAACAGGTTTTAGTTGGTCATTCGGAGTTTCATAAGGCAGATTTTTTAAAGCGCAAAGCTTGGCTTTATTAAGTGAATTATTAAATTCATTTTTTTAAGTTAAAACTTTATATTATAATTAAAGGGGAAGAAATATGTTTATCCCACATTGAGCGCAAAAAAAAGAGTTTGCCAAGGAGGAGCCTATTTATTCAGTGACTTGGTCTCATTTTAGTCATTCTGGATTTTAGTTATTTTCTCTATAGTTTGAGGCCAGTGGCTGAGACTTCTTCTCCGAAGGGACGGAAACCCCAACGGTGTGGCTGAGAACGAAACCCCTCAGATTTTTGGAGCTGGACGAAACCCAAGTTCTCTGTTGGTGAATTCACACAGGATTCATGCTTTGGTGCTTCAACGATTTCAGAGGTACTTTGATGTTTGTTGTTTTAGTATATTTCAAGGGTTTGCAGACATATTGTGGAAAGATTTTATTTTTTAAATATTGTAATCTGAACCCTATTTTGAAAAAAAATTGAAAAATAAAATTGCTAGTTATTTCTTGTTTCCTGGAGTTGTATTTTATGATTTTAAGAAACAGTATAGTGTTCCAAATATTGAAATATCAGAACGAGGGGGGGGCATTACAGACATGTTCTGATATTTCAATATTTGGGACACTATACTGTTTCTTAAAATCAGAAAATACAACTCCAGGAAACATGAAATAACTAGCAATTTTATTTTTCAAATTTCTTTCAAAATAGGGTTCAGATTACAATTTTTTAAAAATATAATATTTCCACAATATGTCTGCAAACCCTTGAAATATACTAAATCAGCAAACATCAAAGTACCTCTGAAATCGTTGAAGCACCAAAGCATGAATCCTGTGTGAATTCATCAACAGAGAACTGGGGTTTCGTCCAGCTCCAAAAATCTGAGGGGTTTCGTCCTTAGCCACACCGTTGGAGATAATAGCAAATTGGTATATTTATAATGATATTTTGAAGACATTTATCCATCTGGAATTTCTAAACATTGTTGTTAATTTGCCGATATGAATTAATAAGCTATTTTTTATCATGGGTGCTGCATAAAAATCGATTATTCAGTTTTAAATCCATCTGGGTATCATTGTTTGTTGTTGTTATTGGCTTCTTTCATTTGGGTAATTATTGCATGTTCAAATTAATCCATAGTTTTTGCAAAGACAAACCAAAACCACAGTAAAAAAACTTTTTATCCAGATTTGGGGGTGGAACATTACAGTGGTATCAGAGCTGGTTTTTCCTGCCAGCCTGTTCAGGGTTTCATTGCGAATTTTGTGAAGTCTTCTATCGAAGACAAAATTCTCAGGTTTGATTTGGTGGAAATAATTTTTTGTCTGAAATTATATTGCAAAAACACCAAACACAGAACAGGGCAGCCCATTACAGTGGATGCACTCAGGTGTTGTTTGAACATTGCAAAAATGTTGATTGCTTTTAGATGCCAGTTTTCGAAAGTCATTATGTGCTTTGATGATGGACTTTTTATTTTTAGTAAGTCAGTGGCTAGGGTTTCTGACCGTGCAGGTAGTAGATTGGTGTTCTATGAAAAATTGGGTATCCAAATGTATCTTCAGTTGTCAGTTTTGAGTTTGTCCCCCCCCTTGTTCTGATATTTCAATATTTGGAACACTATATTGTTTCTTAAAATCAGAAAATACAACTCCAATAAACAAAAAATAACTAGCAATTTTATTTTTCAAATTTCTTTCAAAATAGGGTTCAGATTACAATATTTAAAAAATAAAATCTTTCCACAATATGTCTGCAAACCCTTGAAATATACTAAATCAGCAAACATCAGAGTACCTCTGAAATCGTTGAAGCACCAAAGCATGAATCCTGTGTGAATTCACCAAGAGAGAACTGGGGTTTTGTCCAGCTCCAAAAATCTAAGGGGTTTCGTCCTCAGCCACACCGTTGGGGTTTCCGTCCTTTCGGATAAGAAGTCTCAGCCACTGGCCTCAAACTATAGAGAAAATAACTAAAATCCAGAATGAATGAAGAACCAAACTAGACATGATAATTTAAGAATACAACATGATCAAAACCATAAGCAAGCTATACACCAAAGATTTTCCAAACAAAATAGTGATGTAAATCAAAATATATTCACAAGATAAAATATATATTAAGAAAGTTCTTTTGCAATGTTTAAATGGTAAGAGCCCCTAAGATAAAATATATATCAAGTCAAAAAAAATTGACTTCACAAGTTATAGAAGGAATTATAGATGCAGCTTAAGGATAGTAGAAAAATGCTACATAGAATGTGTAAACAATTTCAATATTCATAATTTGAAATTTCACATATATTGCACCCTTGTTGTCATTTTACATATTAATCTTAATTTCTCGCATAATATAAAGCATGGTTGAGAAAATCGGAATCCGCAAAGAATCTACATTTTTAAAAAATGGCAAGGCAAAAATCGAGAATCGGCCAAAAATCGGGGAAAGAATCGGCCAAAAAAAGAAAAAACGAAGAAACGAACTTTTTCATTGAAACAAAACTTTTTTCATGCATATTACAATGAATTAACATTATGCAAATCAAATATTGCAATAAAAGCAATAATTCATGTCAAGATAGCATACAAGGCTCCAGCTTTAAGTATATATGAAAGTGACAAAACACATATTGTATCATCCCCGTGAGTGTGGTCTATCGGCAAGGATGCCACTTGCATTATCGGTGATGTGACCCCGGTTCAATCCCCATGGTGGATGTGTATAAGTAGTATTACTCAAAAAAAAAAAGTACAAAGTTACAAGTAACAAGAAGGGAAAAAAAGTTTCATTTTTTATATGCCTGCACATCGAAACAAGTAACAACAAAGTCGCAATCACTTGAAAAAAAAAGAAAAAAAAAACCAAAAGGCTAGGTTTAGGGTTTAAAATTGAAACATTGACAGCTGAAAATGGGCTTGCATACATAGTTATCAGGCAGCAATATTTACTTAAAAATAGGAGGAAAAAACAACCCTAAACTCAAAATCCTAGGGCCTAGACTAGGGTTTAGGGTTTAAACTTCAAGTTCAAAGTTCAAAGTCTCAAATTCAAACATTAACAGCTGAAAAATGGGATTGCATACATAGTCATCAGGCAGCAATATTTACTTAAAAAGATGAGGAAAAAAAAAACAAAACCCTAAACCCAAAACCTTAGGGCCTAGCCTAGGGTTTAGGGTTTAAACTTCAAAGTTCAAAGTTTCAAACATTAACAACTGAAAAATAAGCTTACATACATAGTTATCAGGCAGCAATATTTACTTAAAAAGACAGTTTTGGGTTTAGGGTTTAAACTTTAAACTTAAAGTTCATAACATTAACAGTTGAAAAATCAAGATTCTGCAGATTTTCTCAACTATATAAAGTATTGAATGCTTCTCCAAATTTCAGTTAGGTTTTATTGAGTTGTCCTTGAGTGAGTCATCACCTTGACTATTTTGCAGACAGTATATAATTCCCTCATGTTCACATGTAATAGAAGGTTTCAAAACATATAATTCCCTCATGTTCACATGTAATAGAAGGTTTCAAAACATAACTGTGATTTTATGAGAAAAAAGAGAAAATATTCACAATTAATATAATTCCAATTTTAGGTCCGAGGTGTAGACCATTTGGTTCGACCAAACCCCGTAAGGGAGGCGGAGTTCCAAGGTTCAAATCTTGCGCCTCGCCGGACTAAACGCTTGTCCCTTTCCTGGTGCTTTCAGAGGCGTAAAAGGTTTAAAATGATTGTGGCATGGCGGTTATAGAGGTGAACTGTGCGAAGATCTATGTGGCGGCTTCCAGGGCGGACAGCGCAAAATACTGTGGCGGTCATAAAATCCGGACAGCCTACCCGGATTCATGGCGGCTACCGATTCCACCATGTAAATTCAATATATATATATATATAATTCCAATTTTTAACACAAGAAAAAAATTGTGTTTCATATCATAAAGAAGAGAGGAAAAATGCATACTGTCACTCATAGGGATCTTTTTGTTTTTGTTATGTATACTCTATTTGTCTTAAATGTTGCAAACAGTCTATCTATAATATGTGAGTATTTGGAGGATATGTCTACTAGGTGGTCTTGGCTTGTTAAACTGCATCACCCATACCATCCTGACTGAAGCCTGAGTTAGAACACCTCTTATCTGTATGTATGAGTTGGAATCATACCTTATAAAAAAAGTCTTCTCTTTATTATCAAGCTACTTATGTAATACACAAATTCAGACGTAATTCCAAGCACAGAATCTAGACTGTCTAATCAAACTTTCATTCTAAAGAATTCAGCCATGCTAAGATTTTATTTTTTTTGAATGGTTTTTGAAATTCAGTGTATAAAGAATATGCATTTGAAATCTTGCAAGGATCAAACACAATGAGAAGTCAAAATAAATTTCCACTTTGTGTTCCACATTACTCTCCAGTACAACTTGAGTGGCCTAACCATGGAGACTTTGGAACTCTGAATAGAGACTTTAAGGTTTGAATCCTATGGGGGCTAAGGTTGTACACCATGCTTTGGTAACCAGAATATGATTGAATAAGCATATTATTACATTAAAAACTACTTTAGTACAGCCTAAGTAGCCTAATGGTGGAGAATTCGGAACTTTGAATAAAGGTTTAAGGTTTGAATCCTGCGGAGTAGGGGTTGTACACCATGCTTCAATAACTAAAGTATGGTTGGATAACTATATATTGGACAACACACGGATCACCTCATATGGCCTATGGCCTTGCGGAAGTTAAAAGCTAATTTATCCTTTTACCCTCTGCTAAAACCAAGCACTCACCTGACCAATCTTAAAATCACTGTATGAACCATTAACTTGTTCTATAATCCAAGGATTACCACTAACTCAAATATTTTAAATAGGACTATCAAACAAAGGAAGCAGAAAGAAAGGAAAAAAAGGTATTTCACCATTAGAGGAAATGGGAAAATATACACACTGCAATATCAGTCAAAGCTCCTTGTAAGTGCCTAAAGGTAACTGAACGCAAAACCATAAATTTTGCTTTTATAAACTTGTCTATCACTCACTTTAAAGCCTTTGTACCAGGTTATTGACCATATCATTGATCCTTGTAGCCGTTATATACATAGAAACACAACATCCAGTATTCCTACAATCATATGGGGTGTTCCAAACAAATTCATCACTTTCAATAGTCTCTCCCACCAAGTTTTTTGCTCATCTCCTTACAAAGCGACAAAAGCACCTCTTCAATCTCAACAAGCCTATTATTCATGTGAAATTTGCGGCCTTCAAGGGAAGCATGCCACGAAAACTGATTGGACAACTGCCCACGTTCACTTTCCCATTCTGATCTCTCATGCTCCTCATGACAAAACCCTCACAAACCTGAAAATGTGCAGCCTTCAAGAGAAGCATGCCACGAAAACTGATTGGAAAACTGCCCACGTTCACTTTCCCATTCTGATCTCTCTGCTCCTCATGACAAAACCCTCACAAACCTGAGGGAGGGAGAAGTACAAACCATCCCCTTCACAAAAACTACCAGAATGGCAACAATGCTATTGCTGAAAACAAACTGGCCTCCTGTGAAATCAAAATCCCAACCACTATAGGTAATTATGATATCATTACCCATCTGACGAGCTATAATAAGAAACTTACCTTGAAATAGAGCTTCGATAGACATCATTTGCTAGTTCCTTGGCAAAATAAATAACCATATCATAAAACACGCCACTTTTGCTTGATTCATCCTTCATGGAGACATGACAGGATTTTTTTTTTTCTCTGGCTCACTTTACCAAGAAGGAAAATTGCTAATACAGATTAGGTCCTTTCCTATCTTGACCATAAACTCCTCACATCTACTAATGCAAGTACCATGGCTTGAATATAGGTTTATAATGCACTCCCACCCTATTAATGAGACATAATAACTAGGCTAAGATACATGAGCATTACCCCTGCCAAAGTCTCATGATGCAATCATTTATTAGAGATACCTTCAAGCTTCAACACCTCCAATTTTAGTTTGCCCATGATAGAAACATAACCCTGTGATTGCAGTGTCAAGCTATTTCATTTGATCTGATTCTGGTAGAAGAGATGCCTTTTGAGGACCAAAAAAACACAGTAAATTTGTCAAAATTTTCTCATTTGTGGTGAATATTAATCCTTGTAACAAAGTCCATAATGTTGCTTACTGTCTTGAAAGTAAGAAATAGTCAACACTTGAAGACTGGTGGCTATTATTTGAAAGAACAGAAGCACAGATTTTGAGTTTATAACTCTGTTCGTATTATAACAGCATCAAATACCTTGTCAATAGCCCATAATAACCCTTGATAGATGTACTGTTTCTGATATATTTTTTGTTTGCACTCCTATTTTTTCATATTAGGACCCCATCCTAACATTATTTTTGTAATTCTCGATTGATTATGTAATGACCCACGTCCAACGTGGGGACCCTCTTATAATGTTATTTTGTAATACTTTTGTAATGGTATGTGGCAAGTAAGGTGCCTAGACAAGTGGGGCCATTTCATGTAATCGTTATCAAGAATGTAACCGATGTTTGGTAGAAGATTCTAGCTCGAGTGACATTTTGCATATAAGCCAACTCTTGAGCTTAGGGTTAAGGTTGCATGAAGCTTTTCTTTAAAAGACATGGAGCCATGTACGAATGTATCTTTTTGCAAATTAATAAAATATTTAAGGAGGTTGCCCCCTCGAAGGGGGGGCCCGCAATTCTGAGTTATTTGTGAGATTGTTTCAATTCTGCAATTACTTTTCGCATAGTGTTATTATGTTATTTGATGAATTTCTGTTTATTTTCAGTATTTTGTGTCAGTGAGCTTAATTTAAGTAATAGGTAGACATGGAGCCATGTACGAATGTATCTTTTTGCAAATTAATAAAATATTTAAGGAGGTTGCCCCCTCGAAGGGGGGGCCCGCAATTCTGAGTTATTTGTGAGATTGTTTCAATTCTGCAATTACTTTCTGCATAGTGTTATTATGTTATTTGATGAATTTCTGTTTATTTTTAGTATTTTGTGTCAGTGAGCTTAATTTAAGTAATAGGTTCCTAACATTTCACAATACAAAACAATTTCATTCTCCCTAAGCTCTTGAATCTTAATATATGGCTTCAAAAGCCAAGGGACATAGACTACTTTTTGAAAACCCACCTAATTGTGGGGAGAAGACTCTAAAAGAGAGATGGATTGCCTTTCATTTCTATCCATTGATGGGGGCACCTTAATCCTACATTTATACCCAAAAGGCATTTGATAATTTACTAGTTCAGAAACCAAAACATAGTTAATAACTTATAATTGATAGGGGTCAAGATTATGACCATGAAGTTATACTAACAGTTGGGAATGTGAAAAGTAAAACTGCTCTTATGTACGAATGCATAACCAAACTAATATTGATAAGGTAAGAATACAACATGGCTAAAACCATAAGCAAGCTATCCTGGAAATATTGTAAAAGAAAACAGTTATTAACATGTATATCAAAACGGTCTCAACTATCACAACTTGGAGATGGAGGGCTCTGGCGATTTGGCGGGAAAATTTTTGTGACGGCGTCTGGTGTTGCTCGAGGGATTCTGGCCCGAAGATCTTGCCTGGGGCTTTGGGGGGTTGATTTTGAATTCATCTGAAGGTTCATTCGTGGTCCCGGGAGGGCCCGATGGGGTCTCCTCCAGTTTCTCTCTTTGGGAGAAAGACTTCATATCTTGAGAAGTTGAAAGATAACCCCTCGCCTTCCACTGATGGAGCTCAGCGGAATGCTTTTCAAACGATACTCAAGAATGTTGGCAATGGCCCAAATGCTCACCGCGTTAATGGATGCCTCCCGCAATCCACTTCCAGGCCTAAGATTTTTATAGAACCAATGCTGGTCGAAGATACAATCGTCTACAGAGCTAATCACGACTTGATCTGCAAATTCATGGGCATCCGGCCCACACTGAATTTTCTGCATACCTAGGTTCGCCAGAACTGGGAGCCACACGGTGAGTACTCTTTATGGCCTATAAGCAATGGGTATTTCATCATTAGTTTCTCTTCTTTAGCAGATAGAAACAGAGCATTTGAATCAGAAAAGAGAAACCACGGACCAGCAGGGTTATTTGTCCAACCCTGGAGAGTGGGTTTCGACCCCCGCATCGAACCCACGGCTGTCCCGGTCTGGATTCGGCTGTACGCTCTCCCGATGGAGTTTTGGGGTGAGCAGGTGTTGGAACTAATAGGTAATTCCCTAGGCAGATTTTTGGGAGTCTCCAAAGATACCATAGAGGGAAATACTGCTTGTCTTTGCTAGAATATGTGTAGAGATGGACATTAGTCGGCCTCTACCGGTGAGGCGGAACTTGAGCTAGCAGGAGTACCCTGGATCCAGCAGCTAGACTATGAGGCCCTACCTTTCAGGTGCCGAGTTTGCCATAAGCATGGACATTTGGCAAGGTTATGCCCAAACATATTGAGCACAAAAACGGAGGCTCCGAGCGGAATGTCAAACCGCCCTAGAGAGGGTAAGTCCAGTCCTGTCAATGAACCTTCTAGCAATTCTCCAAGTCCTGATGCTCAGCAGGATGGCTTTGAACAGGTGAAACGAAAGAGAAACAAAAAGAAAAATGGCAAGGAGCGGGTGCAGATCAAGCCAAACAATCGGTATGAAATTTTTAAGTCATTAGTGGATCTGGAGGACCAATCTATGGAGGGAGTGGATGGGAATGGTGTGAATGACAACACTCCACCTCTTGTTTCTCCTTCCTTCACTCCTGTAGTAGAGCAGTGGTTGTGCACGTGAGAATCTGCGATCGAGAGAATCCGGGGGCATTGGTTATACACTCCCAGCCACGGTCGGCTATCAAAGATGTCACCATGGGAAATGGAGATAAAAACAGAGAAAGGCATCGCTTTAGGGATTACCCGGTGGAGAAGAGATCTAGAAACAATAACTCTCAAGGAGCGGGAAGAAAATCCAATAAGGAACTACTAACGAGCGCAAGGAGATAAGCTAATCAATGGAGGATTGGTGAGGACCATTGATTCTTCTTGCTCTCAAGGTTTTCAATGATTATTCAATCTTGGAATGTTAGGGGTTTAAACAGTAGAACCCATCAATCTGCTGTTCAAAGACTCTTAGAAAACCGTAAAGGCAGACTTTTTGCTTCTTCAGGGAGACCAAAATGTCTTTAGATATTATGAGTAAAACTGCTACTAAAATCTGGCGGGGAGCTGGGCATATGGATGTGGCTGCCCAAGGAGCTTCAGGTGGAATTGTTACCCTTTGGAACCCTCTGGTCTGGACTGCTTTAGAACATATAGCTTGCAGGGGTGTTCTTACTTCTCTCTTCAGAAATAACTTCAATTATGAGCAGGTCCTAATCACCAACTTTTATGGGGCCCAAGACCTAGATGGCCAGAGGCTCCAATGGGAAAGTCTGTTCACAACATGAGGGCATACGGGGAGTGTTATGGCTGGATTATTGCAGGGGATTTTAATGCAAAATTATACTGTTCGTGACCGGGGAAGGTGGCACCCCTGTTTTGGATCCGGGGGACCGGCTTCGATTGCCCAAGTTCAGGCCTTTCATTTAGTGGACGTTCAAGGCCCTGGTGTTTTTTTCACTTGGACAAACAAGAGAAAGGAGCCACATAGCAGGAAGGTCAAGTTAGATCGCTTTTTGGTCTCGGAGGAGGCTTTTGTTAAATGGACTTTTAAGTTCCAGATTTTGGAGGGCCCTATTTCGGATCATTTTCCCATTTTGCTAGAGGGAGGGACTTCGAGAGGGCAGCACCATAGGCCTTTTAAATTTGAGAATTTTTGGTTACAAAAGGAGGACCTTCGACAGAAAATTACTCAATGGTGGACAGAAGGCCGTCCACCTTTTGGGACAACAATGTTCAAATTTCATAAACAGCTTCAATTTGTCAAAATTCAATTGAAACAGTGGAGGAAAGAAAACAAGTCGGATTTCCAGTCCCAAAGGGCCCCCTTGGTGGCTAGATGGGAGGAGGTTCAGAAACTTTTTAGGGAAGGATCAATTCTTGAGCAACTCAAATTTGAAGATGATGAAGCTGCGTAAAGCGGTTGAGGACATTGACAACCAAGAGGAGATATCTTTGGAAGCCAGAGGGCTAGGAATACTTGGTTATTAGAGGGGGACAGAAATACCAAATTTTTTCATCGGTCAGCTTGTGCTAGGAGACAGATGAACAATATGGAAGTTCTTAAAGATGAACATGGAAATGTCTTCGATACTCTTCCTGGCATGCATTCCCATGCTATCGATTACTTTTCTAAACTTTTTAAGGAAAGTATGCAGCAAGATGTTGAGGCTCAGAACGAAGTTCTTAATGTTATTCCTTCTATTATCTCTGAAGAAGACAATCAGGCCCTGCTTAGACCCATTGAAAGGGATGAACGAGAAATGTGGTCTTTGGTATGAGTCCTTGGAAAATCTCCTGGTCCAGATGGCTTTCCTATTGAATTTTTTTAGGCTTTATGGGACACCTTGGGGGAGGATGTTTTGGCTGTTACTGAGGAATCCAGATCCAATCGAAGAATGCTCAGGGCGATCAATCACACCTTCATAGCTTTAATTCCAAAAGGGGAAGCGGGGACTCATATCTCTGATTTCAGGCCTATTGCTTTATGCAATGTGATTTACAAAATCATCACTAAGATAATGGCTGAGAGGCTTAAACCCCTTCTTCACAACATCATTTCTCTTGAACAAGGGGGCTTTGTTGAGGGAAGACAAATCTTGGATGGGGTGGTTTTGGCCCAGGAGGCCATCCATTCAATGCAAACTTCGGGCAACAAAGGAATGTTCATTAAACTGGATATGTCCAAGGCTTATGACCGGGTGGAGTGGTGCTTCTTGTCGAAAATGATGGCTGCCTTTGGCTTTTCTCAGGAATGGATTGATTGGGTTATGAGTTGTGTTTCTTCTCCCTCTTTTTCTGTTCTCATCAAGGGCCTTCCCTCGCATCCTTTCGGTGCCACTCGTGGTCTCCGCCAGGGAGACCCTTGTTCTCCCTATCTCTTCCTTCTCTTGGCTGAAGGTTTGGGCAGACTGTTTCTGAGGAGAAGGCAACAAGGTCTGCTATCTGGTATCAAGGTTGGGGAGGAAACTCTGACTCACTTGCAATTTGTGGACGATACTGGCCTGGTTGGTGCGGCCACTCTTCGGGAAGCTAGAGGAATCAGAGATACTTTGAATTTCTACCTAAGGGCTTCAAATCAGGTTCTAAATGACGGGAAGTCCAAAGTGGTCTTTTTCAATCTTGACCAACGGCTACAGGAGCGTGTTATTGAGATCCTGGGCTTCACAAGGACTTCTCTTCCAATTGTTTACACGGCGTTCCCCTTCATTTCAAAAAGTTAAAAATTGACATACGGAAGAATACTGTTGGCGGGGCATCAAAGACGAGAATGAATCATTGGGCCCATAAATGGCTAAGCTACGGGGGTAGATTAACCTTCCTGAAGTCTGTTATACAGGCTTTGCCGATCTATAAATTCTCAATACTGGCTGCCCCTCATACCCTCCGGAAAGAGCTGGACAAAATGGCTAGAAGATTTTTATGGGAAGGCGCAAAAGGGAAGAAAAGATGGGCTTTGGTTGGGTGGGACAAAGTTACCCAGCCTAAGGACAAAGGAGGGCTGGGCTTGAGAAGTTCTAAGCTTAATAACAGAGCATTGGCTGGAAAACTGTATTGGAGGTGGATTTCTCAGCCAACCTCCCTCTTCAGCGAGAATTCTTTCCGAGTAAATATTTGGGGCATGTTCATCCCAATGAGGTGGGTCGCTTTCCCTTGGAAGGTCTTGGATCCTTAGTGTGGCGAGACTCTCAAGCTTGGGTCCCAGTTATCAAAGATCAATTATTATGGAAAGTGGGGAGAGGAGACAAGGCTCGTTTCTGGACTGACTCTTGGGACCAACATCCGCCCATTATTGTCATGTTCCCTGAGCTACAACCAATCATGACCGCCTTAGAAGCCCAGGGCTGGATCCATATTGATAATTATCTACTTACCAGTCAATTGGGGGGGTATAAATTTAAAAAGTTTAAGCGGTGGGAGGAGTGGCCAATTATTGTCTCTCCGGAGTTGGCGCCCATCCTGCAAAAAATCTTGTCAGAAAGGTTCCTCACGGGGAGGGATGAGGAAGATGAATTAGCCTGGGGCTATGGAAGCCTTGGGGTCTACTCAGTTAAGGATGGATATGAAGAGATCCTCCCTGAGCCTCCCCCACACTCTTTTCCGGTTCAGCATTGGAGAAGGATTTGGCATTCAAAGGGTTGGCCGAAAGTGAATTTCTTTGCTTGGCAACTTATGCATAATGGTCTTCTCACCTTTGACAATCTCAGACGTAGGGGTTTCAATGGCCCCTCTCAATGTGCTTTATGCCTCCAACATGAGGAAAGCTGCAGATCATTTGTTTTTTGAGTGCCCTTTTACTCATCGGATTTGGGAGCAGTTGGTTCTCTCAATTTAAACTCCGGGCTAATGGTGTTTTCAATCGTACCAATATTTGGGAAAAATGGAAAAGGGGCGAGGTTCAATTCCATAGCTCTCCGAGGCGGTGGCGGTTAGGCTTTCTCTTCATTTGGTGGCAAGTTTGGTTGGAGAGAAACGCCGGATCTTTAGAAACACTTTCTCCTCGATTGACGGCGTTTGGCAGGTCATCTGGAGCAAAGTCACAGAAACTGTTGCTATTTATGTTGATGAAGAGAATCAGGCTGCTCTTGGGCATCTTGAAGAGGGGGTTGAGGGACTTGAGAGGCAAGGCAAGCATCTTGGAAACCTCCCCCTGTTGGGTGGATCAAGATCAATGCGATGGGGCTGCAAAAGGCAACCCGGGCAGCGCGAGGAATTGGTGTTGTATGTCGGGATCACTCGAGTGCGGTTCTTTCTTGGGAATTGCGGGGATTGGGCGAGCCACGAACAATGAAGCCGAAGCCTTTGCCATTAAGTCGGCGTCTATACGGGTACATTAAGCAGGGTTACCGGAGGATAATTCTTGAATCAGATTCTCAAGTCCTGATCGGCGCTCTGGATTGCTTGCAGAATTTCTCATTAAAAGCCTGGAGACTACGGATTTTGATATCCCAAATCAAGGAGTTATGGAGGGAGTTAGATGATGTTATCCCTGTGTATGTGAGTAGAAATTTGAACACGGTAGCTGACTTCCTTGCGAAGATGGGTGCTGAGAAAGAGGTAGGTGTTCAGTTTGCACGGTGATATGCCTATGATAGATGAAGAGATTCGGAGTGGTCTGGAACGATCACTGCATCCATGAGCTCAAAAATGGCTAAGGTTAGTTTTTGTCGCGATATCGCGACATATTGCGCCGTCGCGACCTTGTTTGGAAATCTGTCGCGATTTCGCGACATGTTGCTCTGTCGCGACCTTTCCTGGACAACTGTAGCGATTTCGCTACCCTTTTTGTTGCCGCGGCCTTGGGAGGAAAATTGTAGCGATTTCGCGACTTGTTGCGTCGTCGCGGTCTTTGATGAGAAGGTGTCGCGATTTCGCGACCTTTTTTGTTGGTTCTGCTGCTGGAGGAAAAGCGTCGCGATATCGCGACGCTTTGAGAAAAATTGCGTGAAGGGGAAAAACCGTCGCGATATCGCGACATTTTTTGTGAAAAGCTACTCAAAGGAAAATTTGTCGCGATTTCGTGCCTTTTTTGAGGAAAGGACGCAAAGGGGCAAACATGTAGCGATTTCGCGAAAATTCCGGAGAACAAGCTTCATGAAGGATAAACGTCGTGATTTCGCGACTAGTTTGAGAAAAGGGCACCATGGGGAGAACATGTCGCGATTTCGCGACCTTTTTTGTCGGTTCATCTGTTGGAGGAAAGTTGTCGCGATTTCGCGACGCTTTGAGCAAAATTGCGTTAAGTGGAAAAACCGTCGCGATATCGCGACATTTTTTGTGAAAAGCTTCTCAAAGGATAATCTGTCGCGATTTCGCGACATTTTTAAGGAAAGGAAGCAAAGGGGCAAACTTGTAGCGATTTCGCGACAGTTATGGAGAACAAACTGCATGAAGGATAAACGTCGCGATTTCGCGACTAGTTTAAGAAAAGGGCACCATGGGGGAGAACATGTCGCGATTTCGCGACACTTTTGCGGAAGGGGCGCCCATTGGAATTCTTGTCGCGATTTCGCTACACTTCCGACCAACTGGGGCTTTAAGGAAAAGCCGTCGCGATATCGCGACACTTTCTCAAAGTTGCTGTTTAAAGGAGAACTCGTCGCGATTTCGCGACAATTTTGGGGAGCAGGTGCCTTCTGGCTTTCTCGTCGCGATTTCGCGACGTTTTTGGCGTTTGGGTGCTTTGGTGCTGTGTTGTCGCGATTTCGCGACATTTTTTGAGTGGTGTGGCCTCGGCGCTGTTTTGTCGCGATGTCGCGACATGTCGCGTTTTTGCGACCGGTTGTCGTGGCGCGGCGGTTGTTAGGTTTGGTGTCGCGATTTCGCGACTTGTCGCGTTTCGCGACTTGTCGCGTTTCGCGCCCTTTGTTCTTCTGGTCTCTTTGCTCTCGGTTGGGATGCCCTTTCTCCCTCTTGTAACTGTAATTTGTTTTAATGCAAGCTTTTTTCAATTTTTTCAAAAAAAAAAAAAAAAACATGTATATCAAAACAACAAGACAAAATAAATGTTACAAAAATTCCCCTGCGATGTGGGGGCCTCTAAACTTGGTCGATAATGTACGCATATACATAAACAAATGTCAAAGAGGTCAAAAACGGTATTTGACTTCACATATCATAGAAGCAATTATACATGCAGATTAGTGATAATATTCAAAAGAGAGAAATGCCAAATAGAATGTGCAAACAATTTCAATATTCATAATTTGAAATTTCACATATGTTACATCTTTATAATCATTTTATGAATTGACCATAATTTCTCACATAGTATAAACAGTTGAATGCTTCTATAGACTTTGGTTAGGTGTTTATTGAGTCATCCTTGAGTAAGTCATCACCTTGGCTGTTTTGGAGATGGTGTGATTCCCACATGTTTTTGACATGTAAAGAAATGTTTAAAAGCATAATTGTAATTTTTGAATGACAGCAAATGAGAGAAATTATTCACAAAAAATACAATTCCACAAGTCACCCAGTGTTATCAAATGGCATTAGTTCAACTGGTTAGATTCTTCAACATCAAGGAGGAGACCCAAGTTCAAATCTTGCAAAATGATACATAGATAACATCCAAGATGTTGTAATACCACTACATGGTAATATAATGTGGGTGAGGCCCGTTTCAGTCCCATATAACCAATTGAAAAAAAAAAAAGTCACCCAGTGTTGTACTTCATCAACAACAATCTTACCTACATATAGAGGGATTTGCAAATTAACTTGAACTCTGAAAAGTGTGTTACGCACAATGGGTCTTCATGTTGTAAAGAACTAAAGTCAAGGGATGGCTCATTTAAGGAATTGAGCACACCGGTTCATCATGTCATTCCTTTGCTTCTAAAGAGCATTGAGAATCTGCTGAAAATCTTCTCGTGTTCCAACATCATGTGCCACTTGAGAACACCCCAAATGGTGATGAAAGTAAGCTGTTGATTTTCCTGGATTTCCACCAAACTTCACATAGGCTACCTTATTCAACAGTATATAAAAACACCAAACAAACTTCATGATAAAAACCAATTCAACCAATTCAGATCCTAGGAGCAATAGACTAGATTGCGGAATTCAATGTGTTAGAAGTAAAGGTGAGACTATATTGTTAAATACAAATGACTAGTAAATTGCAAATATGTCGTAGCTTTCATACAGACGTAAAGAGATCATCATAAACAATAGGCACTAAAATTTAAATTCCAGGAACGTGAAGAGATCTAGCAGAGAACAAAATTGGTCAAAAGAGCCCATAACGTGTTGCAAGGACATTATCTGTTGTCTCCCCAATGAAAACAAAGAAAACAATATCTGCTTTCTGTGGGGCCATCATATAATAAAGAGTTGTAGTAAAAAAGAACCGCTCATATTGCTTTGCTGCTTGGTGACATGCAAACATAAAGTCATGTAGATGTATGCTGGATCAACATGTTGTAATTTACACTTTACAGTACAATGAAACAATATTCAAGGTATTTGGACATTTTGTATAATGTCTCTATGCAGTATGAACTTCAGGCTGCTTTTGTAGTACAGAAGATCAGAATCCATGTAGTGTCTAATCAAATTGTAAATCTTATGAAATCAGGCATGTGTATTTTTTAATTAAATGGCACTAGCTCAGCCCGAAATCTTCAACTTTTAAGGAAAAGTCTTCAACTTTCAACAAGGAGATCGAGGTTGGAGTCTTCCCAAAATATATGTGGAGGTTGGAGTCTTCACAAAAGATACGTGCATAACAATGAAGATATTGAAAAACAACCATGTGATGTCGTACAAGCATGTGGTCACTATGTCAGATGTAATTCTGAAGAAAATGTTTCAATTCCATAAAACCAATTTTAAAAAGTAAAGAATAAAATACTTGCAAATGTTAAGAATCTTTGTTATGTATATTCTATTTTGTCTCAGATGTTGAAAGCAGCCTATTTACAATATGTGACTCCTTGAAAAGAACGTTTTCTAGGTAGTCGCGGCTTAGCTCCATACTATCCTACTCTAGATCTGGGTTGGAACACGTCTTCTCACTTGAAAAAACTATATTAAGGATAAAAACGGACAACAAAAATTGGAACCATAATATCGAACTCATACCTTCTCAAGAAAGTTTCCTTCTTTGTTAGTAATATTTAATTTCAGATTTGACCTTTACTTACCTATATTATAGATCCATTTATAAAAAATATTAGATGTTCAGACTACAATCTGTAATTTTTTTTGGAAGGTTATTCAGTTATAGATCTGGAACACTATGGAGTTGGATCAAATTTTGCCACTTTCAAATGTGAAAAACAATGGTCCCTCACATATCAGAGGCTGCTGATTGAGCTCTTTAGGGAAAAGAATTCGCCATACTTTTTCTTTCTTGTTTTTTAATAATACTTCTTATACACATTCACACATCCACCATGGGGATTGAACCCGGGTAACATCACCGATAATGCACGCACACGCACCCTCACCCTCACCCTCACGGGATTATAAACTTGTTTTAAATGTTCAACGCAAAACGATATACAATGAGGAAAAAAATTGTAAACCTATATTATAGATCCATTTATAAAAGAAATAAGATGTTCAGACAACAATCTGTAATTTGTTTTTTGGGGGGGTTATTCAGTTACAGATCTGGAACACTATGGAGTTGGATCAGATTTTGCCACTTTCAAATGTGAAAAACAAAGGTCACACGCACACGACACGACACGCGCACGCGCACGCGCACGGACTTGTTTTAAATGCTCAACGCAAAACGATATACAATGAGGAAAAAAATTGTAAACCTATATTATAGATCCATTTATAAAAGAAATAAGATGTTCAGACAACAATCTGTAATTTTTTTTGGGGGGGTGTTATTCAGTTACAGATCTGGAACACTATGGAGCTGGATCAGATTTTGCCACTTTCAAATGTGAAAAACAAAGGTCACACGCACACGACACGCACACGACACGCACACGCACACGCACACGCACCCTCACCCTCACCCTCACCCTCACCCTCACCCGACACGCACACGCACACGCACACGCACACGCACCCTCACCCTCACGGGATTATAAACTTGTTTTAAATGCTCAACGCAAAACGATATACAATGAGGAAAAAAATTGTAAACCTATATTATAGATCCATTTATAAAAGAAATTAGATGTTCAGACAACAATCTGTAATTTTTTTTTGGGGGGGGGGTTATTCATTTACAGATCTGGAACACTATGGAGTTGGATCAGATTTTGCCACTTTCAAATGTGAAAAACAAAGGTCCCTCACATATCAGAGGCTACTGATTGAGCTCTTTAGGGAAAAGAATTCGCCATACATTGCCAAAAGGAATTCGTAAACTTCTGTATAAACTTGTTTTAAATGCTCAACGCCAAACGATCTACAATGAGGAAAAAAAGTGTAAACCAAACTAATTCTGCAGCTATGATCTGAACTATGCTGCGAATCCATTTCCCAGTACGGTAAACTACACAGTTAGCTGTACAACTAAGAATTAAAAAAAGACAGAGGAATCATATTGTGCGTTAGGAATTAAGAAGAGAGGCCGTCAAAATCTACACAGTTCCTTTCAAAATCCGCGTAATATATATAACGAATTCTTCAGACAAACTAAACGTGTAGAGAACTTAAAAATGAAAATAGCAAACTCTCAAAGCTTCAGGAAGGATTGAAGCACATACCATATTTTAACTTCTTATCTGAAACTGCTATTGATTAAAAGAACATGTACAAGGTATGCATCAACCATCGAGGACCTGACGTCAAAAAAATCAAAGAGCAAGCAATTGTAATTTTTGACATCAAGTGTTGGATGGTGGTTGCATACGTCGTAACCAGGGAGTGTCGACAGAGCTTCCCCAGGCAATCTCAGTTAGAAGAGAACGGCCCTAAGTTTTGATGGCCCTGTTAAGGAACAAGGGCCACATAATGGCTCCCTTTCGTGCTAGGACATGTAATGCGCTTTAAACACTAGCAACACCGCCTTATTAGGGTTCACGTCGCCCTCATTGATGTTGAATTTTTACTTACCATTCACAACTACTTATTAGGGTTAGGAAAAGAGCCTCCAATATTTTTAGTTTTGACGAAGGGGATTGAAGAGATATTAATATCCGGAAATAAAAGCAAATATTATCATAGTTAAAGAAAGAAGTGCTAAACTTACAAATAAAAACAATAAATAATAATAAAAATAATATTTTAAAATATTAAGGGATGAATAAGAACCTTAAAAAATAATTAAAAAATTATGAGATTGTAAAAGACAAGATATTTATAGTTATAGAAGTTGAGCACAATTATTTTAGCTAAAAATTATGAGATTGTAAAAGACAAGATATTTATAGATATAGAAGTTGAGCACAATTATTTTAGCTATTTTTAGTGTTAAATTGAATCTTGACAAAATTTAAATTTTGGAAGGCATTGATATAAAATGAAATGATTGTAGTAGCAACAAGTGTGAGTGTGAGAGTTGAGAGTGAGTGCAATAGTGAGTGCGAGAGTCGTCTAGTTGTAATAGTGAATGTGAGTGTTGTCAAGTAGCAGTCATCTACGAGTGCAAGCATGAGAGTCAAGAGTGAGTGCAAGGAGTGAGTACAGCAGCGAGTGCGAGCACAAAAGTTGAGAGTGAGTGCAAGGAGTGAGTACAGCAGTAAGCGCGAGCGTGAAATCCACGAGTCAGTGAGTGCAACGAGTGCGAGCGTGAGCCGAGAATGAGTGCAACCAGAAGTGAGTGCAAACACGAGTTGGGACAATCTAAGATTCAGTCATGGCAAAAGAGCAACGAGTTCATTCGAAGTGCATCAATGCTTCAAACCCTTACCATGAACGAATGTGTGGAACATTGTTTCCAAAAAATGTTGAAGCGAAGAAACATCGAAAAAAAGAGGAGACAAGAGCTATTGTGACCCATGCATCCATGCTTCAAACCCTTACCACGAATGCGTGGAACATTTTTTCCAGAAAATGTTGAAGCGAAGGAACACCGAAAAGAGACAAGAGTTATTGTGACCCAAGAGAGAGTGTGAGGCAAGAGAGAGTGCAAGCTGAGAGGGAAGGTGAGCCAAGAGTGAGTGCAAGCCAAGAGCAAGCACCATTAGCTAGTATAGAAGGAAAAACATATTTGAAAGCTCTAATGAGAGCAAGCACCATTATCTAGTTTAGAAGGAAAGACATATTTGCAGCTCTAATAGAAGTCAAGATGCCCTGGAGGCCCACGTTGGAGATAAACAAAAGAGCATGGCAAGTTCGATCCAAGTAGCATATTTTAAACCAAAAGTGAGTATCAAGAATGAGATGATTGAGCATGATATAATGGTTCTTAAAAGTAAAGAGTTAATATGTAATTTCCATAGATCATGGCGAAAGTTTTTGGAGATTCAAAATTGGATCAAATGGAAGTGGAATTAAATTCAAATTACTTTGGAGAGGTTCAGCTTCCCTCCTTGACTTCTCAGCAGAATGACGACAGTGATCTCAGTTATAACTATTAATTATAAAATGTTAATATAAGAATGCAGCAGAAAATATAAGAATAGTAATTAAATCAATCGCCACTCTGGGTGGGCACAACCCCGCCGTCAAGGCTAAAAATGCAGAACATCGATGAAAGGTAAATTTAAGATGATAGATGATTCTAAAACAAAACAATTGGACACTATATAAATAATAATTAAATATAATCTCTCATAATATAGCCGATGACTATATTATGTTTGGTATGTAACATGACTCCCCTCCTCAGAAAGCTTTGTCCTCAAATCTAGAAATGACTGGAAGATACTTTCAAATTCCCAAGTTGCATTTTCTTTAGGTAAATCTTACCACTTGATGAGAAATTCCTGGATGTGACGAGATCTTAGTCTACGTGTTCTAGTTTGTAACACTACTTCTGGTTGTAGATAGATATGCCCTTCTTCATCCAGCACTGGTATTTTTGACTAAGATTGTACTTTCTAGCCAATCACGTTTTTGAGATAGGAGACATGAAACATTGGGTGTATGCGATAAGATTGGGGTAACTCCGGTTGATATGCTACCTCCCCAGTGCGATGCACAATTCTATAAGGATCATAGAATCGTGGTGCCAACTTCTGACTGGATTTGAGCTTCAATGATGGCTGCTTGTAGGGCTGAAGACGTAAGAATACCATATCACCAATATTGAATGCTCTTTCTGAACGTTGCTTGTCATGTTGCTGCTTCATACGATTTTGTGGTTGGACCAAATTATCTTTCAAAATAGTGAGCATCGCTTGTCGCTTCTGTAACCAATCATCGACTTGGGCCACTTTGGAATATCCTGGTACATAATCTGCTATTGTTGGTGGCTCCATTCCATATAATGCTTCAAAAGGAGACATCTTAGTGGAATAATGGTAAGAAGTATTGTACCACCACTCTGCCAATGACAACCATTGACTCCATTGATATTGTTTATCTTGTACAAAACATCTCAGGTAAGTACCCAGAAATTTGTTAACAACGTCTGTTTGACCATCTGTTTGTGGATGGTATGTGGAAGACATGTTTAATTTGGTACCGCTAAGTCGAAACAATTCATTCCAAAATTTACTAGTAAATATGGGATATTTATCACTTACAATAGTTTTTGGTATTTCATGCAATTTAAAAAATCAATCCATAAATACCTTGGCCACTTTGCTTGCTGAAAATGGATGTTGTAAGGCCTAAAAATGAGCGTATTTGGATAGGCGATCAACTACCACAAAAATTACCGTTTTACCTTATGACTTAGGAAGTCCTTCGATAAAGTCCATGGAAATATGTTCCCACTGACGATCCGAAATAGGTAATGGTTGAAGTAAACCTAGTGACTTAATTGTTTCTCCCTTATTATGTTGGCACACCTCGCATTCTGCTACCCATTGCTTAACCTCTGCTTTTAACCCTTTTCAACAAAAGGATTGTTTAACTCGCATGTATGTTTTTAGAAACCCTGAATGGCCTACAGATGGAGAAGAATGTGACTCCTCTATAATTTATGATTTGAGTGTTGAATTGTGAGGAATGTAAATACGGTTCTTCTTACGCAATATTTTGTCATCATATGAGAAAAGAGGGTACTTAGATGAACCCCTAGACCATTCTTGAATTATTTGAGTTGTTTCATCGTTGGACCGCCATTCTTCCTGTAACTGAGACACCCATTGAGAACAAGGACCTGAGATGGCATTAATGACTACTTCATCTTCATATTTTCGGGATAATGCATCAGTTGCCACATTTTCTTTCCCTTTCTTATATTCAATCACGAAATCATATCCTAACAATTTGGTCAACCACTTATTTTGTTCGAGATAAGAAAACCTTTGTTCTAGAAAATGTTTGAGACTCCTGTGATCTGTTTTTATAATAAAACGGTTATTGATTAAGTAGTGCCTCCATTTTTCCACTGCGTGTAGAATAGCCAACATTTCTTTTTCATAGGTAGATTTACCCAAATTCTTCCTTGAAAGTTGTTTACTTTCAAATGCCAATGGATGACCCTCCTACATTAAAACTGCCCCAATACCTGTTCCTGAGGCATCACATTCAATAACAAACGACTTTTTAAAATCTGAAGTGGCCAAAACTAGAGTAGTACACATTGCTTCCTTAAGAGCCTCAAAGGTTTTGGTAGCTACTTTTGACCATTGAAAAGCATCCTTCTTGGTGAGAGTCGTGAGAGGACCTACAATTTTACCATAGTTATGCATAAATTTGCAATAATATCTAGTGAGACCCAAAAAACCATGAATTTTCTTGATGGTTTTAGGCAAAGGCCCATCCTGTATTGCCTTAATCTTATTGGGATCCACCTTAACACCTTCCTAAGATACTATATGACCGAGGTACTCAACTTCTTGAACACCAAAGGAGCATTTGGATCTTTTGACAAATAACTTTTCCTTGTGTAGGATATGAAAGACTCTGCCCACATATGATAAGTGATCTTTCCAAGATTTACTATAGATGAGTATGTCATCGAAGAATACAAGGACAAATTTACAAAGAAATGGACGAAATACCTGATTCATGAGGCTTTGGAAGATAGATGGAGCATTAGTGAGACCAAAGGGCATGACCAAGAATTCATAATGACCCTCATGAGTGCAAAAGGCGGTTTTGGGGATATCTTCGTCCCTAACTCGGATTTGGTGAAAACTTGAATGTAAGTCCAGTTTGGTAAAGAATTTGGCACCATGTAGCTCATCTAGTAAATCATCAATGACAAGAATAGGAAATTTATATTTGATCGTGATTTTATTGAGAGGACGAAAATCAAGGCACATACGCCAAGAATTGTCTTTTCGATGAGCTAGGACTACTGGTGAGGAGTAAGGACTAGTACTATGACGGATGACACCATGGTCTAATATCTCTTGGACAATCTTCTCAATTTCTATTTTCTGGGGTTGGGGATATCGATAAGGACGACCATTGGGTGGAAGACTTCTAGGCACTAGATGTATGGCATGGTCATGAGATCTTTTGGGTGGTAGTCCTTTTGGTTCTTGAAAAACTTCCTCATAGTTAGCCACAATGTTTTGGAGATCTTCCTCTTTGATTTCCGACATATCTTGTTCTAATTTCTCTATGTAATTGATTCGGGCTATGAATCCCCCACCATATTTTCTTAATATCTTTTCCATGCTATGTTAACTTACAACTTTAGATGGAGGTGTGGGTAATCCCTGAAGACGAATGGTTCTCCCACTGGCTTGCCACTCCATGAAGCGATGTTTGTGATTAAAACCCACGATGGCTTCCAATTGTTCCATCCATGCAACGCCTAAAATAACCTTTGAATTTTCTAATTCGATAACAAAAAGAGGACCTTGCCAAGTATACGTACCCATTTGTAATGAAACATAATGTCTTACCTAGACATTGAGAAATCTCCTAGCTTGCAGTTCAGACTTGAAACCAATCTTGACTAGAAGAGAAAACATGCAAACCCAATGTCCTTGCAAGTTTTGCATCAATGAAGTTGTGAGTACTTCCTGAATCAATTAATACTGTCACCCTCTATTTTCGAATGAAACCTGCTACCTTGATGGTATGGTGAGAGGATAACCCCATAAGAGCATGTACTGAAATAGTCATGGTATCCTCCTCAGCTACAACTTCCTCGTGTTCATTTTAGTCCTCAACTGGGGGATCCTCAGGTGCATCGTACTCCTCTATTTCTTCGTCTTCCTTGTCTGCATATTCAATTTAAAAGTTTTGTCGTGGTGTACATGCTTGATATTTTAGATGATGATTGTGATATTTGTAGCAGAAGTACCGTGACGGTTGATCATTTATGTGAAAAGAGTTGTTGCGGAATTGAGGTCGCCCATATGAATCACATAGAGTGGATGGGCCTAAGTGTGCCTTTGTCTCTACCAAATCAACAACTCGTATACACTCATCCAACTTGGATGGATTTTGTAGGTCCACTTCAACTTTAACGTGCTTTTAATCCACTTTGAAAAGTTGCTACCACCACGTTTGGTTGTAGGTCTTGTACATAGTGAAGCATACTGGTGAATTTTGAGATATAGTCCTCTACTGATCCTGTTTGCTTAAGTGACAACAATCGTACTATGTATGAGCCCGTGGAACCTTTGTCGAATCTGTGAAGAAAGGCTTTCCTATAATTATGCTAAAAGAAGGCATGATGGGGATCATCACGTTTATACCATGTAAACCATTGATAAGCTTCAATGTCAAATTTGGTTATTGCAAAAGGGACTTTGGCCTCTTCCTAGAATTTGTAGAACTCTAAGATGCCTTCCATTTTGGCAATGCACCCACGCGGATCCCGACCTTCAAAGGTAGGTATGTCATTACGTGGATAATTAACTCTAGTAAGGCCTCTTGGTTGGTAGTGAGGATTGTTTCTATCTTGTTCCTCGTTACTACTTTGTTGTTGGTTGTTATTTTGATAAGGTCTGTTAGAACCTCTTTGTTGCTCCAAATTTTCTTCATTACCCCAATCCTCATTACTTTGGTGACCATTATGATTTAGGGACTAACTATTTTGATCTCTATGGTGTGTATAGTCGTCATAGTGGACGTCAGTACTCTAGTGATTGGGACTAGGAGAATTTGGCTGGGGTTGTTTTCTAGATGCGTTGAAGCTTGCAGTCATAATCTAAAGACTGCTTATCAAATCTCTTAACACATCATCACTGACCATTGGACGATTGTTTTCTATTTGGGTGATGTTTTCTTGTGAGGAGTTTGGAGAGGTATTGGATGCCATTGGGCTGACCAATGGATGACTTAGATTAAAACTACCAATTTCGGAAGTAGAAGCATAATTTTTTGTACCTTGGCTTCGACGAGGTTGTCTTGCATATTTATTCGGAGTCTCTGAGCTTGATAGTCGATCGTCAAATCCTTTGGTTCAACTTTTTCTCATGCACTTGCCAAAATATCTGGCTTAGCAGTCTTTTGAACTTTGATTTATGCAAACTTTGGCAAAAAAATTGTATTCCACTTCAACTGTCGCTCTAACTGCGATGCGGATTTGAGATTTGAATTTTGGCTCGCCTCGTTGACAAATTTTTTTATAACTTTTAGCAATTTTAGTTGACAACTTTTGTCAATTTCTTGACGACAACTTTTGGTAAGTTTGGTTAGTGGCTAAGACGACAGTGACTAGACCTGACGACGTGATGCGAGGCACTAGGACACCACACGACATCGAACGAGACACACTGCAATGATGCAATACAAGGACACCACACGACATCGAATGCAACACTACCAAATCAATACGACATGAATGACCAAGACACGAGAGACACCATGAATGACACGACGTACGAAGGACTGACCACAACATGACAACAACACAAAGGAAACACCACGAAAGGCACAAAATCTTGATCAACGATCGAAGAAGGATGAAACGACGCTCGAAACACAAATCGATAACCGAGACGATGCGAAATACAAAACCACTCGACACAAGCAAAGGACAAGACGACACGAACGTGAGGGCATGATACAACTGAACGGACTAGGGATCTATGACCAGGAACTAGGACACGTGGGACACACGTGGACAGGATGCAACAAGGGACTTACAAGCCACACGCGAGAGGACATGTAGGGAGACAACTGGGCTAAACAGGCTAATGCACGCGGAGGACTGGTCGTGTGACCTAAGTCACACCCTCCTAACTGTGGACTCCATTAGATGAACCAAAAAAAATTTGAAACACAACAAATGTGGGATATTAGAACCCACACGAAAAAAAAAAATTAAAAACTTTTGGTACCTTATAAAATGGCGAAAATTAATTTTATTCTTGTTGTTTTATTGGACGACGATGATTTGTGTTTCGTAGTATAAAATTTGTGCATGTTTTGCGATTTATGGTGCAGGGATCAGGGGCGTATGTTTTACTGTTATCGTGACACAATATTGAGATGCCTAGTTGTTGGAGCTCACCTATTTTAGGTGTGTTTGGGTCCGATTTTCATCTCTAGGTACTGCTACGATGTAATTGCAACACCTGTAGGCTATAATTCTGCGAACCAGTTTTAGAACTTTGCTCAAACACTTCAATAGCGCCGACTGCCCAAAGTTTGGTTGCTCGTTTAGATTTCTCGACCAATCAAAACCGGTCTCCTGATACCACTTGGAGAGGTTAAGCTTCCCTCCTTGACTTCTCAGTAGAATGATGACAATGATCTCAGTTATCACTATTAATTATAAAATGTTAATTTAAGAATGCAACAAAAAATATGAAAACAATAATTAAATCGACCGCCACTCTAGGTGGGCACAACCCCATCGTCAAGGCTAAAAATGCAGAACGCAGATGAAAGGTAAATTTAAGACGATAGATGATTCTAAAACAAAACAATTGGACACTATGTAAATAATAATCAAATGTAATCTCTCATAATATAGCCAACGACTATATTATGTTTGGTATGTAACATACTTTGTGACTTTTCTCCCAAAAGTTTTTTTCTTATCATCCCTTCCAGTTCAAAAATTAGGGATAAATAATGGTTGGTGGCCCATGGTTTACGGGAATAGATGCACTTTATTTGAGACCATAAAATGAAAAAAAATTATGTTGAGACAAAAATTATTAAGAATATTCCAGTATAGATTAGGCTTTTTAGACTTTTATATCAGATTATAAATAAGGATGTTATGAAAAATGTTGGAAATACCCTAGGGAAATTCATCAAGGAAGGACTAACTACTAAGGAGCGAAAGCATGCTATATATACTCGAATATGTGTTACTATGGATATTTCAAAACCTTTACCGCAATCCATTAAGATAAAATTTGAATCAGGATAATGAGATCAACAAGTAGATTATGAAAATATCGCAATTTCTTGCCGCAATTGTTATGGGATTGGACACATGGCAAAAGTTTACAAAGTGAAAACTATGAAGAAAGATAAAAAAAATTCTAGACATGAGATAAACTTTAAGACAAAGCAAAGAAATCATACAAAAATTGAAGCTACATCAGATCAAGGATATTCCACTTCGAAATAAGAGGCAAAGAAAGCCTATCTACAATATCATTTGGCAAGTTCATAAGGAATTAAAGGTGCAAAAGAAGATGTGGAGAGAAATCATAAAACAAAGGCAACAAAAGAGGTCAAATTTATACCATGTAAATCATCTTCATTTTTCTTAAGCAGTATAGAATCCTCTCCAAGTAATAACAATGAAAGAGATGAAAATGTGATCCCTTGCACTTCACGGTTTCAAGAGCAACATAATAAAGAAATAAGAACGAAGGAAACCTATAACAATTTAGGTTTTTAGAGCAGAATAAGAAGGTAATTGCTACAGAAGAGCATCCTTGCACTTTAGGGTTTTGGGGGCAACATAAAGAAGATTGTGCTTTTGAGGTTATTCTTTGCACTTCAGATCCTTCAAAATAAGGCAAACCTAAAGATGATAAGTCTTACTATGAGCAGTATGAGAAGATTGAAGAGACCGATGAAGATGAAAGTATTGCTGGCAATGAAAAAAGAGAGGAAGACCCAAGAAGCAACAATAAAAAGAAAAAAACCCAAAGGGATATTGATATGGGAAAACAAAAGCAAATATCACATGTGCTAACAAGAAGTGGGGCTAAACCCACAAACAAAATAAAAATATAACAATAAAAAATAATATTGGAATATTAAGGGAATTGATAAGAACCCTAAAAAAATGTATTAAGAAATTGTGAGGTTGTTAGAGACAAGATATTTATAGATATAGAAGTCGACAACAAATATTTTAGCCATTAGCGATGTTGAATTTCATCTTAACAAAATTTAAATTTCAAAAGGCATCTAACATAAGAGGAGTTGATTGTGGAAACTTTAGCAGTTTGAGGAACATGGAGATTGATTGAAAGGCAAATGAAAAGTACAATTGATCGAAAGGTAAAGTTAGATATGCTTTAATTAACTTGTTAAAAATGTAATGAGAGCAATGTAGTAGTTTATTTTTGTAATGGAAGTGCAAAACTTTGATTGTAGAAATATAACAATTTGAGAAAGATGAATATCTTTAATAAAAAGGCAAAGTTGGATATGTTTTATAATTTTTTATTTATTTTTCCCAATTAAAACCACACATAGCTTATTTAAAAAAGTGGAACCCATTTCAAACTCAAATAAAACATATAAAATTTAAAAGTAGTTAATTATAATTGATAATTAATTTTAATTGTTTTTTAAGAAAAATAAATAAATAAATAAATATATATATATATATATATATATTTTTATTTATTTATTTATTTATTTATTTATTGGACAGCTGAACCTTTTATTATTGATATTATTTTATTTTTAAAGAAGGGGTTACTCCATTTAAAAAAAACATTACATTGTCTTGTAGGGACACCTTAGCAATTGGACTATTATCTGGGCTACCCAAGTTCGAATCATGAGGAGAGGAGGCCCTTGTAATGCCCCAAGGAGTATGGTCTCACTTGTGCCATTTGTTGTACTTTGCTTTACTTCAACCCCTTTAAAAAAAAACTTTACATTACTCTCAAGTTAATCAAACCATATCTAACTTGTATTTCTATCAAACATATTCTTCATTTGTCTTTTTATCAAGTATATTTGTCATCTTCCTTAAGTTGATAAGTTTTCCCAATCAACTCCTTGATGTCATTTTTATTAAAAGATAAAATTTCATTCATATAATTGCTTTCTAAAATTTAGATTTTGTCAAGATGAAATTCAACACCATGAATGACTAAAATATTTACTGGCTAGTTTTTATTTTTACAATTATATTGTTTATAACAACCTCACAATTACTTAGTATTTTTTTCTAAGTTTTTATTTGTACCCCTAATATTCCAAGATGTTATTTTCAACATATATTTTTTTGTTTTTATTAGTGGGTTTAGTCCCACTTCTTGTTAACACTTGGGATATTTGTTTTTGTTTTCCCATATCAATATTCCTTTGCATTTTTCTTTGTTTTTCCTTCTTATATATTTTTTTCTTTTTTTCCATTCTCACAAATACTTTCATCTTTGTCAATATCTTCAATTATCACCCACTACTCATAGTAATACTTATCATGTCTTACTCTAAATGATTCGAATTGCAAAGAATAACGCCAAAAGCACATTCTTCTTTTTGTTGCCTTGAAAACCTAAAGTGCAAGGATGCACTTCCATAGAAATTACCTTCTCATGCTACCTTAAAAATCCCAAATGTTAAGGATTTCATCCATCCTCCTTTCTTTATTATGCTGCTCTTGAAACCCTAAAGTGACAAGGATAACCTTTACACCACTTTCACTGTTATTCCCAAGAGAGGATTATATACTACTTAATGAAAATGAAGATGATTCATCTAGAATAAAGTTGACCTTGTATGTTGTCTTTGTTTTAGGATTTTACTCCACATCTTCCTTTGTATCTTACATATTGTACTTTCTCATCCCTTATATCCTTCTTTGTTTCTTCTAAAGGTTGATCCAAGTGATCTATGGTGGCCTTTTCCATATGATGTTGTAGATAGGCTCTCTTTGCCTCTTCTTTTGAAGTGGAATATCTTAAACTCATATAACTTTTATCGTTGTAGCGAAAATCGATAAAAAAATCACAATTCGAATCGAAAAATCGTGATTTCACGAAGATCCAATCAAAATCGGGAATTTTGAAAAGATCAACGATTTTTTCAAAAAAATCGGCAAACAATCAAAATCGTGATTTTTTCGAAAAATCATAATTTTTTGGCAAAAAAGTCGGCCATGGCGGCATGCGAAGTGGAAATGAGATAAAAGGTATTTTTTTCTCATTTTCTTCCTCGAAGCTTTAGAGAAAGGTCTGCCTACCTACTACCACACTAAGGAAAACCCTAAAATACATCAATACATCGAATTTTTTGAAGTTTGAAGGAATCTAGTAGTCACCAACAACCACCAATAGCGGATTGTTTTGGAGTTTGAAGGATCCCAACAATACCAACAACCACCAAAAGGATTCATTTGAGGTAAGCAAACTGATTTTAGGGTTTTTTTAAAGTAATTCTTTGTTGTTAGTTGTTGCCAGTTGAAACATGTATGCAAGTCTAGGGTTTAGTTTTTTTTTAACTAGGGTTTAGTTGAAATTTTTAAACAAGTATGCCAGTTCAAACTAGGGTTTAGTTTTTTTTAATTAGGGTTTAGTTGAAACAACTTAACAAGTATGCCAGGGTTTAGTTTTTTTTAACTAGGGTTTAGTTGAAACTAGGGTTTACTTTTTTTTTTTAGCCATATTTTGTTGGGAAATCAAAATAACTTCATATTATTCAATGAAAGAGACCTTGCTTAAATAGCAAAGGTGTACAATATGATCCATTGGACCATAACTAACTCAGTTAATCTCAGCCAATCAAACTTATCCTAGTAACAATTCAAGATATGAAATATTCTAACACCCCCCTTAAGTGGTACTAGGAGATAATGAAAAACAACAAAACCAAATAAGTGGTATATCCAAAAATATGAGTCCCAACAACAAGGCCTGATAAGGTATTCATGTACAATATATCCATAAGAACTTTGTTGGAGAGATGATGAAAATAACATAAAGGAGAGAATTATCTGCCAGAAAAGAAGAAGGAAGATGAGGAAGGAGTATGGAGAGGAAGATGTCCTCTCCAACCCCTCCTAGGACAACTTTCTTTTAGAAGCCTGCAAAGTATCCAAAAAAGTAGAGAAGCCTCATCATCGAATTGAAAGAAATCTAACTCCCAGACTACTGCCTATGATAATGATCAGGGTTGTGAACCATAAAAAATGTCACTAAAGAAAACCTCTTGAAACCAAAGTGTCTCACAAAAAGAGAGTGAGAAGATAGGATAGAGAAAGAACCAACAGAATCGCAAGGGTTGTCCAAAATGACTCCACAAACATAAATTGTGATTTCCACCTATATGAACACAATGGGCTAATAACAAGGTCCAAAACTTGTGGACAAACAACAAAACAAGGGAATTAAAAAATGAAGGGCACCAATGTAGCTATTGAACGTGTCCTTATGGTAACCTCCTCATCCTATCGAAATGCATGGGTAACCAATCGTTGCAATCGCTAGGTGATATAGAGGAGATGACTAGATATTAGGATCACTTACAAATGCCTTGGGAGTGTCGGGTTCAACCGAGAGTGCACTCCATAATACAACAAAATTCAAGCCATAAAAAAATATGGAAATTTTTTCCAAAACTAAAAAAAGGACACCACCATTGTGTCTAGCTCGAAAAAATATTTTCGACGACTATAAACATTCCTATGATTGGGTCTCAAAGAGGCCTTCATTAGTAGGAAAAATAACAATCTTCTCCTTTCCCCATAAAGGAATATTCTAAAATGTCCTTCGAAAAAAAACAAGTTTTTTTAAAAAATTTCTCTCTCAAGAAAAAACATGGGCTATGCACTCTCATGGGAAAAAATAAAAGGACTAAAAAAAAGTCCCTAAAGCTTTTACATAATCCCTCCAAGTGGAATTAAAATCCCATACAATAAATTTGCTTCCAAATGAAATTTCCCCCCTTAAGTAATGCTTATTAAAAAAAAATAAACAAATTATCTTTTTTTGTTTGATTTAAATGGTCGGCAACACTTTTACTTTTTTAGTATCGAATCGCACGGTGGTCTCGAGAGATTCATCATCGACGTCGAGCTAGGAATGTCGTCATAAAGTTAAGCGCATAAGATTCCATCAATATTTTGTGGAGGAGTCGAACGAGGGGGGAGACCCGAGTCGGTGGTTGGTGGCGAGTTGAGACGTGCTCCTCGATATTTTTGTGGCCCTTACAACGGCTTCAACCTCCATCACATCCCAGGTATAAAACTCAGTGCCTTCATTTTCGACGCTGCTTTCACCTGAGATTGCCACGATTGCACAAAATTCAGGATGCAAAACTCATTTTCCCTATCGACGATGTCTTTGCGTTGTTGTGACATGAGAGAAAAACAAAAAAAGTTTGAAATACTTTGAGGAGAGATCTCCTGTGAACTTCGGTTGAGAGAACGCAGGTGCACGAAATATTGTGTCCAATAGGACCACAAAAAAATATCGCCACGCACTTTCTCAAACCTGACGACATCGCCAATGTTGTATGAGATCATTCCTGCTGAAAATTCTCTACTAGTGCACCTGCAAATCGTTGCTCTTATGAGTGGAGGTTGCAAAAATAATTGACAGAGCCCACGTCGTAGAAAGTTACCCATATTTTGAAAATTTTGGCCAACATGCACATCCATTAATGTTGTTTTAAATCCTCCAAATCCTGCAAGATCTGTCGTTGCGTAACAACATCACCATTGTTATCATGCACCTACTTGTTATCCATCGTGAAATCTATGCTCGGCTGTCACTTGTAACAGCGCCAAAGCATATTTTTATGTGCGCTCACAACATTTCTTCATGCGATCTTGAGATCAAAAATAGTGAAATGTGATCAAAACACTCATGTTCATGGACCATCACTGTCATTTTTGAAATCGCATGTCAGGCCTTCACCAACTCCAAATAAATCACTGGAATCATGCCTTGAATACTGTATTGTGTGGCATTTTCTCAAACGATGCGTCATGTGGCTTTATGGTGGAAAAAAATTGAGCGAGATTCCACGATCAGGTTTTAGCAGTAGACTTAATCGGAGCAATAAGTGGTCTTCTCCACACAAAACAAGATACAATTTTGCATTTTTGAGTCAATAATTATGGACTTTGAGTCCAAACTGAACTTATTCTTGGCAAATCGCGATAGTATTTGCAATTTTCCAACTACAGAATCTTCGATCACAACCACCTTAAACACGTAGTCGATTCTATGGTTATAATCTCCATATGCACTCCCCATATTTTACATGGAAATTTTAGCTTCAAAAAAACTCTAGAACAATCAAAATTGGCCTCTAGATTAAAGCCTTCAAGCCATTTCAAGGCCAGTGATGGTAGAGATATTTCTCCGTTTCTCTTCTCGTTGCAACTCCGGGTATAGCAGCGTCCATCCACATCTAGTGCAACACAATGAATGAAAGCTTGTTCATTTTACATAACGTCACACTTCATAATTCTTATCCTTTACATGTCACGGGTAATGCAATGCAGTCAATATTATTGGAAGATCTAGATCCATGAAGCCAAGAAACATCATTTCTTCGTCGACGAAGCCAACGTCCTCCACAACATCCTCCAGAACAAAGAAAAATAGAACAAGCGACCATCATCATAAACTTCGCTGTGCACATCGATAGCCGAGTGTAGCCCTGAACTGTGGGATGCGACCTTCAACAAACTGTAGAGGGCCCTTTATACTATGGAGGGAGGTGGCCAAGAGGCTCATGCGACGGGTGGATCATCAACATTTTTTGGCACATGTCACAGTCAAATGGTTCTTTTGATGGTAGCAATTAGGGTTTTTCCAAAAAATATGAAATCCCCCTTAACACATTCCAATCTACCAAAATCCTAATAGAAATGGTATGGAACACACACTGCACCAAAAATCTAAAAGATCCCACATAAAATAGTTTTCTTCCACCAATTCGTAATCAAGAAGAAAAAAATAAAATAAATCACTAAAAAAAACATATATTTTTCCACCATTAATATTTCTCAAGATTTTGGTTTCTAATCCATCAACGATGGAGAGCATGCTCCCTCGCTTGAAGAAAAAAATGGGAAAAAAAATGAGGGGGATTTCCATGAGGTAAATCTCCCTCAAGTTCAAAGGGCAGGGAAAGCTCACTCTGATACCATGTTGGGAAATCAAAATAACTTCATATAATTCAATGAAAGAGACCTTGCTTAAATAGCAAAGGTGTACAATATGATCCATTGGATCATAACTAACTGAGTTAATCTCAGCCACTCAAACTTATCCTAGTAACAACTTAAGATATAAAATATTCTAACAGGCTTTAGTTGAAAGTTGAAACAAGTATGCTAATTCAATCTAAGGTTTAGTTTTTTTTAAACTAGGTTTTAGTTGAAACAAGTATGCCAGTTCAAACTAGGCTTTAGTTTTTTTTTAACTAAGGTTTGTTTTTTCTTTTAACTTTTTTTAATTAATTGTTTGTTTGATATTTGTTGTCTAAAATTTGTATGCAAGTGCATGTTTTCAACTGCCAACATTTACAGTTTCGAACTAGGGTTTAGGGTTTAGTTTTTTTTTTCAAAGATTGTTTATAAATTTATTGTTACTTGTTGTTGAAATTATATATGCAAGTCCATCTTTTCATATTTGCACTTGCACTACAATTTTAAGGTTTCAAATTTCAAACTAGGGTGTAGTTTTTTATTTATTAAGTAATTCTAAATTTCTATGTAAATGCTTGTTGTTATTTGTTATTATGTGTAGCCACAGAATAATGTTAGGGTCCGGGAAAAAGATAAAAAAAAATATAGCATGGAAGTATGAAGAAGAACAAGAAGATAACATAAATTTTTTTGGTAAATTTTGTAAAACTGTTATAGCTAGAGGAATATATCGCTTCAAATTTCATTTGGAAAGGAAACTGAGTGAGAATGTTAGAGTCTGCCCAAATGTGCCAATTGATGTTGAGAGAGAATGCATGGCAATTGTCACTTCAAAAGCAGAAAAAAATAGATAATGAAAATAATATTTGAAGTCATTTCAACTCCCCCCTCTTCTCAACCTCATACAACAACTAGTGGGACCAACCCCTTTGGCTTTAACAGATTTAAGCATGAAGATTTGAGTCATGAGTCCATCAACTGCACAAACATCGATACCGAAAAGGAGTTCCCACGATGAGTCCAATTTTGGGGCAGGGACACAAGCCACACTTGATGGTATGGCCTCGTGGAACCAGGACAAGCATAGGGCAGCCAAGAAGGCCATTGGTAATTTTTGGTATTTTTTTGACCTTCCATTCAATGTGGCAAGGTTTCCATACTATCGAGGTATGGTGGATACTATTGCAGCTTGCAGTGCAGGATTTAGATTGTCAACTTATGATGACATTAGGGGCCCTCTCCTTCAAGAATGCAGGTTATTCTTGAGGAGTAGCGTAAGGTGTGGAGCACTAACGGTTGCACTATCATGTTTGATGGGTGGACCAATGGCAGGGGAAGAACATTAATTAATTTTTTGGTTTCTTCGGTAGGAGTGGTATTACTCAAGTCAGTGGATGTATCAACGCAATTTAAGAGTGTCAAAATGCTCGTAGGGTTGTTGGGGGAAGTTGTGATCGAGGTTGGGGTAGAGAATGTTGTTAAAGTCATCACGAACAACGTAGCAGCATATGTAGCAGCTGACAAGCTGTTGGAAGAGAGATTTCCCATTAGTTTTTGGTCCCCATGTGCAACCCATTATCTTGATTTGCTCCTTAAAGACATTGGGAAATTACCTTGGGTGTCTGAGGTTGTACAAAAATCAAGGAAATTTACAAAATTTATCTACAACCACTCTTGGGTCCTCAACCTCATGAGGCAATTTATCGATGGGAGAGAGATAGTGCAGTCTGGAGTTACATGCTTTACAACAAACTTTGTGATATTACAAAGCATGTATAATGCAGGAGGGTCACTCAAGCAAATGTTTGTGAGCAAGGAGTGGAATTCTGAGCAAGTTTCTAGATATTGATTCTCCAATGAAGGGGACAAGGTATATGAATATGTGTTTGAGGACCCCTTCTGGAAAGCCATGAATGAGGCCATCAAGGTACAAGATTAAAAGATTAAGTTTTTAATATATTTTAATTATATTTTTTAATTTAAATTTTAAAATCTTTTCTTTTTGCAAATCTTGTATTTTCAAATATTTTTATAAATTTTATTTAAATATTTTTTTCTTTTTCTCAGGTGACAGAGGCTTTGGTGAAGGTTCTTCGTCTTGTTGATGGAGAGGAATTACCAATGGCTTATATATATGAGGCTATGGATAGGGTAAAAGAGGCAATTGCCTCATTTTATAGACATGTCCATTCCAAATATGGTCCCATTTGGGATATTATTGATAGGCAATGGACATCTAAGCTCCATAGCCCTCTTCATGCAGCGAGGTACTACCTCATCCTCAAAAATGTTTACTCCAACACGTTCCATGTTGACTAAAATATTATTATGTGTTGAATGCATGTACCCTGATGAAGAAATAAGTGCTAAGATACAAATTGAGAAGCATTCCTATAAGAAATGTGAGGGCATCCTTTTCCCATCGCTAATGTGCATTCGATCAAGGTCAACTATGATGCCAGTTAACCCTCACTGAATTACTATTTATTTTATCATGTATTTCGAATTTGTTTTAAAAAATAATCTCAATTTAGGATTTTACATGTGAATTATTAATTTTCCTTCTTCTTGGTTGTTTTTATATTTATGGTGGGAGGAATTTGGTGCATATACGCCTCATCTACAGTGCTTTGTTGTTAGAGTTTTGTCTCAACCATGTAGCGCTTCAGGTTGTGAGCGCAATTGGAGTATGTTTGAGCACATACACTCCAAGAAACGTAATAGGCTTACACAAGAAAAATTGAATGATCTTGTGTTTGTTCACTACAACCTTCGCCTCCACCATAGAAAAATTATAGGAACAAGTACCAAGGCCTTTGACCTAGACGAGATTGATCTATCTATTCCATCTAATGATTGGATCACACAGGAGGAGGAGCAACAACGAGATGTTCTCTTTAGCATGGATGAAATTTAAAACTTAGAAAACGTAGTAGAGGAGATGGCAACAAAGGCACAAGAAGAGGCACAAGCCTCACAACCAAGGCACCAAAGTCAAAGAGAGACTAGAGCTTATAGTAGGGCAAAGGGAAAATACATTCAAAGACATTGATTGACAGTTGACTCATGACACATTTTGTAATTTGTAATTTTATACTGTTATAAACTTACATATTATAACTTATAAGTATCAAGCAATACAAGATATGTTTGATCTCTTTTGTGTCTGTAGTAGTTTAAAACTTTAATACTTTGGCTTTAAACTTGTAGCACTTGCCATTTTCATGTCTATTTTGAGCTTATATCACTTACAATATTAATATTTGATTTGCATAATGCTAATTCATTGTGATATGCATGAAAAAAATAAAATTAAAAAAAATACATTTTATTCAATTTTTTTACCGATTGTTTATCGATTTTTTCTTGATTCCCGATTCGATCTGATTTTTTCCCTAGTCGATTCCAATACGATTTTGATCTTCTCAACTATGACTTTTATTATAGTATGATTTCCTTGCTTTGTCTTAAATTTTATCTTATTATCAAAAAAGTATCACTTTCTTCATAGTTTTCACTTTGTAATGTCTCGTCATGTATCTAGTCTCATAACAATTGTGGCATCAAAATGTAGTTTTTCCATAATCCACATGTTGATATCATTCTCTTGACTTAAATTTAATCTTAATGGATTGTGACAAAGGTTTTGAAATATACATAACAACACATATCCTAATATATATATAGCATGCTTTCACTCCTTAATAGTTAGTCTGTTTTGATGAATTCCTCTAGTATTCTTCAAAGCATCCATATTGATAAGTTGATATAGAAGTCCAAAAAGCCTAACCCACATCGGGATCTTCTTAATAGTTTCTATCTAAAAAAAATGTCATTTCATGGTCTTAAATAAAGGGCATCTCTCCCCCTAAACCATGGGCCACCACCGATTATTTTGTCCCTAATTTATAAATTGAAAAAAGATGATGAGAAAAAAACCTTTAGGAAGTCAGAGTTATTTGAATTAAATCCCAACTTCCACTTGATCCAATTTTAAATCTCCAAAAACCTTGACCAACATCAATGAAACTTACATATTAATCATCTAATTTTAAGAACCATTATATCATGCTCGATCATTTCAATGCTTAATAATCACTTTTGATATAACATCTGCTATGTGGGTCGAACTTGCCATATATTCACTCTTTCGCATATCTCCAAATTGGGCATCCATACTTCTAATTAGGGCATATTGACTTCCCATTAGAACTTTTAAATAGATTTTCCTTCCATACTAGCTAGTGAGACTCACTCTTAGATCACACTCCCACCCAGCTTGCATTCACTTTAGTTGGGTGTCCATACTTCCGATTAGGGTATCTTGACTTCTTATTAGAACTTTTAAATAGACTTTCCTTCCATACTAGCTAGTGAGACTCACTCTTAGATCACACTCCCTCTCAGCTTGCATTCACTTTCAACTTGCACTTACTCCCAACTCTAAGGACAATGCTTAAAATTAATAAGGACACTAGTTATTGCTTCTGTTGTTAAATTATTTTATTTTCTATTCTTAAATCAAATTTAAACATAGAATTTATAGTTAACATGCACAACTATAATGGTTATCATTATAAACTTCACATTTTAAGATAAAATATCTATGCATTTCAGATGTTTTTTTTTTGTAGGTAAAAAAAACTTTATTTACTGATCGGGTTGAAGGGTCTCATCCCTATTACAGAGGGCATACACAGTGTCGATAATACAAAAATGAGCCAGTTTTGATAGCAAAATTTGAGGGTCCAACCCTCACAACATTGGCAACACAAAAAAATAGTCATCGTACAATCATCATCTTTTCCCCTGCCTAATAATGTCTTCCCAGGGCTACTGGGAAGCCTCTTTACCATCTTGATGATCAACTTCTTTCTAGAAAGGGCCAAGGAGGGCCTCAAGAACATCAGGGAGCTCCTAAACTTTGTTGATAGTGTTGGACAAACTGGTTTTGGCCTCCCTGATGATGTTGGTTATTGACTTTAGGAGGTCCACGATTTTTTTGATGCGAGCAAGGGTTGCCACGCACAGAACATCTTTCGCAATTTTGGATGCTTCTTCGTCCTCGTCTATGATGACCTCAAGGATTTGTTCTGCAGTGCTTGTGTTCTCTTTCTGTAGTCGAAAAAACTTCCTGCTTTTTTGAGAGGGGCGGACTGATTTCTACTTACTTCTCAGAGGCTTATCGGAGGGGCAACAATCAGATGGAGCAGAAGTCTTGGGAGTGGGAGCCGAGAGATAAAACTTCTTGCAATTGGGATGCGGGGGGAAGGGGATATCAAGGGGGACCCGATGGGGGACGCAAACTTTTGAGAGGAATCTACAGAAGCAAGGGAATGGGGGGAGCTATCCTTGTCCTTGCAAAGAGAAATAGAGGAATGTTTAGGATTGGGGGATCGATCTGGGACACCATCAAAAACCTGGTGTGCAAGGGCATGCTTGTAAAGGACAAGGAAAAGGTCCTTGTGACGAGGGGGCTTGGATGACATGCTAATTCTGAGGTTTGCGATGGTGATGCAGATGGACCGAAGGAGGAAGTCCGATAAATTCATTGGTTTAACATCATGAAGGTGGTTCACAAAAGCTAGGTGATAAGCATGCAAAGGACGGTTGGGATTATCGACATCGATATATTGAATGACAGGGACAACGACTTCGTCTCAAGGCCTAGGAAGAGACGAGCGCAACACACCCCCCTTCTCCCACTCCAAATATTTTCCCTTATCAAGGAAGTGCTCTAGTTCTTTGAAATTATGCCTCTCTACAAACACTTCTACCAGTCGAAGATAAACAACAAATTTTAGCAATAGAGTGGACGCTTACATCAAAATTAAGGCCATAGACCTAAACTTCACCATCATTCCAAGTACTAACAAAATCCTTGGTCACTTACTCATCCCCTCTGGTAAACAGCTTAAATAAAGGGGTGAATTTCTTAGCTTCAAGTAAAGCTTCGACCCCTGCCTCAAGCTGAATGTTTAGGGGCTCCATAATAATCTTCGCAGAAGAGGAGCTAGGATCAATCGAACTATTACACTGTCTTCTACAATGCCAAATGGAGGTTCTCAAGCGAGCGCACAAAGAAGAAATTGGACTTCGGTTAAAAACCTAATCTTAATGCGGGCGTGATAGGCTATCACTTTGAAAAAACCAAAGAGGAAAATGGAGCACAGGGTACAAAAAGTGGAGGATCTAGATCTGAAATGAGAGGGAGGATGAGCAAAGAAGGCGACACAAGAAGTGGGCGAGGGAGAAAAATGATGAAGGTGGCAAGAGGTCACCACGGGGAGGTAGAAAACGAGGGTGAGGGAGCAAAGGTGGTGGGGGGTAACTGGTCAAGATGACACGAGCAGAGTAGCCCACATGGGTGGTCGTACAGGCAAACCATTGGAGAATAATGGAAGTTAGTGGTTTTCCAATGTTCATGGTGTTAAGAGAACACCTGACTGGCGTTGAAAGAACGCATTTGTGACTGCTAAAGCTATCGTTTGTAAAAATCCTTAGATTTATTCTGGTTTTGAGAAAAAACACCTTAGGTGTTAATGAAACACCATTTTGGTAGCTAGTGCTACTCTTCGACTGCACCTTGCATCATGATTGGATGTTGTGCGAACTTCTTATGGGAAGACTTATTCCCAAATGATCAGGTTATTTTGATTGGTCACTGAGTTGGCCAAGAGATTTGCCACCTTATTTGCTTCATTGAAAAACGTGGGTGATCACGTTTTGAGGATGCTACCAAAGGGAAATCTGGTAGTCTTGGATAATGTTATGTATGTTCCAACCCCCATTGTTATTGTTGTTGATATGATTAACCACGATGAGAGAGTTACCTTAAAAAATGATTGGGTTATTCATGGTTTTGTTGATCTTGATACACTTCTAGAGAGCTTGAGCTTCCACGTAATTGTTAGTTTGAATCCCCACATTTTTTGCAAAGGCCAAAATGATGTTGCCTTCATGGTCCCTAAAAACTCCTTCGGCCCTCGCATCTCTCGGATTGCCTTTGGAAGACCCATCAAAATTGGCCTTGAGCCAACCCGGAGGGGTGATCCATTTGGCATTGCTCCTACAACTGGTAGGATTTTGGGATCTTGAAAACTCAGTGGAAATCCCAAAGCTTTTGATCAGCGTAGCCTCCCTCTCATAGAGAGGTAAATTTGTGTAGGGAGTGATGTTTGCATTTGCCACAACAAAAGTCAAGGCTTTGTTGGCAACAACTTCAGAGATCCTGGGCTTGTCACTGAAGATGTGATTGTTTTGCTCCAACCAGATTTTCCAAAAGGCATGGTGCACAAAGGATTTCCAGAGAAATCAGAGTCTTGAGTTCTTGAAGACGTTGGGCCACTAGATGACCGAATCAATGATGGACTTGGGCCAGGCCCAACTCACTTGGAACCTGCTCGTCAAGAAGGAAAAGACCTCAATGGACAAGGGACAGTCAATGAATAAGTGTTGAGTGGAATCCTTTCAGATGTTTTAAGTACAATAGATATAATCCTCTTTTTCCATTTTTTTCAACTTTTTCATTTGTGTCTTGTATTTAAGTTTAGTTGAACTAGTCCTTAGATTATAAACATCTTTCTAATATATTTTATGTTTGCATCTATATACAATTAGTTGGACTATAAGCATGGTTGCACTATATAGTTCTTTTACATTTTTGTTCTATTTTTTCTTGACATAGAACTATACATCATTGTTATTATTTAGGTGTTTTGATAAATTTATACCAAATATCTTAAGATATTTTTTATTCATTGACCAGATCATCTCTTACTATAATTAAACTCACTTTTTGCATTCATTTGTTCATTTTTTTTGATAACCTAGAAGAAAAATCATCATGAGCCTATAGTTATGTTTATAGAATGAATACATACATATATATATGTGTGTGTGTGTGTGTGTGTGTGTGTGTGTGTGTGTGTGTGTGTGTGTGTGTTTTGAATTTGTTTGACATAAAATGATTTTGCATCCTCTTTATTTGCCTCCATTTCAAGCTCCAAATAATGAAGAATACCACCAATATATTGTTCGAGGTCAAATTGTGAGGAAGGTATCTCAGGTTGCCTAGGTTGGCCACTAACTCCCCCAAGCCTTCTAGGACATCCAAGCCAAGAAAGGAGGCCATCAAGTCTTCTTCTCAACTATCTAGGGGGTGATAAACCCAAACAACCCATAGGCTATCTAGCTAAAGGGGAAGGTCATTTAAGGAGGTAGTCTGGTGACCAAATCAAATTGTTTAGTTATCAAGTCATTTGGTGAAGTCGAGTTGTCAAGTGATCAAGTAGTGTTGTCAAATGATGAAATTGGGTCATGTGTCCAAGCCAAAAGGAGAAGTTAGCAAGCAGAGTTGTCTAACCATCTAGGCCAAAGGAGAATATGATAGTTTAAAATTCCAAACAATTCATTTGGCCACCTAGGTCATTTGAACCAAGCCACCAAGACATTTGTATGATTAGGTTGTTTGGACCAAGAAAACTCACAATCTCACCTAGTTAGAAATAGATTGCGCACATCCAACCCATGGGCCCATCATTTGTAATGACAGGAAACCAAATGCATGTAAGACAAAAGATATCATGCAAATCAAGTAGTTGCATGGACAACAACTAGAGGAGTTGAAGTGGCAATTAAGGGAGTGGAGGCATCCTTGTCACACACAAGCTATGTCCCTCTACCTTCCTGAACTTATAAAAATAGGTGAGGAGCTCTCATTTACATTTTATCAAGCATAAGAGAGCCAAGGAGAAAGTGCAAAGCGAACCAGACCATAAAACCAACACCAAGGCATGGCCTATGGCACATACTAGGACGTTAAGAAGGCAAACCAAACACTTTCCACCATGTTGAATTCCAAGACAACAAAGAAAAAGGGTGGACCAACTGCAAATAAGCAGACTTCACTAGAGTATTGAAGCTAGAGCACTCGACATTGCAACAAAAATGAGGGCTTTGTTGAAAACCTTCAACCAATAGTCTAAAAAAATCAAAATTTTATGCAGGTGAATAATTGCATTTGAGGGAACACAACCTTGGAGATGGAAGGAAAACCTCAAACCCTTGTCGATAAACCAACCAGGGTTTCAAGAAAGCTTGGGTGTCCAAGGAGAAACTAACATGCCAACAATGGAAACAAGGAAGAATGAAGGAGAGTATGCTCAAATAGAAGTGTGGCAACAAGGAGAAAGTGCTTGGTGAAGAAAAAGCTTACGTGCATTGTAAAAAAGGGTTGTCCAAGGGATGAAACAGGTTGTTTGTCTAGCGATTGGAGCAAGTCGTAAGAAGAAACACAAGATCATAAGGTTGTATTGAACGTCGTCCAAAGGAAGAAGAAAAGGAAGAGGGTCATCTAGAAGCGATGTGTCATTTAAGGCAAGAAGCAACCTATTTGAGGTGAAGAGCTGGCTATTTGGCTACAAAAGTGGGTTATCTAGTTGAGGAGATGTGCCATATTTACATAAGTGAAACAACTAAATAGGGTCATTTGAGGACCACATTGGGTCGTTATGAGGCTTAAACGAGCCATTTGAGAAGTGGGAGAGGTCATTTGACAGTGCAAGTTTGTTAGACAACTTGTTCAGATCATTTGGTAACTTCCTTGGGCCATCATGCAACTTGTCTATGTCACTAACAACTTCCTCGAGTTGTTTGACAACTTGTATGAACCGTCTCAACCATCTTGGAATGCAAGCAACCCATCAAGAGTTGAAATCAGATCGTCTGAGCTTGCAAGAGCATGAAAAGTGGTTAGGGTTGTGTAGGCTTCCATAGGAGTCATTTGGAGCGCACATACCACTAGGATTTGGAGGAGCATGAAATGGAAGCTAAACAGGGAAGCACACAACACCACAAAGAAGGCAACAAAGAAGGTGACTCAAGGTCAAGGTCAAGGACGAGGTCTCTAGACGATGACTAGAAGAGGAAAGGTAAGATACCATCATCTTTGTAGTAGTCGAAAGTAAAGGGGAAGCACAAGATGTAGACACCCTTAGAATAAATCACTTGGACAATACCTACAAGAGAGTTTTGCAGAGATTCGTGGAATGAGAATCCTACAAATCACCCGTTCAAATTAGCTTTTCAAGAAATGGATGTCCACCACATCATAGGAGTTGGAAGCTTTGACAAAGACTTCTTCAAGTCATTTTTGTTGTAGATGTTGGAGAAGTATGACTCAAAAAATAAGATAAGAGAAGCAAATCTCAAGTCATAGTAAAGGACATGTGGGTTTCGTACCACCCAAACAACTTCAAACGTGTGCTTGGTCTACTTGTTGTAAATAACATATCTGCGAAGGAGATAATAGAGCCCTACAAGTTGCAGATATTTGTGGATAATTTTTTCTACCCGAATCCAAGAGAGGTTGGTAAGATAATGAAGCATGCAATAAACACGGTGATGTGTTGGTTGTCGAGTGAGTAGTGAGCCTCAGATATGCCTACTTGGCTCATGTTGTGCATAGAGGGAATCGTGTGCGGAGTAAAGTTTGATTGGGCAACTTCTCTTTTAGACCAAATTTAGAATTTTTTGTCATGGTATACAAAGAAATTTTTGATAGGTTTTCATGCCATTGCATTGTTGTTGGATGCAACAGCATGAGGCCCAAGTTCTAGGGTTGGACCCAATCCCAACACGTTTTAGAATAAGCTCCTATTATTTTCCATTGGATTACAATGGCCCCAATAACAAAGTCAGGAAATGCCTCAAGAGGACAACAAAATAAGACAATGATGACAAAGAAGAGGAAGGCACCAATGGTGCAATCAATAGAGCTGTCACAAGAAGAGGAAGAGGAAGCTAATGACACAAATGCATTGGTTGAAAAAGACAATGAATCTAAGACAAAAGGTGAAAAGTAAAAAGGTAAAGTAATTTTTAACATCCATGAGACCATGGGCCATATAAGACAACCCTTATAGAGGATGCTATTTACCTGATATATGTTTACCCAACCAAACTCCAGTTATCGAAGTATGGTGTGCAACTCTACCCCCCATTGGATTTGAACCTTGAACCTCCTATTCAAAGTTTCAAAGTATTACCGTTAGGCCCACTCCAAGGAGAGACGAGTGGCTACCCATTGTAGAGGAGTTGGAGCAGGAAGAAAAGAGCTAAAAGTAATTGGATCAATAGTGGCAGCAAATGGAGTAGCAACTACAACCTTAACCCCATCTACAGAGACAAATGGTAAGGATCATACCTCCCAAGGGATTGTCTCAAACAACAATGGTTGGCACTGCATGCATTGTAGCATGCCAACGTTATCATTTTCAGGGGACAACCTTACATCGCAGTGCCATCTAATGAACAATGAGTCACTAGGGGTAGTTAGGAGCATAGTTGGAAAACTCACAACTCGCAATAAACTTGACACCCCAATTTTGAAGATTTTATTGGCAACTTGGGAAAACTCAAGAAAAACTTGACAAAAACTCAGCAAAAAAAAACAAAGCAAAGTTTTTAATTAAAAATATATATATTGAACAACAATTGGAGAGTCAAAAAGCTAATTTTATATTAGATATTCATAAAAAAAGAGCATTATTACAATTCATGATCATCAAATCCAACTAAAGATATCATAATATCATACAAATGCAAAATTTTAAAAATAGAAAGTAGTTTCTAAACTATTTTTTGTTTTTCCCTCCTTCCCCTTGAACTAGAAGGTTGGCCTTGACTTTGAACGGATGGTCGAATTTGAGGCTCCCCAAGTACACGATCATCATGGTATATCTCCTCCAATCTTCTCAAGTGTTCCACTTCCTCCTCAAAGGCCTCAAAAAATGAACAAGCTTTCAATGAAACTTACTACCACTCTTAGTTTCATATTCTCTTTCTTCATTATCATTCATTTTCTTTCAATTTTCCCAAATTTAAACTCGTAGTATTGTATTAAGAAGAGGTGACAAATAGAATCAGTTTGGTATAATAATAAAAGAATGACAATTAACATTGAATCAAATGTAGTTAAAAATATTTTATCTATTTCATCAATTAGTCTCTTTCCCTAAGGTTACATGGAACTATTAAGAGATCTCTATATTTCTATTGCATTTAAGAACTTAAGCTTATCATAAATACCATGGTCACTTTCTTAGAGATTTATGTGGATGTAGTTGAAATTTTGAAACTCCTCTAAAAATAGAAAGCACTTTATTTTCGAAATTATCAATAATAAAACTCTGTAAAAAAAATATTCACATTTGGAGAGAAGAAAATTTGCAAAAATAAGGCCAAATGGCCTTTATAAAAATTATTTTTCCCACCATTTTTTGTAAACTGCTTGAGGCTTGCCAAATTTGTCACGAGAAATATCACCACGAGTAGGCAATTTTCTCAATGTCGAGAATATTATAAAAAAAAACTCATCATCCTCAATTTCCCACAAGTTTCCCGAGAAATCGCAAGACACCAATGATTTTTCTACCTATGTTTAGGAGGTCACAATTGCGGAATTGAGGAACTAGTCTATGCAAGGGGGCACCACAAGTACTAGTGTTGGTACCAAGAGAGAGGCCCCATAGAAGGTTGAATGAGAAGAACAACCACATCAAGAAGTTATGTGGGAGATGGTAGCAGTAGAGATGACAAAGGAGAGCAAAGGAGAGGAGGTTGCATAGGAAGTGGCAAAGCCGATATTGATAGATGAAGACGTATATCTTGCTTTGGAGACGATGGAAACTTCACCTCCAACTAACTTTGAGAAGCCATAGGGATTTGGTGATGATTTGGACACACTTGAATTCTATGGAGAAGTGCAGACAATGTAGTTCCCCTTCCTTTGATGACACCCATTGAAATTGTATCTACCACTATGTAGACAACAACATAAACTTTGGTACTGTAGAAGAAAGAGTATTAGAGCAGGTTTTGTGGTAGAAAGGCCAAAGTAATCAAGTGATGATAAGAGACAAAATCATGGCTAAAGCAAAGAAACAACCAACTGCACAACTTTAACCACAAAGGAAGGAGAAAGCAAAAGTTGACTAGGGGAAAGATGTTGTAGGAGAACTTGGTGGGAAGGACAAGGAGGAAACCACCATGGAAGATGATGAACCTGGGGTAGACAACCCAAGTGAGCACAAGCTTGTTGTAGTGCCAAATTTGAGGCACCCCACAATCTATGGCACCAAAATCAATGAACATGTTGACAAGTTCTTTGAGAAACTAAGCGAAGTTATTGACAAGGTGCACAAATTTTGAGTTAGTGCCCTAACGAATGGCAACTATGGCAGTTGAGGGTAGATGTGGAACTAGACATTTCAAGTGGTCCCAAGATGAGGAAAGAATTGGGAAATTCATCGAGTTCAACCATGGAAGCTTGGTGCAAGTAGTAGTGTGCATATTGTGATTGGTGTGAAGGAGCTACAAGAAAGAACCAAAGTACTGTATCGGCACCCATCCCTAATGTACATTGGCCAAGAAAGTTTTTTACACCTATCCTACATCTAAGGCCATCAAGAAGGTCAAATTGGCACCTGAGTTGGAATCTACATACGCCAAGATGAACTTTTTGGCCTCCTTGATACATTGGTTGTCAACTAAATTGGAAACATTACATGAAATGACCAACATCTTGTAATCACAAAGGAACAAAAATCTATCCAATTGAATGAAGCATAAGAGTAGCTTCAACAGGTGAAGTAGGAAGCCAAAGCATGCAACAAGAAGTGGAGCAACTGAAAAAGGAACATGAGCAACAAAATCAATTAGTTTGCCTTTTGAAGTCTGAGTGTGCAAATATGTGAATAGGCTCTTGAAGCTAAGGTTCAAACGGTCATGATCAACCAATAGCAAAGAATGATCACCAATCTGAGTGTGCAAATATGTGAACAGACTCTTGAAGCTGAGTTGCACGCTAGGCTCGCTGAAATTGAGTAGAAGTCATAACATTATGGCTTCCAATGGGCATGGTACCTAACCTGTGCAAAGCGCTTGAAGCAAGAAACCAATGCTTTCAAGATGCAAGTGCAAGAGTTGGGAGTGGCACCCATTCAAATTCAATCCACTCCACAACAACGAAAAAATCCAAATCCCTTAGAAACAACAATAGTGTCATCGATCAAACCCCACTCAATATGAGGGGATCGGGACCCCTCATAAAAACACGTGTAAACTCATTGAAAAAAGCAATGTTGTCATCAAAGAGAACATCGACCAATCTAGAGGGGAATATAGATGTAGTAGAAAATTCTGACGTGGCACCACCTCAAGTGCCACCTTGAATATGAACTAGCATACAAAGATAAGTACACATACAAATTTGATAGTACACACGTTTTTTCATTTTGTATAGTTTGCACACTAAGTGTTTGTCAAAAAGTCGTCAAACATTATTAGTGCGCAAATAAAAAGAATATCATGCAATATAAGTTGTCATGTAAAGGTAGTTAGGGGTAGGTATGAGGAAAATGCGGAAGCTGGCAACTGCATCTCCTATCCAATAGTAGTATAAATAAGACCCCTTACTATTTTGAATAGCATGATAGTAGCATATGAGCATCATTGGCATAGTATGAGTAACATATTTTATGAGCACATGTTGTGAGGAATAGATTTTGTAGACTTGTGATATTGTTGTTGTACATAATTGTGTATTTGCTATTCATAAATAAATACAAATGACAATGTGCAGTTTCGTTCCATTTTACATCTGAATAACTTTTCTCGAATGTTGTTTACTGTTGATGTTTTCTGTCATTTACTCTTCTATGTTCCTTCAACATGGAATATCATTGTTGTGCTACAATGATTCCTCCATGTTTTTAACATACAATTGAATGTTTAAAAGCATAGTTGTGATTTTTGAATAACGAAGAATAAGAGAAATTATTCCAAAAAAACAATTCCACAAGTGTAATGATATTGTACTTCATCAATCTTACCTACATATAGAGGGATTTCCAAGTTAACTTGAATTCTAAAACGTGTAGAGGGATTTCCAAGTTAACTTGAATTCTAAAACGTGTGTTACCCCCAATGGGATTTCATGTTGTGAAGAACTAAAGTAAAGGGGATTGCTCATTTAAGAAATTATGCACACTGTTTCATCATGTCTTTCCTTTGCTTCCAAAGTGCATTAAACATCTCCTAAGTGTTCCAACATGATGTGTCAATTGAGAACACCCCAATAGTGATGAAAGTAAGTTGTTAAATTGCCTAGCTTGCCACCAAAATTCACATAGGCTGCCTCATTAAACAGGACATACAAACACCAAACAATCTTAATGATAAAACCAATTCAGATCCTAGGAGCAATAGACTAGATTGCAGAATTCACTGTTCTACAAGTAAAAGTGAGATTATACAATTAAATACACATGACAAGCAAATTGCAAATATGGTGTAGATTCACATAGACGTAAAGAGATCAACATAAACAAAAGGAACTAAATTCAAATTCCAAAAACATGAAGATCTAGCACAGAACAAAGTTGGTGAAAAGAGGCAAAAATGTGTTGCAAGGGACACTATCTCTCATCCTGCAATGAAAACAACATAAACAGTATCTGCTTTGTGTGGGACCACCATATAATAAAGAATTGTGATAATAAAAACCACTCACGTTGCCTTGCTGCTTGGTGATATTCAAACATAAAATCATGTGATTATGTGCTACATCAATAGGTTATAATTTCCAGTACAATGAAATAATATTCAATGTATTTGGACATTTTGTATACTGTTTCTCTATCTGCAGTATGAACTTCAGGCTGCTTTTGTAGGACAGAAAATCACAATCCATGTCATTGCTAATCAATGTGTAAATTACTAAATCTTATTAAATCAGGATTGCTAAGAATGTGTTTTTTGATGGTATTTAAAATTCATGTATAGTGAACGTGCATTTTGAACCAAAGGACCCAACACCATGTTTATTATGTCGCATATTTTCGTTAGTATACTTTGATTTAAATCTCAATGTTGTTTTCCTAATTTTTTTCAATATAGTTTGACACGTACTTTAATCAAAGTTGTGGATAGGATCCTTGAAAGATTTTCTCACAGTTTTTACCATATTTTATGCCCATAAGATGTCTATCCATGAATTCTAATATATGAACATTTATGCTTTTCCTTCAACATATTTTTTCCCTGTAAAACTCCTCAAAATGCCACTATTGATCAAATGATCCCAACAAGGTTGCTGCATAGAGTTTGTTCAGATGGTGCTGATGTGAGTTTGCCTGGTTTGATTTAGCATCCTTCTTTGAAAGTGTAATGAGATGAGTAAAATAACTTTTACTTCTAATAACTGAGATTTCATGGCACCAATTTAAGGTATCTTTTACCCTTCTAAGATGTGGTATTAACATGAAGTTTGTCTAAATTCCAAAGCTCAGAACAAAACATTTTGCAATTTTCCAAGGCTGGGAACAAAACATTTTTAAGTTCACTGCTCTCTACTGGAAATATTTGTGATGAAAAAAAATGAAGCAGCAGCATATGTCTGTCAGGATTGCCCAAAGGATTTAAAGCATACGGTTGAAAACAAAGACTGTTATAACATACATCAAGGTTCAAATCTTCTAGTTAATTTTAAGATTGTAAAAATCTTCTAGTTAATCTTAACATTTCTGTTATAAAGGTTCAAATTTTCTACCTAATGTAAAAATCTTCTAGTTAATCTTAACATTGTAAAATGATATGAGCTCAACGGATCCTCTGGTTTTAATACCACTATGTAGTACCGTTGCTATAACATAAAGCGAATGAAAAAAAAAATGTTACTGCTAGGAATATTTGTTACGTATATTTTATTTGTCTCAGATGTTGACAGCAGCCTATTTACAATATATGAATCTTTAAGGAATATGTTTTCTACGCAGTCTTGGCTTGCCCCCGTAATATCCTGCTCTAGGACTGTGTTAGGACACATCTTATTATAAAGAAAAGGTAAAAGAAAAAAAAAAAACATAAATTGGAACCTTACCTTTTCAAGAAACTAAAATCTGTTTTTTCGTTTGCGTTAATCAGTTGCGCACTCATATATCAAAGCTGCTGATTGAGCTATTTAGGTGGGGGGAGGGAATTGCCATACTGAGTGGCACAAGGAATTCCTAATTTCTTTGTAAACCTGATTGTTTTAGTAGCTTAACACAAAACGATCTACGATGAGAAACAATGTGTAAAACAAAAAGTGCTATGGCTATGATCTGAAGTTCTAAACTGTGCTCGAATCCATTCCCCGTATAGTCAACTACACAGTTAGCCGTGCAACTAAGAATTAGAAGGCACGGGAATCACATTGGGCGTTAAGAACTAACAAAAGAGGCAATCAAAATCTACACACTTTCTATTCTTCAAAATAGCAAGTATATGAAACTGCGATTGCTAGAAAATCATGTACAAAGTATGCATCAACCATCGAGGCCCTGACGTCAAAAAAATCAAAGAGCGGCATTGTATTTTTTTGACATCAAGTGCTCGACGGTGGTTGAATACGCGTAGCCAGCCCGTGGAGACAGCTTCCTCTGAAAATCCAAGTTAGAATGAAAGGCCTAGGGTTTGATGGCCTGCTGAAGAATAAAGACCACACAATGGTTCTTTTCCCTGCTGCCTCTTGTAATGCGTTTTAGAAGAATAAATCATAAACCCTAATTTAAAATTTTTATATGAAATTGAGTGTTTGATATTCAATAGAAGATTAAACACACCAATTACTATTTAAACCTTATCATTATAAAAAAACAAATTAAACTTACCAATAAAAGATTAAATACACCAGCTACCATATAAACTAGATAACGGCATGATGACGGGATCATCACAAGGGTCTCGCTCGCGTACGAATGAATCCGGCCGCATGACGACGGGGTCATCACGAGGGCGCATCCGGACAGGGACCACTCTAGGCTGGGAAACCTCATTCAAAGGCAGGGGAAGGTCGAGAGGTATTTTATACACCTATTCAAGTGCCGTTTGTTAATGTGTATATGATTCGACCTGTTTCGCCCTGCCAAAAAAAAAAAAAATGAGAGACACCGATGAGTGATCTGGCAATGCTATTATCGTTTTCTCTCTTTAAAGGGGGTCCTCTAAAGAAAGAAGAGCTCCTTGCCCTCTCTTTTAAATAAAGCTGAAGGTCGAGCGAGGTTATTTAAAGCAAAGCGTCTCCCTTTCAAAAAATTATTTCCTTTAAAGGGAGGTCTTTAAAAGAAAGAAGAGCTCCTTGCCCTCTGTTTTAAATAAAGCTAAAGGTCGAGCGAGGTTATTTAAAGTAAAACATTTCTTATTTTCTTTAAAATGGAGGGGAAGGAGTTTTAACTTTGAGAGGTGTAAGCTGAAATAAACTTTCGAAAAATAGTCAAAACTCAAACTATTGTATTATTCAAAGGTTTTTTTTTTTTAAATTTAGTGAAAAGCTATTTGCGGGGCTGCTTTGGAAAACCACTTGTAAGGCTACCTTGGTATGAGAAATCACGATCAAGGGGTTCTACACCGTGAAAATCACCTGAAAATCGTGTCCACTGTAACCGCACCAGCATTATCAACTGGATTTTGGGTACTCAATGTGCGTTTGGTAGGGCGAATATTCAAACCAAAGACCTCCTTTGGAGGATTGTCGTACCCTCTCCAACTCACCTATAACAGAATAATTTCAAACCTCGACGTGGGCAAGTGTGTGAGGAGGTGGGGATGTGGTGGCTTTGTGTTAAATTCTCTATTGATAAGTATAGCTCTTGGTTTTACGAGGGATATAATGGACACCCCCGATTGGGATTCCACAATTTTTTGTTCTGATGTGTTTAATTGCAACAATAAATTTTGAATAACAAACAACCTCTATTTTGCAACAATAATAATCAAACTTGCAACTCATTCAGATATTATTTCAAAATAGGGCACAAATTACATTATTTTCAAAAAACAATCTCTCCACCAAACTTCTGCAAACCCTCAAAATATACTAATCAACAAATGCCAAAAAATACCTCTGTAAACTAATGAAGCACCAAGTGTGAATCCTCAATGATGACCAAAACAATCAAACCCAAGTGCTCCGCTTATCAATCCAGTTGTCTTCAAAATTTGGCAAACCCTTGTCTGCCTCTGATATGCACAGATGAACTTCTTTGTAATGAAAAGCTCCAATCTACAACTAGAGGTGATCTTCCACACCTGAAACTGTCCCAATCCTGCTGAGAAAGCTTCCCAACAAGCCCAAGATTCTCTGCTGGAAATCCCTGTAGAAAATTCTCCAAAAAAACTTCAATTCTTCTCCATGTGCAAATGAGAGCCAAAATGCCAATAAATAATAGTAACTCCTCATTAGGGTTAGGGCACCACTTTTAGGTTGCACATATAATTATTTTAATTATTAATTAATGTCACTTTATGACATTAAAGTGGACCCCCTTGTCCTAGGCAACAACTTTATTTTTAAGTTATAATATAAAGTTGAGTTACTTTATATTTTTAAGTTATAATATAATATTATAACTCAACAATAAAATATATCCACTTTCCATGCCTAGCAACCATCCCCTTGGTCAACATCTGCAAATGGTTGAATTTCACCCTCTGAAAGTCAGGATTTTTCGCCAACTGAGTCCCGCACCACACTGTCCAGCCTAGGGGACCCTGTGACTAGGCTAACAAGTCCCTGTTTCGCCTACTGCTAAAAAAGGGACATTACAGTCTCCCCTCCTCAACATTGCTTGTCCTCAAGCAATGGTTAAGTATACCAGGATCCCACAATGTCCTCCTAAAGATCCCACTGAGCTGATGTTGTGCCATACGGATCATCACTGTCCCTCTGACACAATAGAACGACAAAAGTCTCAACTGAAAAGGTATAGCATTCCAGTCTAATTTGAACCACAACAACTCATGCCACAACTGATCCAAGAGATAAGCATCATAGACCATTGTATTAACGATGCCAGAAGTTCCTCTATAATACTCAACTGACCATCGTACCACAACACTCACCCATTGAAAGTGATTCGGATGATCCTGTGTTCCCCAATCAACTGTCACAGACATAATACCCTCTAGAAGAATGTCATGCAACATCAGACTCAACCAAACTGGGTGTAGATAACTCTGTATGATACCTGAAGATTCACCCGTATTCCATTCCTGCAACTCAGTAAGAAACTCAACCTCAGGATCCAAACTAGTACACCCATACTGACTGAGCTCTACTCCAGGAATCATTTTGTGCCTGAGTAACCCAATCCAATCCATCCTTGCACTCTCACGATGCATATGAGTACTAAGCTCCTGAGAAAATGTCATACTCGATACCGAAATAGGATACTCAATAAACCTCTCCAAAGAAAGCCAACCAAGAAGCTGACCATCCTCTGACATGTAACTGGCAGGGTCAGAGATAGCAGATGTAAAAACGTAACTGGCCTTCCAAAAAATGTATCTACTACCAGAATTTGAATATCCCATACTGATACTCCGACTCCCTAGGTCAAATGGGACATCACCTGAGTACCAGTGCTCCTTGACCATCCACAAGTCCATCAATCTCCAAGTTCGGCTCAATATCTCTCTCCAATCCACCTAGATAGACATAGATGGACTAATGTCCTTGTTGCCCAAAGAATGAACAACAACATACCTCTCAAACCCGTGATCAACTATCACCCAAAATATGCTCCTACCATCGCCCTCGATGTTCAAAAAATTAAGCACGCGATCCTGGGTGTAAGAAACCTTCTTCTCTGAGTCTCTATCAACCTGTGTCTGCATCTCAAAGAGTGGATTGTCCATGTATGTTTCACTATCTACTTCAAAAAGAGGATTTTTAACACACTAGAATTTCGCACCGTCCTTATGCTTGGCCCAATCACCCAGCTGATCCAAAATGGCACCCTTTGATCCCATGGGACAATGAAGTAAATCAAAGTCCTCTTGGATACAATCCAGCTCCTCAACTCTTCCTTTGTCCTCCTGCTCTTTTAGTTGTATAACAACAGCAAGTTCCTTTTTAGTTTTGTGCAATGCCTTCTATGTGTTCATCAACAAATTTCTAACTATCTTAAGCTCAAGAGTGAGCTCATCCACCTTTGCCTGTGTTTCCCTGTTACGAGATGAGGCCTCTTCTGCAATCTTGATAGTTGTATCTCTATCTTTGATCATGTGCAAGTATGCTGATTTCATCTCATGCATAGTGTTAACTATTGTGTGCAAATCAACAATAGAAATATTTTGTTTTGATTGTGTCTTAGGTGTCTTTTGGATGAGGTTTTCAATAAACTTTGTCAAATCATCTAAAGTAGTCAACGTGCAAACTTCAATTTCAGCAGACACTGACATATTGTTCTTCCAAATTTTATCCAAATTGCCATGCTCATATAAATTATGTTGACTGTTGTCATAATTCAGATAAAAATCAGAATTACTCACATATCTTTCAGCAATGCCCTTCAAGCTTTTCCACGCTTCATGAGCCCCCCTTTGCCCATCCATATCAAACTCATCATGTATAAAATCTGGAAAATCATGCATGTTCTCATTGGAAAGGGTTGTCATGTAACCTGTAACACCTCTCTCATGTGTATTATCCATATCTGACTCCATGTGCAACTCACTTTGCAAATCTCCAAAGAAGATGAAACTATCGGGTACATGCATCACAATGGGTTTAGTTTGGATACCAAACCCACATTCACCTGTGTTCACATCATCGAAGTGCAAAATGGAATTTGTACTATAAGCTGATGGGAATTCTTTGCTATGATCATCATGTTTAGCATCAAATGATTCATCCGTGTACTCATTAGAATGGGCTGCCTTGGAATCTAAAACAAACCCATCACATTCATCTTTTGGAAACTTATCAAAACAACTGATTGACTTAGAGATTTCATTTAATGGGTCTAAAATTGCAACTATGTCTGCTGGTTTACTTTTTCCTTCATGTTCAATTTCATCATCAATGGACATATGCATGTCAATCGGGTCATTTTGGCAACTTGTCATACATACCTCCAGGTGTGAAATTTCCTTTTTATCAAAACTTTCTAATTTGCTTTCCCTTTCTGCAGTCACCTCTGAATTTTCAGCCTTAACTGACTCTTTCCCCGTACTTGATTTTTTATGTTGTAGCTTGGTCACCAATTGAGTGAACCCCTTTGTATAACCTGGATCATTTATTATATCATGAATTTGTTGTAGCTCATGCAAAATATTTTGCTGATTCTTAGCAAATTCTTTGAGTGGATTCATAGCTACTCCTTGTTCAGCTGTAGTGACCTGTTGTTTGTTGTGGACTGCTAAAACCCCCGATTTCTATTACACTATGAATAATATTTAATTGCTATTTCTCATGAAATAGGAAATATAATCCGATACCTGATATCAGATGTTCTTCTGCAAATTTTTGAAACCTTGAACAGGTTGGTAGGAAAAACCAGCTCTGATACCACTATAATGGACACCCCCGATTGGGATTCCATAATTTTTTGTTATGATGTGTTTAATTGCAACAATAAATTTTGAATAACAAACAACCTCTATTTTGCAACAATAATAATCAAACTTGCAACTCATTCAAATATTATTTCAAAATAGGGCACAAATTACATTATTTTCAAAAAAACAATCTCTCCACTAAACTTTTGCAAACCCTTGAAATATACTAATCAACAAATGCCAAAAAATACCTCTATAAACTGATGAAGCACCAAGTGTGAATCCTCAATGATGACCAAAACAATCAAACCCAAGTGCTCCGCTTATCAATCCAATTGTCTTCAAAATTTGGCAAACCCTTGTCTGCCTTTGATATGCGTATATGAACTTCTCTGTAATGAAAAACTCCAATCTACAGCTAGAGGTGATCTTCCACACCTGAAATTGTCCCAATCCTGCTGAGAAAGCTTCCCAACAAGCCCAAGATTCTCTACTGGAAATCCTTGTAGAAAATTCTCAAAAAAAACTTCAATTCTTCTCCATGTGCAAATGAGAGCCAAAATGCCAATAAATAATAGTAACTCCTCATTAGGGTTAGGGCACCACTTTTAGGTTGCACATATAATTCTTTTAATTATTAATTAATGTCACTTTATGAAATTAAAGTGGACCCCCTTGTCTTAGGCAACAACTTTATTTTTAAGTTATAATATAAAGTTGAGTTACTTTATATTTTTAAGTTATAATATAATATTATAACTCAACAATAAAATATATCCACTTTCCATGCCTAGCAACCATCCCCTTGGTTAACATCTGCAAATGGTTGAATTTCACCCTCTAAAAGTCAGGATTTTCTGCCAACTGAGTCCCACACCACACTATATAGCCAAGGGGACCCTATGACTAGGCTAACAAGTCCCTGTTCCGCCTACTGCTAAAAAAGGGACATTACAAGGGGTCATGGTTGGGAGGAGACTGCTCCTGTGCGTCTGTCATAGAGGTTTCTCATAATAACCAAATCAAAATAATAGATTATAATATTATTTTTACTTTTAGCAATGACTGATTCAGTTTAGTAGTAAAAAGGAGGGGATGATGTTAAGGAGAACAACATTTAGCTTCTAATGATGCAAACCTTGTGTAAATTATTTTTATTGTAATTTTTAAAAAATTATTATATTAATTAAAATATAATAATTTTAACCTAGGTGTTGTAGGTAAGTTGGAGAGGAGAGGACAATTCTCCAAGGGAGGTCTCGGGTTTGAATCTCCACCCTACCAAAAAGTTGAATTGGGTACCCAAAATCCAATTGATAATGTTGGTGTGGGTAATGTCGAGCACGACTCCTAGGTGACTTTGACGGTGTAGAACCCCCTGGTCTGGTCTCTCAGACCAAGGCGGCCCCGCAAGGGATTTTTTGCTTTATACATATATATATATATATATATATATATATATATATATATTTACATGGTGGAATTGGTAGCTGCTACAATGATTTGGGCATGGTTTTCATTAAATGGAATTGGTATAAGCACACCTTTAAATAATTAATATTTTTTTTATAAAAATGGAACCAAACATATTTTAGACCATCGATTGTTTTTTATTGAAGAACACAATTTTATACTGAGAGGGGAGGTGAACAATATAAGACCACTTTTTACTTTTCTTTCTCAATAATATTATCCAATATATTAATGGCAATATCAACAACAATAATCAAAGCAATGCACAAATCATCACACACAATAAAGACACCAATTTAACGTGGTTCACCCAATGTGGGCTACTCCACAAAGAAAATCTTTCACTAAAATTTTCTCAACAAATCTCTTGGGAATTCTTCCCTATTACAATGTTTATGGACCTCTATACAAAGGAGACACCAATCCCCTAATATAGTTCATGGATACCTATCCACAAGATACACCAATCCCCTTTGTTGATTTGTGGGCACCAACCCATAGGAGACACCAATCCCCTTTGCTGGTTCGTGGATCTCTATCCACAGGAGAACTCCTTTGCTTTGGATTGTGATCCTCTAGAAGACTATTGCCTACACTGCATTGGCTTGTGGATCTCTCTCCACTAAAGACCTATGTCCTCACTCAAAAGACCTATGTCCTCACTACCCTAGCTAATGAATCTCTATCCACTGGAGACTATTGTCCTCTACTCTGTCACCTTCAAAGCTTGCTATCTTATTTGCTCAATCTCTATCTCAAATCTACACTAAACATTGTCCTTCGATCTAGCGCAAATTTGCTCACAAGTTTATCTATGTTCTGGCACAAATCTACCCTCAAAACCAAACTCTATCCTCAATTTTTTCCTCAAGCCTTAACACAAAGCTTGATATAATCACAAATAAAATCTGCTAGATCTGCCCCAAAACTTAACTCAAGGTTTGAACAAATCAATCAATCAACTCTGCTCTCAAGTCTTCTCCAAGACTTGCCTCAAATATGTCCACAAGTTCTCTCAATAACTTGCTCAATATGCTCTCAGTTCTTTACTAAGACTTACCTCAAATCTGCTCAACAAGTCCTCACTAGAACTTGTCTAATTTGCTCAACAAGTCTTCACCAAGACTTGCCTCAAAAATGCTCAACAAATCCTCACTAGAACTTGTCCAATCTCCTCAACAAGTCTTCACCAAGACTTGTCCAATATGATTGTAAGCTTCCACAAAAGCTCACACAAATTTGTCCTTAAGCTTTCACAAAAGCTTACTCAACTTTGTCCTTAAGTCCCCTCTAGGACTTACTCAAATCTGCTCACAAGCTTTCACAAAAGCTTACCTAACTTTGTTCTTAAGTCCCCCCTAGGACTTACTCAAATCTGCTCATAAGCTTTCACATAAGCTTATTCAAATCAATTGCAAAACTTACATACAAAAATCTCTTTCAAAAAAACTCTTCAATACCACAAACAAGTTTCACTCAGAATATTGTTTAATTATAGAAAAATATAGAGAATTATTAGAGACTCAATATGTTTCACACTCACAAAAACACTCAATCACTTTCAAACTCTCTTTCAAATCAATTTAGAATAAAGAACAACTAGTTTCACAGAACTTGAATTATCACTCCAACACTTTCAATCAATAATGCTCAACCAACTTCACTCAACCAATCACTCAATGAAACACAACTTGCTTTCAAACCCTAACCAAGTGTTTCACTATATTTCCAACAACTCACACTATGGATCTCAAACCTTGACTCAAGATTGTTCCAAATTCACATAATAATGATACTCATGTTCTTTCACAAACCCTAGCTCAAGATAGTTCTCAATCTCACATAACAATGATACTCATGTTCTTTCACAAATCCTAGATCAAGATAGTTCTCAACTTAACATAACAATGATACTCATGATATTTCAACAAACTCTAAATCATACACATTAAAGCTCACTCAACATTTTCAACAATGCTTATAAAACAATCCTTTTCATTCCAACTTTGTATTTCACAACATTCAACCAACCAAAATTTCACTCACAAGGATGATATGCCCATACATTTTGTTTTGATGAATATTTAACAAAACCTATCTCAATCACAATCAACTCCTCTTTGCTAATTTTCAAGGTTAGATAGTAAAACCTTAACTCAAATATTTCCTTCAAAATTAATTTACCATTACAAAAATTAACAAGACTCAAATACATCTTATTATCTCCAAAATAATTAAAATACTTCTCAACACATAAACAATCAACTTCCTTTATCAACTCTAAATTAATCAATTTATAGAAGACCAAGTTCCTTTATAATCACCTTATAAACTCCCAATGATAATTTTCAACCTATAAGAATTAATCCCTTGACTAACCCTTATTACTCCAACCTCTATTTAATTTTCAAATAAAAAAATAATATAAAATATCAAATACCTTATGACTCCAACTTCCATTTAATTTTTCAAAGCACAAAATAATATAAACTATTAAATACCTTATAACTCCCTACTTTCCCAAGGCACTATCTTAACTCACATGGCCTTAATGCTTATGCACTTCTCAACCTAGGCGTAAATAAAATTTAAATCAAAACTTTAATGCTTACCTTTGGCCCACGTGCAAAATGGATAGTGCACGCCTTGGTTGTGCTTTGAACCCATGATCTCACTACCGCCGTTGCGTTCTAGCTGAAGCTAGGTAGTTATTGGGTCACACGCCCACACAAGCATAAACACGCAAGCGCCCACCCTTGTTACCTTCACAATTTCCAACGATCGAAAACAAAACACTCTACCCTCTCAAAATGATTGCGCGGGGATTTGAAACCCTAACCTCTGCCTTGCAAACACCTTAACTTTGCCTTGGTCACCAACTGCGTTAACCAACACTTTGAGTATGCTCTAGTCGTGCCACATGCATTTAAACCTTCGCTTGCCCTCCAAAGTCTTTAATACGTGAAAGTCTCTTCTTCCTCCCAACAAAGCAGGGCACAATTTTTGCATAGACTTTGGAATTCGAATAATGCATGGATGATTTAATTAAAATATTTAATCCCCCTTTATATATGTTTTGCCTTATGCGCTTCGATGTCAACTTTAATTCGAATTTAAAAATTTGAATTTATAAATTATTTATAACCTTTAACTTTGGCGCCCAATATTTATTTAAATTTAAATTTTAATTTTAACCTTTAGGTTAAAATATTTAAATTTAAATAAATTAAATTAAATATTTTGCAAATTGCTCAATGGGTCTTTCGAGGAATAAATTATTTTTAATAACTCCTTGGACCTGTTCTCTTCACCTCAGCCTATAAACGGAAATATTATAATATTAAATATTATAATATTATTATTGTCTTTTAAACCTGCTTTGCCTTCCTTGGGACTTCCTTTTAAACCTGCTTCTCCTTCCTTGGATCTTCAACCTTTTAGGCCTCCTTAGGCATATAATATTTAAAAAAAATATTATATCCTATTCCTTTAAACCTCTTCCTTTCCTTTTGAAAAAACCACCTGATGACATTAATGATGATGAAACTGAAACAACAAACTCTTGACAACTCTCGACATCAATGACAACAAATCTTGCTCAAATTTCTAAAATTTAACACATGTACCGAGAATGTGAAGGCTCATCTTTGGTAATATTGCTCTCAACCATCACTTCTCACCTGCAGCATATATTTTGATCTAGTGCAAAGGACGAGTTACTTTAGTGGCCAAACCTACCATATTTAGTCTCAAGCTCTATGTATTTTATCGAAAAAATAAAAAGTGCAAAAGAATAGTGCAAGGAGTATTCCCCAGTATTCAATCAATTCCTCCAAATGCGCTAACTTCATTGCCACTTTGTTGGCATGCACTAAAGTCTGTAAGAGCACAAAAGAAGCAACATTGTAGAATGGAACAATAGAGACCTAAGAGAACAAGGAATCATTTATGGCTTTCCATAAAGAAAACAAAATATCAATTTTAAAGAGGTGCCAAACTTCTAGAAACACTAGAGGGAGGAGAGGAGGGTCTCCAAGGAGAATTTGTTGTCATGTGAACCACTATGGAAGAAAAGGATGGAAAAAAGAAAAAATCCACTTCCAAGCATCTTGAGCCTTATGACATCTCTAAAAGAGGTGAAGAAGATCTTTGGGATTAGGGTAGAATGGACGCAATGGGTTAGGAACCCCAATGTAGATAAGTTGTTTACCAAGTGAGAGGTCTTGTTGGGTTTGAGATATGCAAACCAAGTTGTGGGAAACAATGGGCCCAAATATACTTGGGTGAAAGGAGCCCCAACGAGCATTTAGTTTGTCAACCATGGTAAGTATGACGATAGCCATCATAACCTAATCTAACCCTATAATTGAAAGGTGTCTTCGAATACCACTACTAATCCTTCCACCAAGGATGCTAAGAGCACACTATGATCTTGTGAAGCATAGAATTAGGCATATTTTCTTTAACTACCTCAAAGGTTTCCTTATCAATGGAGATAATTCTAAATCTAAATTTGATATAATCCTAGGGATTTCAATCCCAAAAAAATGGGTAAAAAAGGTGGCCATAATAGAGATGCCTCTTTTATAGAATTTATGTGCATGCATATAGGGAATTTGGGTAAAAGGGAGTACCTAGATAGTCAAGATATGGGACCACCAGAGGTTCATATAATTGATTGAAAGCCCATCCCAAAGACCATTGCCTGTCCATCATATTTATGGTTTGATGTTTTTCCAATCCTGTCAAATGTTGTCGATGACAAAAGAGCCTAAATTCTTTATGGAAACTAGGGCAATGAGAAGGGAGGAGAAATCCATACCTCTCCAACCTTTATGTCCATAAGGATAACTTGAGGTAATGCAATGTTGAACTAGCACTTTCTAGGTTTCCTTGTATTTGATGGCTTTGATTATCCATTTGGTATATAATGTCATGCCTTAGATTTTACAGCCAAGAAGAACCATATCTTTTATTCTTCTTGGACAAACAACATAATTCTTAGGCTACTCTGTGGAAACTAGATATGGAGGTAGAACTTGCCTAGAGAAAATATCTGAGTAATTATTGGTCGAAAATTCGACACAAAGGGGCATGAACTAGTGCCAATATCGAACGGTATTTTTTGTGACATCCAAAAAGGGGGGAATTTCTTGGTGGTCGATCTTCAAACAAGGTTTATTCCTTATCGGGGTCCTATCTACGTATGTCGCGAGCAGGGAAAGGGAAGAGAAGAGGGAAATAAATTAAAAGGGAGGTCGTAGCAAAAACTCACAAGGATGGGTTATGATCGCATCAAGACACATGCACCCTCAACATCGTCAATGATAAACACAAACACACTACCTAATAGACCATCCAACCAGGTTCTTACTTAGTAGTCAACATAGTGGGTCAAAGGAGAATTCCAATATCGGTGGATGGGTGCATGAAATCCAAGATTTAGAATTAGAGCACTCCTATATGATCGACTTATTGCATAAATAAATCCTCAACGCAATTGTAAATACAAATTCCAAAAACTACCGAGTAAACCTCACGAAATCTAGTGTAGCAAAATTAAATGAGAATCACCCAAGTAGCCAAAGCATAAATAAGCATTCACATCTAACACAAAATGTAAGAACGAGGTTGGAAATCAAACAATAGTATTCTTGTATTCACCTAGAAACGATAAGTGTTACATGAGAATTATAATGGCCAAAGAGTCACGCTTGGGAATGACCAACATTCCACTATATGTAGATAAATTACAATAAATTTAAAATACAAGAAGTAATGGAGGTAGGCGAGAAAATTATGTTGAAGTAGACATGCGCTTAGCTAGTACTCTGCTCCTTGAGATGGTGGCGATCTTCTAGAAGAGGGTAGATTTTGCTGGGTTGATCTAAGCCCTTGATACTTATTTATGCCCATATCATTAATTCTTATCTACTATGCCCCTTCATCCAATCAACGGTCTTCTAGTTAGGTGGTGAATGACTATAATTAATTATCTTGGAGCCAACACATTTCAAATCAATCACCTTGCATACACACGGTTGGTACTGGGTAATTGTAGTAATAAATATCCCTTATTTGAATCTTAAGACAATGGCGAGAGCCTAGATGTTGGGTAGTTGCTTCACTTGCCTTGTTGGATAATAATATCCGCTCGAGGAGGCATTATGAACGAGGGTAGGTATTTACTCAAAGTTTCACCCAATTTGTTCTTCAAAGTCTCGTCCAATAATAGGTGGGGGGTTTTGATATTCTTTATGGGTGAGGATTTATGATATTTTAGCCCTTAGTGGTTGGTTGAAACATCCTCCTGAGGTGTGGGCGGGTTTTTTTGATACCTCCACCCAAAATCAAGATCTAAACGTCTGCCATCTATATAATTTACCCTACCCTTTTGAACAACCATCAATTCGTCTATTGCTTGTTTTCATCCATGATTTTCATTACCCATCATTACTATCGTTGCTTTCTATCTTCACTTGACCATTAGTGCTTCAATTGGCGAACCCTTAAAGAGCATCATCTCAAAAATAAAGAGTGGATGGGGGGCAAAAACTTCACTCACAGTAACTTCTCCAAATTTTTATAACAAGCCTTGGATGAAACACAACATGAGGAGTAATACACATGGGTCATAGCCAAGATCTTAGAGCAGATTTGAAACTTGTCGGTAAGGGAAAGCTTTTTAGTGGTCTAGTAGGCAAGCTTGGCTTCAATTTTCTATATGATATTTTTCCAAAGTTTTGAAGGGGAACTATGGAAGGCAAAGGGGATACCCAAGAACCAAAACACTTCCCCATCCTATATCCATCTCCATTGAAACTGAATTAACCAATTTGGGAGGGGAGATATAAACTATCGAAAACATGGTCTTCTACCACTAGATGTTGGAGCCAAAGGCAAGATAAAAAATATCTAGACTGTGAATGAACTTAGTAAAGGATTCTTCATCCTTGGCTAATGTGAGGAAAGAGTCATCTACAAAGTGTCCATTTATCATTTCATATTAATTTTTGAGAAGGGAAATACCCTTAACAAGGCCCAAATTGGCTTGATGAGCTATGAGATAACTGAAACTTTCAACTATAATGACATAGAGAGATGGGACATGAGGCAACTTTTTTTATTGAGCAAAAAATGCCAATAGCCTCTAATTGAGTTATATTGATAGTGAGGACAATAGAGGCATCTACAAAGAGCATATTGACCATAAAGATGAAACCATTGCCAAAACCCAAGGCTTTGAGCATGGCAAGAATGAAGTGCCACTCAATGTGATCATAGGCTTTCTCAAAGTCAATTTTGAAAAAAATGACTAGTTGGTTGGATTTTTTGGCCCATTCCATTCCCTCCCAAACAATCAAGACATTATCTAATATATATTTGCTTCTAATGAAACCTATTTGGTCTAGTCTTATGATGACAGGAAACAAATGGTCTAGATGCAAGGCCAAGGCTTTGGTGATGCTCTTATAGGACACATTGAGAAGGGCGGTTGGATGTCAATTGGTGATCAACTCAAGGTCTTTATCCTTTGGGATAAATTTGATATTACCTTTGTTAATTTATAGTCCAAAAGGTCCATTTATCGAAGCTTTCTGATAAACTAGAGTAGATCAGGGTCTATAAGGTCCCCAAGAGCTTTACAAATTCATATAACTATAAGAAAAATATTTAAAATTTGGTTATTTAAAAATGAATAAGTTAATAGTTTAAATTTAAAGTTGTAAGCAACTGCATTGGTAAGGGCTTTGGCCTGTCTTTGAGAGGTCCAAGGTTCAAACCCTTCTCAGTATGAGGAGACCAAGACCCCTCATAAAAACTTGTGTAAAATCATTGAAAAATAGTTGCAAGCTTACTGTAGTGGTAAGGGTTTTGGCCTCTCTTTGAGATATCTAAGGTTCAAACCCCACTTAGTATGAGGGGATCAGGACCTCTCATAAAAACCTATGTAAACTCATTGAAAATAATATTAATTTAAATTTAATTGTTAAATAGTATTAGTTTAAAGGTTTGAATATAAGCTATCCAATGGTATTAGTTTAATTGGTTAAATTCTTCAACTTTTGGAGATCAAAGTTTAAATTTTGTTAAGTGATATATGCATAATTTTCAAGCTTGTAGCAATACCACCATGCGGTCATGATGTAAATACAATTGGGCTTGTTTCAAGCCCATACAACCCATTAAAAAAAATGATATGTTGTCATCTATTATTTTTGTTGTTCAAATCATCTATCGCTATAATTTAAGGCCACATGTTTACATTCATTTGTTATTTTTTCTTGATAATCTAAAAGACAAATCATTATGAGTCTCCAACAATGTTTATAGAAAATATATATGTGTTTTTTATAGGAATAATTTATAGGAAAATAAAACTTATGTTTTGAATTTTTTTGAGATCAAATGCTTTCACATATTCTCTATTTACTTTCATTTCAAGCTTGATATGTTACATATTTATATGTCACACCTATAAAACACCGCTAGTACCACCAATAATCCAAATAAAAGCTAAATGGTCTTCCAACCCTATATTTTTGTCTCCCTACAACTATTCTACAATGCAAAGAGTGCCCTCTTCTATTATTATTTTTAATCACATTGTTCAATTGAGCATATTATTGGAATGTATCCCAAGACAATTGTATCTTAGACTCCAATGGTCTTCCAATTCCATGATACATCTATTTATAATGTAAAGAGTGCTCTCTAACCTTCAAGTACTATTTACAATCACATCGTCCAACTAATTGTATTATTGAAATATAACTCCAAATACTTATATCTTGCTACTACTTCCAAAAAACCTCCTTCAAATTAAAAAATTGTGTTGTTTTTTTCTCCTTTTTTTAATAAAAACTAATATCTTGGTTTTGCTAATATTTATTTGCTTGATAAATTTCTTGCAAAAGAGTTATAGGTTTTTTTAAATATTCTCCCAACCCTATGTCATTCTTCTAATCAAATTGATATACATACAATATGAACTGTATATATGTCCAATTAGATACCCTCCTCTCCACATAAATGTAACCAATCTTCTAATCTAATAATATATGAGCCAAATAATGTCAAGGATAGTAAGCATTCTTCTAATTATAAATGCTATGACACTAGGTTGTTAATGTGAGGGAATCAAGAAGTTTTGAATATAATAGTGATAGAATATTGGTCTATGCAAGCACATCTACAATGTTGGGAAAATATACAATAGGTACGAATGTTGTGCATATAGAGATTTGAGAAAAATTTTGCAAAGTACGAATAAGAGGCACTCAATGGAAGCCAACAATGTTGCATAGTGTTACCAGAGGCATTATTTGGATGATTATTGAATTTTTTAGTGAATTGGGTTACAACAATGTTATGGGCGAGGATAGTAGTGCAACGACTGAGGAAAACAATGTCAACCTAGATTGGTTTACGATTTTGCTTTTCGCTTCTATAGTATCTAGTACCTAATTATCAGAGATTGAAGGGAATGATAATCAGATCATTCCAAGTTGTAAGGATCTCAAGTGTTAATAGAACACCACATTCAACCAAAACAAGAATCTAAAATCAAATTGATAGCATAAGCTTACAAATGGATATGCAAAACAATGAGCAACAATATCATATATTATACTTGAATAATAAACTTCTCAACAAGTACAATGAAGGTGCCTTTCTTATATAGGCAAGGATGACAAACCATAGCAATAGGATCAAGCTAAGGACAAATATCCACCATACAAAATAACTAAGTTATATGGTCCATAGATTTGAAACCACTATGGGGAGAAAGAATCTCAACCCTCCAAATATACCTAAAAATATCCCCATAACTCCTAGAAATAGTCAAACCTAAAAATATCCCCATAATATATAAGAAATAAATATGTAACATCTCATAATATCTAAATAAGATAAATGAAATGATACCCCTGCCTCCTTGGGTCTTACCCAAAAGTGGCATCCCTTTTGGGATGTTTTCCACAAATAAAAATAAAAATAAAATAAATAAGATAAATGAAATATCCACACATAAGTGGGTGGGGAAAATACATGGAATAACTAAATAAAAAGAAAATAAATTACCTAGGTGAACATGAGCTAAGGTAAACAACTTACTCTAAAACCCCCTCTCAAGTGAAGCTAGGGACCAAAAAAAAAGGAAGTGGCATATTCATAATATGAGTCCCAACAACAAGGCCTAATCAAGTACTCATGTACAAAGAGAGAAACTCATGCTACTAGAAGAAGTAATAATGGAGCCAAGGAGTGCTCCCAACACCCCCTAGAATGACGATATCCATGAAGAATTCCTATGAATAAGTGATGCCTCTGTGATGAACAATGTGTCTCCCATGAGGAATAAATTAGACATGAAGCATTTTCTAAATGTATTCCCACTCCAAGTGAGTGTGAGAAGATGGGAACAAAATGTAGAATGATGACATAGAATCCTTCAAAGAAAGCCAAAGTGAAGAAGATGTCACCAATGAATTATGAAATGAATCTCCAAGAATGTAGAAGCCCAAACCAACACCAAAATGGGGTAGAATATAGTCCCAATCAACATCCAAAAGATCAATGCACATGAAACCATGAGTGTGCAAAAGTGGAAGAGATGTGTGAAGCATCCATCAAGGAATAATCACCAATGTCCTGTTGCATAAGTTATGAAGAGACCATGAAAGTAGCAATAGAAAGAAGTGGCGGCTTAGAAGCCTCAAAAGAATAGACATGGTCTTCAAGATCTCCAAGTGAGAGTCTAACTGAAGATAAAATATTTGTATCCAACTCCTATAGGAGTACATCCAATGTGAAAGAAATAGGAGAAGAAAATGGTGGACAAAGTGGCTCACTCAAAGGATGGAACACCAAAAAGGAGTTTGCAAAGGAAGAAGTACATGGAGGAGATACAATGTATACATCATCATCAAATAAATGAGTGAGTTCCTCATACATGTCAAAAAAATCACATGTGTGACTCTCATTTGAAGAGAACTTACAGAAACATATTCTAGATATAATGCAGAAATAATAACTAAGGAAATAATGACACCATTCAATGCACATATAACACACAAGATTTACCCTGGTTCACCCAATTTGGGCTACTCCAGCAAACAAGAGTCTATCCTCCTTGATATATTATTCTCTCTCCTATCCCTCAAATGGGGCATTACAATAATTATATAAGGAAACTCATACAACCCTAAACCACCAAGTGGTATTAGGGTACCGTGGATACAACACCGTGGGCTAAACCACCCACACCCACTAACCACCCACCAACCGTGGGAATCCCGGGGGCCGCTCCAAAAGTAGCGATAAAAGTAGGTGAAAAGTAGCGATAAAAGTAGGTGAAAAAATTTATCGTCGGCTCCACCGGCTATTCTTAGCTGGTCTTCGCCAGCATCTTTCACTTTCACCGTATCCGAGGGCGTCCCCCTACGCACCCCGAGCCATCACCTATTACGTAATCACCTTTACCGTAGCCGGGGGTCCGGCAAAGAATGAGACATATCCAACATTCTCCCACTTGTTGAATACTTTGCCAGACCCATTTCAATTGAACAGAATCTAAACTTTTCAGTGCTTACAGCCTTGGTTAAAGCATCTGCAACATTTTCCTTGGTGTCTACCTTTTCCAGACAACACTTTCCTCTGTTCAAGCATGTCCCTACAAAAATGGAACTTTGTATCAATGTGCTTCGTTCTTGAATGGTAAGCAGGGTTCTTTGCCAAAAATATGGCACTCTGACTGTCACAGTTTATCTTCACAGCTCCTTGAAAGAACCCAATTTTAGTGCATAGTCTTTGCAGCCATACAGCTTCCTTACTTGCATCAATGGCTGCCATATACTCAGCTTCAGTAGTTGAAAGAGCAACAACAGTCTGCCTCTTGCTCATCCAACTAATGGCCCCTCCGAACAAATTGAATACATAAGCACTAGTAGATCTTCTCCTGTCCAGATCTCCAGCCCAATCTGCATCAACAAACCCTTCTATATCCAATTGTCTGTTTTCTTTACCTGTACCCTCATAGCAGATTGTAAAATCAGAGGTGCCACGCAAATATCTAAACACCCTTTTCACAACAGTCCAATGCTCTTTACCAGGTTTAGACATATATCTACTCAAGACTCCCACTGCATGGGCAATGTCTGCTCTAGTACAAACCATGGCATACATTAAACTACCTACAGCATTTGCATAAGGAATATGTGACATTTCCTCTACCTCTTCTTCTGTCTTTGGACATTGTTCAGCAGACAATTTTTCACCTAAAGAAATAGGTACCTTCATCGGTTTGCAATCCTGCATATTGAACCTTTTCAACACTGTCTCAACATACTTTTTTTGATCCAGCCACAACCTTCTGTTAGAGCGATCTCTTTTTATTTGCATACCCAATATAAAATTTGCAGGGCCAAGATCCTTCATGTCAAATTGTGATGCCAACTGAGACTTTACTTCCCTGACCAGTTTCTTGCTATTTCCAATTAGTAACATGTCATCAACATAAAGAACTATAATGACAATTACATTACCAATTTTCTTTGAATACACACAGTGATCAGCATTGCTACGAACAAAACCAATTCCTAAAACATAAGTATCAAATTTTTGGTACCACATTCTAGGTGATTGTTTCAGTCCATACAATGATTTCTTTAACTTACATACCAAATCCTCCTTTCCTGCAATAGTGAAACCTTCAAGCTGCCTCATATAGATTTCTTCCTCCAAATCTCCATGAAGGAATGCAGTTTTCACATCCATCTGTTCTATTTCAAGATCAAATGCAGCAACCACAACTAACATAAATCTAATTGATGTTAGCTTTGCAACGGGAGAAAAAACTTCACCATAATCAATTCCTTCAACCTGGAGAAAAACCTTTAGCAACTAGGCGAGCTTTATATTTCTCCACTTTACCTTCAGCATTCTGCTTCTTCTTAAAGATCCACTTGCAACCTATTGCTTTCCTACCACTTGGTAATTTCACTAAATCCCATGTTCTGTTCTTTTTCAGGGACATCATTTCCTCATCCATGGCCTCTTCCCAATGGTTTGCCTCTCCAGAATTAACAGCTTCTCTAACTGTTCTAGGATCTTCATCAATAACAGATAGTACAAAAGAAGTAGGAAAAGCAGATGGACTGTACCTTTCAGGTTGCCTCCTTTCCCGTGTTGATCTCCTTACCACAGGTGTATGAACCTCTTCTTCATCCTCTTCCAGATCCTCACCTGTATGCTCCTCTTCCATATCCTCATCTGTATGCTCCTCTTCCATATCCTCTTCTATCCTGATAGTTTTCCATGAGATCAAATTGGACCGTTCTAGGTTCCTCTTCTGTAACTACCTTCCTAGAATCACTGATCATCTCCCTAAACACCACATCTCTACTATACATTGTACTTTTAGTTTTTGGATTCCAAAGCTTATATCCTTTAACACCATCTTTATAACCAATAAAGATACATTTAACAACCTTATTATCTAGCTTACTTCTTTTCTCCTTTGGAATATGCATGTATGCATCACAACCAAAAACTCTAAGATGTGAAATAGATGGTTTCTTACCAAATAGAGCTTCAAATGGAGTTTGATCCGGCAATGCTGATGTAGGTGACCGATTTCGTAAGTAGCATGCTGCACTCACTGCTTCTGCCCAGAATTCTTGTGCCAAACCTGCACCACTGAGCATACTTCTAGCCTTCTCCATCAGTGATCTGTTCAACCTCTCTGCAACTCCATTCTGTTGAGGTGTATATGAAGTAGTCTTCTGTCTTGCAATACCACATTGCTTACAAAATTTCTCAAATATATTAGAACAATATTCCCCTCCATTATCAGACCTCAACACCTTAATCCTTTTATCAGTTTGATTCTCAACAAGTGCTTTAAATTCCTTAAATTTTTCAAACACTTCATCTTTGCTCTTAAGAAAGTAAATCCATGCATATCTTGAAAAATCATCAACAAAGGAAGCATAATACCGTGATTTTCCAAGAGACGGCATAGGAACAGGACCAAAAATATCACCGTGGATCAAATCTAGTACCCCACTAGATCTTGTGGCACCAGATGGAAAACTAACCCGATTCTGTTTACCATAAATACAATGTTCACAGAACTCGGAAGACATTGAGTAATTAGGGATACCATGAACCATACCTTTTGTGTACAGGGTACGCAATCCCTTTTCTCCAATATGTCCCATCCTTTGATGCCAAAGTGTTGAGCTTTTATCAGAATCAGCCTCAGGAATAGTTGAGCTATTGCACTCATTTGTCATAGTGCTTCCCAATAGCTTATACAATGTTCCAATCCGAACTCCCCTTGCCAACACCATTGATCCATGAACCATTTTGCATGAATCCTTGCCAAAACTGACATTCACTCGTGCATCGGCCATTTTGCTTACCGAAATCAAATTTCTAGCAAGTCTCGGAATATGCATCACACCTGGTAGGGTCTTAACCCTACCATCCTGCAAAAAAATTTTCACTCTTCCACGACCCATGATTCTGAGTGGTGAATCATCTCCCAATAGTACCTCCCCTCCATCATATCTTTCATATTCACTGAACCACCCTCTATGAGGAGTCATATGAAAAGAGGCACCAGTATCAATCAACCAATCGTTTCTATCTGATCGTGTGGAGCATGATGAGCAGGATGCCAAATATACATCCCTTGCTTCATCAATGGATTTATTCATCTCTGTGGAAGTCGATTCATCAGACTTTTTTCCAGACTCAGCTTTCTTTGATCTGCAATCCTTCTTCATATGACCAGGCTTGCCACAATTCCAACATTTTCTCTCAAACTTCCCCCGAGACTTGGATCTACCTTTAGACTTAGACCTATCACCATATCTAGATTTGTCCTTCTCCTTGGCACGCCCTCTCACTGTTAGGGCTTCCTTAGATGTGCCCTCCATGGCTTTTCTCCTCATATCCTCAGATAATAGAGATGCCACTATATCTTCAAACTTCAATGTAGATGAAGTTGTACTACCAATTGCTACTACTAAGTTATCCCATGAATCTGGTAAAGAGCATAACAAAGTAATGCATTTATCTTCCTCACTCAACTTAATTTCTACAGATGTTAGTTGACTTACCACTGTATTGAATGCATTCGAGATGATCTGCAACCGAATCCCCGTCATGCATCCTAAGATTGTACGAGTTTCTTTCCGAGGAATAATTTGTTCACTAGGGACTTCGATTGATACAAAGCCCCTAACCTCTCCCGAGAGATCCTTTGTCTGTAGCTTCTCCCGAAACATTGATGAGCACCGAATCTGCAAGACACAGTCGAATCAGACTCCTTGCTTTTCGATTCATCTTCTCCCAATCTTCATCGGAAGTACCCGTAGGTTTTGTTTTTTCGAAATAGCAGCCCACTGATCTCTGTCCACGAGCATATCTTCCATCTTTAACTTCCATAGCTCAAAAATTTTGCCGTCAAATTTCTCGATCTCTATCCTTGAATGATTTCCTGACATTTTTCCTTCAAACTCCTTCTACGTAACTCCCACTCCATAATAGGTTTCCTCTCACTCCTAGAAACCCTAGATCTTCTTCAAACGGATTTAAACCCTAGCAATAAAGGCGTCCCCCTATGGCTAATGACTTGGCTCTGATACCAAATGAAGAGAACTTACAAAACCATATTCTAGATATAATGCAGAAATAATAACTAAGGAAATAATGACACCATTCAATGCACATATAACACACAAGATTTACCCTGGTTCACCCAATTTGGGCTACTCCAGCAAACAAGAGTCTATCCTCCTTGATATATTATTCTCTCTCCTATCCCTCAAATGGGGCATTACAATAATTATATAAGGAAACTCATACAACCCTAAACCACCAAGTGGTATTAGGGTACCGTGGATACAACACCGTGGGCTAAACCACCCACACCCACTAACCACCCACCAACCGTGGGAATCCCGGGGGCCACTCCAAAAGTAGCGATAAAAGTAGGTGAAAAATTTATCGTCGGCTCCGTCGGCTATTCTCAGCTGGTCTTCACCAGCATCTTTCACTTTCACCGTATCCGAGGGCGTCCCCCTACGCACCCCGAGCCATCACCTATTACGTAATCACCTTTACCGTAGCCGGGGGTCCGACAAAGAATGAGACATATCCAACATCAATGAAGAGAGAGGTAACACCATACAAGAAGTCATATGTATGTAAGGATGTAACATGCCTTGAAATATTTGTTGTATATACTGTAACATCAACATGATAATCCACATAAAATAAGTGTGAAGATTTATCATGTAAAATATCTTAAGTAGGTACTATAGCATCAATATCATCATCCAAAACATCAATTGATGTCCTCCATGCAAATAATTGTAAGAGAAGGTGCCTTGAATAAAAAAATTATTTTCAACATATGATAAGCAAGGTGAGTGTTCTTGTGAACTCCAATAAATTTTTTAAGCTCCCCACAAATTGAATAATAAAACATGCTAAAGATCCTTAAATTGTTCATGAACAATGTCCTATACTCCTTATCCTTCACCATTGGTTTGGGTTTTGAAATTATGAACAAAGGATCCAAACCTTCACTTTGACATAATCAACAAAGTACCTTAAACCATGTTTCAAAAGTTTTAGCATTTACCTCTACGATAATTTTAAAAAATAAGTTTCCAAGATGTCCTCAAAAGTAGAAGAGCCCCCCCAAATCAAATGTCATTATAATGTAAGAGGTCTAGTGTGATGTCACAAGTTGATAAAAATTACCAAAAAATCACACCAATGCACAAATGAAGCTTTCAAAATCTGCAAAATCTCCAAAGGAATTCCCAAAAGAATCCTCTCCTTCAAACTAAGTGCCTCAATGAGGAATATTGGCACAAGAGGATGCACCACAACAAAGCAAGGGAAGTCAAAGACAAAGGACTCCTCAAGTACAACAATGTGTAGGCTCCACCAATATTGAACACCAAGTAAGATGATCAAAAAGGTCCAAACTAAGTGGACAAACAACATATGAAGGAAGTTGGAACTTTATGACAATAGTCCATATACAAGGGTCAAATACAAAAGCCATTTCACAATGCAATAGTGAGAGTGCAGTCATAAAATCATCATAAATATCTAAATACAAATCCAAACAATTTGAAATTTTACAAACACATTAGAAAAATGATTTTACAACCCTCAAAAACATTTTGTTGAGCAACTCCAAATATTTCGCCCAAAAACACAAGTTTAATAAAAATAGTAAAATTGTTGTAACGATCTAAATACTTCTCCAAACTATCTAAAATTTTATTGGAAGGTCTATAAGGTGATTTTACGAATTCTGTAAATAAATATGCAAAACATTTGAAGCTTTGATGAAGATATATGCAGATTACTAAAAATTTATAGGTTTTCGTAAAATCATGATAACTTGAAGAATACTTATCCAAATGAACTGAAATTTTGGGAACAAGTCATATGAATGCATCTATAGACCTTCAAAAAAAATTCATGGAAAATTTTTCATTTCTATCAGGAGATGCATGCAAAATATAAAAACGGGTTGGGTTGGTGACCCTGCCAAAAGAAGAGAAATGCTCAAGAAAATTGCTTAAGACAGATCCAAGGGAATGAGGTTGTTACCAGTATGGACATAAGAGAGTTTAGGAGGCTTATTATGGTCTAAAAATAGAAGGAGAGACAAAAAATAGCCAAAAAAATCCACCAAAGACTTGATCACAAAAACTGAAGCTTCCACACCAATCTTCAAACTTGTAAGAGAAACAATTGCACAATACTCACAAATGCATGATTACAACACCTATTGATCTGATACCATGAAAGGAATGATAATCAGATCATTCCAAGCTATAAGGATCTCAAGTGTTAATAGAACACCACATTCAACCAAAACAAGAATTTGAAAGCAAATTGATATCATAAGCTTACAAATGGATATATAAAACAATGAACAACAATATCATATATTATACCTAAATAAAAAACTTCTCAACAAGTACAATGAAGGTGCCTTGCTTATACAGGCAAGGATGATCAACAATAGCGATAGGATCAAGCTAAGAATAAATATACATCGTACAAAAATAATAAATGATATGGTCCATAGATCTGTAACCGCTATGGGGAGAAAGACTCGTAACCCTTCAAATATACCTAAAAATATCCCCATAACTCCTAGGAATAGTCAAACCTAACAATATCCACATAATATCTAAGAAATAAATATTTAACATCTCATAATATCTAAATAAGATAAATGAAATATCCACACATAAGTGGGTAGGGAAAATACATGGAATAACTAAATAGAAAGAAAATGAATTACCTAGGTGAACATGAGCTAATTTAAAAAACTTACTCTAATAGAGACCATTGCTCATGATCCCAAGGGAGATAGAGGAGGAATTTAAAGATCACACCTAAACAAATGAGTACTTGGTAAGAAATGAAGTGGGCTATATTGATGTGTATGATTTCAGCCAGTGGATTTTGGAGAATTGGTCTTCGTAGTAATGTGCCATATGTTATAATATCATATGTAATGAAAAATATTATGCAAATAAATAAAATGTGATGATATTAATTTGTTCTCTTATTATTGTGTGTTTATTGCAATGTATGAATTATGCATGGATGAGAGTGTAAAAATATATAAAGTTTTTGTTATGTTGGTTGCGATACAAAAGAAAGATGTGTGGTATGCAAGAAATAATTATAAAAATGCCAAGTGATGATAAAATGAATTCTGAAATAATATTAATCAAGGGGTTTAAATTAGAAGGAATAAAATTCATAAAACATGGCATAAGCCAAACATATATAGGGGACAATTGTGTTGAGCGAGGAGAGCAACTATGAGACATCGAGTGACTTAGAGTTCGATAAGGAAAAATCAAAGAGGAGAGGCCAAAGAAGGGTGGAAGGAAGGAGAATAAAGCAATAAAGGTGGATAGGATAACCTAACCCAAATTTTAAAAAGAGAAATTTAAGGTGAAATTAGAAGAGGAGAAGACTATGGCGAGTCCACAAAAGGTGGAAGATATTATGAGCATCTTGTAAGAGTAACACAGGAGAATGTTGAAGCAAGTGGAGGATTGGTTGCAGTGCTATGAAGAGAAGTAGAATCAAATAGATCCATTTTGGAAAGAATAGATGGAGTTGAAGCAGATAATAAATAAGAAATGTCAAGAGGTAGAAAAGCTTTAAGTAGACATAGAGGAAGCCCAAAGGTAGATGACGTCTATAGGTTGTATAGTTTTGGAGATGCTTAAATGTAGGCCACTATCTTGGGTATATTGTCTAAGTCTATGGGAGAAATTTATTTTGTATAAGATAAGAAAAGTAATCTTTGGGTTGCCCTGCAAGTTATATTCATCCAATAAATTTAGGGATGCATATTACTCCATCCCAACACACCATCAAGACATGCAAATTGTATGTTCACAAATATGCTGTGAAACATATGCTAAGGTGGATACCTAGCCCAATCATGGGCAATGTATAATTAATAATATTTTATCATCTATGAGAATAGAGGCAAACAAGGTAGGGCAAGCAGAAGCATATCAATAATGAGAGAAAATAAAATAATTGATGGTGCAGGAAAAACACCTAAAACCTACTCAAGTAATCGAAAGACATGACATCATGGTAGAAGATGTTAAGTGTGTTGCCAAGATATCAAAATCAATCTAATCGTGTTTGCAAAAATATCAGGAGGTGACTATTGAGTTAAGATAGGAGGCATTAATGGGGAGCTTCAAAATATTTGATGAATCAAATAGCCCATGTCGTTATGAAGAAGAGAGCCAATATCAACACAAAATTGGGTAGCTGCTTAAGTGAAGGTGACATGGCTAGCAATAAACCTAGGATAATAAGGGATGGTTTGAATAGGTCAAAAAATTATATTCCCTTTGTTGTGGCATCTTATCCCTTATTACCAAAGGGCTTTTGAGGAAGATATAAAAGATGTCAGAGATGATTATCAAAGTAATGCTATATTTTTTGGATATTGCATGGGGACAAATAATCCTAGGGGAAGGGCTTATTATTTTAGTGATTGGATGGCTTGCCATTGGCCTAGGAAGCCAAGTAAGAAATATATGTAGATAGATACCCATGTAACTCTAGAATTGTATGTGTGTGTAGTGTGACGTGCAAAAAAAAAGTATCATTTTCTTGATTTATATAGTTATGTTAATAATTTTTTTAATGTATTTAATAATTTGTGCCTTTCTACAAGTGATATAAATGTGTGCATATGATATAAATGGTGTTTCATCCTTAAACAATGACTTGAGATTCTAATGAATGGGCAAGCGTTTAAGCAATGAAAGGTCGATTTCCCAAGGCAAAGGCTTAAAGAAATCGATTATATATTAGGATAGTATGTTCACCCAAATGGGTGTTTCAAATTGCTCATACAATAAGTGTTTTAGATAGATTACCAAATGTGTGTTTTAAATAGCTCACCCAAATGGATGTTTTAGAAACCATTCACCAAAAAAGGAAAATCCTACCTCTAGTAGGATTAGCACAAGTCCATGCTTTGACTAACGAGTTCAGGGAGTAACCTTATCAAGCCACAATCTAAACATTATCAGGTGATATCATGTTGATGAATGGATGCACCCTAAAATCACTAGCAAAGTAGGGTTAAGAGAGGGGAAGAAAATGCTAAAGGTATATAATCTGCTTTGGTAGATGCTTTTAGCAAGCAAGGAAGATGTGTAGAATATGATGTAAATTCATTGTATAATTGAAAGTTGAATAATCATTGTGTGACCATTATACATCATACCATTAACGTAGGTGTATGATAAGATGAGGGATTAAGGTGAACGAGTAAAGCTATTGAGTGATGTGTGTATAAACAAATAAAAAAGAAACAATATGTATAATAACCAATGCAAAACAAATGGCAAATGAATAATGTGCGGATGAGTTGAACAAAGTGAGGGAATAGTTTTTAGTGAAGAACCAAATTCATAGCACAAATTTGATCCATAACGTGAATGGGTACTCCATGATATGGAAGGTATCCATAAGGTAGAGCAATATTTAAGGCTTGGATCCCGTCCATAATTCATAAGCATATATATGGTGTGGAGAGGAGTCTATAGCATGAAATAATGTCTACAATACGAAAGGAGGGGTTGTGATACAAAAAGACCGATTCTCGAATTGTTTTGAAATGTAAAAGGAAAAGTTGAGGTCTTTGCCTTATATTATATTTTATAAGTTAAGAAGTTAGGTTAAAGCATAAGAAATCAAGTGTGCTATGACTAGTAGTTTCAATAGGAAACTAAATCACCAAGAGCTCAAGCTTCCCTCTAAATTCCAAAGAGAAGAAGAATTAAGAGGGATTTAGATGTGTCAAAGAGGTCCCCTAGCTTAGTGACCTAGTATAAATGCAACATGAGTGTATCTTTATGATATCTAGGGTCATAATCACCTCATCTCAAGATACTCTTGATGTCATGGTATGAACAGACAAGCCCAAGCAATCATGCAACCAAGCACATAAATTCATGCAAGTATGATACACAAGCAATCATGCAATTAGGCACATGAACAAGCAGAATATGCAAATTCAAGCATAATACCTTTTGACATGCATGATATTAATTCATTTTTTAGTTCAATTCCATCAATATTGAATAGGTGATATGCCCTTGATCCAAATTCAGCAATGAAAACAAAGGGACCTAGCCAATTAGGTTTAAATTTTCCTTTAATTTCACCCTTAGCATGAGTATTTTTTTATTCTCCTTGAGAACCAAATCTTCGATCTCAAAAGAGTGGTGTCTTATATTTTTGTGGTAAGCTCTTTGGAGCCTATTGTGGTAGACCCTTAAATGTTCCAAAGCATTTATCTGATGTTCATTGAGTGACTCGAGTTGAGCTAAGCGAATTATAAAGTATCACATACATGCGAGTCTTGTAGAAGCACCTGTAGGGACTAAAATTCAAGCTCAAAAGGGTAGACTACTTTGGATCCATAAACTAAAGCATAAATGGTAGGTCTGGTTGGGTTATGAATGTTGTTGTAGTAGGCCTAAAGAGTAAGCTAAAGCTACAAATGACAATCTTGATAATTCTTATTGACAAGTTTCTTTATGATTTTTATCAAGGTCTTGTTGGATGCTTTAGCTTGACCATTGCCTTGAGAGTAATATGGTGTAGCCCATTTGTGCTAAATTTTATACTTAACACAAAACCCTTGTACCTCTTTGTTCTTAAAAGGGGTTCCATTGTTAAAGATGATAGTGGAAGGGATTTTAAATATGTACAAAAATTTGATTGGGAAGAAATTTTGACACCTGGGTACTAGTAATAAAAGATAATGACATAACAGCCACCAATTTAGTGAAATACTCAGTAGCAACAATGATGAATTTATGACCATCAAAGGAGGATGAATTAATTTTATCGATGATGTCAAGACCCTAAAAAAAAAGGGTCAAGGAGTGGTGATTAGCTAAAGGTCCTACGAGGGAGCATGAATTAAGTTAACATGTCATTGGAATTTATCATATTTTTTAATTTGTTCACATGAATCCTTCTCCATAGTGAGCCGATAATAGCCCATTCGTAGCACTTTTTGAGCAACAACAATGTCAATAAAATTATCACCACATGAGCCATCATGGGCATCTTGGATAGTTGTTTGAGCCTTGTTAGAGGCTAAAAATTAAAGCAAGATATCATCAAAGGAGTATCAATATAGAATATCTTTGATGATAACATATCAATAACTCATTGTTGAAATTTCCTACACTCAATATGATTAAGGCCCGTGGATATGGATTCATCCCCAAGGAAAGTAAGAATGTCAATGTACCATGGACCCAAAGGAGAAGTGTCAGCAAAAATAACTTCAAGGGGTTATAAATTAGGTGAAGTTGTAGCAGAATCCTAAAATTATTAGATAAAAATAGCAACATGTTCATCCTCAAGCTCTAAGGGTATCAAGGACATCATTGTTGCCATGGAATCCACATGACAATTATTGGAATGGGAAATAACCTAAATGGTGATTTGATTAAAATGTGGTATGATATTTTCAACAATGGTTTTTTAGGATTTTGATTTATTATCCGTAGTATAATATACACCATTAATATAGTTCATAACTAATTGCAAATCACCAAACAACTAAGATTTTAATCTTTAAGGCGAGTGCAACTCAAAGTCCTAGGATAAAGGCTACATATTCAGTGGTATTATTAGTGTAGGAGAATGAGTTGTTGTGGATTATTCAAGATAATGCATGCTCCTACACCTTTGACATAGTAGGTACCATCAAAAACTAATGTCCAAGTGCTTGTATTATTAGCTTTGATGGAGAAGACAAACTCGTCTAGGAATTAGATAACCAAGGGATGGTTGTCCTCTAGAGGGGAATTTGTTGATAAACTAGAAACCACTTGGCCCTTAATAGATATCTGGTTTACAAACTCAAGATCAATTTTGTTAAGGCCAATATGCATTTAGCAATGCATGCAAACAAATATAGTTTGGACATAAGATACTATAAAGCATAAGATTTGACAATAACATAAGTTTAATGACTAAGCATGTAATATCATAATTTATGGGTAAAAAAAATAAAAAAACTAAGTAGAGCTTCTCCAAAAAATGTAATGTGTTTCATATCTAACCAGACTTTGACTAATATAATAAATGGCACATTCTCATTGTTGATTGTCATATTGGGCCAACATAACACCCAAGGTATGAGTAGATGCATACGTATATAGCAAGAATGATTTAGTGGGGTTAAATGAAATTAAAATAGGTGATGAAAGAAGGTATATCTTTAGGGCATCAAATGCCACCTGAAATTTGCTATCCCATTTAAATTTAGTGTTCTTACATAAAATCTTAGAGAATGACTAACACTTGTCTACTAGTTGAGCAATAAACCTTCTAAGAGATTGTACATTTCCTTGAAAACTCTACAACTAGATCAAGTTCTTAGCAGACGGTATATCAATGATGGCTATAATTTTGTTAATATTGATATCAATCCCTTTGTGGGAAATTATGAAGCCTAGTAGTTTACCAAAGGTGATAGACACATTTATGTGGTTTCAAACAAACCTTATACTCTCTTAGTCATTCAAATATCTAAAGGAGATCACGAACATGGTCTTCTTGGTTAACCGATCACCCAAGAAGGTCATCAGCATAATATTCTATAATATCATGCATCACATCATGAAAAATATGCTATTCTTATGTTCAAAGGGCATAAATTGCCAATAGAACGTTCCCAAGGGGATGGTAAACGTTGTTTTAGATTGGTCCTTAGGGACAATTTGAATATGATTATATCTTGAGAACCTTTCCATAAGGGATATCATACCATAATTAGAAGTGAATTTGACTATCATATTAATATTGGGTAGAGGGAAGTCATATTTTGGGTAATCTTTGTTAATTTCAAAGAAGTTAGTAATACTCGTATATCACCGTCCTTCTTAACGAAAGGTATAATATTAGAGATCTAGTCATAAATTCTACCGCCTTAATAAAGCTAACATCTAAAAAATTTTAGAGATCATCTTTGATAAGGAGAGCAACCTTAGGATGCATTTTACATAGTTTTTGTTTAACATGCTTGGATTCAAGATGAACAACTAGGTGATGGACAATAAGAGATGGGTTCAAGCCAAGCATGTTGGAATAGGTCCAAGCAAAGATGTCATGTAGTTACTTTTTTTTTTTTTTAAAGCACAAAAACCCTTGTGGGGCCGCTTTGGTCTGAGAGACCATGAACAGGGGGTTCTACACCGTCAAAGTCACCCGGGAGTCGCACCCGACCCTACCCGCACCAACATTATCAATTGGATTTTGGATACCCAATTCAAATTTTTGGTAGAGTGGAGATTTGAACCTGGGACCTCCATTGGAGGATTGCCCTCTCCTCTCCAACTCACCTACAACACCTGGGTATGTCATGTAGTTACTTGAGAAGACCTATGTACTCTTAATGTTCTACTAAAGTCAAAGCAATGCCAATATTAAGGACTTTAGGATTTACGTGAGTGCTTATGTTAGTACCCATAATATCTTTGATAAGAAGGTGAGACTCGTCTTCAAGTTGAGGAGGGTGATGGAGAGCCAAAATTGCTCAAACCAATTCTCATTCAAAAACTTGGAAAAATATTTACAGAAATGGCAGCAGTCTGCCAAATAAACTCCTTTATTCCGAAAGATAGTTTTTTTTTTTTTTTCACAGCATTTCCTTCCCTGGAAGAAAAATAGCCCAAATAGGTCTAGAATGGCCCTCTTGCCTTCAAATCTGTAACTTTGTCTCAACAGTTTCCAACCCCTTGTGCATGCCTTTGCTTCCCCTTTTAAAAATTTTAGCGTGACTCTTTGTTTCCCTTTTGTGGCCCTTCGTTTCATTTCCCATGCCTCTTCGTTGTTTTGGCTTTCGAAACATTTTTCTTTTTGACTCTTGGTCTTCGTCTGCTTTCATTGCACCTTGGTGCCATGTGTTGTTCAGTGCTGCCACTGTAGACTCTATCCACCTGTCAACCAATGATGAAGTTCGGTATACCCATCACTCGATAGTTTCCTCTGTAACGACCCCTGTAACCGCCTGTCCTTTTTTTTTGAGTCACGAAAAAACAATATGTCGCGAAATCGTGACACTTTTTCCTTCTTACTCTTTCTCTTCTCTTTTGGTCGTGAAAATGCGACATGTCGCGATATCACGACACTTTTTTCCTCTTGCTCTTTCTATTCTCTTTTGGTCATGAAAATATGACATGTCGCGATATCGCGACACTTTTTCTCTCTTACACCTTCTCTTGTCTTTTGGTCGCAAAAATGCGACATGTCGCGATATCGCGACACCTTTTCTCTCTTGCGCCTTCTCTTGTCTTTTGGTCGCGAAAATGCGACATGTCGTGATATCGTGACACTTTTTCTCTCTTGCGCCTTCTCTCGTCTTTTGGTCGCAAAAATGCAACATGTCGCGATATCGCGACACTTTTTCTTCTTTGTCGACATGTCGCGATATCGCAACACTTTTTCTTCTTTGCCAACATGTCGCGATATCGTGACACTTTTTCTTCTTTACGGTATTTTGCTTTTCGTTGGATGCTCCTGCATCAGACACCCGGGGTGGATTGAGAAGTGACCTTCACTTCTATACTGTTAGAGGAAAACCCAGGCGGTCAACCTCTATTTTGGACAACCAAGTTGCATCTTCTACGGGTCTGCCCTTCCACTTGACCAAATATTCTGAATACTGCTTGTTCCTAGTACTTCTGCCTTCTCGAGTGTCTAGTATTTCCTCTATCTCATCTGTGGTTGGAGTAGACGCTGGAATACTCCACAAATATATACTGGGTGTCTCACTACTGCCTCCTTCATGGTATTCTACCAAGTCTAAAATTTAAAAAATAGGTGATATAGTCAGCTCACTTGGCAGTTCCACTTCATAGGCATTTCCTGAATCTCTTTTACCTATGATCCTGCATGGTCCGAACCTCTTCATCTTCGACTTGTTGTAGGTTTTGCTAGGAAACCTTTCCTTTCTCAAATGAACCATGACCTCATCTCCCACTTGGAACTCCTTGAAACGCCTCTTCTGATCTATTTTGGCCTTGTATTGAGTATTCATCTTACCGATATGTTGTTGTACCTCTTCATGTAAACTCTTTATGTGCTCTACAAAATCTTCAGCTTCAGCACTGCTCTTTTCTCCTTCACCCATCGTTCTCAACTCAGAAGCATTCCTTGGGTTGTTCCCATACATAATCTGGAATGGTGATTTACTAGTACTTCTGTTGATAGAATTATTGTAAGCAAATTTTGCCTATGGCAAAATCAAATCCCATCCCTTGGGCTTATCTCCTACCAGGCATCTTAGAAGATTACCCAAACTTATGTTCATCACCTCTGTTTGTCCATCAGTCTGTGTGTGGTATGCAGAACTGAACTTCAAATCTATTTTCATCTTCTTCCACAAAGTCCTCCAAAAATAACCCATAAATTTGGTATCTTTGTCAGATACTATACTTTTGGGTAGACCATGAAGGCGTACCACCTCCTTGAAAAAAAAGCCTGCAACATGAACTGCATAACTTGTTTTCTGACATGGAATAAAATGATCCATCTTTGAAAACCTATCAACCACAACAAAAATGGAGTCATTCCATCATTGTGTCCTTGGTAGGCCAAGAACAAAATCCATATTGATGTCCTCCCATGGTCTCTTCGATACAGGTAATGGCTGATACAATCCTATATTCTGTCTCACTCCCTTAGCCATCTAACACACTCTGTAACCCTGCACAAATTTCTTCACATCCTACTGTAATTGTGGCCAATGGTAGTTTTCACTAACAAGGGCAATGGTCTTATCTTGACCAAAATGTCCAGCTAGTCCTCCACTATGCTTCTCCTTTATCATATTCTCCCTCATTGAAATTCTAGGAATGCACAATTGGTTCCTTCTGAATAGCATCCCATCTTGGATTATAAAATCCAACCACTTAGTCCTATCCAAAGTAGTAGGAGACAAACATGCCTTCCAAGCCTCTGCAAAATCCAGATCCTCTGGATACAAACTCTGGAGATCTTCAAACCCAATGACTTCCACTTTCATCTCTATCAAAAAATTTTGCCTTCTACTCAAGGCATCTGCAACTCTATTAGACTTCCCACTCCTATGCTTCAAAACAAAGGTATAACTCTATAGGAATTCAACCCACTTCAAATGTCTCTGATTCAATTTTCCGTAACTATTAATATACTGCAAAGCTTGATGATCAGTATATAAAACAAAATCTTTTTCTAACAAATAGTGTCTCCATTTCTTAAGATCCTGAACTATAGCATAAAATTCTTGATCATAAACATAATATTTCTTCCTAGCATCATTTAACTTCTCACTAAAATATGCAATAGGTTTACCTTCTTGACTCAACACAGCTCCAATGGCACTGCCACTAGCATCACAATCAACCTGAAATACTTTATTAAAATCTGGAAGTACCAAAATGGGTTGTTCTATCACCTTCTTTTTCAACATCTCAAAACTTGCACCTGCCTTTGCAGTCCACTTGAACTCCTTCTTATCCCCTCTCATGGTTTTTGTCAGGGGTGCACAAATACTGCTAAAGTTTCTAATGAACTTTTTGTAGAAACTTGCAAGACCATGGAATGATCTTACCTTCGTTATGTTCCTTGGAGTAGGCCACTCAATGATAGCCTTCACCTTCTTTGGATCTATTTTTAGACCCTCATCTGAGATGACAAATCCCAGATACACCAACTCCCTCTTCACAAAACTGCACTTCTTTAAATTAATCAACAACTGCTCCTCCCTCAGCTTTTCAAAAACTATCCGAACTTGCATCAAATGCTCTTCCAATGTCTTACTAAAAATCAGAATATCATCCAGATAAACAATAACAAACTTCTCTAGGAATTCTCTCAACACCTCATTCATCAACCTCATGAATGTACTAGGTGCATTGGTTAACCCAAACGACATAACCAACCACTCATACAAACCCTCTTTGGTTTTGAAGGGTGTCTTCCACTCATCACCCTCTCTGATGCGAATCTGATGATACCTACTCTTTAAATCAATATTTGTGAAGTATTTAGCTCCACTCAAATAGTCCATTATATCATCCATTCTAGGTAATGGAAATCTATACTTAATGGTAATATTATTTATGGCTCTGGAATTAGTACACATTCTCCATTCTCCATCCTTCTTCGGTGCTAGTACTGCAGGTACTACACAGGGACTCAAACTCTCTCTAATCAACCCCTTCCTCAACAACTCTTGAATCTTTCTATTCAACTCTTCACTCTCCACGAGAGACATTCTATGGGCTGCCTTATTGGGTAAACTAGCTCCTGGAATCAAATCAATTTGATGGCTAATATTTCTCACTGGTGGTAAACCCTCAGGCACATTATCTGACACAATATCAGGAAACTCTTCTAACGGACTTTCAACCTCTCTCTGGAATATCCATACATTGTTCCTTCTTAACAGTAGGAATTAATGCATAACACATAGAATCCCTCTTCAGGCCATCCAAAAATTTTCTACCATCTACCAAACAGATTCTAGCACTATTGGATACCTTTTCATCCACTTCCTTCAATGGCTTCAACTTGTGACGCACTCCATATTTTGTCAGAGAGTAAGTATTCACATGCCCATCATGCATCGCACATTTTTCAAATTGCCATGGCCTCCCCAATAGCAAATGGCAAGCATCCATAGGCAAAACATCACACTGAACCTCATCTTGATAATTTCCAATATGAAATTTAACTAAACACTACTCACTGACTAATGCTCTATGATCTTTCTGCAACCACACAATTCGATATGGATGCGGGTGCTTCCTCTTATCCAATTTCAACTTAGCAACCATTTCTCTTGAAACTAAATTATTTGTGCTACCATTATCTATGATAACATTACAAACCTTACCTACACATTTGCATCTTGTGCAAAATAAGCTCTTCCTCTGATCCACATCTTTCCCTCCATTCATCAATGCTCTTCTTGTCATAAACACTTCTCCTCCTTTTGCTTCTTCATAATGTTCTGATTCAACACCTTCATCTGCTATAGCAGCTCTGGCATGACCCTTAGGTCTCTTATTCATCCTCTCTTGGTGTTAGGGACACTCATATGCCTGGTTTCCCTCTTCCCCATAATGGAAATAGGTTCCACGAAATCCTCCTCTTCCATACCCACGTCCAGATCTACCTCTTCCTATTTGGTAATCATTGTTCTGATCACGGAGGTGGTAGGTATTCTCCTCTTTCTGATCCTGGTTATTACTTCTTTCACCAGTCTTCTTCTGATCTTCATATTTTCCTCCATTGGTTCTTCCACCACGATATCTTCCTATTGGTTTGCTTTCAAATCTTTTGTTCAGCTTCTCTTCAACATTTAAAGCAAATTGATATGCATCTTCAATGGTGGTCATCCTACCCAAACTGAGTTCTTCTTGGATATTCATTCTTAACCCATTTATGTAACGAGCTACTTTCTCCTTATTAGCCTTTGAATGGCCAGTTCTGATTGAGATCTTGTAAAAATCCTCTGTATATTCTTTGATATTTGCTTGATTGTCTCAAACTCTGCATTTTCAACAGATCCAATTCGTAATCTACAGGAATAAACTGCCTCTTCAACTTCTCTACCATTCGATCCCATTTGGTTATCTTTTCCTTTTCACTTCTATTTCTTTCTAGTTGCACTTATTTCCACCATATGCTAGCATGGCCTTTCAACTTTATTTTTGCAAACTTGATCCGATCTGGATCTACAACCTCCTCATACTCAAAATACTCCTCCATATCATTGATCCAATCAATCAACTCCTCTGGATTGAGATTCCCAAAATATGTGGAGACATCAAACTTTGGCTTCTTCCCGATCCGAGATATGGCCCTAAATAATCTAGCTTCTACAGGATTCGTTGCTTCTTCTTCATCTGATGGATCATCAAACTCCCAAGCTTCATCTTCACTATGGTCTTCTCTCCTTGGCTCAACCCCTCTTCGTAACTCCTCTTATAGGGCTTGCACTTGCCTTTGTAAAGCTCTAAAATCTCCTTTCGATACCACATTTCTCCCACCACCATGGTTTCTTCGTGGAGGCATTCTTCCTCGCTCTCTTCTCACAACCCTTCCATAGATCCTATGCAAGCTGCCTCACTTTCAACGATCTGCTCACACACTCAGGAACCCTAAGCTTTGATACCACTTGATGGAGAGCCAAACTTGCTCAAACCAATTCTCATTCAAAAACTTGGAAAAATATTTATAGAAATGGCAGCAGTCTGCCAAATAAACTCCTTTATTCCGAAAGATAGTTTATTTATTTTATTTTATTTTACAGCATTTCCTGCTGGAAGAAAAATAGCCCAAACAGGTCTAGAATGGCCCTCTTGCCTTCAAATCTGCAACTCTGTCTCAATAGTTTCTGACCCCTTGTGCATGCCTTTGCTTCCCCTTTTAAAATTTTTGGCATGACTCTCTATTTCCCTTTTGTGGCCCTTCATTTCATTTCCCGTGCCTCTTCATTGTTTTGGCTTTCGAAACGTTTTTATTTCTGACTCTTGGTCTTCGTCTACTTTCATCGCACCTTGGTACCATGTGTTGTTCAGTACTACCACTGTAGACTCTGTCCGCTTGTCAACCAATGATGACGGTCGATATACCCATCGCTCGATAATTTCCTTTGTAACGGCCCCTGTAACCGCCTGCCCTTTTTTTTTTTGAGTCGCGAAAAAACAATATGTCACGAAATCATGACACTTTTTCCTTCTTACTCTTTCTCTTCTCTTTTGGTCACAAAAATGCGACATGTCGTGATATCGCGAAACTTTTTCCCTCTTGCTCTTTCTCTTCTTTTTTGGTCGCGAAAATGTGACATGTCCCGATATCGCGACACTTTTTCTCTCTTGCGCCTTCTCTTGTCTTTTGGTCATGAAAATACGACATGTGGCGATATCGTGACACTTTTTCTCTCTTGCGCCTTCTCTTGTCTTTTGGTCGCGAAAATGCGACATGTAGCGATATCGCAACACTTTTTCTCTCTTGTGCCTTCTCTCGTCTTTTGGTCACGAAAATGCGATATGTCGCGATATCGCGACACTTTTTCTCTCTTACGCCTTCTCTCGTCTTTTGGTCATGAAAATGCGACATGTCGCGATATCGCGACACTTTTTCTTCTTTGTGGTATTTTGCTTTTCGTTGGATGCCCCTGCATCAGAGGGGTTGGTAGCACCCTAGGTCTTCAAGGCCACTTTGAATAAGAGGATCTAGTTCAAGATCATCTTAGATGGTGAAGCTATGTATTGTAAAGATGAATTTGTATACACATTTCATCTGGGAAAAATAATAAGATGGAATGGCTTTCATATTAAAAGGATGTGCATTGATGATTATAACAAGGTTTATGTTGGCAAAACATACAATATTGTCAAAAACCAGTTTAAATAAGGGAGCGCAATTCTTTCTCGTTGTCCTCACCCCATTGTGAGATATGAAGTGAAGATTTATCATCACAAATATTTCATGAAGAGGGGTCACAATCATCATCAAAACTAGATTATGACAAGAAAGGTAGAGGCTTGTTTTTACTAGGAATATACCCAATCCCATAATTTCCAGGCCAAGTGTTGGCTTCCAAGGCTCTTTGATGCTCTGTTTGTATTGACCTAAGCCCTTTTCAAGGTACCCCATGTCAATAAAAATTTATGTAGGGACTGGATAAGTGGGGGATAAATGACATGAGACATATTGTCACTCGAGTGGAAAGGTGTTTACACCATGAATATGCTCTTTATTGGTAGTATTTGCACTTACAAAGGAATAACTTCCTATCTTTATGGTTGTACCTTTAGTATTGGGTCATCCATAATATCATGGTGATATAAACAAGGTAGAAAGGTCCAATAAGGGGTCATTGTTGTCTTAAGCATTGTTAACCTCAAAAAGGTTATTGGGTAGGTGTTGGCTATTGGTACTTATAGACAAATTATTTTTATTCAAGATAGTTTGTTCCATTGGAGACTACTCCAAGGTATGTGAGGAAGGCATCGAGCACAAATCAAGTTGTAAATATGGACAAAAGCTTTCAAGTATTGGGGTCATTTGGAAATAGGTAAAGAGATTAAGATCAATAGGAATATAAATAATTTTACCTTGATACTCATATTTGAGACACTGATGATAAGTGGAAGGGACACATTTCATAGCATGAATACATGAAGGCTCTAAGAGGATGTTGTAAGAAGTCTCACAAGGGATGACGTAAATCAAGGTATCAAGGATGTGAGACTTGACTTTGAGTGGTAACGTGATGGTATTGTAGGCTCCTTGCTCCCTGCCATCCAAGGCTTTGATAATCAATTATGACCTCTACAAATATCTTTGTATCAATCTAACATGATGAATAAATTCTAAGTTACAGATATTGGGGCTAGACCCATTGTCTACTAAGATTATTTTAACATATTTCCCCTACAATGATAGGCAATATACAAAGGATGGTTCTAGGGAACAATTGAGGGAGGAATATTAGTTTTCTAAAAAGAAATGAGTTGGTGCCCTCCTAAAGACCCAACAATATTAGTAACATTTTCAAATTCGCAAATCATGGGGAAGCACCTACTAACTCAAAAGTTGAGGAAGCATGTCACGATAATCAAACAATGTTCTCAAAAGTCAAGGAGGGATATTTTAGTAGGCACGATCTCTAATTGATGGTTAAAATCAAAAGAGATAACTTTAGAAGCCTAAATAACTAGAGGAGGTCTACCTAGTGTAGGATTTTTACCTTTTTTTTGTTGGACTAGAAGGGGTCAAGAAGGTTGACGGAAAGGTTGGTTCTTTTGTTGTTGTCATGCTATAGAATTGACATAAATTGTACCTACCATATTTTGGAAGGTTACATGATTAATTTTATATTTATGATTAGGTAAAGGATTTTGGTAAATCCCAAGGTCCTGGTTACAGAAAGATTGGGTATCATAATCATTAACAATAATTTGGCCCCCAACTATGAGATTATGGATAATGTTATTCAAGGTATTACACCTCTCGGTCTTAAGACTGACCACATGGTGAAAATCATAATGTTTATGAGGAATCTATCCACAAGATGTTCCTTATGACAAGTTTATGGATTTTGGTTGCAAAAGTTCTATTAGTTTGGCTTCAAGGAGCTATTTCAAAATGGAAAACAAAGGCAATGCTAGTCTTGTGAACTTTTGAATAGGATTTGTAGACACCAAAATCTAGCCACTTGTCCTCCATCCATGCTTTCCCACCATCCATTTGTCCACCATCCCTATTTCCCACCATTTTTGACCATTATTCATATTTATTTATATATATTTATTTTATATATTTTAAATATAATATTTTATATTATATTTTAATATATGTTTAATAAATATATATTTATAAAGTGGATTATTCCTAGCCATCCGATCTCATCTAATCTCATCCATCCATTTACCTTAATCCATGCCACATCCTAGATTGATTGTCCACCCTTAGATATGCTTTAATCTCAACCACATGATTAGTGTCATTGAAACCCTAAAGTATGCCCTAAGTTGGACTATTAATATGAGTCATTTTAAGACTCAACCCCCTGGAAATTCTTGAAATATCCTGTGCCTTAGAGTTCCAACTGAGCCTTTAGTGCCCTAACCCTACATTTTCCCTAATCCATCTACCATTCCTCCATCACCTCGCTCACCACCATCATTACCGCATCCCTCGCCCTCATCAGATCTACTTTTATAGATCTGATCTGACCTCTCGAGCACCCTGCTACTCTCTGTAGACCTCCCAAGCATCTTGCTCCTCTCTACAGACTTCCCAAGCACCCTACTACACTCCATAGACCTCCCAAGCACCCTATTGCGCTCCTGAATAACCCATGGGTATTTTAGAGCCCTATTCTGATATCGAATGAGATCTTTGGGTGTTTCTAGGGCACGCCCCCACCATCGACCTACAATAGATCCATCCATCAGCAAATAGTAAGCAAGAGCAAGGTAAATCCATTTATGTTATTATATTTCATATTGTCTTATCCTGTTCACATTTCCATTGCTATAACTAGGGTTTTTAAGTTGTGATTTCTGAGGGCTCACACTGTGGAGCCCTCATTTGTTATTATTGATTCTCTGGTTTCTTTGTGTGTAAGCTTTGATAATACATCAGAAGCATTGGATAACTTCTTAAGCTGGAGTGGCCCGATATCGGATACGCAGAAGCCCACTCAACCTTGTTGGGAGCAAAGATGTAGTTGAAGACACCACCAGTTATTTGTGGCTAGGGTTTTGGAGAACCCTAGAAAATTTTGTAATATTGTATCAAGGGATTCTTGGATCCACTATTGTAACAATGGAGTTTCTAGGCTCCCCCCTTTTATCAATATAAATTCCATTTTGTTGTGCAATATTTGATTCACTTGAATTCTATTTTATTTAGCATTGTTTGGTGTCACATTTTTAGCTCTACAAATGGTGATCATGGTGGGACCCCCTAAGGGTTTCATGTTTTGATTTATCTTGCCATCTAACTTACTATTTTTTATCTTATTTTGTAGATTTGTAGGAGCACAAATCAAGCATTCTTCACCTGTTAGGGTTTCTGAAGACTTGTCAAAAGTTGCAGGAAGTGCATGAATGCTCTACGGCACTCGAGGATCATCCAAAAATACCTAGAGGTATTCTATAAGTGCCTTGGGGCATCTCAAAAGTGCCCAGGTGTGTTTTATAGTGATTTGGAGCAGATACATAGGTTGTCTAGTAAGTCCACTATCCAAAATCTAGTTTTACTATTTTACGTATTTTGGGTTCTTTAATATTTTTTTTAGATTTTAGGCATAAAATGAACAATCACTAAGTAATCTGGAAAATAATTCATCTTAGTTTACATTTTAGGTTTTCATATATATAAAGTGTTGCATTCTGATTGCATTTGAATTGATAATTTGCATAAATTAGAGTTGCATTTTAGGGTTAGAAGTATCTTCTTTTATCTATCTAAGTAGGAACATCATTAGGGTGCCAAGAGTATTCCTACCATTGGGTGATTCCAGGCAGAGGGGTGGATGAACCCTCCGACTATTTTGATAGGGGGTCTTAAGCGGTGTACTTCACACCCTTTGGAGAAATTGGCATTCTCTTGTTGGCTTCTGACTTAGATTTATGAAATTAGTTGCTCCTAACATTGTTTGTCCACATTAATAAATGAAAACCTTAAAATGAACAATTCACACACAACACGTTTCACTTAAAATAGTAGTGGTTGGATTTCATCACCAACCATTGCTTGAGATTTGGTGATGGTGGTATTCATCTCCATCCACCAATCTCTACCCTTAGAAACCCTAGGTCACCCTCGAGCAAACTTGTTGGATTTCATCACCAACAAGAATCTCGTTGCCTCAACTTCGCCATAGTTTTTACCTTTCTTTTATTAATTCATATTAGTACATTTGAAACACACAATATTGAAACCTAAGGAAATGAACTCACATTAAAATGAGATAACCAATGAACAAGGTAAGACACATGTGTTAAACAAACTTAGCATTGGTTGTTTTTTTTTATTGTGAAAATTTAAATTGGGTGTTTCAGTTTATTGTATAATCTGTATTTTGATTTATTTGCTTTATGGTCCTAACACGAAAACAAAAACAAGCATTAAATCAAGATAATCAAATGGAACCTTCATCCACCTTCCCCACCACTTCTATGGTAGATTCCCTGAATGTGACATAGGCATATTTATCTATAGGTCCCTCACATTCCTTGCCATCCACAACCTTTCATATGGCTATGCCCCAAGAGGAGTCAACCTCCCCTACCATCGACCATCACATTACCCATATAGACATGGCAAGAGTAGAAGCTCTCATGAAGTCTTCTAGTTATATCTTAGAGTCCATTCCCAATTCACCTAGATAGGATTCTACTTTACAACAAGAGCCTATTTATTCCCAACCCCCATCCACCTTCACCCAGGTGTATACTAACCCTCTTTTTGAGGCATCAGTTGCACCTTCCTCCCATATGTCCATTCCCCAACCCTCATGTGCTCCTAGCACCTCATACACCTCCACTTACACCAACCCCTTGTATGAAGCACATGTAAATGTTGCTTCACAAGTTTCAGCCTCACAAGTTGCCATACCTAGTGTAACTTGTCCCCAAGCCACATCTTCCATACCATCTACCTCCATACCCTTAACCTCTGATAGAGATATTAGTGAGGCATGGGAACACCTAAACAAATTGCTTAGACAACATCAAAATGCTCAACAACAAGTACATGTGAACCCTAAGCCTTTACATAACTCTACTCAGACTGTCCTTGTTAACTAGGGTCCATCATGGGCACCATAGTCTTCTGTGGTTTCTATCCCTATTCCCCCACCAAGCCATACCATCACCCATCCTATTCCCATTGGCCAACCTAGCCATAACCCTCATCCATCAACCTCATTCCATAATTCCCCATATTTTCATCATCAATCTCCCATTCATCAATTTCCATCAAATTCACCTAGCCATCATTATCAATCTCATCATCACTTAGTCACTCCACAACATTTCTCCACTCCACCACAAAATCATCAGGTAATTCAGGGCTTCCACATTCTTGAGGAAGACCCTCGAATTAAGGCCATGCAAAAATAGATAGATCAATTGATTCAATATACTCCTGGTTTTTCAAACCAAAAACCAACCTTACACCAATTGATCAATCAACCAATTCATCCTTCGGTACCATCACCACCATATCCAATAGATTTCATGGTACCTAAGTTTGACAAATTTAAGGGAACTGAGGATCCCAAAGAACATGTGAGCACTTTTGTACATGCATGCTTTAGAATTCAAAATGACAATGCTCTCATGCTTTGAAATTTTCCTCAAACATTAGGAGGGGATGCCATAGAATGGTATAATCAATTGCCAAGCCATAGTATTTATACTTTTGAGCAATTGATTGATCAATTATTTGAGCATTTCATCTTAAATGTTAAAAATAAGATCTCATTATCTGATGTCTATGCTTTAAGACAACATGATGATGAATCTATCTACGATTTTAGAAACCATTGGAGGGTTGTCATCACTAAATTGCCATTCACCCTACCAATGGATGAGCTAATTAAGTTATTCACCAAGAGTTGCTTAAAACCTATCTCTTGGATGCTTCAACTACGAACTTATCAATCATTTGAAGAAGCTTTAGCTCAGGCTAGTGTCATTGAGGAGATCAAAATCCAAGAAGGCATACTTAAGCCTAAAAAGAAAGAATGGAAAAACAAGGGCCAATACAAAAGCAACTATTCTGGCCAACCAAAATCAACACAGGCTACCCCAACCAATCAGCCCAATCAAGTTAATCAAGTGGTCATGAGCCAATCGATAATGGCTCAACAACAACCCATGCAACAAACACCACAATAAATTGCTTATCATGTGGTACCCTCAACAACACAAGCCATGCAGAACATAGTGCCAGCTATGGAAAACCATCCTCGATGATAGTCTGTCCGACAAAATCACCAATACACCCCCTTAGCTGAGTCATATGCTTCCCTTTTCTGAAGGTTATATGACACAAACAAACTTGCTTTGCCCAAAATCAGACCTGATGATCCCTCCAAATATAGTAAACACTATCGAGAGCATCTATTTTGTCCTTATCATAGGCAAAATGGGTATGACATTAACAATTGCCATGTATTTAAAGACATAGTGCAAGACCTCATTGACTTGGGGGTGATCAAGCTTGATAATCCCCTCGCTCAACAAAACCAAAACCTTGGTATATTTCAAACACCACTTCCTCATCATGAGGAGGTGCAACCAAATGTAGGGGGGCTAACACCAAAACTCCCCCTAATCAATTCAATCACATACAACAATACCAAGGGTTTGTAGGGGCCATTCATGTGGTCACTAGAGGTCAAAGGAACAACCAACAAAGGCAACCACCTCAAGCAAGTGTGTCACAACCTTCTACATCGCCACCCATCCAAGTTTCCCCCAATCCTTCATCACCCATCCATATCCCTAGTCAATCAAATCCTCCAAATCCACCCATCAATCATCCACCTCGACCAATCATCTCATTGAGTAGCCGGTTAACTACAAGTCTAAAAATGGCTTCCACTAAATTGTCAATCTATGAGTTAATCCAACAATCTCCTCCACATCGTGAGGTATTAATGGATATTTTGAAATCCATTGAATTACAATCGCAAGATCCTAATACCTTCAACAACTTTGTGGGGAGCATCCAAACATGCATGGAGCCTTCCATCACATTCTATGACTTTGAGATTAAGCCAATCTCATCAGAATTCGTAGACCCTCCATTGCATATCATGGCTCTAATTGACAAGAAGCCTTTTAAAAGAGTGTTAATTGACATCGGTTCCTCTATCAACATCATCACCACATCCGCTCTTCATCATTTGAACCTTCCTCCATCTCATATCACCAAGTCATCATTCACCCTCAAAGCATTTAATGATGCTTTGTGTTCCATAGTTGGCACTATTGTTTTACCCATTGAAGTAGGGGTCAAAATGTTGCATACCATGTTTCACATCTTGGAAGGATCCATGGTGTACAATGTACTCCTTGGAAGACCTTGGATGAGGGAAATGAGATGTGTCCCTTCAATACTACATCAATGTTTGAAATATGTTCATGAGGGACAAGTACATTGCATATCGATGAACGTCGAGCCATTTAAGTATTGCAATTTCATTTCAAATCCTTATGAGTCCATGCTTCCTTCCACTCACCTTTTTATTTCACCATCATCCAATCCATCCACCACTTCAACAATCTCTTCATCAAAGGATCCCATTCTTGAGGAGCTCCCTATCATCAATCATCATCAAGCTTCCACCCTTCCCCCATCATCTTCATCATTGACTACATGCACATGTGGTCACAGTCAGTCCACATCATCAACATCATTGCCATCCTCATCATCATCATCCATTCAACAACCTTCCCAAACCAATCCATCACCATCACCTAATGTTTCACAAGTCAAATTGATGGATTGTGAGGCATCTCCATCTTCACCATTCCTCGAGCCATCATCTGACCATGATCCTCCCATGTCATCCCAAGTCGAGGTCCACCTCACTAATCCTGGTATTGGTGAATATATGGTCCAAGACATCACCATCACACCCCTCACCATTCCTAATGCTAAGGATTTTGGTCACCCATGTGACCCACCTTTGGCCATAGGAGCAGTATATAACATGGGTTCAACTCCAAATAGCATAAATTTTGTATATGGGGGAATTGATTCTTCATCAAGTCCAGCTCCCATAGAAGAACCCAAAGAACCAACACTTGCCAACATTCCAAACATGATGGGATTTCCATCTCGATATTTCCACATAGTCAATTGGCAAGGTCATGGCCTAGGATTGCATGAACAGGGAGTGCATCAACCTATCGATGTTCCATATCAAGAGGTGCACGACCATTCAGGTCTAGGTTACCACCCACTTTCCACCACCTCTTCTCTTGAACAAGCCTTCCAAAGGCTTAATCTCAATTCAGGAGAAGAAGCCCTCCATCCCGATAATTTTGATGATGAAATCTATGAAGAATTTGAGCTTATGTCGATAATTTTGGATGAATCTGAAGAAGAATCGGAGCCCATCATTCCCCATACCGAACAAGATGAGTTTTATCTCAACATGTTCCCCATCCATGAGCCCATATTTCACTTGCTTCTTCCACAAGAGTGAGCCTCCCCTACCGGGTGAACCACCACCTCCATTCCATTAAGCCATTTCATAAGCCAACTTGTAACATATGTACATAACACAAAAATAGTGGTTTTCACCACTACCCAAAAAAAAAATCAATCAAAAATCAACAAAAACATTTTTTTCTTGGCATTGCATATGTACATATCATTTAGACAAATGCATTTATTTGTGTTGCTTGCTGCTGTTCAGGTTAACCAAGCCCCTAGCACCGATTCTTAGGTTCCATCCATTCCATCCAACCTCATTCACCTTGCCCATAAGTCAACATGAATCCTATTGATTTATTTACCCCACTCTATAATCCATACGATCCGGCTAAGCCAATTCTAATTGACATAAGCCTTATTGATATGGATCGGATTTCCTCACCTCCATCCTTTTTCGAATTTATCTTGTTCGAGGAATTGTTAAGGGCTTCCGCCAACTACATTCCTCCATCCCCTCCACCTTCACCTTCACCTTCACCTTCGGATCCCAAGGTTTTCTAGGTAGAAATAGATGAGGATAAGCTAGAAGAGTTTGATGATATCTTAGATGACATTCATTTGATCCCTACACCCCATCAGCTTGAGGAAGGTTCCCACATGTCTATTGAAGATACTATCGATGTGGACCTTAGTTTAGACAAAGACAATCCCCAAATTGTCAAGCTTGGCAAAAGTTTATCACTCGATGAACAAGAGCAATTTATTGCTCTCCTCAAGAGGAAGAAGGGCATATTTGCATGGTCATACAAGGACATGCCCAATCTTGACCCTAGTTTGGTTGTCCATAATCTCACCTTACAGCCTGATGCTAAGTCGATCAAACAAAAACTTAGGAGAATGCATCCTACCATGGCCCTCTTGGTAAAAACAAAGCTTCAAAAACTCTTAGACATGAACTTCATAGTTCCTATCGATTATCCTGAGTGGCTTTCAAACATGGTACCCATTCGCAAGCCTAACGGGGCGATATGTGTGTGCACTAACTTTCGAGATCTTAACAAAGTGTGTCCTAAGGATGACTTCCCTCTCCCAAACATTGATACTCTTGTCGATACTTGTGCTGGCCATGAAATGCTTTCACTCATGGATGGTTTTTTAGGATACAACCAAATTCGAATAAATCTTGATGACCAACACAAAACAACATTCACTACACCTTGGGGAACTTTTTGTTACAAGGTGATGCCCTTTGGCCTCAAAAATGTAGGTGCCACTTATCAACGTGCCATGACATACATTTTCCATGACTACATGCATAAGATTATCGAAGACTATGTGGATGATCTCTTGGCTAAATCTAAAACTCGACAAGAACATATTGGTGTATTGGAGAAAGTTTTTGATCGACTCCTAGAGCATAATGTAAGGTTGAATCCCAAGAAATGTGTCTTTGGTGTTACCTCAGAAAAACTTCTAGGATTCATTATCTCCAAAAGAGGCATTGAGGTGGACCCTAACAAGGTCAAGGCCATCATGGAGATGCCTCCCCCAACTAACTTAAAGGAATTGCATAGTTTACAAGGAAAGATCCAATCAATCCATCATTTTATTGTGCAACTTTCTAACAAATGTAGGTCATTCAATCACCTACTACAAAAGGGGTGCCATTCTCTTGGATAGATGAATGTCAAAAAGCCTTCGATGACATTAAGCAATACCTAGCTTCTCCACCAGTCTTAGCTCCTCCTCGTCCGGGGTCCCATTTTATCTTTATATCTCAACAATGGACTTTGCATTAGGGACAATGCTTGCACAAAAGAATGAACAAAATTGAGAGCAAGTTGTCTACTACATTAGTCAAACATTGGTAAGCTATGAAACTAGATACGCTTATGTAGAGAAACTATGCTTAGTAGTGGTTTTTACCACTAAGAAACTTTGACATTACATGCTTAGCCACACAACTTATGTCATAGCTAGAGAAAATCCTCTACGTTATATGATGTCCCGCACTTACAATAACACCCACACCGCTAAATGGATAATGCTCCTTACTGAGTTCGACTTGGAATTCATTAGCCAAAAATCCATTAAAGGTCAGGTAATAGCCGATCAACTTGCGGAAGCTCCACTACCTAGTGATCATCCTTTGATTATTGAGCTCCCAGATGATTCGGTATTTGTTGTCACTGAGCAAGAAGAAGATGTCATTCCGGAGGAAGACATCGATATCACACTATTCTTTGATGGCTCTAAGTGCATGAAAGGTCAAGGTGTTGGAGTCGTGTTTCATACACCATAGGGGGTACCTATCCCCTTATCATTCAAACTTGACTTCCAATGCACAAACAACACTGCAAAGTATGAAGCCTTAATCCTAGGTCTTCAATCAGCTATAGCTATGAGCATTAAGCGTATTAGGATATTTGGTGATTCTCAACTTGTCATCAAGCAAATCAATGAAGAATACCAATGCAAAGAACCTACCATTAAGCTTTATCATGAAGTAGCAATGAAGTTGCTCTCTAAGTTTGATTGGTATGAAATCAATAGCTTTCCACGTTCGACTAATAGATTTGTAGATGTGATGGCCTCCCTTGGATCATTGATTCCAAAAGACTCCTTTGGAGAGGTACAACCCCTTATAATTTCAATGGTCTCTAAATCTGCAATTGTTCATGTTGAATCTAAGGATGAAAATGATGTTTGCTTTATCCAATCGGATTCATATGAGCCTTGGTCAAGCCAAATAGTAGCCTTTCTCAAGTTTGGAACACTCCCATATGACATGTCTCAAACTGCCAAATGCACTTTCAAGAAAAAACTACGTAAGATGCACCCAACAGTGGCCTTGATGGTCAAAGATGAATTACAAAAGCTGTTGGACGCATAATTTGTCATCTGCGTGGATTATCCGCCATGGTTGTCCAACATGGTTCCCGTCAAGAAGCCCGACGGGAGGATTCGCATATGCACCGATTTTTGAGACTTAAACAAAGCGAGTCCTAAAGATGATTTCCCCTTGCCGAGCATCGATGCGTTAGTAGACGCTACAGTAGGTCACGAAATGCTCTCCCTAATGGATGGTTTCTCAGGATACAATCAAATTCGTATCAATCCTGAGGATCAACTCAAAACGGCATTCACAATGCCTTGGGGAACATTTTGTTATAAGGTCATGCCTTTTGGCCTTAAAAATGTTGGTGCCACCTACCAACGTGCCATGACGTATATCTTCCATGATTACATGCACAAAACTTTGGAAGATTACATGGATGATTTATTAGCCAAGTCTCTCTCGCGCTCAAATCATATCGCTGACTTAAGCAAGATCCTCGATCGCCTCATGGAGCATAAAGTCAGACTAAACCCCAAGAAGTGCGTCTTTGGCGTCACATCTGGAAAACTCTTGGGTTTCATAGTCTCAAAACGAGGAATCGAGGTGGACCCAAAGAAATTCAAGGCAATCCTTGAAATGGTTCCCCCAACCACAATCAAGCAGCTCAGGAGTCTGCAGGGGAAGGTCGCGTCGATTAAACGCTTCATAGCGCAATTATCTGACAAGTGCCGACCCATGAACAAATTATTGCACAAGGGGGTTACATTTCATTGGGATGACGAGTGCCAATCAGCCTTTGACGAGATCAAACAATACTTGGCTTCGCCGCCAGTATTGGCACCACCTAGGCCAGGAGTGCCGTTCTACTTATACATCTCAGCCTACTGAGGTGGCACTGGGCTCCATGCTAGCCCAGAAGAATGAACTTCACAAGGAACAGGCTACATACTATCTTAGCCGCACTCTGGTCAGTTACGAACTTAACTATGCATACGTTGAGAAACTTTGCCTAGTAGTGGTGTTTGCTACCAAAATGCTACGCCACTACATGCCGAGCAACACTACGTATGTTGTGTCTAAGGAGAATCCATTGCGATACATGATGAGTCGTACTTATCATAGTAGTCGCACGGCGAAATGGATCATGTTGTTGACGAAATTTGACATAGAATTTATTGGACAAAAATCTATCAAAGGACAAGTCATAGCCGATCAACTAGCAGAGGCTCCTCTTGAAGACAATCAGCCTCTGGTCATAGACCTACCCGATGATGGGGTCTTTCATGTCTCAGAATCGCCAGATTCCGATGAGCCTGAGTCACAGGCCGACATAACCCTATTCTTCGATGGTTCTAAGTGTGAGCAAGGTGGTGGTGCGGGAATTGTATTCTTCACACCGCAGGGTGCTCCAATGCCCCTGTCATTTAAATTAAACTTCCCGTGCACCAACAACAACGCAGAGTATGAAGCCTTGCTCCTAGGTCTTCAGACAGCAATCGCCATGAACATCAAAATACTGAATATCTTCGATGATTCGTTGTTAATAGTCAATCAAGTCAAAGGGGTATATCAATGCAAATGCCCAGTTCTGAAGGCTTATAAAGCCCTTGTAGACAAATTCCTGGTAAAACTTGAGTGGTATGACATCGAGGCACTCCCTCGATCATCAAACCGTTTTGTGGATACAATGGCCTCCTTGGGGTCGTTAATTCCGTAGGACCTTTCTGGTGATATGACAACCATTCAAGTCCAAACCTTATCGCAATCCGTGATGGAGCGTGCAAGTTTAGACTCGACGCCAGGAATCCACATGATACAAATTGAACCATCCTCGGATAGGTTCTCTCGAATCCGAGATCGTCTGAAACACGCCAACTGGGGGTCCTTGTTCTCCCCTACTCCCATTAATAGCAACACAATACTATTCTTGCAGGTTCTATCTCATTCAGCATTTGCTAGGGATGAACTTCAGGAGGGATTGGCTGTTCATACTATCGAGGTTTCTCATCAACAGGACTGGTATTTACCCATTCGAGACTACCTCAAGTTAGGTAGTCTCCCACTTGATTTGACTCATGCCGCAAAACGAGCACTCAAGCAGAAAGCGGCTAAGTATGTCTTGATAGGAGACATCTTATATCGTCGCAGCCTATGAAGGAATCCTCCTTCGTTGCTTGGACCAAAGAAGAGTCCACTTGGGCGATCGCCCAAGCGCACGATGGTACATGTGGTGGCCACTTCAGTGGAATGGCCATCGCAAAGCGCATTCTTCGCATGGGCTATTATTGGCCATCTTTAGAGCGAGATTGTTGCACCTATGTCAAGAAGTGCGTGAAGTGTCAACATCATGCCAATCTAATGCACGTACCTTCTCAGGCCTTGCAGACAGTCCAATCCGCTTGGCCGTTTTTGCAATGGGGCTTTGATCTCATTGGAAAGATCTCCCCTGCATCATCAGGCCGTCACACGTTTATCATAATGGCCACAGAGTACTTCACCAAGTGGGTGGAAGCAATTCCGCTTACCTCTATGACAGGACCCCGCATTGTGGAGTTTATTTTGCATAATATCATATGTCGTTTTGGTATTCCATCCAAAATAGTCTCGGATAATGGGACACCTTTCAAGAATAAAGACATGCGTGCTTTGACCACAAAGTACAAGATTCAGCACAGCTTTTCAACACCTTATTATCCGCAGGCAAATGGACAAGCAGAGGCGTCAAACAAAACGCTAGTTGCCATCCTTAAAAAGACCGTCGCAGACAGTCATAAGGATTGGCACATTCAAATACCACTTGCCCTATGGGCCTATCGCACTAGCATTCGGACGCCCACTGGGGCCACTCCATTTTCGCTCGTGTATGGCTCCGAGGCAGTCATGCCTCTAGAGTTGGATATTCCTTCCCTGCGCATATCAATGCATGAGTTCATAGATGATGATTCTGCATGGCAGGCCCGGTTAGACCAGCTTACGTTGCTTGACGAACGACGCGTTAATGCTCTCGAGCATTTATGCATTTATCAAGAACGACTTAAGAAAGCTTACAACATGAAAGTTCACCTTCGGGACTTTCGCGTTGGTGATTTGGTTTTGAAGGAAAATCAACAAAATTCCAGTTTGCCATCCCACCTAAGGGACAAGTTTGCGGCAAATTGGTTAGGTCCATATGTCATTGATAGCAAAATCGGACCCGGGACATACTGGTTAGCTTCTCTTGATGGTATCAAGGAAACAGAACCCTTGAATATCAGTCATTTACGACCATTTCATATCTAAAGAAAGCCATATCCCAAAAGGCTCCAAGGATTCTTAAAATCACTTGGTCAAACCAAAAGGCTCCAAGGATTCTTAAAATCACTTGGTCAAACCAAAAGGCTCCAAGGATTCTTAAAATCGCTTGGTCAAACCAAAAGGCTCCAAGGATTATCACAATCGCTTGGTCAATCCCCCAAAATGCTCCAAGGATTATCGCAATCGCTTGGTCACCCCAAAAGCCCCAAGGATTATCACAATCGCTTGGTCAATCTCAAAACGCTCCAAGGATTTCCGCAATCACTTGGTCACAAATCATGAAAATTCAAAAACAACAAAAATCACCAAAAACAACAAAAATTTGCATCTTACTTCTAGGCATATTCAAATTCATCAAATAGACAGTTCTTCTCGCAATTCATCTTCATATTCACCACAATCAATCCATCAAAAATACAAAAATACATAGCCGCATCCAAGCATTGCATCCATACATTGTATATTCATGGTCGTATAGGTCAAAAGCACCATAGGCTGTCATGGTTCTACTAGTCCATCTTGTTCCACACTGTTCCATTTTACAAAAACAGCAAAACATCATGCACTTTACCACACCAGAGTCAGTGGTCTCTTAATGTATCAAGAGTTTTTCGTGATTCAATCATCATTTTGCTCTTTAGCACTGAAATGTATCAAGTCAAACAGATTTTACGAAGGTAGAGTTGCACTTGCAAATACACCTTGTTACGTAACATCCCAACACAAATTAAAACACATAAATATTCCCGAGTTGTGTGAACGAAGGATGAAACCTGCACAGTAATCCAGGTTACCATAAGCGAAACGGTTATCTTGCTCATCCCCCCGTGCGAATGACCCCAAGAATGCCGAGAGTTGGCAAAAGGACAAGCGTCCTCCCTACCCAATTCCCTAAGAATCCCAAAGTTGCAAAACGTCAAAAATTTGCAAAATGTCAAAACTTCAAAATTTGACACCCCACAGTGCACATCTCAAAAAGCACAAAGAATAGTGATTATCGTCACTCCATATCCCTTGCTCAAGAGAAAAGAAAAACAAATCAAAATAAATAGTGATTCTTATCACTATAACGAGCAAGTATCCCAGTACAATTGAAAAAAAAAAAAAAGGGAGTTGACCTTGAATCCCTGGAACTCTCAGCATTCTGACAGGTCATGAGGCAAGCCTCAGTACCGGTTTGGTTGATAGCCTATCGATCACTGGTGGTAAACTTCTCGCATGACGATATATCTGTCACATTAACTTGTGTACAGATCAATATTTGCATGTGGATGAGCTAGCTTATGGTATCCTGGAGAACACCGCAGATTAATCTAACTACATACACCAAAGGAGTTAGTGGAGCTAATTAGGTGATCCTCGAGACGAGTTCGGTTGAAAGCCCATCTGGCACTGGCGGTATCCTGACAAATACCACATAAATGAACTCAATTGCACACACAGGGATGTGAAATAACTTGGTTAAAAACAAGTCCGATTCATACCTTGTTCAAAAGTCTTGTAAGATAAAGTACAATCATGGCTAGTAAGCTCAAAGCTGTCTAAGTCTCCGAAAACCTTTGCTACATTGCTAAACCAATTGCACTGCTTTTCATCCTTGCAATACCATCAGAAAATACCAAAAGACGAAACACCACATTTGTACATAGCCAAATAATGGAGTTCTAAACAGTCTATGGTGCCATAACCAACTCTCACCAAGTCCATACATCCATTACATTTCTGCATATCACATGCATTTACATTCATCATACATCCATCAAACTAAATCCACATACAACATTGGTAATTATCATACCATATGCATCCATCCATATCAAGTAGCATGCACCCATCAACATCAACCATTGTGCATAAAATCATGACATATACGTAAAGAAAGAAAATCAAAACAACAAAAACATCACAAAAATGCAACACAAAAAGAAGCAATAAGCATTGCCGGACACGAGTGCTCTTGCACTCAACCTCCTGGCATAGAAAATCGATGTCGGGGCCCAAATTCTCATTCTCCTACTTCCTTAAGAAGGCTATCATAGCCGGACCGCTCCACAGGAAGACGGGTTTTTGATGATTTCACCCTATTATGGCATCACCAAAAGGGTTAACACCCACCAAAAAAAAAAAAAAAAAAAAGGTCCAAATGTCGGGAGATTGCACGTGCTCAAATGGAAAAACATCTAAAGCCACCCTAACCTAAGTCATCTTGGGTCAAGCGACTCGTCGCTTTTCTCACGAAGGTCATTCCCTCATCGATTCGTCGCTTGAGGGGGTAGTCACACTTAGTCACCAATCAACAAGCACACACCCAATCAAGGCAATGACATGCATTCAAAGAATCATTGACAAAGACAATCACGCTCCCGCTTGGGGCGAGAAACAAGCAATCATTAAATTGATCAAATACTTGGCATTCCCGAAGCATGAGCACAAGGTTCCCTTGTGGATAAAAGGTTGCGCCCTTTGCCTAATCATGACTGATCAATGTCCAAGCTCAAGTCACACCTCACCAAAATAGGTTAACACTTGAAATCAAATTCATTAGCTCGTCAGAAGCAAGGATTCAAGAATGCATGCCCTTTCCATACTTGGGGCATTAAAAGTTGGTTAGGTTACCAAGGAACCCTAATCTTTAGTGCTTTGGTCGTATATTTTTGCTCAAACATCGCGTCACCCGCAGTGCTTCCCAAAAAGGGGCATCTTTAGACACCAAAACAGCACCATTTCGATTAAGTGATTACAAACATTGATCACATTGATATCACAACTTTTAGGGCAGCCCTTAGAGGTCAAATAGTGGTCTTAACCACTCGCACAGCAGTTCGGAAGATCGGAAAATGAGCAAAGCAAAGTCGGTCGTTCTAGAGCCTTTAGCAAACTTCTTAGCCTTCTTCAAAGCCTTCCGCGCCAAGCCTTTTGTCAAAAACCTAAGCGGGCCCAAAGTGTCGCGATATCGCGACACTTTGGGCCCCGACCCCAAGCGGGCCCAAAGTGTCGCGATATCGTGACACTTTGGGCCCCCGCCTAGCGGGCCCAAAGTGTCGCGATATCGCGACACTTTGGGCCCCGACCCAATGCGGGCCCAAAGTGTCGCGATATCGCGACACTTTGGGGCCCAAAGTGTCGCGATATCGCGACACTTTGGGCCCCAACCTAAGCGGGCCCGAAGTGTCGTGATATCGCGACACTTTGGGCCCCGACCCAAAGCGGGCCCGAAGTGTCGCGATATCGCGACACTTTGGGCCCCCGCCCAAAGCGGGCCCAAAGTGTCGCGATATCGCGACACTTTGGGCCCCGACCCAAAGCGGGCCCGAAGTGTCGCGATATCGCGACACTTTGGGCCCCCGCCCAAAGCAAGGCCCAAAGTGTCGCGATATCGCGACACTTTGGGCCCCGACCCAAAACCGGCCCAAAGCGTCGCGATATCGCGACACTTTGGGCCCCGAGCTGACACGTCATCAGTCAAAGGCATGCAGTCAACTACCTAGGGAACGACCGCCACGTGGCACCCTCTACGTGTCCCTTTTTGAAAAAAACCCCGCGGGTCTGTAGAACGACGGATTCAATGGCGAGTATTAATTAGACGAGCGGTTTTAATAAATATTCGATCCGAGGCCATGCCTCATAACTTCCAATGTCAGTGCGAGCCATGCTTAATAATGACCCGATAAGGATCAAATCTGAGCGGCCTTACGGATTTAGGGTTTTGAACATTAATGTTTTTAGAGGCTGAACCCTCTATAAATAGAACCGGCTCGATACGTAAAAGAGAGGAAGCATTTTCTGGAAAAGGAACGAAGTGCTGTTAAACTAAACACAGTCATTTTGAATCTTGCAATTCCGGCAGTGGATTACAATAATCCATCAATTCGACGACAACACGTTATCCGGGACTTTGAGTCAATTCCTAGTGGATTGGCGTCGAAGTCGGATTTTTACAGGGCGGCCCGCTTGGGCATCCCACTTATGTTCGTAGTACTAATTCAATTTATGCTGTTTCGAATGGATTAAAGTCGTTTATGTTTCGTGTATGCTGTTTTCAAACGTATTAACGCAACAGTTCATTTTCTTTATAATGTATGCCGTCGTCGAATTCGTTAAATAACAGTTTACGTCTCATATTGGCGAATACATGTTGTTTCGAATGTCTGTCGTGCTCTGTTCTTTATAAAAGTGGCAGGTTACGTAGGGTTATTTAATATGCATTTAATCAAATGTTTGCATACATTATTCATTGTTTCACAAAGTCAAGCGTTCCGACTTCTTACCGCACGTGCTATTAACCGTTTACTGTTTCTTTTACAGCAAGAAGAACAGCAGCAAGCAAGAACTCACCATAATCAAACATCAAGCGGCGGCAACACTACAGCCCGTCTATTTTACATGTGGGCATGCGGAAAGAGATCGCCGTTTATCCGGTGTAACTGAGAATATTGCACTAAAGAGATTTATTGTAACCGGGCTAGAATCTTATTAATAAAAGGGGTTGTCCTCCTGTTATTTTAGTTTGATTGTATCCATGTCATTTCACGTATAAATCTGGTTTTATCTTTATTACATCGGAACACTGTTTTCTTTATTTTCCGAAATCTCATGCCTTTTATTAATAAAAGGCAGCTTGTTTTGTAGAACGGCACTCCTGGCCTAGGTGGTGCCAATACTGGCGGCGAAGCCAAGTATTGTTTGATCTCGTCAAAGGCTGACTGGCACTCGTCATCCCAATGAAATGTAACCCCCTTGTGCAATAATTTGTTCATGGGTCGGCACTTGTCAGATAATTGCGCTATGAAGCGTTTAATCGACGCGACCTTCCCCTGCAGACTCTTGAGCTGCTTGATTGTGGTTGGGGGAACCATTTCAAGGATTGCCTTGACTTTCTTTGGGTCCACCTCGATTCCTCGTTTTGAGACTATGAAACCCAAGAGTTTTCCAGATGTGACGCCAAAGACGCACTTCTTGGGGTTTAGTCTGATTTTATGCTCCATGAGGCGATCGAGGATCTTGCTTAAGTCAGCGATATGATTTGAGCGCGAGAGAGACTTGGCTAATAAATCATCCATGTAATCTTCCAAAGTTTTGTGCATGTAATCGTGGAAGATATACGTCATGGCACGTTGGTAGGTGGCACCAAGCATTTTTAAGGCCAAAAGGCATGACCTTATAACAAAATGTTCCCCAAGGCGTTGTGAATGCCGTTTTGAGTTGATCCTCAGGATTGATACGAATTTGATTGTATCCTGAGAAACCATCCATTAGGGAGAGCATTTCATGACCTACTGTAGCGTCTACTAACGCATCGATGCTCGGCAAGGGGAAATCATCTTTAGGACTCGCTTTGTTTAAGTCTCAAAAATCGGTGCATATGCGAATCCTCCCGTCGGGCTTCTTGACGGGAACCATGTTGGACAACCATGGCGGATAATCCACGCAGATGACAAATTGTGCGTCCAAAAGCTTTTGTAATTCATCTTTGACCATCAAGGCCACTGTTGGGTGCATCTTACGTAGTTTTTGCTTTACAGGCTTGATTGTCGGATCAAGTGTTAAATTATGCGTGACTAGCTGCGGGTCTAGTCCTGGCATATCCTTGTACGACCATGCAAAAACCTCCTTCTTCTCTTTGAGAAGGGCGATGTATTCGGCTTGCTCTTCTAGGGAAAGACGTACCCCCAGCTTGAGAATCTGTGGATTCATTGGATCTGTGCCGATGGTCAGTCGTCTCCTCGACTGACATGTGGGATCCATCCTCCAACTGATGTGGAGTCGGGATCAACTGGATATCGTTAGCTGAATTTAGATCTATGTTTGGAATCTCAGGTTCCTCTTCAGCTTGAAAAATATCCTTAGTTGTCCTTGGGGTAAAATGAGGCGTTTCACCGAAAGGCCAGTACTCTGTTGGTGATAGGGGTGAATTGACGCGATCCCAGTCGATGGCATCTATGTTGAGATGCAATGACCGTGCTGGATCGACTGGATTGCGGATGGGTGCGGTCAAATCAATGGAGATCATGTGGATGGAATGAATTTGGTCTCCATTACCGCGGGTATGATAACTTGATTTTTCTAGATATTCCCTATACTCTGGATCTGGTTCTATGGGAACGGGCACGAACGGATCGGCCCTATGTGCCAAATGGAGGACAGGGTCTTCCCTCGGCACTATTGTTATGATAGGGTCTCGAGGTGGACGGTGCTCATTGTGAATGTGGAGCCATAGATCCAAGATCAGGTCCCACCTCGTTGGGTCGACCCACCATTCATGCCCTAATCGTATGCCCATCTATCCCATTAGATCTTCATGAGTTAAAGCATGATAATGTCGTCGCGCATGTCTGAGATAGTCCATCTCAGTCTCATCTTCTGAGTCACTTTCGAAGATTCAAAAATGTTCATTCTCTTCAGCGACTATTGCTGGCGATGTTGAGGACTCTCCTTGCTCCAATAAGTTAATCTGGTCCCATCGCGGTTGTTCCACTGTTGGCGGAGGGACCTGACTCTCTTGAAATCGTGCTAACTCAACTAGAATCTCTAAGGGGAACAGCTTTGAAAAGATGTCCGGACACCATTGATATTCTTTTTGGGGATGGGTATCTGAACTTTCGCCTCTCTCTGGCAAAGGAGAGGGATTACTGCTGTTACCAAGGGTGTTGGGTGACCATGGGAGGTAATCTCCCAATGTAAATTCTATTTTTGGGTTGGCATAGAGATCTAGTGCCAATCCCCCCTTGTTGCCTATTTCTAGGTCTTGCATATTTTCAACCAAGATGTCCAAGGGCAGGGGGTGGTTGAACCCTACTCCTGACTTGTCATATGGCATCTGATATCTTGGTTGGCAAGGGAGACGCATCCCTTGCTCATATCCGCCTAGCTCCGTATCCATGCCAATGGCATTGGCCGAGATATTTGAGGGCAAATTGTGGGTTTGACATATAATTGATGTTTTCAACAAAAGGTTCTTCGTCTCGCTTCCTTTTGCCGACATGGTTCAAGACCATGATCAAGGCCCCCATACACAAAATTTGTCCGGTTGGGTGGGTGACCTAGGGGAACAACTGTTCCTATGGGAAGGCGAGGTCTTCCCATAACTCCGGACCGACTCTAATGCGGGCGTTGCCACAACATTCTGCACTATGTACTCCCCCAGGCCTATACTAGCCATTTTAACAGTGATTGTTGATGCTTCGGAGGGAGGGAACGGGAGCCCTTCTTGAGTCCATTCCATGTTTGGTAGGTTTGGGGTCTCAGCTTCCGTTGTGTTGGATATTTCCTCTGTTGATATCGTTGATATTATGGGCAACCCCTCTTCTAAGGGCTGAGCCTCTTCCATGATTTGTTTTCCTTTGTCCTTCTGTGTAGCCATAATGGGTGGCGTTGATGATGAAGGAGCAGATGATGAAGTCTCACCTGGCTGGGGTTTTGGTGATTCGGTCATCAGTGGTGCTTGCGGTATTGGACCCTGTTTGGATGGATTTAATTGGAAATCCAAATGCGTTGAAGGGAGGGTCGACTGAGGCATTAGTTGTACCGCATTGCAATACTTGAAGGGTTCCAAGTCCATTGGGACTACGTGTATTTCACCTTCAAAAGCATACTTTAAGCACTGGTGAGCGATGGAAGGGACACACTTCATGTCCCGAATCCAAGGCCGACCTAGAAGTATATTGTAGGCCATCTCGCCTTCCAACACATGGCACAATGTTGGTGTTGTCTTTTGTCCTACCTGGACAGGTAGAACAACCGTGCCGACTGTCGAACATATTGCATCATTGAAAGCTCGCAGTGTGTACGTGGAGGCTGTGATATGAGAGGCTGGCAGCTTCAAATGTTTTAGGGCTGCAGTGGTAATAATATTACTGGACGAGCCAGTATCTACCAACACTCTCTTATACGGGATCCCGTTGATCCGCGCAACAACATGTAGGGGTGGATCAGCCGCGTCATTCGATATTGCTTTGACTTCATCCTCTCTGAAGGTGATGACCGGCTCAGTACATCATTTTACATGTCCCACGAAGTTGTTGAAAGAATTTGCTTCTTGGGGCGGTAATTTGATGGTTTTTAAAATGTCCATAAGAGCTTCTCTATGAGGTGTTGATTGTTGAATAAGCTCGTAAATGGATGACTCTAGCCGATGTGGTCCGCAAACTCGCGTGAGTTTGGACCGTATCGTGATTTCTGGTCTAGGCGGAGGTGACCGTATAGGGTGTTGTTGAGGCCGTGACGTTGTCGGAACTTCCTTTGTGGCTGCCGCAGGGGCAACCGCCGAGTATTTTTTATTCCGCGTCACTATGCTAATCATTCCCACAAATCCTTGCATGGGAAGATTCTGGCGTACTTCATTAACTTGGAGAGGTTTTGCCTGTGTCTCGTGAGCAGGCAAGGGGTATTTGAATACCCCCATTTGTTGGTTGTTTGGCGCTATGGGGTTGTCCACGGCCAACGTTTTATTTTCGATTAAATCTTGGATTAGACCTTTGAACTTCCAACATCCATTCAAATCGTGTCCCCTTCGCCTATGAAATTGACAGTATAGTTCTTCTCTATATCCCTTAGGTTTAGGAGCGTTAGGGTCTATAGTCGGGATCTCTGGAAGGGTTACTAAATTTGCCGTTGACAAGCGGTCAAATAAGGAGTCCCTAGACTCCGTGTAGGGGGTGAATTGTCGCTTAGGGCGACGCCGCTGATTCTGCTCCTGTTTCTTGTTATCTTTCTCATAACTAGGAGGCACTGCCTGGTAATTGGCCTTTTGAGGCTGCGTGTCTTGCACAGGCATGGGAACATTGATTGCAACTTGATTAACCGCTGCGGGTTGTGACTACGTATTCCCAGTCTTAGTGGTTTTATTCCACTCTTTCTTCTTAGGCTTGGCAATTGCGCCTTCGCCTATTTTAATCTCTTCTATGACTCTGGCTTGCGCCAAGGCTTCTTCTAAGCTGTCGTATTGTTGTAGCAGCAATAGCCCATAGATTGATTTTAAGCAACTCCGTGCGAACATCTGAGTGAGATCAGACATAGGGGGACGGTACGGTAGCCTAGAAAGCAAAGCCCTCCATCGGTTCTCGTATGCTGCTATTGTTTCCTCCTCATACTGCTCGAGGCTCGGCCAAATCACTTAGTGATGCCTTCTTCCTTGTGTTGAAAGCAAAGCGTTCAAGAAATGCGTCCACTAGTTGATCTAAGTTGTTGATACTGTGTTTGGGCAATTGTGTAAACCAGTCCGAGGCAGGGCCCGCGAATGTGGTTATGAAAGTTCTAAGCAATAATGCATCATTGTCTTGGATATCGAAGCATTGACTCGAGAACCTCGTGACATGTTCTTGTGCGTCCTCCTCCCCTTTAAAGACCGCCAATTGTGGCAACTTGAAATGTTCAGGGTAAAGAGGTATGGGTACTGAGGGATGCACCGGATGACTGCGGAGTTGACGTAGTGTGGGCTTTTGATGCCTAGAAGCTTTTATCTCTACAGACTCCAAACGCTCTAATAGCGCTTTGTATGCATCCGAAGATTTTATTTCTTCTTCTTTGGTTTGCTCCCGTTGTGGGTCAAGGGAGACTGGAGGCCTATGGGGAGGTGGCCGATTGGCAGCCCTCCTGCCTTGATGGGGTGTGTCGACCCATTCTATTTCTGGTTCATACTCCTCATAAAACTCTTGAGGAGTCTCTGGGCGAGTCCTATAACCTTGATTGAGTCCCCGCTGAGGGAACCCATCATTATTCCGGGGAGTGGCCTCCCTTTCGGGTCTATAAGGTCTCAGAGGCAAAGCTTGACGAGGTCACGGAGACCTGTTCTGCCCCAACAGGTTGTGCCTCTCATACTGTTGTGCTCTTTGGATGCGATGGGTTGGCCCCCTCTCAGGTATTTCATAGCGTAACTCATCCGCTTCGCGTTGCATGCGCTCTCTATCCAAACAGTATCGATATTCTATTTCCTGATGACTTTGTTTAAGCTGCATGATCTGGGCTTGACGAGCGGCATGTCTGGCGACTACCGGGTCAACTGGGTCTACCATCTTTTGTTGAGGAGGCTTGAATATTTTTCCCATGTGTTTGCCTCGATCTTGATGGTCGAGAGTTTCAATGGGTTGCTTCCCTTTGTCGGGGTAAGCGACATTTGTTTGAGGTTCTGGCCTCGATGTGTGATTATGATATCTGGCAGGTGCAGAAACACAAGGTTCCCGCGTTGTTTGTTGTTCTCGAGGAATGTGATGGTCTTCCTCGTACTCCATTTTATAGGCATGAGAGAGGCGGGCGGAGTTAGCTAGCCCTGTGTAAAGAGCCCTGCGCTCTGGATGTTGTTTTTCTGTTCTGATGGGAGGTAAATAAGGGATGCCATATCCACGTTGCCCCTCCAAAGGGACAAGATGCCTCTCTAGCGCTTCATCGCGCCGTGGCTATTCGGACCTAGCCTCAAGAGGCGGTTGTCTACTTATATTGAGATCTCGCATGTGAACCATCTTCCCGAAAGGGGGTGTGTTGAACGGGTGTATTCCAATGAGGAGGTTCCCAATAGTTCCTTCTTGAAGTGGCCTCGATGTGGACTTTGTTGTAGGCCAGACTGCCAAGATGGTTTAGCTAGGTCCTCAGGGCTAAAGCGAAGGCAACTAGCGCCCTCTCTTTGTGTACCTTCCATAGCGTCTGCCCTTGATTGGGCTTGGCTACGAGTGTACACCATTGTGATGTGTCGCTACTATCTAAGCAGATTTTATCTCGTTTATGATGATTTGTCTTTTGTGCACACCAAGCAGAAATGAACACACACATACGCAAAACCGTGATTATCTCTTTTAAGGATTGATAGTGTGTCCTAAACTGGTCTATTGCATTTTGATGTTTTGTTTTGTTTTTGCAATTTTGGAAGAACGTTTAAATGCATAATGTTGGCTCATATGACTCCCATAAATGGTCGCCCCTTCAATATACCATTGCCGGACCGATATACCAACCTCTCTATATACCCGCCCTTACGTGAGGGAGACTATAGGTACGTGAGAGCAGATGGTACGTGGAACATAGGCGGTATGAAAGGGGAATCGCTCTGTTTATGACACCTACCATAGAAAACTTATCCTCGCGTGCATGGGAATCACCCCAGCAACACTCGGTCAGCTTTCGTCAGGATTTACGTCTAGCAACAGTCGCGATCGAGGTAATGGATGCAATATCTCAAGCCAAAGTGATAATGGAATCCACATTTGGTCTTGCTCAAGGGTTGGGGTTTTAAGACCAACGCCTTGGTTTAAAGTACCACGTGGTGTGTGGGATTCATTTTACTTTGCAAATTTGAAATAGGCAACTGAAAAAGAAATCTTTCCCTATGCCAGACAGATAATACTAAAAACTGGAAAACAACAAGTAGAAAATTAAAAGTTTACGATTAAAGCAAGAAAATTAAAAAAAAAAAAATCCTCTACCCTTCTTTAAATAAAGCAAATTTTTTTTTTTTTTTTTTTTTTAATAAAGCAAGAAAAATTAAAATCCTTCTACCATTATTTAAATAAAGCAAGAAAAATTAAAATTCTTCTTATCTTTATTTAAATAAAGTATAAAACAAATTTTAAGCCGCCTAAAAAAAAAAAAAAAAAAAAAAAAACAAAACAAAACAGAAGACCGAAAAACAGAAATTTTGACAGGAGCTATAAAAACCCCTACCTCTTTTCTGCCTAACTGGATGTCTCTGATTTTCTCTGAAAAATGTGCAGATTCGTAATCGTCCCTGGGTGAGACGAATAGCGTACCTGTAAAAAGCAATTTTTAGATCAGTAACTTAATCCAAAAATAAAACTGTGGACCTGGGTCCCAGTTTGCCATCCCACCTAAGGGACAAGTTTGCGGCAAATTGGTTAGGTCCATATGTCATTGATAGCAAAATCGGACTTGGGACATACTGGTTAGCTTCTCTTGATGGTATCAAGGAAACAGAACCCTTGAATATCAGTCATTTACGACCATTTCATATTTAAAGAAAGCCATATCCCAAAAGGCTCCAAGGATTCTTAAAATCACTTGGTCAAACCAAAAGGCTCCAAGGATTCTTAAAATCACTTGGTCAAACCAAAAGGCTCCAAGGATTCTTAAAATCGCTTGGTCAAACCAAAAGGCTCCAAGGATTATCACAATCGCTTGGTCAATCCCCCAAAATGCTCCAAGGATTATCGCAATCGCTTGGTCACCCCAAAAGCCCCAAGGATTATCACAATCGCTTGGTCAATCTCAAAACGCTCCAAGAATTTCCGCAATCACTTGGTCACAAATCATGAAAATTCAAAAACAACAAAAATCACCAAAAACAACAAAAATTTGCATCTTACTTCTAGGCATATTCAAATTCATCAAATAGACAGTTCTTCTCGCAATTCATCTTCATATTCACCACAATCAATCCATCAAAAATACAAAAATACATAGCCGCATCCAAGCATTGCATCCATACATTGTATATTCATGGTCGTATAGGTCAAAAGCACCATAGGTCGTCATGGTTCTACTAGTCCATCTTGTTCCACACTGCTCCATTTTACAAAAACAAAGAAACATCATGCACTTTACCACACCAGAGTCAGTGGTCTCTTAATGTATCAAGAGTTTTTCGTGATTCAGTCATCATTTTGCTCTTTAGCACTGAAATGTATCAAGTCAAACAGATTTTACGAAGGTAGAGTTGCACTTGCAAATACACCTTGTTACGTAACATCCCAACACAAATTAAAACACATAAAAATTCCCGAGTTGTGTGAACGAAGGATGAAACCTGCACGAGAATCCAGGTTACCATAAGCGAAACGGTTATCTTGCTCATCCCCACTGTGCGAACGACCCCAAGAATGCTCGAGAGTTGGCAAAAGGACAAGCGTCCTCCCTACCCAATTCCCTAAGAATCCCAAAGTTGCAAAACGTCAAAAATTTGCAAAATGTCAAAACTTCAAAATTTGACACCCCACAATACACATCTCAAAAAGCACAAAGAATAGTGATTATCGTCACTCCATATCCCTTGCTCAAGAGAAAAGAAAAACAAATCAAAATAAATAGTGATTCTTATCACTATAACGAGCAAGTATCCCAGTACAATTGAAAAAAAAAAAAAGGGAGTTGACCTTGAATCCCTGGAACTCTCAAAGATTCTGACAGGTCATGAGGCAAGCCTCGCACCGGTTTGGTTGATAGCCTATCGGTCACCGGTGGTAAACTTCTCGCATGACGATATATCTCGTCACATTAACTTGTGTACGGATCAATATTTGCATGTGGATGAGCTAGCTTATGGTATCCTCGGAGAACACCGCAGATTAATCTAACTACATACACCAAAGGAGTTAGTGGAGCTAATTAGGTGATCCTCAGATACAGTTCGGTTGAAAGCCCATCTGGCACTGGCGGTATCCTGACAAATACCACATAAATGAACTCAATTGCACACACAGGGATGTGAAATAACTTGGTTAAAAACAAGTCCGATTCATACCTTGTTCAAAAGTCTTGTAAGATAAAGTACAATCATGGCTAGTAAGCTCAAAGCTGTCTAAGTCTCCGAAAACCTTTGCTACATTGCTAAACCAATTGCACTCGCTTTTCATCCTTGCAATACCATCGGAAAATACCAAAAGAATGAAACACCACATTTGTACATAGCCAAATAATGGAGTTCTAAACAGTCTATGGTGCCATAACCAACTCTCACCAAGTCCATACATCCATTACATTTCTGCATATCACATGCATTTACATTCATCATACATCCATCAAACTAAATCCACATACAACATTGGTAATTATCATACCATATGCATCCATCCATATCAAGTAGCATGCACCCATAAACATCAACCATTGTGCATAAAATCATGACATATACGTAAAGAAAGAAAATCAAAACAACAAAAACATCACAAAAATGCAACACAAAAAGAAGCAATAAGCATTGTCGGACACGAGTGCTCTTGCACTCAACCTCCTGGCATAGAAAATCGATGTCGGGGCCCAAATTCTCATGCTCCTACTTCCTTAAGAAGGCTATCATAGCCGGACCGCTCCACAGGAAGACGGGTTTTTGATGATTTCACCCTATTATGGCATCACCAAAAGGGTTAACACCCTATTATGAGGCATGGCCTTGGATCGAATATTTATTAAAACCGCTCGTCTAATTAATACTCGCCATTGAATCCGTCGTTCTACAGACCCGCGGGGTTTTTTTCAAAAAGGGACACGTAGAGGGTGCCACGTGGCGGTCGTTCCCTAGGTAGTTGACTGCATGCCTTTGACTGATGACGTGTCAGCTCGGGGCCCAAAGTGTCGCGATATCGCGACGCTTTGGGCCGGCTTTGGCTCGGGGCCCAAAGTGTCGCGATATCGCGACACCTTGGGCCGGTTTTGGGTCGGGGCCCAAAGTGTCGCGATATCGCGACACCTTGGGCCGGTTTTGGGTCGGGGCCCAAAGTGTCGCGATATCGCGACACTTTGGGCCTTGCTTTTGGCGGGGGCCCAAAGTGTCGCGATATCGCGACACTTCGGGCCCGCTTGGGACGGGGCCCAAAGTGTCGCTATATCGCGACACTTTGGGCCGCTAGTGGGGCCCAAAGTGTCGCGATATCGCGACACTTTGGGCCCGTTTTGGGTCGGGGCCCAAAGTGTCGCGATATCGCGACACTTTGGGCCCGCTAGTCGGGGCCCAAAGTGTCGCGATATCGCGACACTTTGGGCCCGCTTAGTCGGGGCCCAAAGTGTCGCGATATCGCGACACTTTGGGCCCGCTAGTCGGAGCCCAAAGTGTCGCGATATCGCGACACTTTGGGCCCGCTTTGGTTTTTGACAAAAGGCTTGGCGCGGAAGGCTTTGAAGAAGGCTAAGAAGTTTGCTAAAGGCTCTAGAACGACCGACTTTGCTCTGCTCATTTTTCGATCTTCCGAACTGTTGTGCGAGTGGTTAAGACCACTATTTGACCTCTAAGGGCTGCCCTAAAAGCTGTGATATCAATGTGATCAATGTTTGTAATCACTTAATCGAAATGGTGCTGTTTTGGTGTCTACAGATAGGTACAACCCCTTCTCATTTCAACGGTCTCTAAATATGCAATTATTCATATTAAATCTAAGGATGAAAATGATGTTTGTTTTATCCAATCAGATTCATATGAGCCTTGGTCGAGCAAAATAGTAGCTTTTCTTAAGTTTGGAACACTCCCATCGAACATGTCTCAAATTTCCAAATGCACTTTCAAGCAAAAGGCAGCTTGTTTTGTTCTCTTGGGGTATGTGTTACATAAACATGGTTATGATGGAGTTATCCTTCGTTGTCTTGAGTCTAGTGAGGCACAAAGAGCCATTTTTGAAGCTCATTATGGTACTTGTGATGGTCATTTTAGTGGAATGGCCATTACAAAGCGTATTCTACACATGGCCCACAATGGAACATGATTGTTGCACTTATGTCAAACATTGCAAGAAGTGTCAAGAACATGTTAATTTAACTCATGTACCATCACAAGCCTTAGAGCCTATTCAAAGCCTTTGGTCCTTTTCACAATGGGGTCTAGATCTAATTGGAAAAATTTCACCTCCTTTCTTAGGACAACATACATTCATCATCATAGCCACTAAATACTTCACAAAGTGGGTTGAGGCAATTCCTCTAACCAATACGACAAGACCTAGAATTGTGGAGTTTATATTCCATCATATCATTTGTCGTTTTGGTATTCCTTCAAAAATCATTTCATACAATGGCAAGTCTTTCAAGAACAAGGTTTTTCGAGCACTTTGTGAGAAATATAACATTCAACATAGTTTCTTGAACCCTTATTACCCACAAACAAATGGATAAGTTGAAGCTTCCAACAAGACCTTAGTTGCTATTCTCAAAAAACTTGTCAAAGAAAATCATAGAGATTGGCATACACAAATTCCCTTGGCATTATGGGCTTATCGAAAAAGCATCTACACGCATATAGGGGAAACACCATTTTTATTGGTCTATGGAGCTAAAGCAATCATGCCTCTTGAGCTCGAGATACTTTCCTTGCAAATTTCTTTGCAGAAATTCATAGATGATGACACCGCTAGACAAGCATGTCTTGACCAACTCACGCTTCTTGATGAGAGGTGAGTCAATTATTTAGAGAACTTACGAGTGTATCAAGACTTCCTAAAGCATTCTTAAAATACCAAAGTCCATCCATGAGAATTCCAAGTAGGATATCTTGTCCTTAAAGAGAACCAAAAAAATACCAATGCATTACCGTATCTTCATGATAAATTCACAACTAATTGGTTAGGTCCATACATTATAACACAACGAGTGGGTAATGGTACTTATAAGCTTGCTAGTCTAGAGGGAAAGGAAGAACCCGAACCACTTAATGTTATATACTTGAGATCATTCTATGCATGATTCGATTTCTATATATGTATATATTCATGGCTAATACACAAAAGCATTTGCATACAATTCATTCATAAAATTACTTTTCACTTGCATCTACATTCCAAAATAATGCATTTGCCCACATTTCATATTGCATTTCACAAAATTGCATGTCATACATTGCATTCACATCCACATTTCATATTTCATATTAGGGATCATTTATCCAGTTCAAGGTCTTCATTGGTCCAATGAAATCATGTTGCCTTAATTAGGGGCACCCTCACAAATTCATTCACAAAATATCCACTAAGTCAAATTGCCATTTACACAAACCACATTTTCATAAAATTCCTACGTTTTTTTGGTCACTCAGCCACTCATGGTGTTTTAAGAAACCGCCAAAATACATGTCGATTTATTTTTAGGACCATTGCCCATATACACTTTAAAAAAAATCTTGAGTTTTTGGGAATTGACTCCAAAACATTACCAAACACAATTTTACATCTTAAATATATTTTGTATCAAAGAGAGATAACACCATACTTGGTATGAACCTCGAAGTGAAAAGGGTTATCCTTACTACTCTCATCATGCAACATAGTCCATAAAAATAGTGGTTTTTACCACTATCACAATTCCAAAAATAAAAGAAAGATTAGGGAAAAATTCCTAACAAAAACTCTATATATTTTACATCACACCCCACTGATCATTGGGTTGTAAGGATCGTACTAGATTTCCAGTCATATGGTTAGGTAGTCATACCCAAAACTTAAGAGATCAACAACAAAAGTCAAATCAGAGCTATAGACGTTTTACTGGCAGTGGAATACGCTTATGCGTGGCAACATGTCTCTTTCAAAAGAGACCTTTGATCTCTCATACAAAAAAGCTAGCTTCTTGGATTCATCCATAATAAGTTTACCCAATTTACTCAAGATGAGTTAATGAACTCACTTGCACACGCACTGGTTCTTTATTACCTCGAGTCATTACCAGGCTCTTGATTTGGTAAATGAATTCACTGCACACACATTTGATCCCAAAATAATTAGGCAGTGTTAGTGAGTTTGTTTTATACCACTAGTATGTATGATCTCTGCAAAACAATCAGTTTTCCATATCAACATACATATCTTCTTCCATATCAACATCCATATCTTCTTTCATATCAACATCCATATCTTCTTTTGTGTCCACATCCATGTCACGTCAAGAGCCATTCATCCCATAGGCCACCAAGTCTGGTGCCCTTGATTAAACAATGCTAGAAAATGGCCAAGCAAAAATCTAAATTATAAATTATCATTAGCACATTCCCTCTTGCATTAATCATCCATACATGCTATTTTGGATTAATCATCCATACATTTCACTGTTAGGACCCTCCTAACATGTCCTAATTACTTATATTATTTATTCATTATATTCTAGGGTCACAACCCTTCACTCTTACAACTATTAGACTAGGTATATAAATGCAATCCACATATGATAATAAGGCATCATCGAACAAATATATAAATTAAGTCTATTGTGGGTTTTCTACCTTACAATCAAAAAATGATTCAATATAAAAATGATCCTGCTTCTCGCACCATTTAGTTTCATACCATCTGGATCAGAGCCAGATCAAGGAGCAAATTCACCATTAAAAATTTTTCCCACCGCACATTTCAGCCAGTCCACATTCGCGAGGACGCAAACAACATTCACGCTTCACGGATCCGTGTCAAAATCCTCGTAGAAAATTAAACCTTCTCCTAAGGTACGAATTAAGTTGTCTTACACCTAAATTGCTCGACCTTTCGCGTGGTGACCGGTGGCTTTTTTGAAAAAGCTAAAATATTCAACGCAGCATCAAGGTTTTCGACGTCTGAAACGCAAAGATAAAAAATTAAAATTATTTTTATTTATTTTATTTTTTTGCTCACCTGTACCAAGTCATACTGATCATTACCTACACCAACCGTAATGGCTGAAGGACGACGATCACTGGATTCCGTTCATGAGAAACATGAAAGGCTCGCTAAATAAGTTCAACAGGAAAGAGAGGAGAATAACCGAACCATAAGAGAACTCTTCGAGAAAATATTTGTAATGGATGTTAAACTTGATGCCATCAGTCAAAATCAGGTGACAACACATGCAAATTCACCCAACCACGGGTCATCAAATCGAGTAATGTTAGGAGGTCCACAAACTTCCATTCTACCACGGACGACCAAATTAGATTTCCCAAAATTTGAAGGAGGAGACCCTACAAACTGGATCTACCGAGCAGAGCAATATTTTTCACTAAATCAAATTTTGGAAATGCAACAGGTGCATATCGCCTCCTTCCACTTGGAAAACGACACCATCCAATGGTACCAATGGTTCAAGAAAACTAACGACACTCCGATGTGGTCAACCTTTACACAAAATCTATTAGTGTGATTCGGCCCTAGCAAGTTTCAAAGCTTTACAGGGGCCCTCACTAAATTATGCCAAACGACTTCGGTAAGCGAATACCAAGCAAAATTTGAAAGGCTAGCTAATCGAACATCCGGATTAGACGCTGCCTTATTTCAAGAATGTTTTGTCAATGGATTAAAAGAAAAAATTTAAATAGAGGTGCAAATGTATAACCCCACAAACATGTTAGAGACCATCGGCTTGGTGAAATTAGCGGAGGACAAAATCAAGGCATGGAATCGGTTCACAAAACCAACTTGGGGGAAACCATCAAACACTTATACCAACCCCAAACCAATGCAAAATGGACGAACCCAAAACTCCTACACAAACCCCAAAATTAACCCCGCTCTACCAATTAAGCTTTTGAGTTTTGAGGAAATGAAGGAAAGACAAGCTAAGGGTCTTTTCTACCATTGCGATGAGAAATTTGACAAAAATCATAAATGTGCCTCACGAAAATTATATATTCTAGATGCCACAGAGGAAGGGAATTCTACTAAAGAGGAACCTAAACTCGAAGTAGAGGTATTATCCAACACACTTGAAAGTGACAAAGAAAATGCACCAAAGGTTTCCTTCAACGCCCTTGTCGAATTTTCTACCCCTCAAACAATGCGAGTTAAAGGGTATTTTAAGAAACAAAACCTTACCGTGCTCCTAGATTCTGGTAGCACGTATCGATCCAAAGGTGGCTAAACAAGCAAATTATTTTATATACCCTTGCAATAACTTCGAAGTGACGATTGGAAATGGTGGAAAAATTGCATGCAAAGGAAAATGCAGAAATATCAAACTAACTATGGGGCTTTATAACATGAAAAGCAACATGTACGTCCTACCCCTAGGTGGGTGCGACATTGTACTAGGCGTACAATGGTTACAAACTTTGGGCGTAGTCCAATGGGAATTTGATGAACTATGGATGAAATTCACAAAGAAAGAACCAAACCTATATTATCCAAGGCCTGAAATCAAGACCTTCCCAAATCGTCACTCGCATAGAATGGAGAAAATTATCCGAAGAGGAAACAAAGGAATGGTCGCCCAATTATTTTCAATTCAACCTAGTCACAAAGAAGACGAGACACCAGAGTTACAAAAGATTTTAGACCACCATAAGGCGGTATTCAATGAAAGGACTACCTCCACAACGTAGTCACAATCACACTATTCCACTATTTCTAGGGCATCACCCTCCTAATATTAGACCTTATCGTTATCCATACCTCCAAAAGACCGAAATAGAGAAATTAGTTCAAGAGCTTCTTAAGGCAGGAGTCATTAGACCTAGCAAAAGCCCTTACTCCTCTCCAATTATTTTAGTTAGAAAAAAGGATGGCTCGTGGCATTTATGTGTCGATTTTCGAGCGCTTAATAAAATGACCATCAAAGATAAATTTCCTATTCCGATCATAGACGAGCTATTAGATGAACTCCACGGGGCAACTTATTTTTCCAAGTTAGACTTACGGTCAGGCTACCACCAAATACGAGTCAATGAAAAGGATATTCCTAAGACGACCTTTCGCACTCACGAAGGGCACTACGAATTCTTGGTGATGTCATTTGGCCTGACCAACACTCCTTCTACCTTTCAAAGTCTAATGAATAAGGTATTTCACCCTTTTCTTCGTAAATTTATATTAGTTTTCTTTGATGACATTTTGATTTATAGCAAAACATGGGAAGAACATTTGGACCATGTTAGACAAGCGTTCCAAATCTTGGAGGAAAATCAACTTTATGCAAAAAGATCAAAGTGTTCCTTTGGAAAACAAGAAATTGAATACTTAGGGCATATTGTCTCAAAGGAAGGAGTTATGGTAGATCCTTCCAAAATCGAGGAGGTGAAAAATTGGCCTATTCCAAAAACCTTAAAAGCTCTACGTGGGTTTCTTGGACTAACGGGATATTATAGAAAATTTGTCCTAAATTATGGTATGCTCCTCTAACAACATTACTTAAGAAAAATGCTTTCAAATGGTCATCTAAAGCAGATGAGGCCTTTATCACCTTGAAAACTGCAATGTGTACCACCCATGTTCTAGCCATGCCCAACTTTTCTAAACCGTTCTTCATTGAAAGTGACGCTTCAGGAATAGGAATGGGAGTCGTACTCATGCAGGATGAAAGGCCTCTAGCTTTTATAAGCAAAGCATTTTCTCTTAAGAATTTAGCTCACTCTACGTATGAAAAAGAGATGTTGGTGATTGTCCATGCTATTCAACATTGGAGGCCTTACCTTATTGGACAACATTTCATTATACGCACTGACCATCATAGCTTGAAGTATTTTTTGGAACAAAGGACTAATACCCCGAAACAACAAAAATGGGTTACTAAAATTCTCGGCTATGATTATGAAATTACATATAAAAATGGAAAGGACAACATGGCAACCGATGCACTTTCTAGAAAACTTGAAGATATGCCTCAAGTCCATGCTCTTTCCTCCCTTATTCCTAAATGGGTAGATGAGGTGCATGAAGAATGGATAAATGATCCTACTATCCACGCCTTAATTCAACAACTTCAACATAATCCTAGTAGAAAAACTCCATACACTTGGAAGGACAATATATTAAGATACAAAGGGAGGATGGTCCTCACCCCCAATTCAACTTATCGTGAAAAAATTCTTCATGAGTTACATACCTCACCCACTGCAGGCCACTCAGGGTTCTTAAAAACCTATAAAAGAGCCACTACCTCCTTCTATTGGGTAGGAATGAAAAATTACATCAAAAACTTTGTAAAAGAATGTGAAGTTTGCCAAAGACAAAAGGGGGAGACCCTCGCTATTACAGGATTACTTCAACCTCTTTCTATACCCACCAAAACATGGGCAGATATTTCTATGGACTTTATTGAAGGATTACCAAAATCAATAGGAAAAACAACCATTTTCGTAGTCGTTGATCGGTTATCTAAATATGCCCATTTTTTTCCCGTGGCTCATCCTTATACCACTAGCACTATAGCCCACCTCTTCCTAGATAACATCTTTAAATTACATGGTATGCCCTCCACAATTGTTAGTGACCGCGACCCAACTTTCACCGCGACCCAAATTTCACTAGCACCTTTTGGAAGGAATTGTTCAAATTACAAGGTACTCAACTTCGTATGAGCTCCGCTTACCATCCTCAAACCGATGGCCAAACAAAAGTTGTAAATAAATGCTTGGAAACATACCTTCGATGTTTTTTTTCTACTCAACCACTCCATTGGGTAAAGTGGCTTTCACTAGCAAAATGGTGGTATAAAACTTCATACCATACGTCCATCAAAATGACTCCTTATGAAGCACTATATGGTCAAACACCACCATCCCTCACTTCCTATATTCCAGGGACTACAAAAGTCCATGTGGTGGAAACAGAACTTGCTAATAGATATGACATACTACGGATCCTAAAAGAGAACCTACACACCGCCCAACATCGCATGAAGCAGCAAGTCAATCAACATAGAAGCGAATGTAGTTTCCACGAGGGTGATATGGTTTTCTTAAGTCTCCAACCTTACCGTCAATCCTCTCTTAAACAAAAAGGTTCTCAGAAGTTAGCACCCAAATTTTATGGGCCGTATAAAGTTCTCCAATGTATTGGGATCGTTGCTTACAAACTAGAGCTTCCTCCCTCTTCCAAACTTCACCTCGTATTTCATGTATCTTGCCTTAAGCTTGTAGTGGGAGTCCATATCACGACACAACCCACTCTCCCTGAATTCTTCGATGATGGAGTACTTCTAGTCGAGCCAAAAGCTATCTTGGATCGCCGCTCTCGTCACCTTCGTACTCACGATATCACGAAAGTTTTAATCCATTGGAAAGGTCTACCTTTAGAAGACGCAACGTGGGAAAATTTTCAAGATATCCAACAGTGATTTCCAAATTTCCAGCTTTGAGGACAAGGCTCCTTTAAGGGGGGTGGCATGTTAGGACCCTCCTAACATATCCTAATTGCTTATATTATTTATTCATTATATTCTAGGGTCACAACCCTTCACTCTTACAACTATTAGATTAGGTATATAAATGCAATCCACATATGATAATAAGGCATCATCGAACAAATATATAAACTAAGTCTATTGTGGGTTTTCTACCTTACAATCAAAAAGCGATTCAATATAAAAATGATCCTACTTCCCGCACCATTTAGTTTCATACCATTCACCTTGCATTGATCATCCATAATATATCATATGCATTAATCATCCATATAAACATGCATAACACAAAAAAAATCCACAAAAAGCATTCACACAAACACATATAACACAAAATGTAAAAGCCATGTATATATATACATAAATCACATGTACAATGAATTCCCAAAGGCTACATACAATAGAGCACTAAGGCTCATATACAAAAACTTCATCTAAGTACTATGCTTATGAGAGGACCCCTGTGACCTAGTAGGAGCCCTAGACCTAAAACTCTACCTAGACTCAACTGGCCTAGGTGGATTAGTTGTAGAGGAAGACGAAGGATCTTGCAGCATGATATGATGCACCATACATAAGTCCTCCAAGGAATGCACATATACCTTGCTAGCCCAAAGTCATCATAAGTCTATCCCATGTCAATGTTCTTTTCCTAGGAGCTCTGCCTGGAGACTTGCGATCATCTCCTGATCGTCTCCATCAACTCCTCTCATCACCTGCTCTACCTGCATTTGACATATCATCGCATCCCATGCACTAAGCTTCGCTCGTAGCTATGCTATAGCCTCATCGTGAGACTGTATAAAAGCCTCTCGCTCAGCTCATAACTACTCTATCTCTACTTGCAAACTCACCACCTTAAATATCTCCCTCATATCCTCCTCCTCCTCCTCATCCTCCCCTCCATCAATCGTAGGAGTCTGCTACACTGCACCCCTTGATCTCCTCCTTCAACTGCTTGCTAGAAATAGATCTCAATAACTTTGGAGTCTCATCAAACTCCTCAACATCATCCCCACCATCAGTCACCATCTTAGGAACCCATACTAGCTAGGTACCAAACCATACCACATACTCCAAGGTCGTTCTTGCATCGTCCACATTAGGGACCTCTAGCTCCTCGTCATCCTCAATCGCCTCTCTCCATGGCACCGCACATAGAAGCCCCACATCCTCTCGATACCTCCTACACAACACTAGCTCATCAAGTACTCCCTACTGCAAGCCACTATTGCAACACCCATAAGAACTGGAAGTACTTTACCTTGCTCCATCTCCTCCTGACTATCCACCTCGACTACCTCACCCATTGCAATTGCTTCCTATCCCCAGTCTACATGGCCCCCCACCAAGGCCTCCATGTTACTTGGGCAAACATTAGTCCAACCCATAACTCTTGGTACCACTGGTTAGATCACACCAGATGGCTTGGTTGTACCTCATTTGCCACTACCCATCTCTTAGCATAGGGCTACACCCCATCCTAATCACTACAGGGCAAACCTTCCGATCATCCCATATTAAAGTAATCCCATCCCCAGCATTGGAGAAGCAAGATGCATTCCAAGCCCTTCCTCCCCTGTTGTGTCACCTCATATAGCTCCCAGTACACCTACGCTAAAAAATTAGGAGCCCATACATATCATTACGGTGTAGTGAGTAAATCACTCACCAATCCCAATAGATTCCATGAGAACCTATAACCAATACTATTGGGAATAACTATGTTTGCCAACACGAACATCACCAAGGTTGGGAGGGGCTCCAACGTCTTGGCCACATACATGATCAAGTATAGAATTCTCCCACACTCCAACCTCACCTCCTCTCACCTATCTCCAATCATCCTAATCGTCTACACCTTTTTATCATAGCCCGCCTCCACCTTTATCCCCTCCATTGACACCTTGAGAATGAGATACACATCCTCAAGGGTATTAGTCATATCCCCAATCAGTAGCTAGAAAGTCCCCCTATATGCATTCCATATCTTAGCCAAAGCTAAAATATACCCATCATCTGCCCTCACCACACCAAGTTGGGCCACATCCTCCAGCTCCATCACCCCCAACAAACTCCAATCTAGCTTTTGACAATAATTTCCTCATCCTAGTAACAAGAAGAGAAAATTGATGTTGTGGATCTAAAATCCATAATTGCAACAATAAACACATTTCATGAGCATTAATAAAAAAAAAAATAGGTGTTTCAGGTGAGTTGAAGAGGAGAGGGCAATCCTCCAAGGGAGGTCCCAGGTTTGAATCTCCACCCTACCAAAAGTTGAATTGGGTACCAAAAATCATATTGATAATGTTGGTGCGGGCAGGGTTGGGCATGAATCTCAGGTGAATTTGACTGTGTAGAACCCCCTGGTTGTGGTCTCTAAGACCAAGGCAGCCCCGCAAGGGGATTTTTTCTTTAAAAAATAAAAAATAATAATAAAAAACAACAAAAACAATAAACAATTGCACAACACAAACAAGTATTCAAAAGAATTACTTGGAAAATATTACCTCTACATGATCCCTAGCACTCGTTCCTTCCACTGGCATAGCTTTCTTGCCAAAATTCCACTACCTCACTTCACTCCACTCCTTAGACGCAACTTCTCAAACTTGAAAATGCATAAATGAGCTCCATTTTCCAATCTGTAGGCTATTTATAGCAATTGCAGGTATACTAAAGCACATTGGGGTATTTAAGGTATGCTAAAATGTACATGGGCATTTTTGGTACACAAAAGTGCACCAGGGCGTTTGCTGGACCTCAGAAATGCATACAGGCATTTGACGCATAAATTGAGAAAAGGAAAAATTGATCTAATCGGTAGCTTACCTCCTCCAAATATCACCAAATTTAATCCACACATCAATTACATCATAAAATCAAATTTTGTAAAAACAAAAATTGATTTGGATACATCATTTTTAATTGCGACCAAAAGTTGTAAAAGCACACTTTACAATTACAAAACGTGTCAAACTAGTCCAATTTTTTACAAAATGACCATTCTCATCATATGTATTACAATTATCATAATCATACAAATTTTTGTGATAATCTAAGTATATTTGGCACATTAAGTTGAATTTTGTGTTCAAAATACGTAAAATTAACCAATATGCTTTCCAACGTTCACCAATTAGTTCTAGTTTTTCACAAATCATCACATTTTCTCATCAAAATTTCAAATTTTGCCAACATCATACTCCATCATCCATCTCTTTCCACATGTACCAAATTTCAAGTGAATCTTTTATATAGTGGTTCGTTCTATATACTTGGATATTGCAGCGATTTGTGTCCATGCAATTTGGCAAGATGAAGGAATCACCATAAGAACACTTGGTCATCATTATCATTCCATATCTCTTAGTTTGAAAGCACAATCAAATTTGGTTCCTCATATTTCAAGTGAAACTCTGACAAGATTAATCTTGTTAAATAGCTATCATTGATGGCCTAGTTCACGGGGCTTAAAACATGGACAAAATCACATCACATCATTTTTTATTTCCTTGATAGTCATCATGGCGATTGGATTTAGCTAAGGTGATTGGTTTCGATCCTAGGAATTATCTAACAGTCACTATTTGGCCCTCCAAAGTTGACTACTTTTACTTTTTTGCATCTTCATATTGCATATCAATGAGGCCATACAACAAAATTTATTCAACATCATGGAATCACCCCAAATTTGGGGTAACTAAATTTGATTCAAATTTTCCCACAAAGAGATGAATCTCACATCATCATGACATCTAAATTTTGCACAAAACCCTTCATATGTTGGGGCAAAAATAGATGCAATCATCATCCATATTTCTCACAAAACCCTTCATATTTTAGGGTAAAAATAGACGCAATCATCATACACATTTCTCCCAAAACACTTCATCTGGTGGGGCAAAAACAAGAGCAATCATATTCCCCATTTCACCAACCCCATTCAACCATTGGGTCCAAAAACGATTGCACATTCCATCATTCCCATTTTCTTCTTTGCACAACATTTTTTTCTATTCATTCTTTTTCAATTGGCTCGTGAACTTCATCCACAACTCATTCGCCAATTGAGGGGGTAAGCTACGCAATAAATCCAAATTATTTATTAATTTACCTTCAATTTTATCTCCATATTCCAAACAAGAGAGAGAAGCTGCTTCTACACCTAGCTTGATCAGGTATCTCATATTTTTACACCATATTGTATTTCATGCAACATAGTACAAAAAGGGGCATCTATAGACACCAAAATCTAGCCACTTGTCCTCCATCCCTATTTCCCACCATTTTTTACCATTATTCATATATTTATATATATTTTATATATATATTTAAATATAATGTTTTATATTATATTTTAATATATGTTTAATAAATATATATATATATATATATATATATATATATATATATAAAATGGATTATTCCTAGCCGTTCAATCTCATCTAATCTAATTCATCCATTTGCCTTAATCCATGCGACATCCTAAATTGATTGTCCACCCTTATATATGCTTTAATATCAACCACACGATTAGTGTCATTGAAACCTTAAAGTATGCCCTAAGTTGGACTATTAATATGAGTCATTTTAAGACTCAACCCCCTTAGAAGTTCTTTGGAATCCTAACTAGCTAGAAAGCGATCTAAGTTTTCTAAGTGCCTTAGAGTTCCAACTGAGCCTTTAGTGCCCTAACCCTACATTTTCCCTAATCCATCTACCATTCATACATCACCTCGCTTATCGTCGTCATCATCGCATCCCTCGCCCTCATCAAATATTCTTTCATAGATCTAATTTGACCTCTCGAGTGCTCTGTTGCTCTCCACAGACCTCTCGAGTGCCTTGTTCTCCACATAGACTTCTCGAGCACCTTGTTGTGCTTTGCATACCTCTCGGGCGCCTTGCTACACTCCTAAATAACCCACGGACATTTTAGAGTCCTATTCTGACGTCGAACAAGATATTCGGGTGTTGCTAGAGTATGCCCCTGTCATTGACCTGCAACAGACCCATCCATCAACAAATAGTAAGCAAGAGCAAGGTAAATTCATTTATGTTATTATATTTCATGTTGTCTTATCATGTTCATATTTCCATTACTATAACTAGGGTTTTTAAGTTGTGATTTTTGAGTGCTTACACTTTGGAGCCCTCATTTGTTATTATTAATTCTCTAGTTTCTTTATGTGTAAGCTTTTATAATAAATCAGAAGCATTGGACAACTGCTTAAGCTGGAGTGGCTTGAAATTGGATTTGTATAAGCCCACTCAACCTTGTTGAGAGCAAAGACGCAGTTGAAGATACCACTAGTTATTTATGGCTAGGGTTTCAAGGAACCCTAGAAAAGCTTGTAATATTGTATCAAGGGATTCTTGGATCCACTATTGTAACAATGGAGTTTCTAGGCTCCCCCCTCTTTATCAATATTGATTCCATTTTGTTGTGCAATATTTGATTCACTTGAATTCTATTTTATTTAGCATTTTTTGGTGTCACTTTTTTAGCACTATAGGTTTTTATTGCTTGGCTAAGACAATCTTTTGGGCTACATGGACTGCCAAATTCACATTTTTTGTTTGGAAGATATTGGTGACTCCATCACCTAAAACATGCTTATTCTTATATTGATTATTGGGATTATCCTCCTCCTTTTGGAGTTTAAGTTGCCCCCTAAGTAAAATAATCGCTTCTACTTCTTCGAAAGATCCATAACAACCTTAAAGGTAGGAATAAGAGCATTTTCTAGATGGTAAGATGTTCATGCAAATTGCATATGAAGATTTATAGGTCCTTAGGTGGAGGAATGCATAAGGTTTTTCCTATGAGGGCTCACCACCTAGCTAAGAATTCTATGAAATGTTCATCCTTAGCTTAATTTAACTGGTAAAGATCATTAATGGAGGCTCTCTCTTTAAAATATACAAACAAGTATTGAATGAACATTTTTGCTAAGTCTCATAAAGTTTTTATATAGAGTTGAGGTAGTGAAAAATACCAATCCAAAGCAGGATCACTAAGGCTAGTAGGAAAAAGTTGAAGGAACATAGACTCGTCATGAGTGAAGACACTAGAATCAGTTTTGAAACATCAAAGACAACTAATGGGGTCCTTTAGACCTTTATATACAAGGAATCCAGGTGTCTTGAAGTTCAGGGGGAAAGGCCAACTGGTCAAGGACAAATGTAAAGGTTCATTGGAAAACACATCAAAGAAATTTTGTTGTTATAAGAAAGTTCCTTGAATGGAGGCCAACTATTTATTTATCTGCTCCAATTCATCTTCTAACTTAGAATTTATCTTGGATGAAATAGAGAGGAATATGTTAAAGAGAGGTTGGGGGACAATCGAGAAACTTGTGGAAGGTAAGCCATCGATGGAATATTGACTATATTATGGCCATTAGAAAGAGATGGATTGGTAGGAATTAATTTTAAAGGGGACAAAGGTAGGTTGTGAGAAGACAAAATATTATTTAGGGCAACTAGAGGAATAGATGAATGAACAAAGCTTTGCTGGAATATGGGTGGATTGTCTTCAATATATAAGATCTCTACATGGCTCATAGGTAGGTTATATTAACTAGCAAAGGGCATGGCTTAGGTTTGACTTCTTACAACAAATATAATAGGAGAAGTAGTGGAATCTATATAATGTGGAACATACATACTAGGACTTGCAAAAGCAACTTGGTTAACACTTTATTAAGGTAGGTTATGGTTGTCATGAGGTCAATCATGAAGATTGACAATATCACTTGTAGATGTTGATTAGGAATATTGGGCTTGAGGTAAACCCTAATTATCATATTTATCCTAAATAATATCCATGAAGACATAATAATTCATCTTCATTCTTAGATGGTTTATAGATGCAAAGATCATTCTATTCAAAATATCTTCTTTGGGAAGAGCCTGATTATCCTCCTCTTAATTAAAGGTGGGATTAGGAAAGGGATTTTCATCCTCATAACATGTTCAAAGGGTAATCAAAGAGGGGAATAAAATAGGAGTGTTTAGCCATATATTAGGATTAAAAGAAGATTTTGGGAAGGTCTACAAGAAAAGAGCAAAAAAATAGAGGGGATTTGAACAACCTATGAAGATTTTCATGTCGAGTTCACCAAAAATATAAGGACAACAAAAGGCCTAGCCCTTTGGGAAAATTGTTTGTCTTTCCTTACCTCAACATGGACACAGTATGTGTTCATCAAAGTATTATGTGTGAACACCTAAGGCTTATCCTATGCTCGATTCAAACTTGATTAAATGGGTTCATTTATCCTTTTGAAGAAGAAGGTGCATATATAATAAGTTTGACAATCTAACAACTAAAAGTAACATTAAATGAAAAATTGAATGAAAATACAAGCATAAGTAACCTTACTAGAAATAAAGGATACAATAAAATATTTAAGATATTGATATTCTCGAGTCCAATTAGTCGGTCATTGCTGCTCAAGATTTAGCAATGTGGAATATCATCTATAAGGAATTATTAGAAGGATATCCACAAAAAGACAACATAAGTGTTAACATTTATGGGGACTAATAGAATTAGGAGGGATGCATATCCTCAATCCTCTATTCAGTCATTGGTTCCCTATATGGGGAGCTAAAAATAAAATAAGAATGACCAAGTATGGAAGGATTCAAATTACAATTAAAATAATATGATGACAATAAATTCTAGTAAGACTAATGTACTATAGATATGGAGAGTGCACATGTAACTAGGAAAAAAAAATCACAAAAATCATTAATCATTGGTAGATATTTTTGGTGGGAGTTTGACAATGTTTTTGCTAGTGTGAGCATGAGCTGATTGATTAATGAAAATGGTTAATCTGCCATTTTTCTTAAGAGGGGTATTTATAGGTAAAAATTTAAAATTTACCTTTTTAGACCATTGCAAGGTATGTGATATTGATATGAGTTGTTGCTTGCATTGAATCATGGCTACTATTTCATGGCAATTAAGAATGACAATTGTTTTGAGTTCCCTATCATGATTGGACATGGTCGACTAAGATGGACTTGCTTAAGCAGTCATGGTTTGTTGAAACATTTTATATTATTTAGTACATGCTAACGTACCCCCATAGTACCTTCATGGTACAATTGTAAACATGTAATAGATTAGGGTTGAGTCTACAGTTTAGAGTATGAATTATATTTCCCATTTTATGTAAGTGTCAATATGGAGGAAATGCACAAGTGTCATGTAAGAGTGCAATGTGCAGGAAATGCATAAGTGTCATGTAAGTTAGAGTACAAGTGTAGATTGAGAGAATGTGTACACGTGTCTTGTATGTGAAAGCATAAATATGTAATGTAAGGATGTGCACAAGTATCCTAGATTAGGAGTGCATGTAGAAGTGTAAGATTCATGTAGATGTGTGCAAGTGTCTTAGATTCAAGTTTCCATCTAGTATGCAAGTGGTAAGATGATAAACCAAGAGTCATGAGACTTGGCATATGGAGAGCAATAGTCAAGTATGTGAAAAGTCACATTACTATAGTTATATTATGGAGATAATTCTCCATGAGAGATTATGAGAATAAGGTACAATCCAAGAGATTACATAATTGTAATAGGGAGGAAATGAATAAAGCTTGTATGCATTTTGAGCAATTAATATTGTAAGTTTTCTTCATGCATAGTTCATGAATGACATATGCATTTCAATATATAAATTAATGTTATTTGATTTATTATACAGGCCTTGATATACATATTAATTTGCTCATATTATTATATACATTATATCATTACTTTGACCTTTAATATTATGGCTATTTTATATTTGGGATCTGCTATATTTTATGGTACTAAGGATTTTAAAGACAACAGTGGTATCCAAGTTTTATTACTTTATCCATTTTTATAGAGTTTATTGAGTCACTATTATTAATTAACTTTGTTCACTTTTGATAAAGTTGATTTAGAGTTTGTCCACTTTGAAGGCAGTGCAGGCTTGGTATCTAATTTTGTAAATATCTTATTGAGTAGAAGATCGAGGGGACTAGGATTTAGTCACTTTGATTTATAGGCTAGATTCTATCCACTAGGTTGAAGAAAAACCAATGAATACTATGACTCAACTACATTTATAAAAAGACGTAAACTCAGAGAGAAGTTGAAGATATAAGGTTTGAAGATTGAAGATTGAGGTAGAATAAACTCAAGAGAAAGTTGGTTATTCGAGAAAGAGTCATCTTGGCATTAATACTAGGTTCTCTAGTAATAAGGAGAGTCATATTTGGTTCTTAGATGTGACCTAAGATATTGAAGAATTTAGTATAGAGAAGGAGAACAACATTACTACAAAATTTTGAGAAGCTTCCTACAAAGATAGAGAAGAATTTTAGCTTCTAGAGAGACAAGAGAGAACAAAAGATAATATACAAAGAAGAATTAGGTCAATAGTGATTTGACCTTGATATATTTTAAAGCAGTATGGAAAAGAAGCAAAAAGTAGAAATCGTATAGAGAAGAAGAAAAATAACACTAGAGTGTAGTCTACAATAAGAGTGTGAAGCCATCATACACATATATTCAATCAAAAAGATAAAGCCAAAGTGGCCTTTTAGAAAGGTAAATACAAAGTGGTATTAAAGGAGAATAAAGATCAAACGACCTTGGATAAAATTCAAGTGACAAGATAAATCCAATACAAACTTGAAGAGAAGATTAAAAATTGCTTTGAGTAGAGTGTATAGAAGAAGGAATAATAGTAAGGAAAATAAACATCAATAAGATAAAATAAAAGTGATAAGAAGAATGAATTGCAACTACATTTAAGAAAACAACAATAATAAAAAATAAAAGGTAAAGAAAATGTTAAGGTTTGAGGCCAACATTGATGGTAAAGGCCAACAATGGCCAATGTTTAAGGTAAAGGTCAATATTAGCCAACGTTGAAGATAGCAAATAAAATAGCTAGTGCAACATTCCAAGCTAGAAAGCAGCACAAAGAGCATAGCGCCTGAGCTGGAAGATATCATATCTCCCAACCTGAAGGAGCATAGTGCTCGACCTAAAAAATCACAACACTCGAAGCCTAGCATCTGAGTTAGAATCAAATCACAATGCTCAAGGTATAAAATTTGAGCTAGAAACCAGTAATAAAGTTGAGCCTAGAAGAAGTTATAGTCAGTACCCAAGTTATAGTTATTAACAATGCTATTGCACCTAAACCAGAGAAAGCCGAAGTGCCCAGAGGGCAAAGGAAATCAGTAACACTTGAGTCAAGAGGGAACCAAAAAATTTCTCCAAAGCATTGATGAATGTAAAAAAAAGTGCCATCATTTCGAATGAGTAAGCAACAAAAGGGAACGTTACTTCTTTGTAATGAAATGAACTAGTAAGCATTTTGGAAAATACTTATCCTCGACGTGCATACAAAAAGCAACATTATTGTTGACACAATATAGGTAACATTATTTATGTTACTTTCTATTTCGAGCACAAATTATTTTTGGAGGTTAAATTTTTTAATTAACTTTAAAAAGAGTAATAAGGTTTATATGCTTTAATTAGTTATGTAGAGATTAAAGTTAATTCATAAGATTTTGAGTGATAAGGAATGCAACTACGTTAAGTTTTTAACAAAAAATTTGAAATATTTAAGATTTTAGAATATTTGAAAGTTGGGAGTTAAAAGTTTTTTTTGTAAGTTTTTGAAAATTTGAAGTTTACTAATATATTTCAAATATTTGAAATTTAGAATTTAGAATTTTGAAATTATGAAAATTTAATATTAGGAAGTTAAAAGGTTTTTTGCATCAAAGGATTAGAAAATAAAATTTGCAAATTTCATATTTGAGCTATTTATTTAATATGGGAGACATAAGGATTACTACTTCAAGAAGTATTGAATTGTAAACTTTGAATGTTATGAAAATAAATATGGAGTCCATAATTAGAAAGCAAAGATTAGAAGTTATAAAATCTGGCATTAAGAACTTGATTGAAAAATCTAAGGGTAATCTAGATATGGCATTACAATTCATCTATAAAGAAGTTATGGATGAAAGTTTTGAGACATTTGAATACTATTTACACTCAAAACTTATTGAAGTAATTGACAATTCAAAAGATAGTATTATGATACCTCTTGATATAGGTAGCATAATGTATATGACATTGCTTTCAATGGAACTTCGTAAAGATGAAAATCTAAGACAAAAGGAGTTAATTGAAAATTTAAAAAGGAAAATAGAGATTGATACAATTGAATCAAGTGAATCGTCTCTAAAAATAGTGTTCCATTCTGAATGTAATATTGATATTCCAAGTTCATAAAATTCAAGAAATTATTATGATGCTCTAAGTGAATGTTCAAAAGAGTCAAGATAATATCAAGATTGTCATGAATCATACATATACGATAACAAAGAAATTATTCTAGCTACTCAAGTATATGAACCTAAAACAAAAGAAAAATTTTGAGAAGTTTGTGATCCAATTCATGAAGATATAAAGGCTGAGAATCTAAAGAATGAATACAAATAAGAACTCAAAGCATAACTCAAAGTAGCTAAAGATAAATCTCAATCAGAGGTTCATGGTCAGTGCAAGGTCACTTGAAGATTAAATACAAAGATGAAGACCAAGATAACAAAATAATATAATACAAGGGGATGTTGAGGTATATTACATTATTTGGTACATGCTAATATACCCTCATGGTACCATCATGGTACATTTGTAAATATGTAATAGATTAAGGTTGTGACTATAGTTTCAAGTGTGATTTATATTTCCACTTTTGTGTAAGTGTCAATGTGAAAGAAATACACAAGTGTCATGTAAGAGTGAAATATGTAGGAAATGCACAAGTGTCATGTAAGTTAGAGTGTAAGTGTATATTGAGAGAATGTGCACAAGTGTCTTGTATGTAAGAGTGCAAATATGTAATGTGAGGATGTGCAAAAGTGTCCTATATTAGGAGTACATGTAGAAGTGTAAGAGTCATGTGTGCAAGTGTCTTAGAATCAAGTGTCCATCTAGTATGCAAGTGGTAATATGATAAGCCAAGAGTCATGAGACTTGGCATATGGAGAACAATAGTCAATTACGTGAAGAGTCACATTACTTTAGCTATATTATGGAGATAATACTCCATGATAAATTATGAGAAGAAGGTACAATCCAAGATATTATAACAGGGAGGAAAGGAATAAAGCTTGTATACATTTTGAGCAATTAATATTGTAAGTTTTCTTCATGCATAGTTCATGAATGACATATGCCATTTACATTCATATTTTAGTATATAAATGAATATTATTTGATTTATTATATAAGCCTTGATATACATATTAATTTGCTCATATTATTTTACTCATCATATTATTACTTTGACATTTAATATTGTGGTTATTTTATATTTGGGACTTGTGATATTTTGTGGTAGTTTAAAAATCCAACATGGTTGATTGCTAATATTGTCTAGTCATAAAAAGGTTTAGGAAATATTTGAAATTTTGCCTATTCTGGTTAAAGTGTGAAGATCTTGATCAGTTCTTTCACCCAATTTACTTACATCAGAGCAGTAAGGTGCATTTATATCGGCAACGATATAGCACACTGGCTTCATAAATGTGTTTAATCTTCGATTGTACCAAATCTAAAATGGTTTCTCGTTCTTTTTTTGCACTAAAAATCCTAAGGATATGTGATATAGAAGGAGAATGCACATGTTGTATAACAATTGACAGTCAATGTTCCTATGCATTAGAAGAATTTTTGGTCTAAGGACCCATGCCACAACAATGAATGCTTAGTTTTAAGGCATCACTCGATAATGCAAACTTGAATATGTGTTGATGGAGGTAAATCCATGCCTTAGTGACCATTCTACGATATAAAAATCAATTTATAACATGAAATTCCATTTCAAATCATGGAAGGTACAAACAAATAAGATAATGTGAATATACAGGATAAAGCATATAGGATCAAGTGGTTGTCTAGAGGAATCATGGATGCTAATGCTTATGAAATTAAAAATATGCGGTAAGGTATTTTTGCCCCAAGTGTTAATCGGATGACTAGAGGTGCATGAAATTAGGTGTCCAAAAGTAATTTTTGAGTTTGATTTTTGTCAAGATCAGTATTTTTTACCTATAATTGTAGAGGAATGCAACCAACTCAAATATGTGCCTTGCAAACAATATAATCAAATATTGGAAGAATAGAGGTGGTAGATACATTCAAACATTACAAATATGATTTCATGGGCCTAAAAACAAAAATAAAAAATCTACAAGAAGCCTCAATCGATCAGTAAAACAAAGAAACATCCATCTAACCTCTTGATGTCAAGCATCAAAGAACGGACTCTTTCTTAAGAGCACTAACAATGTTTGATCATTAACACCAGGATAAGAAACTCAAGGTGAGTGAAAAATATTTACAATCAATAATCAAGAAGGGAGGCAACTTTATTTGATACATAATTTGTCCAAATTAAGAAAGATACATTTGTAAGGGCATATAATTCAAAATATATATCCCACATTCTAAGTGGGTGAGTTAATAAAATAAAATAAATAAAGCACTTATGTTTGATTGATTACAAGCAACAAGAAAGGCACTTATAATATTTTTTGAATAAAAATATTCCAAAGAAGATTCTAAGAAAGAAGGAAAATTTCATCTTTATTTCATTTTTCCTTTTTCCTTTATGAGACAATTTTATTGCAATTTGAAGCATCAATTAAATTTTGAGTATAGGCTTACTCAATGGAAAGCTCTCTTCAAGAAGAATTAAGGAGTAAAATATTAAATCTTTTGTGAAGATTTACAATGACCAGTGGTGCATAGAAATTCATATTACTCGACTCTCAATTGTTGTAAGGAGACAACTACTCTACTTGGAAGACAAAACTCATAACTCATTTGAAGAAGTTTGGAGTATTGTAAATGAGACCATTACTTGTCCAAAAGAAGGTAAATAAGAACAAACAAATTTTGTAGATAAAAAAGCAATGTTCGACATCATGTTCGGTGTGGCAAATGAAGTTCAACCATATATTAGAGATGCAACTTTAGCTAAAGATATATGGGACAAGCTTCAAACAATATTTAAAGCAAAGAACAAGAAAAAATCTTGTTCCTACAAAGCCAACTACATTGTTTGAAGATCAAAAATGGAGAAAAAATTGAACTATTTCTAAGGTGTGTCTTTGAGCTACGAACATCACTTTAGGACCTAGAAGAAACAACGTTGGATGACATATTAGTCCCCATAATTTTGAGATCTCTCCCTTCAAAGTATAATGTATTTGTGATCACATTGAATGTCATAGAGCAAACACCAATATTTGAAAAGTTGGTGAATATTTTTCAAGGAGTAGAGATCTCCCATCCAACTCAAAATGGAGAGCACAAACTTATCTAAATAAAAGAGGGAAGCAACCATTCAAGATAGGCACAAGTCCTTGCTTCCATTATCAAAATAATAATTCATGCATGCAAAGAACATATGAATTATGTGGCAAAACTGGCCATGGAGTGAAGGAATATTGGTATAACCCATTCCTCAATATGACTTATTCTCAAGCTACATAGTATCAATAGAATAATTGTCTAATAATAAATATCCAAGTTGGAGACCAATATATCAACAACACAACAATGTTGTAGAATATAAAAATCTAGGAGGTGAAGAAAAATACTATTAAGAAGAAGAAGAATGCATGTTACTTCTCATGCTCAACTAAGTCAACCTAATGATGTTTGGTATGCCAATTCTAGAGTAACCAATGATATGACTGGTAAAAAGGATTGGTTTCAGACTCTAGACTATTCCAATCATATGGGAAGGGTCTCTTTGGGTGATGACACATCTTATGATATTAAAGATATAGGAGATATCATATTGCAACTGGGATCTCACACATGCAAACTAGTAGGAGTCTTGTATTTTCTAGGACTCACTATGAATCTACTCTCCATAAATCAATTACTTGACAACAACTTGAAGGTTGAATTTTACAAACAATGTGGATCCAAGGTATTCTTGTTTGTGATAAAACTAAAAAAATCAAGACTATTGCATATGATGAAAAATAGGAAATATGTTTGAACTTCACACAGTTCATCATGATAATATTTTATATATAAAGTGGACTCATAAACAGTGTGGCACCTACAACCATGCACAATAGGATTCATCAAAGACAAAGCAAAGAATAAGCAATAGTAATGGAGGAAGAACCCAAATTTTTTCCCACAAAGACATATTGAGCACTTAAGAATGACTGCATAGGTAGGAGATGCAAATATTAGGGATAAGACTTGGCTAATTTTTATAGGTGATGGTCATAACAATACCAATTTCAAATTTACACCAAAAAATCATCTCAAATCACTAGAGAATCATGAAAAGAACCAATCAATCGAACAAGCCCAAATGAAGCATCTTGAAATTGAAGAATGCAACTCTTCCTCATCTGTAATTTTCAATCAAAATGATCTAGAAATTGAGGCCATCAAGAAGGATCATAAATCCTCATATAAGGCACTCAAACTACATTCATTAGCAACACATCATGCTATCAACCAAAGGAAGCATGAATATATTGCCTATCCTAAGCAATGACTTAATCAAATGAATGAGGCCAAGATGCAAAAGAAAAAATGAGAGGTGATTGACCTCATCACAATAGAAGATTTTGCTCAAGATAATATTTGGAAACAAACCTACATGGCAAGAGAGTATTTGGTCTCATCGACAACTGATATATTTAATTTACTTGACGAAGATCCTCCACATGAAGACTTTAAAGGAGGCATATATTTTATGTATTGAAAGTTTTTGTAATAAGTGTGTTTTTGGAGTGCATGATCGATGGTATCGACACTTTTAACTATCATAGTAGAAAGTCAACATTGAGAGGGATAGTTTCTCTCTCAAATTCCAACATCACCTTTGAATATTTCATCAAGTCAAAGGTTAAGTGATAAAGTCTAAAGATAGAGGTAGAGCTATGACTATGATGCAATAAGAGGGGAATGTTAGGAATTAGTACATCATAGTTAATGTGCATGTAAGTTGAGTAACCACTCAACACGTGGTATGTATGGTCTACTAGAGGATAAAGGGTAAGTTATGAATTATTACATCATAGCCCATGTGGCAAGTGGTATAATCACTCTTCATAAGATATATGCATGCACTATAAGATAGAGGTATTTGTAAGTTTGGTTAGGAGTTTGTTACGCCTAAAATAGTAATTCTATGTATTTAAGTATCTATCATTTCATAATGCAAAGTATCAAAGCATTGAATTCTAATATATTATTTAAGTATTATTGGTGTTGCCCTATCCTATGGTCTTTTCCTAAAGAGAAGATTTACAAAAGAGGATATTACTAAAGAAGAAGATTACCAACAAAGAGAAGCAATTTGAAGATTATCGACAAAGAGAAGTGATTTGAGTTTCAACTGCAATATCTTGTTTACCACAAAAATAATTTTCCAGCATTATCGTCTCCACCATCAAGAAGAACCGCACCACCATTGAAATTGTTTATGCTTCTTTGCAATAACAACAACAATCAGTGCAAAAGTGTCGAACCCTTTGGAGGAGAACCTTGGTAATGGATTAATACAAAGTTGTAATAAACGGTTGCATTTCATTTTTATGTCAATTGTTTTACATTTAAATTGTTTTATTGGTGATAGTAAGGATTAGAGGAATGTAAAGAGAGAGAGGTTGAAAACCCTAGTTTTTTGGGGGGGTTGAGATCATGGAGTTATCAAAATTTACTGGAAATTGTGACATTGAAGCTCGAGAACGGTGGATGAAGTTTAGATCTCTATATTCTGGTGAGGTTTTTGGAATTGCAAACTTTTTTATCTTTTATGAGAGAAATCTTATGATTGGTGGAATATTCTTACTAAGGAAATAATTTTTATATGGGATGAAACAAAGCATGTATTATTGAGTCAATTGAATCCTTATAAAAATATAGCTAGTCTGAAGCTCACCATCAAAGGATATGAAGAATAAATAAAAGGGTTTCAAAGGGAACTGAAATAAATTAATAAAGAGGATATAATAGAAAGAAAAAATAGAAATGACAAAGTGCAAGTTCATGGTTGCATTCGAAAGTAAAATCTTAAGAAGCAAGGATCCAAGGAGAAGCAAGAAACAATTATGGTAAGGGAAAAAGTTGAAGAACCATTAGAAATCTCGAATTTTAAATTTACAGTAGCAACATCAACAAAATCCAAGGAAGCCTTGTCAGTAGTGCATAAGGATGCACCAAAAGAAAGGTATAAGAGAGAAGATTACGAATAAGAATTAAAAAAAAACAAATTGTTGAAGAATCAAAGGAAAAAAAATGTCAGGTTAAGATTGTAGCATATTGATACCCACACCACCTTGAGCGACAACAATCTTGGAGGCATGGATTAAGGCATCAATATTTTAGATCTACATGGAGTCAGAAAGGCATCAAGTATGACAATGTTTGGCAAAAAAGGCATAATGTTTTTGGATTTCAAAGGGATGCAATAACATTGGGGAACAATAACACCAATTGTTTGAAATATCAAAGCAAAGTAGTAGAAGCATGGAGCCAACATAGCAATTATGAATATTCAAGTGATACAATGACAACTTGACATCATAAAAGACCATCACTAATTAAGATTTCACTTGGATGGATGGATGAACAAGATTGGAAATTCTCAAGAAAAAGGATGTTGAATATTTGTATTTAAAAAAAATGAAGAAGATCCAAAAAATAAATATAAAAAATTCAAATTTTTTTATGAAAATAGATGTAGGTATCTAGTTATAACATCTCAATTAAGTTGATAATTGAATATATTTGTAAACTGTCAAGCCTTACAAAAGAGAATTGTGATTTATCAAGGGTGGGGGACCCAAGTACAACCCTTTTTTCTCAAGCAAAAACATTCTAATACATTTTTTGTGACCTCAATACCTTTGATTTTTCCTTCCATTTTTTCCTTTCTAATGCCTCTAGAAGAATGTTGAATAGATAAAGAGATAGTGGACCACCTTAGTGTATTCCATAAGATGACTTAAAATAATCAATAGGAGAACCATTGATCAAAATAAAAAAATTTAAAATGCTATAACAACATTTAATTTATTTACACCTTAAGTGGCAAAGGAGAACCACGATGTAAATAAATCAAATGTTGTTATAGCACTTGGTCTTCTCATGAAATGAAGAGAATGTATGGCCTCCTCTACAATGATTACACCATCAAGAATTTGTTTACCATTATCAAAACCATGCTCTAAGATAACATAATCTAGAATGTCTTTCAATATGTTTTCCATAACTTTTAAATTGACCTTATAAATCATATTACAAAGGATTATTGGACAAAAGTTATCAAATTATTTTGTCTCAACTTACTTAGGGTCCAATGTAATAATAGTGGCATTATTCTCACTTGTTTAACCCTCATTTTATGGGCCTAGTCAACTATAACCAACATATAAATATTCAATAGACCCCAAATTTTTTGAAAGAAAATTGCAAAAGATTCATTGGGACCGGGTGCCTTGTTAGGATGGAAATTGAAAACTACTTCATTTAGCTTCTCCATGGATATATTCTTTTTCAAGATTTTATTTCACCTGTGTATGATAATTATGGAAAGTTTTGGTATTTGATAAAATATTTTTGAAATAATTAATTGTTTCCGTCCTAATATCTTATTCTTCCTTACTATCTCTTCCATCTAAAGTTACAATATTTTTGATGCTACAAAAGGAAAAAATGTTTTTGATGTAGCATTATTTGTTTTTTTGTATGCTATCTCCTTCCTTGACTTGTTTCTCCCTAGATTTTTGAAACTAGTATGACTTCATATTTTCAATACATTATGATAATAAAAAAGTAATTATTTTTTCTTTCACATAAGAATACTAGTCCATTTCATTGATTCATACAATCTCTTGTAAATTTTTGAGTCTGGATTCAATTTTCTTATTTTATTTAAATATGCTACTAAAATATTTGACCTAACATAACCCTTCAAATTTTGCTTCATCCCACCATAACATAACCATCCCAAAGAAATTAAGGTCTTGGAGCCACATAGAATGGAATCCAAATGGCTTTAGATGACCATTATTGGGTAAGTCACAAGTCAAAATAATAGGTTCGTGATCTAATCTTGCATATAATAAAAAATATGTGATGAGATTGTATACTTTGTTTGCAACCATATATTGGATAACAAGAATCTATCCAATATTTTTGCTATGTGAGTTTGTCCAATGCATCTATTATCCATGTATATTGAAAATTTGAAGGAATAACATTTCAAAGGCCATTTGAATTGACAAATGAGGCAAAACCTTGCATTGATTTAGACCATCCCAGAGTACTATCCTTCTTTTTCCAAAGGAGATAGAACTATATTGAAGTCACCTCCAAGAATCTATAGATCACAATTATGAATCATCAATTTGTTTGACAAAATTATGCTAAAGTCCTTCCAACATATTTCACAAGAAATAACTATAGTTGGAGCATATACATTTATAACCCCAACTATGATGTTTTTCTCTTTCCTATAAAATAGTCCAACAATTAAATTATTTTTTGTTGCTAACAATTGTCCATCCCATTTGCATCTATCTTGCAATACTACCTAAAGCTTCTATGAAAGAAACTACTAGACAATTACCCATCTTCCAAATCTCTTTTAAAAGCATCCTTGCATTCCTCAATACTTGATTTTATTTCTTATATTAAAATAAACTCAAGCATATAAGAACCTATCAATTACTTCATAATTTGTTTTAGAGGTCTTATTCATACCCCTACAGGGACATCATTAACTCCTATATTTAAACTTGCAATTTGTACTTCCTCATCCTTTGTGTCATTTTTCTTCTAATGGTTGATTTGAATGAACTATAATGACCTTTGCTATTTTATTATGTAGAGGGATTTTCCTTGCCACTTTCTTAAGAGTGGAAAAATCCTTGATCTGATCCAACTTCTACTATGATTTGATCTCCTTATTTCATATTGAAGTCTATCATATACCAAAAATTTTCCATCTCTTTCTCCAAAATTTTCACTTTGTAATATTTTGTTATGTGTCTCGTCTCATAACATTTGCAACATCAGAATGCAATGTTTTCATAATCTACTTGTTGATCCCATTCTTTTGATCTATATTTAATCCTAATGCATTATAGTCTAGGTTTTAAAATATCCATGGTAACACATTTAAGAGTATACAACATGCATTTTCTCCTTAGTAGTTGGTCCCTTTAAATGAACTCTCCTAGAGTATTGCCAATATTCTTCAAAACCTCCTTATTGATGAGCTAATAAGAAATTCCAAAAAACCTAATTCACATCAAAAACCTTTTAATAGTCTTTATCTCTACAAAAAAAATCTCACTTCATGGTCTTAAATATAATGCATCTTTACCCCTAAACCAAGGGCCAACATCCGTTATTTTATCTCTTATTTTTAAGCTAGAGAAGATAACGAGGAAACATCCTTTCCAAAGAAATAGAATAATTTGAATTCAATCCCCATTTCCACTTATCCAATTTTAAATCTTGAAAAATCTTGGCTTGTATCCATGGAACCTACATATTAACCCTATGGTTTTAAGAACCATTATATCATACTCGATCATCTCATCTTTGATAATTATCTTTGATGTAATATTTGCTACTTAGATATGGTTTGTCATAATTTGTTCTTCTCTTAATAGGTAATTAATTAAATCATCCATACTTCCAATTAACACATCCTTACTTCCAAAATTTTCTTCACATAAATTTTTTAATTTTTAATTCTCTTCTTTAAAAAAAATAACACCCATTCTTCACCCTTTACTTCCTACCTATAATTTTGCATTCCTTACAATTTACTTCCTACCTTCTTGCTTCCACTTTCTCATCCAATATCTTCATTTGAATGACTTAGACTATTTTTTATCTCAATTACCATGGACCCATATAATTAAAAATCAAACCTTATTCTTTAAAGGTGATTGAGATGGCAACAATTTTGACAAGGTTGAACTTTAATATTTACTTCCCCTCTTCTTTATTATACACCACATAAACCGTTATTAAAATAAAAAGTTATATTATAGTTTATTATTATTGAAAATTGATGCTTTAGTTGAGGCTTGTGTCCTAACCGCAATTAGTTGTAAATGCTAACTAAAAATTGAACATCAATGACGCCCGTGACCAAGAGTTGACAATGGTTTTATCTAACCCGTGTTGCGAGTCATGAAAACGCATTATAAGCCCAAGCAGGGCAGAAAGCCACTGTGTTGCCCTTATTCTTCAACAGGGCCATCAAAACCTAGGGCTTCCTAGGCCTTTCGCTTGTAATTTGTATTTCGAGGGAACTTCTCTTCGCACGCTGCTTACAAAATATTCAACTACCGCCGTGGACCTGGTGTGAAAAAAATTCGTTGTCTGTTCTTTGATTATTTTCACGTCAGGACCTCGGTGGTTGATGCATACCGTGTACATGTTTTTTCTAGCAATCGCATAAGAAGAATGAAATCTGGTATGTGTTTCAATCCTTTATTTCTAGCAATTGCATAAGAAGAATACAGTGTGGTATGTGTTTAATTCCTTTCTTTCGAAGATCTGGTATGTGTTTCAATCCTTTCTTTCTAGCAGTCACATAAGAAGAATACAATCTAGTATGTGTTTCAATCCTTTCTTTGTGTATCTTCGAGGGTCTACTATATTCATTTTTACGTTTTCTAGACAATTTGTTCGGCGGGAAAATATGATTCCTGCCTTATTATTTTTAGTTGCACGGCTAAGTGTGTAGTTCACCATACGGTGAAATGGATTCGCAGCATAGTTTAGATCATAGCCGCAGCATCTGTTTGTTTTACATATTTCTTCCTCATTGCAGATCGTTTTGCGTTAAGCTATTAAAACAATCAGGTTTACACAGAAGTTCACAGATTCCTTGCGGCAATCAGTATGGCAAATTATTTTTCCTAAATAGCTCAATCGGCAGCCTTTGATGTTGAAGTGGCCATTGTTTTCCACATCTGAAAGTCGCAAACTCTGATCCGAGTCCACAGTGTTCCAGATCTGAAACCGATCGATGCCAACAAAAAGTGGATTTTAGTCTGAAAATCGAATATTTTATAAATGGATCTATAATATTGGTAAGCAAAGGTCAGACCTGAAACTAAATATACGTTTGATATTTAAAAACAATTTAATAAAGAAAGGAAACTTTCTTGAGAAGGTATGGTTTCAATTTATATCTACTTTTTTTTTAAATCTATTTTTTAAGTAAGTCTTGTTCTAACCCAGGCCTAGAGTGGGTGGTATGGGGTAAGCAGGACCACCTGCAAAACATGTTCTTCAAAGAATCACATGTTGTAAATAGGCTGCTTTCAACATTAGTCAGATATAACATACATAACAAAGATTCCTAACATTGTTTGATATTTATTTTTATAAATTAATTTTATGGGATTGAAACTGTCTCATTTGTATCTGGTATCCTTGAAATTGGAGATATTGCTGAGCTCATGCAATTTGATAATCTTAAAATTCACCTAAAGCATTTGAACCTTGGTTTATGCTATGAAACTCTCCTTTTTCAATTTCATGCTCTGAACCCCTTGGACATTCCTAACAGTGACATTATGTTCTCTTTTTCTTCATCTCTTCTTCTTTATGATATGCAAGACAAAATTTTCTGATAGAGCACATCGAGTGAACTGCATATTATTTTGTTCTGAGGTTTGGAATTTGGACATTTGTTGCGTTAATACCACATTTTCTAGGGGCAAAGATTAAATTGGTGCCATCGGACAAATCTCTTTTATTGGAATTAAAAGTTATTTTACCCATCTCATTACACTTTGAAAGCAGGAAGCTAAATCTAACCAAGTAGATTCACATGAGCACCATCTGAACAAACTCTATGCAACCACCTTGCATGGATCATTTGGTCAATACTGACAAGTTGGGGAGTTGTAGAGGAAAATATATGTTAAAGGAAAAACATGTTCTTCATACATGAATTTAAAAAATCATCAAAGAAACACACTCTTAGCATGCCTGATTTCATAAGATTTACAATTTGATTAGATATGACATTGTTTCTTATTTTCTGTACTACAAAGCAGCTTGAAGTTTATACTGCAGGTAGGGAAACAATTATTGAAATATTTGTAATCTAACCTTATTAGGTCAAGGTTGACAATGATAAAGTACCTACAGGTACTCTTGATGTAACCTATAGGCAAGTGCTATGTAAACCTATGGGCATTTTCTATGTAAGACTATGGGCGTCTTTATGTAAGTCTACATGTATCTTTCTATGTAAGCCTACGGTTACTCTTCTATGTAAGCCTATGGGCAGTGTGGATGTATTCACCCTTAGTGATATTGGTTAAACCACCTGTATGGTTAACCTTGATTAAAGGGTTTAATTCATTTATTATCTTGTAATTTGACCTTCAAGTCAGATTATGTCGGTTTGAGGCACTATAAGATCAACATTTAATTGGGGATTTGGTATCACTATAAACACTTGTAATGACTTACTTATCCATTGTATCAGTTCGTGATATGTAAGATCATGGGGTGTCTATAGGCACCCACCCCTTATTCCTTCTATCTATTAATTCGTTTTTTTCTTTTTCTATTGTTGTCTATATTTTTTTCTATTTCACCCTTCTTCCTTTTTCTGCATATGATTGTGGTAAATGTATGTTTTGGAATGTGTTTGGAAACTTTTTGTGAATTCCAACAACAGTATACAAAAAATCCAGATTCCTTGAATATTGTTTCATTGTACTGTAAAGAATAAATTACAACCTGTTGATAAAGCATATAATTACATGACGTTATGTTAGCATGTCACCAAGCAGCAAAGCAAACTGAATGGTTATTTTTACCACAACTCTTTAGTATAGTGGTCCCAGACAAAGCAGATATTGTTTTCCTTGTTTTTATTGCAAGTTAATGGATAGTGTCCCTTGCAACACGATTTTGTCCCCTTTCACTAATTTTATTCTGTGCTAGATCTTCATGTTACTGGAATTTGACTTTTAGTTCCTGTTGTTTATTTTGATCTCTTCTGTATGAATCTACAGCATTTTATCATTGAATTCTGCAATCTAGTCTATTGCTCCTAGGATCTGAATTGGTTTTATCATGAAGTTTATTTGGTGTTTGTAGGTCCTGTTGACTGAGGTAGCCTATTTGAGGTTTGGTGGCGAACCAGGCAACTCAGTAGCTTACTTTCATCATCATTTGGGTTGTTTTCAAGTGGCACATGATGTTGGAACATAAGACAATTTTTAGGAGATGCTTGATGCACTTTGGAAGCAAAGGAATGACATGATGAACAATTTGGAAGCAAAGGAATGACATGATGAACCGGTGCGCTCAATTCCTTAAATGAGCCATCTTCTTGACTTTAGTTCTTTACAACATTGGAGGTAACACACCTTTCAGAGTTCAAGTTAATTTGGAAATCCCTCTATAGGTAGGTAAGATTGGTGCTGATGAAGTACAATACTGGGTTACTTGTGGAATTGTATTTTTTGTGAATAATTCCTCTCACTCAAGGATGACTCAATAAACACCCCACCAAAGTCTGTAGAAGTGTTCAACAGTTTATACTATGTGAGAAATTATAATCAATTCATAAAATGACGACTAGGATGTAACGGAAGTGAAATTTCAAATTGTGAATATTGAAATTGCTTGCACATTCTATATAGCTTTTCGCTATTTTGAATATTATCACTAATCTGCATCCATAATTTTTTCTATAGTATGTGAAGTCAAGCATCATTTTTGACATTGTATACATGTATGTGTAATCAAACTCTGAAGCATATCTCTGTGATGCTATGTTTCTAATTTTTTGCCGTCTTTGACATTTTGTTTAATGTATGCATGCATTATCAACCAAGTTTAGGGGCCCGTACCATGTAAACATCGCAAAGGATTTTTCTTAACGTATATTTTGTCATGTTATTTTGATACATATGTTAATCACTGTTTTGTTTGGAAAATCTTTCCACAATAGCTTGCTCATGGCTTGTAACTTTTTGACCTCTTTGACATAAGTTTAATGCATGCATTTTCAGCCAAGCTTAGGGGCTCCCATCGTGCAAACATCACAAAGAAATTTTCTTAACATATATTTTTTTTCTGTTATTTTGTTATACACATTAGTCACTGTTTCATTTGTCAAATCTTTCCAAGATAGCTTGCTCATGGTTTTGGCCATGTTGTATTCACATGTTATCAAGACCAATTTGGTTATGCATTCATACATAAGAGCATTTTTACTTTCCAAATTCCCAACCACTAAGATAACTTCGTGGTCATATTATTGACCCCTATCAACTATAAGTTATTAAATACATTTTGGTTTCCGAACTAGTAAATTATCAAATGCTTTTTGGATATAATGTTAGGATTAAGGCGCCCCTGTCAATAAATAGAAAAGAAAGGTTATCCATCTCTCTTTTGGAGTCTTCTCCCTACAATTGGGTGGGGTTTCCAAAGTAATCTACGTCCCTCTAATTTTGGAGCCATATATTAGGATTCAAGATCATATGGAGAATCAAATCCTTTTGTATGGTGAAAATATTGGGGTGCAAACAAACAATATAGAAGAAGCAGTTCACATCTGTAAAGGGCTGTTAAGGGCTATTGATAATGTATTTGATGCAATTATAATACAAATGAAGTTACAAATTCAAAATTTGTGCTTTTGTTCTTTCAAACAAGGACCTCCGGTCTTCAAATAATTGGTGACTCTCATACTTTCAAGAAGATAAGTAACATTGTGGACTTTTTTACAAGGATCAATATTCTGCACAAATGAGAAAAATATAACAAATTTGCAAGTTTTTTTTTTTTTGTTCTTCCTAGAAAAACATCTTCTCTCCTACCAGTAATCAGCCCAAATGAAATGATTTGACATTGCAATCAATCATGGACAAACTAAAATTGGAGAGTTTGATCCTTGAGGGTATCTCCAATGAATGATTGCATCGCTAGACTTTGGCAGGGATAATGCCCATGTATTTTGGCTTAGTTTTTACATCTGATTAATAAAATGGGAGTACCTAATAAACATATATTCAGCCCATGGTACTTGAGTTAGTAGATGTGATGAGGATGGTTATTTAATTTGCCAAGGAACTAGCAAATGATGGCTATGGAAGATCTCTTTAAGGGTATGTTTCTAGTTATAGCTTGTCTGATGGGTAATGGTATTATAATTACTTGTAGCGGTTAGGATTTTGATTTCACAAGAGGCCCATTTTTTTCAGCCATAGCATTTCTGCTATTCTGGTAATTTTTGTGAAGGGATGGATTGTGCTTCTCCCTCCCTAGGGTTTGTGAGGGTTTTGTTATGAGGGGCATGAGAGATCAGAATGGGGAAGTGAAGGCTTTGCATATTTTGCATGAATAATAGGGTTGTTGAGATTAAAGAGGTGCTCGTCACTGTGTAAGGATCTGGGCAAGAAACATTGTGGAGAGACTGTTGAAAGTGATGAAATTGTTTGGAATGTGTTTCCATGTAGAAAGCAGCTATAAGGATCAATGATATGGTCAAAAACCTGGTAATCCAAGACTTTTAAGTGAGTAATAGATGAGTTCATAAGGGTAAATTTATGATTTTGTGTTTTGTTAACCTTTTGGCACCTTTAAGGAGCTTTGGCTGATATGTTATGCGTGTGGATTTTCCCCTTTCCTTAATGGTGAAATGCCATTTCCTCTCATGTTGCTTCCTTTGCTTGATGGTACTATTGAAAATATTTTAGTCAGTGGTAGCCTTTGATTATGGAACAATTAAATGGTTCTTACTGTGAATTTATAGTTTTTGTTGTTTGATTGCAGGATGTGCAGCGATGCCCCTTGCACCACCTTTTATTCTCTTTTCAGAAATTTCATTCTTTACTAGATTTCCACCTTACTGCAATTTAAATTTTAGTTCTTATTGTTAATGTTGATCTGTCAATATCTGCATGAATGTACTTGATATTTTTAATTTGTGTGTCATTTATATTTGAGAGCAAAATCTCACATCTGCTTATAACACAAATTCAACAATTTAGTCTGTTGTCTGTTAGATTGTTCCTAGGATCTAGATCAGTGCTATCATAAAAAATTGTTCCATATTTGAATGTTTTGTTAAACAACTAGGCTTTAAGGAGAATGGTCTCACGCCCTGCAACTCAGTTTACTTTCCTCGCTGTTTGGGATGTTAAGATGATGTTGGTAAACAATACTCTTTTCAGGACATGCACAATGCACTTCGGTAGCAAAGAAATGACAAATCAGTTTGATGAAATCCTTAAATCCAACTTAGGTTTCCGGACCATTTAGGGCAACCTTCCAGGGTTCAATTTGGTTTGGAAATACTTCTATATGAAGATAAAGTTGTTGCTGACTGGTGGATTTTATTTATTCATTTATTTATTGTGAACAATTTCTTTGTTATTCAAAAATCACAAATGTTTTTAAATATTGCATAATATGGTCTGAACCCTAAACAAGACCACAAAATAATTCCAGAGAGACGGACAAAAATATAAGTAGCATAATTATTCATAATAACCTTAATCACAAAAAAGATCTGTTGTGATGAAGGTGGGAGTGGATATATTGGTTTGAGGATAGTAAAGGTAGGTGTAGGCCCTCCTTGATATTTAGTTCACCATACATTTGCAGTCTTGATGCTTCTTGAGGTAAGCATGGACTCATTCGTATGTGGACTCTTTCCATGCCCAAAAGTTTAATGTAAGATAATAACAAAATATGAATAGTCCATAAAGAGACAAATGTAATGTTCATAAAGAATATAAAAATAAAAATAAAAATACTAAAATACCAAAATATTATTCCTGCATTGTTTATTACTAGCTCAAACCAGCTAGATTTCCAAGCATATATCCTCGGTAACATCTTTTAGAATGAAGACAATACAAGTAAAACTACTTAATGCTTAGAAAGAACACATGTATGATTAGTGTGGGAAACCCTTTCGGGAAGAAAACCCATAGAAAGAATCATAAGCTGCTTCTTCTGTGCAAAATAGAGAGATTACAAGAGTTGTCACCATCAACTTGGCCATCATTCAGATTTAAAACCGCCATGCTCTTGCTTGTGGCTTCACACAATGCCTCTCCATGGTATCCTTGCTCTATCAGTGCTAGAAATGTCTTGTCCCTATTGTTGGCTCTTTAAATCCTTTTTTTTCCTCTTTGTCTTGGCCCAAATAAGCATCATATTGCCTCTTCCTCTTCCAAGTTTTGGAGTGCAACTGATGCCTCGTGATAACTAGGCTCCTTCCAAGTTTAAATCATACATAATGATGTATCATGCCTTCCCCTATAGATATTCCTCTTGACACCTGTCCAAAATAGTTTTAGGCCACTTGCATATACTGAATCACCCATTTTCTGCTAGCTCTTTGGTTGGATTGTTTTTGGCCTTTTGGAGGTCTAAACAGATGAAATTTTAGCTAAAATTGGTAGGCACGTGTAATACTGTCAGGAACCTTTAGTAAAACTTTTTCTTATTTAGAGTTCTCATCATTTTGACTGACCTAATGGATGTATTTTGACATAGAATCTAATACTACACATAATCCTATTTGTCTACTTTAATCTGCAAAAAGAATCACTCTATTTGAACTTGATTTGGTTGGCTTATGCCAAAAATACTATTCACTAGTCTTGATTGGTCTTTTTTTTTGTTGGGCTTACAAAAGAGAATTTGAACGTTCCTAAAGTTCATTAGAATATGATTTTATTTGAAGGAGTTGTTGCAAAATATAATGTTGCTCTATTTTGGATGGTTTTGGGATCAAACTCACTTGACAGTTCTTTCTTGACGTCAATTTTTCATGCTCTTAAGTAACGTACAATAAACCATATGGATTTTTTCCTATAGAAGTTGAAGTCTTGGTCCCTTTAGGGAAGGCATGGATTTGTTTGTGTAGTTCTACAAAGATTCATTATTGTGTTGCTTGATAGGGTAGGCACATATATATTGGTATTTATATAGAGGAGGTGGGAGGCGTTGTAATGAAACAACTTTCGGAAATATAATTGTAACAATTTATTAATGTGCAAAAGGAAACATCCACTAGAACAATAAATCAGATTCAATGCAAAAGAATCAATAATGCAAGTACGATGTATTAGGGCAGAGTCTCATGGCCACTTGTAGAGGGCAAAGTCTCATAGCTACTTGGAGAGGAGTCTCATATGCACAATAGAGATGACTAAGATTCAAATATGAAAGATGATCTCAACTACAACATAAATCCTCTTGTTTACAGACTAAATCAAGAATAACCCTAATCCTAATGCCTAAGGAGCAACTAACCTAATCCTAGGGCTTGAGCTAACAATAATAAATATAGTTGAGATGATTATATTGGACTCTATCACATAACTCGCTCTCTAAAAAAACTTTGTTCTCAAAGTTGGAAATGATTGGAAAATGCTCTCAAGCTCCCATGTCGCACCTTCCTCTAAAAGACTCTACCAGTTGATGAGGAACTCCTAAATTTGGCAAGACCGTAGATTACGGACTTGGGACTACAACATTGCTTCTGGTTGGAGAGTGATTCACTCTTCTTCATTGGGTAGTAGAATTTATGTCTAAGATTGCACATTTTGGCCAATTAGATGTTTAAGATAAGAAACATGAAAAACAAGGTGGATGTGGGCAGATGGTGGAAGGTCCAGCTGATATGCCACTTACCCAATGCAACGTACCACCTTGTAGAGGCCATAAAGCGAGGAACCAACTTTTGACTAGACATGGTATTCTATGATAAATGCTTATAAGGTTGAAGTCACAAAAGACCATATCCCCCATGACAAATTGTTGCTTAGAGCGATGCATATCCTATTGCTGCTTCATGTGGTTTTGGGCATGGATATAATTATCTTTAAGGAGTTGGAGCACAAGCTGATGTTGTTGGAATAAATCATCTACCTAGGTCACCTTGGAGGATTCTAGAACATAGTTGGTCATTAATGCAGGTTTTGATCCATATAATGCGTCAAATGGGGACATCTTGAGAGAATAATGGTAAGAAGTGTTACTAAGGAGAGTTCATGATCACAATGATATTGTTTGTTTTAGGAGAAACAACAAAGGTAAGTACCCAAACATTTATTTATAATATTTGTTTGACCATCCAATTGAGGGTGATAAGAGGACTTATTCAATTGAGTATCATTGAGATAGGACAATCCCTTCCAAACATTGTTGGTGAAGACAAGGTCACAACCGCTGACAATGGACTAGATAGGCCATGTAATTTGAAAATAGAATTGAGGAACACCTTGGCAACCTCACTAGTTGTGAAGGGATGTCATGGGGCATAGAAATGAGTGTGCTTTGAAAAGCCATCCACCACCACAAAGATCACAATTTTGCCCTTAGATTTGGGAAGGCCCTCAATAAAATCCGTAGAGATGTGCTCCCATTGATGATTAGAATAAACAAAGGTTGCATCAAATTAGGAAATTAAACAATTTCTCCCTTGTTTCACTAACATGCCTCATATTCTCCACAAAGGTCTTGACATCTACTTTTAACCCTTTCCAAAAGGATTGTTTCACCCGTTGGTACGTTTTTAAGAATCCATAATATAAATCTAGAGGAGATGCATGCAATTAATTTTGAGCATTAGTCTTGACAACCAAATATGGGGGAAGATAAATGCAATCCTTCTTGTGGAGAACCCCATCAACATATGAGAAATAACCCAAGAGCTTTGCTGGCCATTTATTTTGTTCTGGACATGAGAGATATTCTAGGGAATGCTTAATGTTGTTATGGTCAATCTTGACAATGAAGCATCACCCCAACAAATAAGGTCGTCATTTCTCTTTAAAATGCAAAATGACTAACATTTCCTTCTCATAAGTGGATTGACCCATATTATTGCTAGGTAATTGCTTGCTTTCAAAGTCAAGAGGTGTCCATCCTACATCAAAATAACTCCAATACCTGTGTCTAAAGCATCACATTCAACAACAAAAGATTTGGTGAAATCAATAGTAACCAAAACAAGGGTGGTACACAGCCTCCTTTAGGGCATTGAAGACTTTAGAAGTTGCTTCCAAAGAAATGAATGTATAATGAGTGGTGAACAGAGCGATAATCTTGCTATAGTTGTGGATAAATTTTCTATAATACCTAGTTAGACCTAAAAATTTGTGAAGTTGCTTGAGGGATTTAGGATGAGGCCAATCTTGTGTGTCTTTGATCTTGTTAGGATCCACCTTGACCCCTTCCTAAGATACTATATGTCCTAAGTATTCTACCTCATGGACCCCTAAAGGAACACTTGGATTGCTTGAAAAATAGTTGTTCCTTCTATAAGAGGTGGAGAACTTGGTCAACATGAACTAAATTAACTTCCAAGAATTTGCTGTAAACTAAGATACCATTAAAGAAGACTAATACAAACTCATGGAGAAAAGGACAAAAGGCAAAAATCATGAGGCTTTGGAAAATGAAGGAACATTGGTAAGACCAAAAAGCATGACTACGAACTCATATTTACCCTCATGCATGTGAAAAGTAGTCTTGGGGATATCCTCTTCTCTAACCCTAATTTAATGGAAACTAAAATGCAAGTCAAGCTTACTAAAGTATTCACTGCAATACAATTCATCCAACACATCATCTATAACAGAGATAGGAAACCTATCTTTGATGGTGATCTTGTTGAGAGGTTGGAAATTAGGACACATGCACTAAAACTTGTCCTTGCACTGCACAATAACCACTAGAGAGGAAAAATGATTGATGCTTTGATGAATAATTCTTTGGATCAACATCTCAACCAACTTTTCAATCTTGGACTTTTGGGACTAGGGATAGCAGTAAGGATGAATATTTGGGGGTTGATTTCATGGAATTAGGTTGATGACATGATCATGTGTGTGCTTAGGGGGAAGACATGGGGTTGCCAAAGAAATTTGCGTAATGATCAATGATAGTCTGCAAGTCTGAAGGAAGAGTTGGAAGAAGCAACTTGGAAGACTTTACTTTTATGCAATTGATTTATACAAGAGTCCATGATTGTCTTTCTTCAATATCTTTTCCATGTTATGGAAGCTAACTACATTGGAAGGAGCTTGGATTCCTTGTAGACAAATGACCTTATTGTTTTCCATCCATTTGACATAGTTGTTATAGATTAATAATAACATCGCTAAACTAGGATAGTCATTGTGCTCCCAAGATGACATTTGCACTATCCAAATTCATGGAAAAAAGATGGCTAAACCAAGTGTAATCGTCCTCTAGATGCTAACCTTAGTCATGCAACCCACACACTCACTTATGTTCCCATTTGCAATCAATACCTGGAAATTATCCTCACTTGAAGTATTGATATGAAGTCCCAAAGACTATTATGTTGTCAATAAAGTTATGTGTGTTGCTTGAATTGATCAACAAATTGGAACACTAGTGTTTTATGAATCCTTAGATCTCGATAATATGGTGAGTTTGGAGCCCCATTAGGGCAAAATTAGAGAGATCCATAGTATCAACCTCATGCTCATATTTGTTACTTTAGTTGGAGTCTCCTTCTATGAAGAATCTTGATCTTGATCTTCTAACACTGTTGCTTCCTTAACTTCAATTAGGAATTGATATTGTTCTTCACAAGCTTGATCTTAGGGGTCACATGTAAAGAATTTGACGAAGCAATTTATTCATTCCGAATGATATCAATATAAAGATTACAATGTGGTTATTAGTTGGTTTATCAAACCAACTTGGTGGTTAATAAACCAACCTAGAGAACGCCTACATGCGCTATCCTTTTGCAAATAATATAAGACATATATGCTAACATCCCCCCTTATTACATTATTGGCAAATTCCAATAGTATCTCAAAACTTTTCATATTTGATACGCCCAAGTGCTTTGGTAAAGATATCTGCAACTTGCGCATCAGTAGGAATGTATTGAAGTTGTATATGGTGCTTGGGAACTTCATCTCGAATGAAATGACATCTAGGTATCAACATGTTTGGTACGTTCATGAAAATTTGGATTTTTGACAAGATTCAAAACACCTTGATTGTCGCAAAACAAATGAAGAGGAAGATTCTTTGGAAGACCCATGTTTGTAAGAATGCGACTTAACCACATTATCTCGTAGATCGCTTCACTGGTTGCGTGATATTCTGCTTTTGTAGAAGATAAAGCAACCACATGCCGCTTCTTACTGTGCCATGAGACAGGTCCAGATCCTAGATCAAAAACATATCTAGAAGTGGATTTACGATCATCAATGGATCCAACATAATCCGAGTCTGTGTATCCTAGTAAGAAAACTTATTATTCTTTTTGTATTCCAGACCATAATTTGTACTACCATGAACATAATGAAGAACTCTTTTTGTTGCTTTCCAATGACTCATCTTAGGCTCTTGCATGAACCTTGAAAGATATCCCACATCAAAACTGAGATCTGGCCTAGTATTTGTCAGATATAGGAGACTCCCAATCAACTGGCGATAGAGAGTACCATCTACCTGAGGTGATTCATCATATCGTGACAACTTAAGTCCTTGCTCCATTGGAGTTGCTTTTGACTTACAGCTTAGTCATCCGATATTTTTCTACTAAAGTCTTGGCATATTTCTTTTGTGTTACTCTAATATGAAATCTTTTCTGAGTAACTTCTAAACCAAGACAATAGTGCAGAAGTCCTAGATCTGTCATTTCAAATTATTGCTTCAAATCATTTTTCACTAAGTCAATCATTCTTTTCAAGCTTCCTGTTATGATCAGATCGTCTACATAAAGTACAAGGATCACTATATCAGAACCATTTTTCTTAATATAGAGATTTGCATCAGAAGGACTTCTTTTGAATCCATGTTGCACAAGGTGACTGTCTATCTTGATATACCAAGCTCGAGGAGCTTGTTTGAGCCCATACAAGGATTTGATCAACTTGCATACTTTTTAACTTGCATACTTTTTGTTCTTGCCCCTCGACCATGAATCCTTCTGGTTGAGTCATGTATACTTCTTCCTGTAAGTCACCATTCAAGAAAGCACTTTTAACATCCATCTGATGCAACTTCCACCCAAACTGAGCTCCCATGGCACAAAGTACTCGAATGGTAGTCATTTTTGCAGTAGGGTCAAAAGTCTCTTCATAGTCTATGCCTTATTTCTGAGCATATACCTTCGCAACAAGTTGGGCTTTATGCTTATCAATAGATCCATCTGCCTTATACTTCACTTTGAACACCCATTTGCAGCCTATGGGTTTCTTTCCTGTTGGGAGATCGACTAACTTCCAAGTATTATTTTTTATGAGAGACTTATGTTCTACATCCATGGCCTCTTTCCATTGTGGTTTATCAAGTGCATATTGAACCGTTGTGGGTTCATTTGCATTCAATGTAGACATATAAATCTTTTCTTCATCCTCATCTTCTTCTCTATCATTTTCTGTACTCCATCGACAAATCATCAAAGTGGTGACAAAGTTCATCAACCTCTAAAGTAGATTCCTCTGCTCTCATTTGTTGAGTCATACTGCAAGTACATGGCCTATCTAGAGATAGATCTAGAAGGGAATTCAACTTAGCATCTCTCAAAGTGCTAGTATACCATTCTGGGACTTTCTGTTGTTGTTGTGGAAGTTGAACCTCCTTCTTAGGTTCTTCTTCATCTAGGTATACAGTTGTAGATGTGTCTTTTGATGTGAAATCTTCATCAAATACAACATATCTACTTACGTGTGTCTTCTTGGTCTTAGGATCAATCAATCGATAACCTTTTGAATGCTCATCATAGCCAAGAAAGATGCACTGCAGGGTTTTTTGATCCAACTTCCTCCTTTTCTGTTTTGGAATGTGCATGAATGCTTTACATCCAAACACCCTTAAATGAGAAATGGAAGGTTTCTTACCACTCCAAGCTCCTTGTGGTGTTTTCCCTTGTAGAGCTATAGTGGGTGCTCTATTTACGAGGTATAATGTTGTGTTTACTTCTTCTGCCTCATATTGATCCTCAATATGTGCTCCCTTTAGCATACATCGAACCATTTCCTTAATGGAACGATTTCTCCTTTCTACAACTCCATTCTACTGAGGTGTATAGGCTGTAGTCAGTTGTCATTTGATCCCATGTTTCTTAAGAAAATCTGAAAAACTCTTCAAAGGTGTATTCCCCCCCTCGATCTGAGCGGAGGGTTTTTATGAAACAACCCGACTCCTTCTTGACAAGTTTCTTGAATTATTGAAAGTAGAGAAATGCTTCTGATTTCAACTGAAGAAAGAAAACCCACATCTTCCATGAGTAATCGTCAACAAATAGTTGAAAATACTTCTTTCCACCATAGCTGGTTGGCATAGGACCACACAAATCGGTATGTACCAACTCTAAAGGGTTTATAGCTCAAGAGGAGCTAGTTTCAAAAGGTACTCTATGTTGCTTCCCTGCTAAGCAATCTGAGCACACTGGTAAGATAGATGAGAGTGGGGGAAGACCTTTCACCATCCCATATTTGTGTAATTCAAGCAAATATCCTGAACTGAGGTACCCATAACGTCTATGCCATAGAGAGGTGGCCTCCTTTGTAGTTGCAACCAAAGCAACATGAGGAGTTGAAAGAGCATCTAGAATGAACAAGCCATGTTTGTAGGATCCAGTTGCAACATGTTTACCACTGTGGGTGATAAAACATCTCTTCTTGCCTTTGACAACTCGAAACATGACATCCATGTTTCTATCCAACATTTGTGTGACTAAGAGCAGATTATTGGCTAATCTTGGAACACAGAGAACCTTCTCAATTTGACAATTACCATCAGGAAGGGACACAAACATCTCGTTCTCCCTTTACTTGATAGACTTGATTGTCAGCAATTGTGTCTGGCTTACCCTCTTTCTCCACAAAAGTATCAAACCATGATTTTTCCCCAGTCATGTGTTTGCTAGCTCTTGAATCAATATACCATACAACATCTATCTGGGAAGACGAAGTATGGGTCATGAGCACCTTTTGTGCTCTTTCAGAGTCAAATTTTGAATCGGACCCAGGAGAATCTGAGTCTAAGTTGGAGTCAGCATAAGCAACATGGCCTTTAGGTTGCTTATATTTGTTGTATTTATGTTTGTCTTTGCCCTTCTTCGGAGGACCTCTATCGTTTTGTTGCTTGTTTTTGAACCAACTCCTGTTGGTGTCATGGTTATTCATATCACAAATATTGCAATATTTTGTATCCTTCTGCTGATTTTGCTTCCCTTTTCCTTTGGAAGAAGGACCCCCTTTTTGAAACTGACCTTGTTTCTTACCACTTTGTTATGTGGAAAAGGCATTATTTGGCACGTCATCTTTTTGAACCTGAGTTGCCTCCTCAGTCTGAAGCAAATTTACCAGCTCTACAAATGATACTTGTCTACCAGAAACATTGAGAGAAGTGATCAACATCTTGTAGGAATCTGGTAATGCTCTCAAGATGACAGAGTTCAAGATATCATCATCCACTGGTTTTCCCATGGCAGTCAATTTGGCTTTCAAGTCAGCCACTCTACAAAGGAATATATCAACTATTTCCCCATAATTTATACTGAGAGTATGTAGTTGAGTTTGAAGGTTTATAATAGTGAATTGATTCTTTCCTTCATATATTGTGATCAAGGCATCCCAAGCTATCTTACTAGTTTTTGCATCACAAATATGAGGTTGCACCTCATCTATAGTAGCAAGCAAGATAAACATGGGACTATTCTTGTCTTTCTTATCCCAAGCATCTTGATCTGTTCCTGTTGTCTGAGGGTGCTTTGCAGTGCCAGTCACTACATCCCATAAATCTTCCAACTGAAGAATGGCTTTCATCTTTGTTTTCCATGGAACAAAATTAGGACATTTCAACAATTATGAATCTGAGAGATATTTATGAATTGTGACTATTATGAAGGTTCCTTATATCACCAATTGGTCTCCCTTTCTTTATACCTGCCAAATATTTATATCGTAACCATTCAATATATACCCACCCTTACGTGAGGGAGACTATAGATATATAGGAACAATATACTACTCAATATGTACCCGCCCTTACACGAGGGAGACTGTAAGTACATATGAGAAGCACAATATATTGAACATAGGCGATACTGAAATGGCATCGTGTTGTTAATGACACCTACCATAGAAAGTTTTATTCCTCATGCGTGGGGCGTAACTTCCCATAAACACTTTGGGAAAAAAACTTTCGTCAAGATTTACGCCTAACAACAATCACGATGTGGGTATGAAATGGGAAAAAAAAATTGGTTTGCCTTATTTCTCCCCGACGATTAATAAAGAACAAGCTCAGACGTCATTGTTGCAGCTATATTAAGCGGCGAATACAATAGTCTAAAGCACGACAACATTACCTGTATCTCAAATACTGAATGCTGCTGTGCAATAAATTGCACAAATAGGGTATAAATTTGGGTCTTATTTTTTTTGTAATTTATGACTGTTAATGCAAGAAAAAATAGAATATTTAAATGCAAAAGAAACAATCATAAATTCCCACAAATTTAAGCACCTATTACAAATATAGCAATTATTCTGCCAAATGGTTTGATTCCCCCCTTTATCTTACAATTTTGCAAATGAATCATGTGAAGACCGAGATCTCCCCCCTTCGTATTGCAAAATTGACAAGGAGAGAAAAAATTGTACCTGAAACCCCCCAAAAAAAAATTGTACCTGAAACCCCCCCAAAAAAAAATTGTTTGGAGCCTTCAAGGCATCAAATTGGACTGCACAGGCGTCAAATGACGTGTTGGCGTCATCAGAACACTTCCTGGCGTCAACAGGGCACTTACGAATGTCAACAAGGCACTTCGGGGTGTCAAAAAATGCCACCCGCCGTCACAGCATGCGCGGGGCGTCAAAAAATTGCTACCCATCGTCACAGCATACGCAAGGCGTAAAAAAAAATTATACCTCCCCGAAGAGACTTGAACCTGTGACCTTCCGCCTAACAATCACCATGCATACCACGTGAGCCAGAGGGCCTGACGAGAACAAACAGGGAGCAGGCATATCTTAGCAGCATTGGGGGCGGAGAAGGGGGAAAAAAACTTTAATTCCACATGGCCTATGCTGCCACTGTAGGGGTCTTTAAGAACACAGAAAGCTACTATAGCTTTCGGTTGCCTTCGGGCAACCACCCCACCCTTTTGCCTCCACAACCGTCGACCTCCTCTATCTGCGTTCTCCTTTGTCTACGTGCCTTCAGTCTCTATTCACGTGCTCGATCCGCTCTGTCTACGTACCTCCAGTATTGATTCACGTGCCTGATCTGCTCTCCTCTATGTGTGTGCCTTCAGTCTTATTGGCAGGTAGTCTGTCCTCTGTCTGCATCCGTTAGTGTTTCCTCTATCCGCGTCTGTCAGTGTCCTCTAGTCTTGTTGGCTGGTAGTCTGTCCTCTGTCTGCGTCTGTCAGTCTCGCGTCCGTTAGTGTCCTCCAGTATCGTTGGCTGGTAGTCTTGTCTGCGTCCATCAGTCTCCAAGAACCGCGTTGTTTAGGGAAGTTGGAGTAGTTAGAAATGATAACTACATTACCCAATGTTTGCGATCATCCTTAGCTCTGATGCCATAAAGAATTTGACGAAGCAATTTATTCATTCCGAATGATATTAATATAAAGATTACAATGTGGTTATTAGTTGGTTTATCAAACCAACTTGGTGGTTAATAAACCAACCTAGAGAGCGCCTATGTGCGCTAACCTTTTGCAAATAATGTAAGACATATATGCTAACAACATGAACAACATTCATAACAAAAGAATCCTTTGGGTTGTTCATCATTGTGATTATTGAAATAAGGTAGTCGAGAGTTGAAATCACATCGTGGTTAGAGATGAGACAATTGGGTTTTTTTTTTTCTTTCCAAACCATACGTTTAGCCTTCTCAAGGGTGTATGGGTCATGCATATCAACCTCATATTGGATTTCTACCTTAAGTCCATGGTGAAAGGTTGAGATCACCACCG